>OU906968.1:710000-1420000 GCA_918317495.1 Synanthedon vespiformis | reverse complement strand
CAGCCCCGAACCCCGTTGACACTGAGGTCACGCCCACTCCGTCTATCGTCTGACAGCGCCTCCCTATTGGTTCACACCAGCCTCGCCCATTCATAACGGACGTCGCAAACTCCGCCCACTCCATCAGTGCAAGCACCGCCCGTCGTCACAGACATCCCCGTCCCTCACCATGAGCCCATGAGTGAACGTTACCGGTACATAGATAATATCTATATAGGTCTGTATATGAAAAAAGGTCGTGTTAATAATAATTATAAGCATATTAGTTTTTGTTGTCAAAAAAAAAATTATAAACAGAAAATCGTTATAGCAAATGTAGGTAAGTTATCTGCTGTCAAATCGATTAGTCTCATGTTGTGATGTGAAATTTTATTTAACAATGGTTTTGGGACGGTACGAAGTTCGCCGGGTCAGCTCGTTCTTGAATGAATAGGCAGATAATATAATAGAAAAATCAAAGAAACAATTACGTATTTCGAAAAATAAATAGCCTAGCCAAGATGATGACGATCCGGAGAAGACACTCCGAAAGAAACTCGGGATATAAGAAGGATAAGTGATTACTTGAGTAGGTAGGTCTCTAGGTATCGTCTAGAAACTAGAAAGATCCAGTCTGATAAAGGCCAGGCTCAAAACAACAGATTACTCAAACCTGCACATTCGGATAAGGTTACTCTGTGGTATAACACAATTTAACCACAGAGTAAGTACTTTATAAAATGATCAAAAATGATAAGAAAAATTTAACACAGGTAGAGTACTTTACTGGTTAAATTAAAAGACGTACATTATAAGCTTTTTATTATCTGCTATTTTTACAAACATAGGTCGTATTCTTTGTAAGAAAATGCTTGGGCAATATGAAAAAATACTTATATTTTCATTGTTAATGAAAACTCCTGTAATTTATATACTATGTAAGAATTTATTAGTAACATTGAAAAAAATTACATATTCAATTACATACAAAATAATATAGTTTAGAAATGAAAATAAAGCTATGAATAACCTATTAAATAATGGAGAATGTTACTAGGTATGCAAAATCGTCTAAAATTTTGTCTCAATAGAGCTTATATGTATAAAAACGAACTACTTTTTGTTTTTTTCAAAAAGACCCAGTAGTTATGATTTTACAGACATTTAAAATTCTCTTAAATATCGAGACCTACTAGCAGCCGCTGGGCGCCCGTGTGACGTCACATTCTAACGGTCATATGTCTTAATTTATGTGTAATTATAGTGGAAGCAATGTAATTTTATTGTAAAATAAACAAGAGTATATATTGTACTTTCTATATTTTTCTCAATACATATTATAACAGGCAAAAGAATGACAACATAATATTTTTCTTTTTATATTTTAAATGTAGTTCTTAAAAGAACACCGAACCAGAGGTACACATTATAATAGCAAGGAGTATTTACTCCAACATTCCCCCTTAATGTGTATCTCATTTAAATAACACCAAGAACTTAAATAACAATAAGAAATTAAATAACAACAAAAAAAATATTAACCTACTATACATAAATTCTTGGTCAACAGTAAATGTCTATTCTTACATAAAAACTTTGTTAAAATATCTGCTATCATTTTATCTGTAGAGATATACTTAATATTAACAATTTCTTTGCAAACTAAATCCCTAATAAAATGATGCCTGATATCTATATGTTTCGTTCTCGAATGATAGACATTATTTTTAACAAGCATTTGTGCTCCTTGGTTGTCATTAAATATTATTGGCCTAACATTTAAATTAAAAACTTCCTTTAGTAAGTTATTGAGATATATAACTTCCTTACATGAATTACTTAAGGCCATATATTCAGCTTCAGTTGTCGAGAGAGCGACTGTGCGTTGCTTTCTTGATTCCCAAGACACTGGACCATTTAGATAAAAAACATATCCAGTATAAGATCTTCTGTCGTTTATACAGCCACCATAATCAGCGTCAGCATAACCAACAAGAGAAAAATCTGACTTCTTTTTAAATATCAATTTGTGATGTTTCGTACCTATTAGATATTTTAGTACCCTTTTTGCAGCTGTGAAGTGTATACTTCCATAATTATTATTAAATTGACTCAATACACTAACTGCATGAGAAATATCTGGTCTACTAACAATTGCTAAGTACATTAAGGATCCTATGAGCTGTTGGTAAGGCAATTTTTCAGCTTCCTTCTTCTCATTAACTGTAGGATAAATCAGACGTAGACCAGGTTCAGCTGGAGTACTGCATGGTTTAGCATCAATCATACCAAAATCTTGTAATAATTTATTTATATATTCAGTTTGTTCGACAGAAACACAATAATCCTTTTGCGTCACTTTCATTCCTAAGAAATGAGTTAATTGACCCAAATCTTTTATAGAGAAGAATTTCTTAATGTCTTCTTTAAATTTACTTTTTAAATCATTGTCATTACTAAGTATGCATAAATCATCAACAAAGATGGCGACAATCACAAAACTATTATTAACTGCTTTATAAAACAGACAATGATCATTTTCTGATCTTTTAAATTGAAGTTGTCTCATTACTTCATTGGCTTTTATATTCCACTGTCTAGGTGCTTGTTTTAAGCCATATATAGCTTTCTTTAACAAACATACCTTCCCCTTGTCGCTATCTTTGATAAAACCTTGTGGTTGTTCCATGTAAATCTTTTCGTCTAAATTTCCATAAAGGAATGCAGTTTCAACATCCATGTGATCCAAACTGAGATTCCACTGAGCAGCAAAAGCAAATAAAATTCTAATAGTAGATAATCTTGTCACAGGAGCAAAAGTTTCATCATAATCCACTCCATAAGTTTGAGTGAAACCTTTTGCTACGAGTCTAGCTTTGTATCTAGTAATTTCTCCGTCAGAGTTTTTCTTAACTTTAAAAACCCATTTACTTTTCACTACATTGCCTGTCTCAGATTTGTCTACAAGAATCCATGTTTTATGATTCATAAGAGAATTATATTCTTTTTGAAGAGCATCTTGCCATTTAGTATTATTAATGCTATTTACAGCTTCTTTGTAAGTACATGGTTCTTCATTAATTGCTACTTTATATAAAAGTATATCATCAGGCCATACTTTTGAAGTTCTATTTCGAAGTGGATATCTTCTTTCTTCATTAATTTCTTCTTCATTTCCATTTCTATCAGAGACGACATTATCTAAAGAGTCATGGAATTCGTCATTACAATTTTCTTGAACATTATTTGGCATGCTTTGACCATGCGTAGGAATTTCTTCATTAACACTACATTCAGATTCTATGTTTTCATTTTGATGATGAGGAATATAATTATTTACAGGTTCTCTAATAATATTCTGTGGCACCAAATCATAACAATCAGATTCTCTGTTTGCATTTTGAAGATGAGAACTATCATTATTTGCAGGTTCTCTAATAATATTGAGTGGCACCAAATCATTATACGTTTCCACATTCTTTTCTAGAGATTTCGAATTATAAAAGAATTCGTTTTCATAAAACTTTACGTCTCTGGCTTTGCAAACCATTTTTGTACTATTAGGATTTATAAATCTATACCCTTTCGTTTCTGTACAGTAACCTACAAATATATATGGTTTAACCTTTGAATCTAATTTATGTCGAAGTTCTTTGGGTATATATACATATGCATTACAGCCAAATACACGAAGACCTGATAGATTAACTTTCTTACCAGTCCATGCTTCTTCAGGAGTCTTTCCTCTTAAAGCTTTTGTTGGTGATCGATTTTTAAGATAAGTCGCAGTATTTATCGCTTCACCCCAAAAAGATTTCGGAAGATAAGATTCTTCTAACATTGATCGCATTTTCTCAAGAAGTGTTCTATTTACCCTTTCTGCTATACCATTTTGCTGAGGATTGTAGGGTACAGTAGTTTCATGCTTAATTCCATTGGCTTTTAATATTTTTTGAAGATCAGCATTCACATATTCACCTCCATTGTCAGAACGCAAAATTTTAATTTTTTTACCTGTTTGACGTTCAACTAAGTTCATAAAATCGGTAAACTTATATTTAACTTCTGACTTCTGTTTCATAAAATATGTAAAAGTTTTTCTGGAAAAATCATCAGTAAAGGTAACAAAATACGACGCACCTCCCAAAGATTTAACATTCATAGGCCCACATACATCACTATGTATAATAGCTAATAACTCTGTTGCCCTAGATTGAGAAGGCTTAAAAGGTAACTTTGAAAGCTTTCCCTTAATACAAGACACGCAAGTATCCTTAAATGATACATTTGGTTTCGAATATTTAATTCCATTAGCTAAATGCAATCTGAGAACTTCCATCGATCTAAAATTCAGATGTCCAAGCCGTTTATGCCATAAAACTGCTGAATTCTTAACGTCATCAGAAAGATTGACCACATCAGTAGGTATATTAAGTTTGTACATACCATTTTCATTTGACGCTGTAGCTAGTACTTTTCCATATACCTTGCATGATTCACGTTCCAATATTTTCCCTCCAGTTTTTGAAAAGAGAATAACATGACCTTCATTTACTAAAGAATTCACGGAAAGCAGATTTGTAGACAGCTTCGGTACGTAAAGAACATCATTAATTTGTTTATCATAAGATGGAATCGGTAAATTCACATTGCCGATTTGTTCTGAAATAATCGTGTCATTATTAGCAACTCTAACATTTTTTACAAAAGGCTTAATATTTATCAACCAGTCATTTCTGTTTGTCATGTGCCTAGTAGCACCGGAATCAATATACCAGTCATCATTTTTTACGATTTACATTTCGCTCGCCCGCTCGCCTATAGTCTTTCGTTATTTGTGGATGGATAGTGTATGATTTTGTTGCATTACTCTACTGTTGCGTTCATAGTTTTATAATTTATTATAATATAATACTGTAATACAATATAATTTGGTATAGAGTATATTGGAAGAAGGATTTGATAAAGGGCAATCGGATACCCTCCCTAAAATAGATGGACTTATGGTTGCTCACTAGTTTTCTTTCTTTCCAGACCCTTTCGGGTCGTTCTCACGGTCTAGGTGTGTCGGCAAAATATTTACAAGGTACCATAAAGGCAAACAATGAAAGTATGCTTTCCTTTTATCTCAAACTGTTACCGAAATTATATGGTCCCTTCAATGTCGTTATATCAGGTTTTGACTGTATAAGAATACTAGCTGCTTCTCGCGACTTCGCTCGCTTATAGAAAACAGATAAAAACCTATTCTCAGACCTACCAAGTGTACATATAAAATTTCATTCATCGGTTAAGCCGTTTCAGAGATGTATGGCAACTGACACTGTGACACAAGAATTTTATATATTAGATAATCTGAAAATAGTGAAAATCTAGATTATGAAAATTTTATCTAACTATGGGCCTCGTAATGAAGTCTCTAACTATGGGCCTCGTAAGGAAGCTCAATGTCGCTCAACGAGCTATGGGAAGGGCTATGCTCGGGGTCCGCAGACGTACGAAAGTTACCGACATAAGCCGTCGAATCAGTAAGTTGAAGTGGCAGTGGGCAGGGCACATAGTACGAAGAGCCGACGGCTGCTGGGGCCAGAAGGTTCTCGAGTGGAGGCCACGGACCAGCAAGCGCAGCGTAGGACGTCCACCCACAAGGTGGACAGACGACCTAATAAGGGCCGCGGATCGACGGTGGATCCAGGCTGCTTCTGACCGGTCCCATTGGAAAGTTTTGGGGAAGGTCTATGTCCAGCAGTGGACGTCCTACGGCTGAGATGTTGATGATGATGATGAGCTGGTGCCCGCGACTTCGTCCGCTTTGAACGATGAAAGGTACCCTATGTCCTTTCTGGTGTCCCAGACAACGTGTATGTAAAATTTAATGGTGATCGGTTCAGTAGTTTTTGCATGAAAGCGTAATAAACAAACAAACAAACTCACATTCACATTTATAATATTAGTAAGGATATATATATTTATACATATATAATTTTATAAAAAAAAAAACACTTCACTATTCCACATACAGAAATCACTACCGAACCTAACAGATCGACTTGTTTTAAATCTACACAAGCGTGTAGATTTAAAACAAGGTAACATGATTCCAAAACCTCTAAGTCTGCTAATAGCTCTTTCTACGTGTATCCGTACCGCCGCATTTTTTTTGTCGAAATTTTGGACAGATTTACAAATACTAATACAATCTAGAGA
Organism: Synanthedon vespiformis; assembly: GCA_918317495.1. NCBI lineage: Eukaryota > Metazoa > Arthropoda > Insecta > Lepidoptera > Sesiidae > Synanthedon > Synanthedon vespiformis. The sequence continues at coordinate 1,413,814 of OU906968.1, read as the reverse complement.
AAAATGTACGCGCGACGGTATGGGAGCGCGCGAACTGACCGAGAGACCGTTGAATTATGACGTCACCGCACCGAGCGCAGGCCCGCGATGTCCCGCGTCGCGATCTCATTTTTAAAACCCCATATCTCAGAAACTAAACGATGTATCAAAATATTTTTTTCACAGATATTTATTATTTTCAATAGAGAATACGAAGAGTTAAAAATTAAAATTAGTGAACATTCTCCATTGACAAAACCTATTTATACAAAACTAGAAAAGAAAATATTATCTACTAGAAAATAGACAATATATTAAGTAATCACAAGGCACATTTTGTATTAGTAAATAATTTTATGTAAGTATTTGCTCACAGAGGTAACTAATTTTTTAATCTTCATGAGACTTCTTTCATGACGAAATATACTCTATGCCCACTCTAAGTTAAATCACACTATACCATTTTGAATATTTTTATACGGGCAAGTGGCAACACTCATCACAATTGTCAAATATGTCAACAGAACAGAGGCAATGAATGAAGCAAGGAGAATAGAGGTAAAGGAGCGCAAGCTCCGTGTATTAAAAGTGTCCGTTGAAAGACGACGAACTGATGGCGCTGGTTGCAGCTAGAGATAGTAAACAATTCAACTCAGCGCGCACTTCACTCCGTTTCATTTCATACTCTCAAACTCTCTAGATCACTGCCCTAGACACACCAGCGCCATCTCAATTCGACGATTTTAGTTGCCACTTTTTTAGTTTAACACCCATATAAGATTGTTCTCCTTATCTCTACGCTCCTTAGAATGAAGGCAAGTCCATTTATTTATCAGAGAATGTCAGTTTTTTAAAGATGTTTCCAATTTATTTTTCCACTTTTGTTGTTTAATATAAAACTAATGAAATATAAATAAATCTTTTTTCATGTGTGTGATGTGTATTTAACGAGAAAATGTCTAAAGTTATCAACAACATTGGCGCGAAAGCCGGTACTATTTATCGAATAGCATTGGAGAACTTTGTGTAAGTATATTTACCCGCCTTTTTTATTATCCTATTGTTTAATAGTTAATTTAATGTGTACATTTTGTTTTCAGCACATATAAACAAGTTGAATTATATCCGGGAACGTCCCTCAATATGATAATTGGTCCAAACGGCACAGGGAAATCAACATTCGTTTGTGCCATTATTTTGGGACTCTGCGGTAAAACCAGCGTGATAGGAAGAGCCAAGAAGGTTAGCTTTTTATGTCTTTTTATTTTTTCTATGAATGATAAATATAAATTTGAAAATTTCCACCTAATTTTGTTCATTATGTATCTATATATATAAACTAGCGGGATTTTTTAAAAATCTTTTAAGTGTTTTTATGGTGTTTTAAAGCTAAATTAGTTAGGAATGGTTGTTAGCTTTATAAAAATATGGTTTTTATGTCTAGGAAATTCATTTACAATTAATTTTATAAACATTACATTATGTTTTATAACATTTTGAAATGAACCAGAGTCATAAACATTACAAAATCTAACCTATTTTGTTACCAGTCGTACTGCTACAACCAGTATTACGGGTGGGCTCGTTCCGCTGCGCTCCGCTCGCATTAATTTTCATAACATTCCGGAACCTAACCTAACCTATTTGTTTCCAGTGAAGTAAGTATTGTAACACATTTTGTAATAAGCGCACAATTGTTATGTTATTATGTTTTAAAATGTTTATAAAAATAATTGTGAATGGATTTCCTAGGCATAAAAACTATATTTTAATAAAATTAACAAGCATTCTTAACTTATTTAGTTTAAAGACACGTAAAAAACGGTTACAAGATTCAAAAGCCAACCCCCTTCCTCGAGAACCACTATCTATTGGTGAAAACAGCATGAAAATCGGTGCAGTAGTTTTTGAGTGTATCGCGAAAGGACGGACAGACGCGACGGAGGACTTTGCTTTATAATATGTAAGGATAACGATAAGGAAAGCGATATGTATATGTGCATGTATGTATGATTGTTCCCTATTGACTCTGCTGATCCGATTTTGATGAAATTTTTGTGTCCAGATATCAGATTATGTGAGAAGTGGTTGCGAAGAAGCCACCATTGAGATAGAGCTGTACAAAGACGAGGGTGAGAGAAATGTGATCATAACCCGATCGTTCAACCTGAAGGATGTTTCAACGTGGTTCATAAATCACAAAAGTGCAAGAGAAAAGCAGGTCCAAGAGATTATAGCGTCGTTAAATATACAGGTAATATGGTTTTGATTTGACACCTCCGTTTGTTATTTAAAAATTACAATCTTATCAAATACTAGGCTGTTGCACGCGACTTCGTCCGCGTAACTGTATAAAATATAATACATTCGTGTCTGTGAGACCATACAAAATTTCAACCCAATCGGTCAAGCCGTTTAGAAGTTTTATGTGAAAAAGATAAGTACGGAAGGATAATTCTTACTACCCGTTGTCCTATTACCCATTTTCCCGTAGGAATGAAGCATTTTCCCATGGTAAAAAGTATCCTATGTTCATCACGGATAATGTCGGCTTCTAATGGTAAAAGAATTTTTCAAAGCGGTCCAGTAGTTTTGGAGCCTATTCTAAACAAACAAACAATCAAACCTCTTTATAATATTAGTATAGATAAAATCTGTAGTGTCAATGTAACTTTTTGTTTGTATGAATTATTTTTACTTTTTATATTATAAAAGTTATGCTGGAAATTTAATATTTAAGAAAAATATTACATTAAGGACCTCTTTCACCATCTTTCAAGTAGGCTAAACGTCATTTATTTAAAGTCACCGGTCACCGGGATTGATGATGCTGATATACCTTTGTTTGTACGGTAAAAGTCCCAAACATTAAAAAAATGCCTATCGAAGAATGCAGTAAACCGAGTGCATAACTCCAACACTTTACTGGTATGTAGTTGGTGAAAGAGGCCCTAAGTGTTAATGGAGTGATAATGCATTTCAGGTGGACAATCTGTGTCAACTGTTGCCGCAAGACCGTGTGCAGGATTTCTCTAAAATGGACCCGCAGCAACTGCTCAGAAGCACCCTGGCAGCCGTCGGTGGCAGCGACAGTGTGTCTCAGCTCGAGGAGCTGATAGAGGCCAGGAACGAGCAGAGAGGTCTCTCCACCAAGATGCAGAACAACGCCCAAGTCATACAGGAGCAGATCAGACTCAACGAGAGGTGAGAGGTTCCATCAAAATAAAAAAAAAACATTAAGCGGCAGGTGATAACGCGCTATCGTTTCGTTCCTTAACTCAAACTACACTTTTCATACAAGATTTCTATTTTCGCATAAACATTTCAGATTAAAAATAGTAATTGACGCAATGAAGAAACGAAAGCAGCTAGAGAAAGAGATAGATATATGCGAAAAGAAAAAACTTTGGATCGAGTATCAGGACTTGAGGGAGAAAGTGGACGAGTACAATAATGACAAAAAGCAAGCCGTGAAAATTGTTAATTCTCACAAAAATAAAACGGAGCCTTTGGAGAAAATAATAGAAACGGTCAAAGTTGATATAAGCAAATTGGAGCAAGAGAAATTGAATTCTGTGAGTACTGTTTCACCTAATACTAGGCTACACGGCTTTATCATTAAGTTTAAGTTTTAAGTTGGACGAAATTACACAAATAGTTTCGAAGTTTTATCAAAATCGGTTCAGTAGTTTTAGGTGTTCATTGGCGTCAAAAAACATAACACGAATTTTTTTAATATATAGCGACTTCGTCCTCGTTGAAAATGAAAATATATGAGTAATAACGTCTTACGTGTATCAACTGTGACGATGGTGGCAACGCCAAGCGACTGCTCAATTGTTTAGACGATTCACTCGGAAACAGTTCTTTTTTCTGGATGAAAGGTATCCTATTTCCTTTCTGGTGTCCCTGACAACGTGTATGCAAAATTTCATGATGATCGGTTGGGTAGGTAACGCGTGAAAAGGTAGCAAACATGTCTGTTTGTCTGTCGACAAGAGTTACTTTCGCATTTATAATATTATTGTGAATTAAATGGTGTATAAAATTTTAGACTCGAGAAGTGCACAGTCTCAAGGACAAAGCGAAGGCAACGACAGATTCGGTGAGACGTCTGGAATACTCGTTGAATGACCTGGAGACCGCGTTCCAGGAGAAGTTGGAGAGGCATAGGAACCGGGAGAGGGAAGTGGCCGACGCAAAAACCAAGTTGGGCAAACTCATCACGGACAAGAACGCGTTAACCGAAAAAGTTGGAGACGGTGCGTCTATTATATAAAATCACTGTAAAATAACTGTGCTAACTGTGAATAACTGTAATGTGTGATCTGTGATTTTCTGTGTTAGTAAGACCTTCCACAGGTAGGGGACTAGTTAGAACTTTAGTATACAAAATCACTGTAAAATAACTGTGAATAACTGTAATGTGTGATTTGTGATTTCGTGCGTTAGTATAAGAACTTCCACAGGTAGGGGACTAGTTAGAACTTTAGTATACAAAATCACTGTAAAATAACTGTGAATAACTGTAATGTATGATTTGTGATTTCGTGCGTTAGTATAAGACCTTCCACAGGTAGGGGACTAGTTAGAACTTTAGTATACAAAATCACTGTAAAATAACTGTGAATAACTGTAATGTGTGATCTGTGATTTCGTGCGTTAGTTATAAGTTGACGTTAGTCCGCGTTTTACAGAAGCCCAAGTGAGAATGGAGTTAGCGGAACTGCAGAAGCCGATAATGAAAACGAACGCGGCCATTGAGACCCTGAAGAAGCAGAAACTCGAAGTGCAATACGATTTGGAAAACAACGTCGTGCCTCAAGTTCGATTGTATCAGAATAAGTATGTGTATGATTTTTTTTATTTTTGGAGTTTTAAGAATCAATTGTTCATATAAGGCCCCGGTATGGAAATTTTATGAGGAGTAAAATTAATATAAGCGTTAAATAAAAAGCGTTATGTTCTGCGCAACGTACCTTTCGCTTTGAAAAAAATTCAAAATTCAAATTGAATGTCAGTCAAAATTCAAAATTTAAAGTCAATCAAATTGGATATTCAAAATTCAAATTGGTTATTCAAAATTCAAATTGGATATTCAAAATACAAATTGAAAGTTAGAATTCAAATTGGATATTCAAAATCCAAATTGAAAGTCAAAATTCAAATTGGATATTCAAAATTCAAATTGGATATTCAAAATTCATGTTAGATATTCAAAATCCAAATTGAAAGTCAATGTTCAAATTGGATATTTAAAATTCAAATTAGATATTCAAAATCCAAATTGAAAGTCAAAATTCAAATTAGATATTCAAAATGGATATTTAAAATCCAAATTGAAAGTCAAAATTCAAATTGGATATTCAAATTGGATATTAAAAATTCAAAATTTTTAGCACATGTGACTTTTGTACAATTATCACATGTGCTAAAAAAATTTGATAATTTGTTTTTTTTTTTTTTCATTTGAATATTTTATCATTTATGTATTTTCTTCGCGATTCAATATAAATTTAGAGTTCAGTCAATCTATAATTCGAGCCACCAGTATGTGTATTCGAGGAACGCGACACCGATTTAAGCCTGCAGCGAAACTGCTTGGGTTTGACAATGGAGCTGCTATATCAAACTACCCTATGTATACTGTACATAGTTAACTTTATAACTTCTTTTTTATATTAGCTTATAGATAGTTTTTAAATTATTTAGTTTTTAGATATTAGTTTCTAAATACTGTAAAATTCTTTTTGTTATCTTAATAATAAATAAAATAATTTGGCCTTCAGATCAGGCAGTAGGGGTCTGATTAAATCCCAGTAAGGAGATTTAAAAGGGCATTATCTAGATTTAGTACAAATTTCGCCTTCCTTGTTCTATGTTCTTTAGAACTTACTCTGTTAAGGGATAAGGAGGGAATAGGGGAATGTGTTATGGCATCATTTAAAACATCATGATCTCTTATTTGATTTTGGTCTCGTAAACGGAGGTGCAACCGTCGTCTAGGCATTTTCTGATGTTACTGTCGCCCCTGATAGGATAAGTATAAATAGATAGGGCTCATTTTGTGTAATCAGGATAAGAGGGATGAAGGATGTGGGCAACAAGAGACTGGAAGTGCTGAGGAACTACAGCGAAGACTGCTACAAGGCGGTCATGTGGCTCCGGGAGAATAGACACGTCTTCGAGGGTAATGTCTACGAGCCGATGATGCTTGAGGTGACAACTAAAATCTTTTCAGGTTTAACATTAATTGAAATAGAAAAACCGCTATTTGACTATGTAATTTTAGATAGTCGTTTTAACATAATAAGCACACTACATTAATATTTCCGGGAGATTTACTCTATTATTAATAAAAATCAATGTTAAAGTTTAAATTTCCAAAACCGCGCCAAAAACGCTGTTTCTGTAATGGCTCTGGTCTTTGATAAGTATGACGTCACACGCTAGCAAACAACTCAAATATTTTATGTCAATGTCAACTCAATGCGGAAGTAATGTTTACTAGCGTATGACGTCATCAGAGTTGAAACCAATCGCAGGGCGTTTCGGTTGCAGATAAAATTTCAAAAATTATATGTCACTTTTAAATCCGTACTAATATTATAAATGCGAAAGTTTGTATGGATGTATGGATGTTTGTTACTCTTTCACGCAAAAACTACTGAACCTACAATCATCATTAAATTTTGCATACACGTTGTCTAGGACACCAGAAATAAAAGGACATAAGTTTACCTTTCATTGTTCAACACGGACGTAGTCACTTGCACCAGTTAGTGTTCCATGAAGTTCTCAAGTGTTTTGTATGGCGTGCGAAATCCACAATCGTGTAGTACATTGACGCGTTTGCGACTCTCCAACGTTTCAGATCAACTTCACAGACGCGAAGTTCGCTCGTTACCTCGAGTCCACTGTGCCGGCCCGCGACTTGGTGGCGTTCACGTTCGAGTCGAGCCGGGACATGAACCTGTTCTTGCAGAAAGTGAGGCAGGAACTGGGCCTCAAGAGGGTCAACGCCATCTGCAGCCAGACTGGGAATATACCTCAGCCAAATAATATACAACAACTAAGGTGAAATGAAAACACAAGTTTTTTTGAACATCCTATAGCCGCGTTATACGACTTTGGGGTAGGGAGAAAATGTATCGGTTCGCGCGTCAGCAACATGCTAATGCTCGCAGTTATGCGCGCGACAGCTTGACAGCTTTGACAGCTGCCTGGGTTATTTGACTCTAGTTGACGTTATCCCCTTATTTTGACAGCTACCTTAGTTGACATTGTCCCCTTATTTTGACAGCTACCAGGGTTATTTGACTATATTTGACATTGTCCCCTTATTTTGACAGCTATCAGGGTTATTTGACTATATTTGACATTGTCCCCTTATTTTGACAGCTATCACGGTTATTTGACTATATTTGACATTGTCCCCTTATTTTGACAGCTACCTTAGTTGACATTGTCCCCTTATTTTGACAGCTATCAGGGTTATTTGACTATATTTGACATTGTCCCCTTATTTTGACAGCTACCTTAGTTGACATTGTCCCCTTATTTTGACAGCTATCAGGGTTATTTGACTATGTTTGACATTGTCCCCTTATTTTGACAGCTATCAGGGTTATTTGACTATATTTGACATTGTCCCCTTATTTTGACAGCTACCAGGGTTATTTGACTATATTTGACATTGTCCCCTTATTTTGACAGCTACCAGGGTTATTTGACTATATTTGACATCGTCCCCTTATTCTGACAGCTACCTTAGTTGACATCGTCCCTTAATTCTGACAGCTACCTTAGTTGACATCGTCCCCTTATTCTGACAGCTACCTTAGTTGACATCGTCCCCTTATTCTGACAGCTACCTTAGTTGACATCGTCCCTTAATTCTGACAGCTACCTTAGTTGACATCGTCCCTTAATTCTGACAGCTACCTTAGTTGACATCGTCCCTTAATTCTGACAGCTACCTTAGTTGACATCGTCCCTTAATTCTGACAGCTACCTTAGTTGACATCGTCCCTTAATTCTGACAGCTACCTTAGTTGACATCGTCCCTTAATTCTGACAGCTACCTTAGTTGACATCGTCCCTTAATTCTGACAGCTACCTTAGTTGACATCGTCCCTTAATTCTGACAGCTACCTTAGTTGACATCGTCCCTTAATTCTGACAGCTACCTTAGTTGACATCGTCCCCTTATTCTGACAGCTACCTTAGTTGACATCGTCCCCTTATTCTGACAGCTACCTGGGCTTCTACACGTACCTGTCACAAACGCTGACAGCGCCGGATCCGATAGTGCGCTACCTGTGTCGCCAGTACAACATCCATCGCATCCCGATCGGCAACCAGCACACGTACAACAACAGTGGCAACGTGCCGCAAAACATCACCTTCTTTTTCACAGGTACATATGTACTAGGGCTAAATCATTATTTCCTTTTGTAGATGTTGCTCATGTTTCTCGGAGACTTGTGAACGGATATTGTTTCTGATTGTTGTGTCTGTGGCAAGAGGATATTCTGAGGGTGGTTTTTTTTTTTTCACGTATACAACCCAACAACTCGTTTTTCAGAGAACCACAGGTTCACTGTGCGAGTGTCGGCGTACAGCGGAGTCAAATCCAGCTCAACCATAGAGATCAGGCCCCCGAAGCTCCTCGCCAACACTTTGGACGTTGAACAGCTGGAGCAATTCCAAAATCAGTGAGTTTTTATGTTATGGTCGACAGACAGGCTAACTGGTGGTCGCCTATAAAACAAGCAATGCTATAGATGTTGGGTTGACATAAAGTCCAAAAATTTTTGTACAGCAATGGAATGGGTTAATGTTGCCTACAAAATGGCGTATATTATAATCAGATGTTATTAAACAATGATAAAAATATCTTGAATTGAATGTGTTCTGAAAAAGTCTATAAAAGTGAATATAGACAGTGTTTTATTGTTATTTAAAAAACCTTTTCCAGATTATTGAAGTTCGAAGAAACCGCTACGCTGCACAAAGCGAAAATACAAAATATCGACAGCAAATTGGCGACGTTCGAAATGAATTTGAACGAATTCAATACGAAGAGGAAGAAGATAAACGAAGGCATTGAAATGGTATTCATTTCTTTTTAATGTTAGGGTCGACAGACTGGCTGACGGTTCACTTGTGTGCGCGTGCGTGCGTGTTGCGTGTGAGTGTGTGTGTGCGTGTGCGTGTGTCGGCAACACACTTGCAGCACCTGTGGCGTAGCTTGTGTTATTGGGGACGGTAGCCAATTAGCCACCTACCATCAAATGGACTCGTCTTTTATTAATGGATTTTTTTTAGAATCGTTTACTACAATTAAAAACGCGTGTCAGAAGTGAAATTCAAACTCCTTTGGAGATCATATATAATACAGTAAGCGAAAGATGTCACATAGAAACGGTACTAGAAGCGTCACACGAAATTCGACCGCGAAATGCTAATCTCATCGAGCGCAAATAACGCGACGTCGCGTGGTGGTGTAGGAATAATAAAATGGCGTATTGGCTTCTGGTGTTTGTTTTGGCCACTAGGGAAATACCAAAGATCTTCGGATATGGCATATTAGAACAAACAACCGTGTCACTAAAATTACGCACACTCGCGTACAAATAGCACACAATGACAACCGACCCGGCGTACCCATTTACACGCACACAACTGCCGGACCAATAGCATTTGTTTGCTCGGTTGTTCGCGACGAAACACGTGATTGAATTGTCGAGTTAGACAATTCCGAGGCACTATTCTTTAGCGGTGCCATTAATCTCTAGCGGGGCCTCGCGCATTTCCGAAGATCTGTGGAAAACACATTCAATAAGTTCAACATTTTCGGCTTGGCAATAAAATAAACGTGTTAAACGTTTCACAGGTTCGCACAATTTGCGCTCAAATAAGGCTCCAGACGAAGAAAGTGCAGGACTTAGAGAACGAGCCCTCGTTCAACATCCAACAGGAGAGGCAAAAGATGAGGAGGAACCAGAGCCAAGTGACGTTGAAGCAATGCACCATGCAAAGGGAACTCATTCAAACCATAAACCACCTGCACAGCAAGATGACGGCCGGGGAGATATGCAAAGTTGGTAATTTGTAAAATAATAAAAAAAAAACCTGCATGTAGGAAGTGAAAGCAACACCATCTGTTAACATCTTAACAAACTATTGACTAAGTTAAGCTTCATATGTACCAAGAAGTGAGTATTGATACGGATAGATGGATACAATTCAAAGTCACCGAGTGTGTCGGCACAAGTTGTTTATTTGTTTTTTATTAGCATCAGCATATTAGTATAATTTGAATAATCAACTCGTCTTTTGGCAATGGATCACTAACAATCTCGACACGAATAAATGACAATTAATTTTTCGATTACAGATAAAATTGGAAATACGAAGAAACGGTATATTACAGCAAACGGCTGAACTGAGAGAGCTGAAGAATGAGCTGCGCAACGCACAGGTAATATAAGCTAGGCAGCGGACCCCTCTTTAGCCGCAGGCGTTGCCCGCTAAGCTACCACACAGCCAAGCCAAATTAAGGTGCGGATGCTTACACACACGAGCGCGCACGCACGCACACACGTCACACGACTAAGCGCTCGCACGCATGCTCGCACATGCAACGCGCTCGCACGCATACACGCACGCACACCCGCTCGCTCGCATGCACGCACACGCGTGCACACGCACGCGCGCACGTCACACGGACAAGCGTTCGCATGCACGCGACGAGCTCACGCACACGCAACGCGCTAACACGCACACGCACTCGCTCGCACGCATGTTCGCAAATGCAACGCACGCACACGCACATGCGCTCGCACGCATTCAACAACGCACACATTAGGAACACAGGATACACAATACATACACCACTACACATAGGTATGTCTTCTCTTAATATTTTTTTATCTATTGTTTGTTTAATTAGTTTTTTTTTTTAAATAATATTCATTACATGAATGCTTTGAATGTTGTTGTTATTGGCATATGTGTTTATTTGTATAATACACACAGGCAACCCTGGAGAACATAGAGAATCTGCTGAATCGAACCAAGTCGAGCGCCAAGGAGAAGCTGATCGAAGCGAAGAGGGGATGCGGCAATAAGCTGCCGATGGACCCCGAGTTCCCCTACAAGGAGGAGTTCGAAGGCTTGCCAGCGGACCTCGACTCGTTGCAGGAGCACTGCTACGAGCTGCAGACCAGGAGGGACTGCATGGACAAGGGCGACGAAACTGTGAGTTCACACAAACTCGTATCACAAATAAGTCTTTTACCCTTTTGATCTATACTAATATTAGTATGCATCAAAAGGGGAGTCTATTAGCGTGAAGCGTGTCCATATAACTTTTCATTGTTCAGGTAATAAAAGAATACGAAGATCGTGAAAAGTTAATAGCGAAACTGAAATCTGAAGTGAACAATTCCAGTGACATCAACAAAACACTAGAGGACAAAATGAAGATTCTCAAGTAAGTGTCTCTATTGTTTTACAGGTACAAAAGGAAGCTCTCAATCGTAGGAGTGCACGTAAGATGTGAAAAAAAAATTTTGTTAAAAATGCATTTTTTTTTTTTTTTGGAATTTCATGGCCTCTGGTGAAATTAGACGATGGCGTAATCTCCTTACAAAACTTATTGAACTCCATTGTTCTGCAATATTGCACCTAAATACAAAAGTTGTAAGGTTCAATTTTGCTTGTGAGATCGTTTATTGATTAAATTGTTCCCCAGAGCGAGGTGGTTGCCGCCACTAGAGGGTTTGTTGAACGAAATTGATAAAACTTTTGGCGATATGTTCGCCAAGTTAAATTGCGCAGGAGAAATTAAACTCGAAAAGGGAGGGGACGATGTAAGTGCTCTTTTTTTTAAATTTTCAAGTTTACATCAATAGTCTTAACAATAACACGACAGGAAGAATGGTACCATAAGTCTCTTTCAGGATTTCTTTTCAGGGTCATCATAAATCTTAGTCTGGAGATATATTAAAAAGTGTATCTTTGAAACCATTTCATTAATTAATAACCGTGTGGATGAAGGTGATATGTCGCATAATTCCAATTTTGAATAAATCAAGGTTAAAGTTTTATTTTTTGTGATAATAATGTCGCCACGGAACTGATTTTTGTATAAATTATGATGCAAAGTTGTGTAAACAACCTAAAATGTCAATGGTATGATAGAGGTAAACACTTCTATTATTTAATAATAAAAAAAAAGTAAACATAGCTCCCTCTTCCATTAATAAAAGTAAACTTTTTGCTTTTCAAACTTAACTGTACATTTGATCACACACACACACACCCCTTTTTCAACCTTTTTGTTTCCCAGAAATGCCTTAAATAGCTCTGTAATCATTTATATGGACATAATTATTACCTTCATCAAACGAAAAACCCAAAAATGCGACATATCACCTTCATCCACTCACGTTTTCAACTGTTTAACTGCTTCTCTCTTTAAAACTGAGCGTCCAACGCACACACATACAATCGGGTATATGCAATGTGATGACGTAGACAGCTGCGCGCGCGCATAACTGTGAGCATTAGCATGTTGCTGACGCGAACCGATACATTTTTTCCCTAACCAAAGTCGTATAACGCGACTATAGAAGTTTTCACATAAAAAAAAATTTTTTTTTTTTTTTTTCAAAATCCCAATTTCCAGGATGACTTCGACAAGTATGGCATTTGCATAATGGTCCGGTTCCGGACCTCGGAACAGCTGCAGCAGTTGACGAGACACGCGCAGTCCGGAGGGGAGAGGGCTCTCTCCACGGCCATGTACCTTATGGCCCTGCAAAGGCTCGCCACCGTACCTTTCAGGTCCCTCCATGTACCATTTCTCTCTCTCTCTCTCTCCCTTTCCAGTTTTACCCACCGAAGCAAAAACGGACTCGAACATAGTCTAATGCGTACAGTCAGGGTAACTTTGATAAAGGATACACTAGATTCAGGGTCTCAAACAAAATCACTAATAATATTCTATTTACTTTGTCGCTAATTTCTGATAATAACACTTTTTAACAAAAATAAAACCGACTCCAAACCGTCTCATGGTCTTCTCTCATGGATGCCATTGTCGGACCAAATTGGTCCAAATTGAAATGGGACCACACGGGAAACACCAACCTCTTCCTTTTTAACGTTAAAAAGGATGAGGTTGATTCTGATGATAATTTTTTTATTTGAAAGCTGGCGCTTCCCGTGTGGTCCCATTTAAATTTGGTCCAGTTCTGACATTGGCATCCATGAGACAACGGTTTTAAGTCGGTTTTTTTTTGTAAAAAGATTTATTTGGCAAAGAATTATTTGGTTGAAAAGATGAATAATGTAAATGAATTAATGACTGATTTGATTGAACCTTAACATTTAGTAATTAAGGTTCAAGTCGCAACACGTGTTCACCTTAAGTACAACTTTGTGCAACTAATTTGAAATATCACCCCAAGCTGTGTGTGCGCGGTGATATTCTACTATGCCACTTTTAGTGAAGCAACCCAGAATCTAATGTATCCTTTATGAAACATTTGTTCGCTCGGTGCTTTAGTTTCAAAAGGTATATTTATGTACTGTGAATTTGAAAAATGACGAAGGTTCCTTTGAAAATAGATGCGTGGATGAGATAAACCAGGGAATGGATCCAATAAACGAGAGGAAAATGCTTCAGCTCCTCGTCAAAGTGACCACAGAGTCGGACAACGACCAGTACTTCCTGCTAACGCCCAAGGTAGGTTTTAACTCTTAACTTGTTACTTTCCAAGCACGAAGGTACAGATCGCGCGGCGAGAGTTTGGCTTTGACCGTTATTGCGCAGAAATCAGAAATTGGGTATCAACGGGCAATTAGCGGGGTGCGGGGCGGGTGTGTAGGCGCACGCGGTGCTCTGATTGGCGCTCCAGTCGTTCCCTGCCTCTCGCATCGATAAGACGTACCGCGCACTCCTGTTGTACAATCACGTTCACAAGTGAATTGCTATTTTCGTTAATTGTTTATTGTTGTCGATTGTTATTATTTGTTGAGTTTGTTTGTTTTAAGTTTTCTTTTGTTTGTATGTACCAATTTTACATGTATCTTGGAATAAATAATTTTATTAAAAAACAATTATTTAGAATTTTCATCGCTGTCTCTGTAAACTTTAAAAGGAAATAAACATTTTATATAAGTAAAATAACTATCAATAGTTTTAATAAATGAAGAAGTTTATCTATTTCGTATTATTTTCTAGCATTATTACCACTGTACATGAATTTTGACCCACTCAAATATCCAACCTGGTACATAAAAAAGGAAAAGTATTGTGTGCGTGACAGTACCCATGCGCAGTAATCCCCTCCACCCGAAGGTCAAAGCCAAACTCTCGCCGCGCGATCTGTACTAGCCACGCGTAGCTACGCACACAGTCTAAGCTCGTGTAGGTGAACGCGTACCATGCTTGTGTGAGTGAGATAAGACATGCTATTGGCTATTGGCCTCCGCTCTGCGCACCGCGTCGCCACGTCGTTGCCAGCCGGCAACTGAGGCAACTGAGCGCGGGTGGGGGCCAGGGTTGCCACGTGCCGAACTAGTTTTCTCGTACAGGGATGCCAAAAATCTCGTACAAGTATAAATTTTAAAAAAATCACACAATATTCATAATTTAAACTATAACTATAATTTTAACTTATAGGTATTTACTATTATGAGTTGCGCTTAAGGTGTCAAATGACTTCATAATTATTGTAATAATTTTAAGTACATACATATTCACAAAAAAATTATACACTTAACGAATAAAATGTATTTAATGTTCTACTTAAGGATAAATATAATAGGGATGTTGGTAAAATCTTAGTTTTTATTACATAGTTTTTCACCTGTCATTCTGAAAATCATTTCTTTAGAGGATTTGTTCGAAATCTAGGATGAATAGCACCAAAACCGGTACGACATTTCTCGTACGTATGGCAACCCTGCGGGCCTATTCTCTATTAGTGGTTTTTAAAAACGTGTCGACATTAAATAAGAAATAGTACTTTGTCAAACTAAAAACCACACAATAACGCGCCAATAACTTCATCGACATGTATAACTATGGAAAAAACGTCGTAGACATTTTGACATGTGCTTAGTGAATACCAAAGTAGACAATTGTCGAGTCTATAACCGCATCGAGTCGATAACCACAGCAAAACCACACTTAGAGAATACGGGCCCTGGTGGGAGCACTTTAAAACGGAAGGCAGTGACCATACTGTACGCTAGTACTCATTATTATACTGTGCTACAGCTATGGATTTCGCACGCCATACAAAACACTAAGAACTTTATGGACCACTAACTAGCTGGGTGCACGCGACTTCGTTTGCGTTCTCGCGGTGAGCGGCAGACGTGTTGAGTCAGAGCTGTTTGCCTTAATAGTTCTACCACTGAAAGATACCCGGCGTTAATCTAAATAAGGATAATATATATTTTTTTATTTATATTTTAGACCTTTAAGGTCACACTAAATAGCCTATAAAGCCTTCCCCGATAAATGGACTATCTAACTAACACAAAAAAGATTTTTTTAATGCGAACCAGTAGTTCCTGAGATTATTGCGTACAACCAAACAAACAAACAAACTCTGTCATCTGTCATTTAGAGAAAATGTGACTTTACGTCAACGGATTGGAGTTTTAAAATGGATAGAAGTTGTTCGTTACTACCTTTTACCATTGACTCTTCCACGGTTCCGTTTTAGGCGTACTTTTCATGTGCCACTTTGGCGCCTGTGAAGCAAAATCCACAGTTGTAGTAGTTCGATGGAGGAAATGGAGAATATTTTTTTTTATTTTGTCTCGTTTGTTTTTCAGCTTTTAACAAATCTAGAATACAATTCGAGGATAAAAGTTCACACGATAATGAACGGAAAGAATCTGATGAGCTACAAGAAGTGGCAGTGCCACAAGTTTCTTCAAAAGGCCAGTTCTTATACACACTGAGAACAGTATATTTGGGTATAAAATAAATCTTTTTTTTTATCGTTATGATGTAAATATGTACAAAAATTTTAATATTTTTTTTTAATAACTCTGTGAGTAGAGCAAAGACAATCCAGTCTTTTGTTTAAGTTTAGAACTTCGAAAGGGTATTAAATTTTAAATGAAAATGAATGATGTAAGATTTAGAGATTAAGATTTAGGCATTCAAGGAGATGGAGATCTTTTTCAGATAAATTAAAGGCGTCAAAATTTAATTACTTTTTAAATTTGAATTTCTTGTAAATTTCATATAATTATATCCGGCAAATTAAATATAGGTTTTCCCTGAGAAAATCTGTCGTATTGAAATTCTTGGTTCGGCGATTTTTAAGCTCAGACCAAATAATGTGATTTTTTACAATTTGTTATCACTCCCCCTCCCCTTCTCGGTTACCGCCCCTGGTATAATAGTATAATGCCAACACCCCCCCTCCCCCTCTAGTTTTCACAGTAATTCATAAATATTGTTTCAATAATGTGTTTTTTTGCAAACAGAAAGTAAAAAATAATAAGTTGGCTCATATTTGTCTTTATTAATACCACGCTTGCCGCGTGACGCCAAGAGTGCGTGTATACATCAATTTGAAAAATACATCAATTGTGAAAAAAGTTGTGTAAAAACTGACTACGTTCTTAGACAAATGCCTAAGAACCCCCCTCCCCCCTCCGTATGACCAAGCGAGTGGTATTTTGAAGACCCCCCTCCCCCCCTCCGTATGACCAAGAGAGTGGTATTTTGAGGACCCCCCTTCCCCCCTCCCTATGACCAAGCGAGTGGTATTTTAAGAACCCCCCTTCCCCCCTCCCTATGACCAAGCGAGTGGTATTTTAAGAACCCCCCTTCCCCCCTCCCTATGACCAAGCGAGTGGTATTTTAAGAACCCCCCTTCCCCCCTCCCTATGAACAAGCGAGTGGTATTTTAAGAACCCCCCTTCCCCCCTCCCTATGACCAAGCGAGTGGTATTTTAAGAACCCCCCTTCCCCCCTCCCTATGACCAAGCGAGTGGTATTTTGAGGACCCCCCCTCCTCCCGGAACGGGTCACTTAGTAAGGGTGTTACTACGTGACAGAGTGACAGACAGACTACAGTTTGGATAAGGGATAGTGATATTGGCTCTGGCATCTCTTACTCTGTACATAAATTGTTGCACATTCAGTAAGACAAGGGCGTAACTTAACTTACAATTTTTTTGTAAAATATACGCAGAAATGTCTTAAAAACATTATTAAATAAAATAAAAAAAATACAAAACTATGGGGGCTTATTTGATGAAGAATTGTTAAAAAGCAATACAAGCAGAAGAATACGATATTGAATGCAAAAAAAAATAAATAAACGGAGGCAGTCATGAGGACTGCCGACAGAAGTGGAAACCTAAAACTGAGCGTTCAACGCACACACATACAATCGGTTAACCTTTCAGCCGCCAGAGTCGGATTTATCCGACAATTATTTTCGGGCTCATTTCGTCACAGCCGGATATATGCGACAAATTCTTCTACTTCTGTTTATTTTTGAATAATTGAGATGCGCTAGGGATGACGACAATATAATTTGTTTGTCAGTGATTTTTTTTATCCTCTTATTCGATGATATGATATTTCGATACTCTGCGTATCAATAATTTAGGGATTGGTTTAGGTCTACATACTATTGTTTTTCACCGGCGGTGCCTAAAGTTCCCACCTGAAAGTAAAGGTACAATTTAGTGGTTAGGTTTTTTAGCTTTAAATACATATATGTACGATAAATTTGTATATATTAAAAAAATAATAATAATATGTCTGTCTTAAGTTGTTGAGGATTTGAGTGTTTTGCAGACTACATTACCGTGTCATGGAAATACCATAGAAAACAATATTTACACATAAATCGAATCTGTGGAAGTTATTTTTCTTCGTTAACTAGGAAAATGTCTCTTTATAGATGATCTTCAAACGTCAAAAAAATCTTCATAAGGCTTGTATTTAGCTATAGAGATTAAACCAAAAAAAATGATCAAAATCAAACACACAACCCCCTTTTGCGTCGGGCTTCGGGGGTAAAAATGTGAAAATAAAATAAATTTGACAACAAAAGTTGCTCATGCCAAAAAACATGGTTTTTTTGTACCATAACACATGATTATAATCATTATTATAATTTTCTTATTATTATTATTATATTATAAGAAGTTTTATTATAATTTTATTGTTAAAAATGTTGGGTTTTTTAATACTTTGATTATTTTTATGCATTGTGATATCGATTTTAAGGTTTTTTTTTTCTTTTGTTTTGTGTAATTTTGTTTGAATGAGAATTTCAAATATGAAGTAAGGGGGCGTCCAAGTATTACTTAACCCAATTTTCCCCTCCTCCCATGTAACGAAATTTTCGATTCCCCCCCCACGTAACGCAATTTTTTACCCACCTTCCCCCCACATAATACAATTTTTGACCCCCCAACCCCCACGTAACACAATATTTAATCCCCATTCCCCTCCCCTTCTCTTAACGCGCCGTAACGTTTTTCTGTATCCTCCCTCCCCCTCCCTAAACGTTACAAGTGACCAGTTTTACAAACGAAAAGGGTTGTCAAATTGGGAGAACAAAATAAAAATGACGTACAATACACCCGAGGGGACTCCCCTCCTGCCCTTAGTAAAACATCGTAACATTACACAAGGGGAAGGGGCTCCCCCCAAATTGTGTTACGTAATTCTTGAACGTCCCCCTTAATGACTATAATTTTATGGGAACAAACTTTTGTTTTTTTTTTTAAATTGCGTGTATTAAAACAATTTGTAATAACTTTTAATAAAACATGATGATTATTATAATTTTAATCAAAATGATTGGTATTAGAACTGTTTTTTTTTTTTAAATAATAGGAATGATCGAGAAATTGTCATAGTTTTAAACAGATTCAATTTGTGTTTGTTTTGTCTAATAAATAAATTAAAAAAAAATGAAAGCAATATTCTTTTGTTTTATTTTTCATTTGTATGAACCTTTGAACCTTTTTTAATATTACAATCACGTACTATTTCCGAGAGATCATCTAAAAATATAAATAATGAATATATTTTTTATTTTTCAACGTGGATGAAGTCGCGGGCACCAGCTAGGTAATAAAATCATTACTTACGTAAGTATGAAGGTATAACTAATACTGGGACAATGGTTTCACAGTCATTTGGGCAACCCGTCTGGTCTTTACAAAACCACTGCTGTCTATAGGTACACATTCGTCAGATTCCACTTTCGTCATAAATCGAAATTTATGAAAATTTAGTTCGCTTACGTCATGAATGACGAATGTGGAAAACCAACGGGTTTGCATTAGCCACGGCACGGCATACATTTTTGCTTCTGTCAGAAATGTCGGAATGTATGAAAATGTATGCCGTACCGGGCCATGCCGTGGCTAATGGAAAACCGCCCATAAATGACACTTGTCAGTTTCTCTCTACCAAATAGTACAACAGAAGGGACCACGTATCCGTTTTTAACTTCGAGCGAGTTAAATTATATATGTTTTCTTTTAACAAAGACAATACCATCGTCATCCATTTTTACAAAAATAAATTTGCTTTTCAAAGTATAAAATGCGTAGCCAGGCGTTTATTATTCAAAAAAACGATTTAGGCACGAGGGCTGTTGAGTGCGGGATTTGATATCATGAAAGGTTCGTCCAACTATTGTAGTCCAATCAAATTACAGCTCAAAATGGGTTTATCAAACATAAAATTATGTAGTTTGGGGATTATTAGGGATCGATAGGGGGGTTCATTCTGAACATAAATTCCAATAAAATTTAAGGGGTTCTCCGAAGGTCAGCTGTACCCAATCTCGCTAAAACGCGTTTAATTCGATATCTCGAGAACTGTTAGTGTTATGCAAAAAATTGTAGAGACCTTTTCTCTTCTAAATTGAATTTACTATTTTTACATTATTAAAATGTATGCTCTGAATGCAACCCCCTATCGATCCTTAACAATCGCCAAACTACATCATTTTATGTTTGAAGATTTCGTAATTTCATTGGACTTTGACTATATCTGACGAAAGCGGAATCTGTCGAATTTGGAATTACCATAAGTGCGGTTTTTTTTTTTAATATTTATTTAAGGCTTTTCCCTTAGGGACATGCGGTTCGACCTCTAATGTGAAGTTTAGTGATTTAGTCACTGCAACATTTTAACCTTTGTACATTACATTTCGACTACACAGCGGTTTTCCATTAGCCACGGCACGGCACGGCATACATTTTTGCTTCTGTGCTGGTGCCGGGGAAGCAAAAATGTATGCCGTGCCGTGGCTAATGGAAAACCGCCCATTCGATTCGAACCAGCCATTTACCGGAACTATACGGAAAAATAAAATTATCTGACGAATGTGTACTAAATCGTTGTTTCGGGTTATGGCGTTGCTTTTATTATAGGCGACGGTAGCCACATACCATCAAGTGGTCAGCCTGTTTGTCGACTTTAACATTAAGAAAAAATATTGAAATTCAAAATAAAATAAAACACAAGACAATATGTTAGATTTGTTTTAATAAATAATGCATACAAAATACTTAACTAAAATGTCTTTATATAAAGTGGGAATAAAATTTATTATTAACTTAGTTATTATTTATATTAGCGCTTTTTAATTAAGAAAAGCAGATAGAGATTGTTGAGCTAATAGAGATATAAGATTAATCCATGAATAAATATTTAAAAAAAATCCATACTTCGATGTACTGAGGTCAAAAATACTTTTTTTTACAATTTCTGTCTGTATGTTTGTGCACGTACGCTAATCTCGGAAACCGCTTGACCGATTTCGATGCGGTTTTCACTGGTGTGTTATTGGTCCATTTGGACCCCTTTGCCGGTCCACTGTTCGTCCAATTGGACGTCGCATTCTAGGTCCCTGAGGGCGGACTTTATGTCGAATCCGAAGCTTTTGCTGAATTTCTCGTAACTCCTGTTCAAAATTGCCTCCACGCCCAGTTCGTGGAACTTGGCGTTTTGCTCGCGACATCTCGCCACCATGTTGCGAATGGCCCAACATGCGTTTTTCTGTAAAAACATATACTTACATTCATTATCCCATCCCCACAGATCTTCGGAAATGCGCGCGGCCCCGCTAGAGATTAATGGCACCGCTAAAGAATAGAGCGTGCCTCGGAATTGTCTAAATCGACAATAATTCAATCACGTGTTTCGTCGCGAACAAATGCTATTGGTCCGGCAGTTGTGTGCGTGTAAATGGGTACGCCGGGTCGGTTGTCATTGTGTGCTATTCGTACGTGAGTGTGTGCGTAATCTGTGCCCATCTCTTATATTATCCATAGAAGGATAAGGAAGGCCATGACATGACATAACAACAAAAAATCATACTTGTGTATTATGTGATGAAAATGTTAAGTTGGTTATTCTCGAGCTTTCGAGACTCGAGAATTGGTTGACCGATTTCAATTCGGTTTTCACATATGAAAAGAGAGATAAACGGAGAGTAATTTTGTACCCCGAGTAAATTTTGCAAGTCGTGTAAGTTTAATCATGACGAAGAACTGTCGCATCCATACTTACTAATATTATAAAGAGGAAAGATTTGTTTGTTTGTTTGTATAGAATAGGCTCCGAAACTACTGGCCCGATTTTAACAATTATTTTACCATTAGAAGCCAACATTATCCTTGATGAACATAGGCTACTCTTTATCGCGGGAAAATGCTTCATTCCTACTGGAAATCTAAAATAAAAGTAAATACTAGCGGCTTGGCGCCATCTATCCAAAATACGGTAGATGGCGTTTTATACTTTTCTACACGGACGAAGTCGCGAGCACCAGCTAGTTTATAATAAATTAGTGAGGATTTTTAGAAGACGCCTTTGTAATGTTGCAATACCTGAACATTCGCATTGTCCTTGTGGACCTCCATGCAGTTCACGATGGCCTCGGGGGCCCCGTTCTCTAGGAACTGCTTGCTGTGCTCCGGCTCGCGCAGAGTCAACGCGGCCATGCACTTGAGCGTCAGAGCACTCGTTGTCGGGTTATTCTGCATCGCAAAACACCCACTCATTTGTGAAGCCACGTTGACACTTGACACCGTCAGAGTGCACTCGTGAAGCCGGCGCCAGATACAGTCAAATGTTTGCACAAAGCTATTGAGCTACTTTGCTCACACATTTGAACACCAATTGTTTGTTGTACTTGCTCCACGTTCGCTTCACAGTATTCAAATAGATAACAAACAAAATGGACGACGACTTTATGGACGCAGTATATCTCTATTATTTAAGTCTACAAAAAAATTAAGCTAAGCTAAGTCGGTAATTTTTTTATCATTATGCTAAAAAAAGAGTTATTATGAAAATAACTCTTTGCGCAAGTGTAGCAGGCTACGCACTGTTTGAACTTTGAACGCTTTGATGTGCGCCCCAAAAACCGACACCCAATGGCAAAGTGCAAAGATGTAATCAAACTGTGAATAAATACTCAAATACCCGTGCCTCACAAGTGTTCAAATAAGTGATCACATAAGTGTACAAATGTTGTTGCTATGTCTGGCGCCGGCTTAAGGGCAACTTGTGTGGCACACTCTTTTAGGATGCACTAGATTCAGGGTCTCAAACAAAATCACTACGAAAAAGTGTCCACTGGATTTTATTACACATGCTAGGTATCACTTTCTCTCGTTAATTTCATGACTGCATGACCGATTTGAACCTTAACATCAATACTAAAAATCTGTAAGTATTATATACTGTATATATGTTCCTCCATAACTCTTAAACGTAATAAATGATTTTCATGAATCTTGGTAGATAAACATTTAGACGTACGGGACACAGGATAGGCTAGTCTTTCTTTTTCAACGCGGACGAAGTCGCAGGCGCCAGCTAGTTTAGTAATAATGGTTCAAGTCGTGACACGTGTTCACCTTAAGGACAACTTTGTGCAACTAATTTGAAATATCACAAGCTGTGAGTGCGGTGATATTCTACTATGCCACTTTTAGTGAAGCAACCCAGAATCTAGTGTATAATTTATCAAAGGGCACACTAGCTTATGCACGCGACTTCGTCTGCGTTGAAAAATCCTACTATAGAGTTTGAACGAATTTTATTACTCACATACGCCCGTTCCTTCTTTGGGCGCGTTGGGCATTTTTGAGATGGGAAAAAACCATTGAACTCGCGACACTGTTACCGTAACCGTAACCGACACCTCTGCATATCAGTACGTACTTTCCTGACTATATAAAAAATACACACGTAATTTTTCACTTTTGTCGGCACTCCCGGAGTGCCACTGTTTTTGTTTTTCCACTTACCCCCTAATGGAATTTGGAAATTTTTCTTTCACCTACATTTTTTCAGGCGTTATATTTTTCTTTATTTTTCAACGTAGACGAAGCTGCGGGCAAAAAATAAATGTTCGAAACTCACCGAATGTCTTGTGAGTAGCGAGACGATGACTGGAACCATTCCGCTCTTGACTAGTTCACGTTTCACGTCGTCGTTGCCCGCCAATGCTGTTATTCTGAAAGTTTCGTAACTTATTATTACCGCAAACAATAACTCTTTTTAACAAAAAATAAACCGACTTCAAACCGTCTCATTTTCTCCATGGATGCCATGGTCAGAACTGGACCAAATTGAAACGGCACCACACGGGACACATCAGCTTTCAAATGAAAAAAAAAACCCATCAAAATCGTTTCACCCAGTCGAAAGTTATGAGGTAACAAACATAAAAAAAAACATACGCGTCGAATTGAGAACCTTTTTTGGAGGAGGAGGCTCCTTTTTTGGAAGTCGGTTGAAAAGAGCGATTGCACCATAGACAAATGATTGGTCTCGCTACGCTCGACTAGATACGGCCCTACCTAAAAGCAAGAGATCCGTGAATGCGACAACTTTTTATTGTAGTGTGTGTAAAACATCGTCACTAATTAATTATTTATCACTTTTTACGCAGTTTAATTATATTTCTACACAGTTTCATTACGCAAAATGGCATTTTATTATGCCCAAAATTTAATAAAACATTCGGCACGTACACATCACAGACAGTTTGCAGTGTGACTAGCTCGGGTACGCCGAATACGGCGTAGTTATTGTTGCCGCATTTTTAAAGTACGGCGGCTGTATCTAGTCGAGCGCAGCGAGACCTATCAAATATCTTTGTACTGCACATTGTTTATTCACAAAACTCTAAATATACTATTTACAATATAGTTTTAAACAGTTATCAGGACGACTAGTGAGCCGCACCCGGCTTCGTACGGTTCCTCTATTAACTTCCTCTTTCTACTAATGACAACTTTATAGTTTAAAAGATGTAAGCGTACATACAAACAGACAGACAGACGGCGGGAAGCGACTTTGTTTTATACTATGCAAAAATGTTATTTGAAGATATATGACAATATAACGAATTGTGAGTCAACTCCGTTACCAATGTTACCATAACAACATTATGGTTAAATCTTTATTGTTGCGTTGCTATATGGAATAAAATTTCGTTTAATCTATATCATTATAACCAACCATTTGTAGTTTCACCAACTTAGTTGATTTCAAATTAAAAAATGTCATTGGGTCAAGACTATCTCGCTTTTGGCACAAAATCTCACGGCCTAAACACTTTGAGAAAATGGGACGAACACAACGCGGAAATCTTAAAAGGGGACATTATAGGCATCACAGACGAAAACACTTCTATAACCAAAAACTGCATTGTCAAAGTTAATCAGACCTCGTGTAACGATTTCAGCGAGAGCACTGATCAATTGCAACATCGCTCACGACACATAAACTATTGGAAAGCTGAGTTGGAGAGAGCCATAAGAGACATAGACGCCGAGATTTCTGTTCTCGAAACACAGAGACAGCAATTGAAAAACGCAATGGACACTCTTAAAATACCCGAATACGTAACCAACGAATGCTTAGAACTGCGTTGCAATAGAATGCAAAACGACCTAATAGACGATAATCCTCAAAGACAACTATTCGCCGAGTCAAACTTAATAGAGAACGTTAAGAGGCTGCATGCAGAGTTGCTTAGAGATGTTGAAAATCAGATGGACATGAACATAGCTGCAAAGAACGCTCTAGAAAAAGACTGGGGCAATAAATTCTTGGCGTTCAAGTATGAAAATGAAAATGCTGAACTCAAAACCAAGTCAGTCAACGTGAAAGAGTCCTCGGGAGTCACTAGACTGTCTGATGGACAATCGGACGTACCTTCTTGGGAATATTACACTGTAAACACTTTAGATCAATTCAAAAATTCCATAGACAGATCTAAAGCGTTGAGGGCTAAGGTAGACGCGGTTTTGATAAACTCTGCGAGAGATCTTCGTTCTCAAGATCTCAGTGTTAACAAGGCTTTGAGCGAGAGAATAGCACAAACTCAACAGGTGAAAATAGATCTTGAAAATCAATTACGTTTGACTTTACAGAAGATTGCAGAGACTGAGAATATTTTGGAGACACTGCACGAGGAAATTTTAAAGGTAATGCAAAGGATTCAAGTTGCTCAAACGAGATTGAACACTAAACATATGAGGCCTAACGTTGAAAATTGTCGAGAAGGTTCTCTGATTGGTCTTATTGAGGAAGTGAGGGATTTGAACGACAGTCTGAGTTTATTGCGCAACAGATATGTGGAAACGGAAAAGATAAGAGCGAATTTGATTCACGAGAGATCTTTGTTGGAAAACGAGATTATTGTGAAAAATAAGTCGCTTTACATAGACAATGAACGTTGCCTGTTTTTGAGATCGTATTTTCAATCGGCCGAGAAATTATGTGGTTTTTGAAATTATCGAAATAACTCTATCTAGTCCTCACGTTTTAGGCGTACTTTTTATGTGCCGCTTTGGCATTTTTCATGCAAATTCCATAGTTGTAGTAGATTGATGGTATGGACTGTAAAACTGTGCCAAAAGCCTCGACTTTGGCAAACAAATAATTTTGAAAACTTGTTCCAACTACATATTTTCAAGTTAAAATATCACAGTTTTTGATGTAAATATAAACTTATATTTATAATTCATCTTAAGACGTGAAAACGCAGGAGACAGAGACAGATGACGAATCATACTCACAACTTGTCAGCGTGCTGTATGACAGCTCCATCGTCGTAATTGTCAGCTAATACAGTGAAGAGTGGTGCAACTCCACACTGAGCCACCATAGAGCACAGCTCGTTGCGAACCAACAGGGTTGCCATTGTAAGCATTATTTCCGAAACCAGAGGCGGTTTGGTGTTGTCTGTTAACAAATATTATGTATAGAAGACGGTTGCATGAAGAAATTAAACGAAATATGACCCGAAAAAAAATTTTTTTATCAGTAAAAATTTACTTTTTTTTATAAAAAACAGATTGCAAAAAAAATGTATGCGTTTCGACGCACGGCTTAAAAAAAATTAAAAAACATGTTTTAAAGCATACTGTAGCCTGTAACGCGTGACGTGTGACATTTGATTTTACTTGCTTGTAAATGTACCTTTGAGCAATAACATGAGCGGTTCCAATAACTGAACACCCATTTCCTTCGCGTGTTCATGTGCTTTGCCAAATTCAACTCTAACGTCATCGTCCAGAGTCAATTTTCTTATCACTTGGAGCGTTTCGATCTGAATCTGCAAAAGAGCGCTTTCCTTAACCCTTATCAACTTATCATATTATGAAGGTCGAAAACGCATTTGCAACCGTTGGGTCAATATGTGAAAGAAGGCACTTACCGTCAATCTGCCTGGCTGCACATTTACTATCAAGTGGAAAATCAGCTTAGATGCACAAATACATTCAAGTGGGCAATCTGCCTGTCTGATCACTTACCATCAAGTGGGCAATTATCCTGGCTGCTCACTTACTATCAAGTGGGCAATTAGCCTGGCTGTCGATTTACCATCAAGTGGAAAATCAGCTTAGATGCACAATTACATTCAAGTGAGCAATCTGCCTATCTGCTCACTTACCATCAAGTGGGCAATTATCCTGGCTGCTCACTTACTATCAAGTGGGCAATTAGCCTGGCTGTCGATTTACCATCAAGTGGAAAATCAGCTTAGATGCACAATTACATTCAAGTGAGCAATCTGCCTATCTGCTCACTTACCATCAAGTGGGCAATTATCCTGGCTGCTCACTTACTATCAAGTGGGCAATTAGCCTGGCTGTCGATTTACCATCAAGTGGAAAATCAGCTTAGATGCACAATTACATTCAAGTGAGCAATCTGCCTATCTGCTCACTTACCATCAAGTGGGCAATTATCCTGGCTGCTCACTTACTATCAAGTGGGCAATTAGCCTGGCTGTCCATTTACCATCAAGTGGGAAATCAGCTTAGATGCACAATTACATTCAAGTGGGCAATCTGCCTATCTGCTCACTTACCATCAAGTGGGCAATTATCCTGGCTGCTCACTTACTATCAAGTGGGCAATTAGCCTGGCTGTTGATTTACCATCAAGTGGAAAATCAGCTTAGATGCACAATTACATTCAAGTGAGCAATCTGCCTATCTGCTCACTTACCATCAAGTGGGCAATTATCCTGGCTGCTCACTTACTATCAAGTGGGCAATTAGCCTGGCTGTCCATTTACCATCAAGTGGGAAATCAGCTTAGATGCACAATTACATTCAAGTGGGCAATCTGCCTATCTGCTCACTTACCATCAAGTGGGCAATTATCCTGGCTGCTCACTTACTATCAAGTGGGCAATTAGCCTGGCTGTCCATTTACCATCAAGTGGAAAATCAGCTTAGATGCACAATTACATTCAAGTGGGCAATCTGCCTATCTGCTCACTTACCATCAAGTGGGCAATTATCCTGGCTGCTCACTTACTATCAAGTGGGCAAT
The DNA here is from genome assembly GCA_918317495.1 of Synanthedon vespiformis. Classification (NCBI taxonomy): domain Eukaryota; kingdom Metazoa; phylum Arthropoda; class Insecta; order Lepidoptera; family Sesiidae; genus Synanthedon; species Synanthedon vespiformis. The sequence continues at coordinate 1,385,937 of OU906968.1, read as the reverse complement.
TAGCCTGGCTGTCGATTTACCATCAAGTGGAAAATCAGCTTAGATGCACTATTACATTCAAGTGAGCAATCTGCCTATCTGCTCACTTACCATCAAGTGGGCAATTATCCTGGCTGCTCACTTACTATTAAGTGGGCAATTAGCCTGGCTGTCTATTTACCATCAAGTGGAAAATCAGCTTAGATGCACAATTACATTCAAGTGGGCAATCTGCCTATCTGCTCACTTACCATCAAGTGGGTAATCAGCCTGGTTGCTCATTTACCGTTTACTATCAAGTGGGCAATTAGCCTGGTTGTCCATTTACCATCAAGTGGAAAATCAGCTTAGATGCACAATTACATTCAAGTGGGCAATCTGCCTATCTGCTCACTTACCATCAAGTGGGTAATCAGCCTGGTTGCTCATTTACCGTTTACTATCAAGTGGGCAATTAGCCTGGTTGTCCATTTACCATCAAGTGGAAAATCAGCTTAGATGCACAATTACATTCAAGTGGGCAATCTGCCTATCTGCTCACTTACCATCAAGTGGGTAATCAGCCTGGTTGCTCATTTACCGTTTACTATCAAGTGGGCAATTAGCCTGGTTGTCCATTTACCATCAAGTGGAAAATCAGCTTAGATGCACAATTACATTCAAGTGGGCAATCTGCCTATCTGCTCACTTACCATCAAGTGGGTAATCAGCCTGGTTGCTCATTTACCGTTTACTATCAAGTGGGCAATTAGCCTGGCTGTCCATTTACCATCAAGTGGGAAATCAGCTTAGATGCACAATTACGTTCAAGTGGGCAATCTGCCTGTCTGCTCACTTACCATCAAGTGAGCAATCTGGCTGCCTAATTACTCAGTAACCAGTGAGCTGCCAACATTCATATATAGAAATATTTTAGCTTGCATGCGAAGCCACAGGTAACAGCTAGGTTACTCTTATGTAGACCCTAGCTAGATAGGTAGATATACATCTAGATTTTTTACCTTTAAATCCTGACTTGAGTTCAACCACTTTTTAAAAACTTGAGTCAAATCTTTTCCATACAATTTTTGTCGATTCATTTCATGTTTAACGCAACAATTACCGGCCCACTGAAGGGTTGCTATCAAGATATTTTCATTTTCCACATTGATAAGCAAACTGAAAACAGCAACTTCACTATGAATAAAAGCTAAACTATAGATTAATTTTCTTACAGAATACCTGGTGCTCGCGACTTCGTCCGCGTAGAAAAGTATAAAACACCATCTACCGTATTTTGGATAGATGGCGCTATCTTCCGGGCCAAGCCGCTAGTATTTACTTTTATTTTAGATTTGCCGTGGGAATGAAGCATTTTCCCGCAGTAAAAAGTATCCTATGTTCATCACTGATAAAAGAATTTTTCAAATTGGTCCACTAGTTTTGGAGCCTATTCTATACAAACAAACAAATCTTTCCTTTTTATAATATTAGTATAGACTAAGTATTACTCACAGTAGCCCTTTTTATGAATTTAGTTTAAGTAACCATAACCTAATAGCAAGACTTTAAAAACCTTTTGATCAAATCTACTCCTTTTTGATCCAACAGATCTGGTTGTGTATCCATTAAGGCAGTCAGTGTGTTCAATAAAGCTATTATTATTTTTTCATCTTTTTTATTTTTCTCTTTTAAATATTCCTCGTGACTATTGGCTAATAAGCTAATGAGTATTGGGTATACGCCGTCTTTGCCTGCTCTCACTCTACGTGCTAGATCCTTGTTGCATTCTTCCTTCAACACATTCAATTCCTTTAAAAGCAATTCATCATCAAATTCATTATCATCAGACAGTTTCTTTAGTTTATTAAACGTTATTGTTACTAGATGATCATCGCCGGAACCAAGAACTAGGTCCTTTATTATGTTTGATAAATCAACACCCTGTAACAAAAAAAAGAAGATTTAATCAAAAATTCCCATATTTCTTTACAGATATTTAAAACCTGTAATATACAATCAAAATACCTGAGCCTCAAATTGAGCTATAGCATCTTTTATAGCTTCTTCAGGACTCATATCGAGATCTTCAATATTTTCCTTTATAACTTCATCATACGTCTCTTGACTTATCACGCGAACCATTTCAGATATTTTACTTTATACTGTTTATAGGATAGATTAAAAAAGTCAGTTAAAGCAAGTTAATTAATAATTTTTAAACCGTATGTACTAGAAGTGAAACTAAAAGTTGAAAACAAAACAAATCAAAATCATGTTCTTTGAAATAATGACATTGACAGCTGAGAGACCACAGAATAGACCACAGCTTGTAATGAGGATAATAATCTCTGTCAATGTCAAAACAAAGTTCTGAGTGAGACACATTCGGAAACTTTCTCAAGATATCAAATTAAATATTAATTTGATTTATTTTTCTTTTTTTCGGACGTGTAGTTATTGGCGTGTAATCCACAGAAGTAAATTTTTGCCTTTAAAGCAATTCATTTCACATAAGTAAGACTAAACAAATTACAGAATTGTTTATTTACAAATATAAAGTACATGAATTTTGAACGTTCCCTAATTACAATGTTGATTTGTATTAGTCTATGTCTATGATGATATTGATGATCGATGACGCATACTGCCTTAAAGAGAAATATACCTCAAATTTTGTTCGCAATTGTGTTTTCATATAATTGGCGTTTCTTTAGCAATAATTATAGATTGTAAGATTACAAAATGAGTTTTCTGGGCAAACTGTTCGGAGGGAAAAAGGAACCAAAGGGTCCGACGACCCACGAAGCGATACAGAAATTGCGTGAGACTGAGGAACTGTTGTTAAAGAAGCAAGATTTTTTGGAGAAGAAGATCGATTTGGAAGTACAAACAGCTAGAAAACATGGCACCAAAAACAAGAGAGGTAATGTGTAATAAATTAACAGAAATAATATACTTAAAGTTTTACTAGTTCTTTGTTGACACACATATGACCTTGCTTCTCTTGTATAATTCTAATGATTCTATTATTACCTGTTCAATCTGTATTTACCTATCTGTATTTTTCTAATGATATAACACAGCTATATCATTAGAATAGCTTAGAATTAGAATTTAGTTAAAATCTTACACAATGTTTCACTATTTAATAGGTAGTATGATAAGTACACCCTTTAAAAAGCCCTACACATAGACTTTCCCTACTTGTCTTACGGTTGACAGACAGACTCAGTCTATATGATTGTAGATACTTTCTGTCACTTATAGTGATGTACCGGATATCTGACATATCCATTACTCTTTGGCAGATTAATTTTTAATTCATAGATGAAATTCTGTATATAGGTGACTAGTTGGTGCCCGCGACTGCGTCCGCATTTTCTATAGCCTTCCTCGATAAATGGACTATCCAATGCAAAAAGAATTTTTCAATTCAAACCAGTAGTTCCTGAGATTAGCATGTATAACCAAATAAACTATTCAGCTTTATATATTGGTATATATATAGATTAGGGAGTGTATCAGTGGACATTCATTTTTAACCATCTGGCACATTACTACTTATGACACATGCAATCCCCGACCAAAGTAGGACTTCGGGAAACTGGCTCCGGCATCCCTTACTCACTCATCAAAACACAACGGCACATTCTGTAGTGCTTTTTGACAAGCAACAAAATTTTCTTTGCTTATGCTTTTGCATAAAAAAAAAACAGTAGCAATGGACATTTTTTGTTGAAAAAACAATCAAATGAAAATCAATAGGAATAAAAATCGAAAATGTTTTGATGATATTGCAATAACGTTTTGATGTACATGCAATAACATATTGATTGTTTGATGGTTTTAGTTGTTTCCTGGTCATACATTGTCTGTAAAATTGGATACATGTATTTCTGTTTTTTTTTTTTACCATAGAATAGATTTATAATTTTATTCTGATAACTAGCTGGTGCCAGTGACTTAGTCTGTCATGTGTCCTATATATGTAAATGTATAGGACCTATAAACACAATATATCTGAAAACAAAGTTACTTACTCAAAAAATAAATAAAAAATAAAATGATTTACTATTTGTACTTTATTTTTGTTTCTGCGAAATGTTCTAATTTTTCTTGTCTATTCCTTATCTAATTCTTGATTAATCTGTAAAAGCGTCTGTTGTATTGTTAACTACATTTTGCATGCGACTTTGTCCGAGTAATTCTATAAAAAATATCCTATGATCTACATATAAAGAAAGTTGCAAACTAATAGTCATTAGTATGACTTTTTGGACCATATTTTTCAATAATTGGTTGGAATGTAAATTGTACCAGCTGTTCACTGGACCTTTCAGCCGCAATTGCCGCTCTTAAACGCAAGAAGAGGTATGAACTGCAACTCGGAACAATCGATAAGACTCTTTCACAAATCGAGGCCCAGAGGGAGACTTTGGAGGGTGCGACCACAAATGCACAGGTGCTGAATACAATGCAGGAAGCCGCCAACGCTATGAAACTAGCTCACAAGGATATGTAAGTTCCATAAACATGCTAATAGTGTCCTTTATTTAGACAAGTACTAAAAGTCGAAAACCCTATTTCGACAACCTCATGCCTTGTAGAGGAAGTCGCAGTCACTTCCTTCCTTCCTAGAAAACAAATTGGTTGGCTTGCAAGGGAAGGTATCTTAATTCTGATGCATATAATAATTGATATACTTAATAATAGTGTCCGACCGAAAGTCAATTTCTGGCCGAAGTGGGAGGCTTAAAATCTCTAAGAAATTTATACTAATATTATAAAGAAGTTTAGAATAGGCTCCGAAACTAGTGGACCAATTTGAAAAATTCTTTTACCATTAGAAGCCGACATTATCCGTGATGAACATAGGCTACTTTTTACCGCGGGAAAATGCTTCATTCCTACGGGAAATCTAAAATAAAAGTAAATACTAGCGGCTTGGCCCGGGAGATGGTAGATGGCGTTTTATAATTTTCTACGCGGAGATTTTTTTTTTATTTTTAAAAAAAATTTAGAGATGATAAAAAAAATGACCCTGCAATTTATTTATCAAAAATAAGACAAAATTTCGAAACAACATAACAAATTATAACATTTATTAATTTATTTAGAAATCTTCGACGAAACCTCCGACTTCAGTTGGGTTCTTAGCTGAAGCCGAAAGGTTTCACAGAAGGTGTTTTTTTTTGGCCGAAGTGCCAAAGCCGAAGCTGAAGCTTTCGTCTGACACTATATATTATAATAATAATGAATTAATTTGTACAGCGACGTGGACAAGGTTCACGATATAATGGACGACATAGCGGAACAGCACGACATCTCTCGAGAGATCACGGAAGCGATCAGCAACAATGTGGCCTCCGGCAACGATGTTGACGAGGATGAACTGGAGAAAGAGTTGGAGGAATTGGAACAGGTAAGACGGGGGAAATCTTAAATATCACAAACAAAAATCACCATCAAATAACAGCATAATTATGTGCTATTGTGTTTCGGCCTTATCATCGCATCTCTTCCTTATCCCTTATTCCTTTCCTTTGATTGTTTGATCACTTTTGATTAGTTGACCACTTTCCTTTGATTAATTGACCATTTTCCTTTGATCAATTGACCATTTTCCTTTGAATGATTGACTGCTTTCCTTTGACTGTTTGACCATTTTTGATTGGTTTACCACTTTCCTTTGAATCATTGACCACTTTCCTTTGATTGTTTGACAATTTTTGATTGATTTACCACTTTCCTTTGATTGATTGACGAATTTCCTTTGACCTATTGACCACTTTCATTAATTGACACTTTCCTTTCATTAACTGGCTACTTTTCTTTGATTGATTGACCACTTTCCTTCGATTAATCGATCGCCGTGTGAATTTCAGGAGGACCTGGACAAGGAGATGCTGGGCATCAAAGTTCCCACGGACACTCTGCCGGACGTTCCGGCCGGAGAGTTGGTTCCCGATAAGCCCAGGCCGAGCAAGCCCAAACCAGCCCAAGGTGAGTTTGTTGACCTTTTTGGTTACCTACAAAAAAAGAACTATTTTCTAGTATTTGTTTTAATGATATGTGGGACATTGAAAATGAAAAATTTAGAATCTAATACATTTTATTTAGATTTTCTACAGATTCACATCTCACTAGCGAGTGTTGTCATTTTAAATTCATGGTAAAAATACTCGCCAATATGGCGATTTTCAAATAGACATAAAAATAATTTGCCAGCAGCTTATCCAGTGCTTTATTACTATCAACTCTTAATACGATTTAATTTATTACCTAAACTGGATTGCGTTTGCTATTTCGTACCATCAACTTCGTTTTTGTATAAAAGCGATTTTGTTTAGGAACCCAAATTGAAGTGCTCTGAATTTGAATCGTCTTTTAAAAGTTGATAGTAAAATAGTGTGTAAAATAGCGAACGCTAAGCGAACTGTCCGAGGCGGCGTAGCTTCATTGACGCGTATTTGTCATTATACGCCCGCTTGCAGCTTCCATGCGAAACCGTATGTACGCCACGGCGTATGACATGCGGTACGCCCCGTATGACATGCGGTACGCCCCGTATGACATGCGGTACGCCATGACGCCTGCATGCAGCGACGCGAGCGCGACGTTGCCGCTCCGTCGACAGAGTAGTACGGTTTCGTATGGAAGCTGCAAGCAACCGTACACTAAGAGTATAATGACGAATACGCGTCTATGAAGCCACGCTGCCGTAGACAGTGGCCCTAACAGTTATTTTTTTAAATTTTCAGAAGACGACGATGATCTCGCACAATTGCAATCGTGGGCCACATAGAGTAAACATTCAATCGCTTCGCTGCTACTTCATATGTGATAACTGTAACATCCTGTATATTCTTAGATCTTCTGTGGGGTGGTTAAAAATTTTTCCCAATCTTGACGGTGGTTTTAAATTTTGTCCAAGTTTAAACTACCTTCAAAAAAAAATCTCGCCTCCAATAAACATTTAAATCTACCCACGGAGTAATAGCATATTATTATTATTATATAATATATAAACGTTGTATATGTATGTATGTATGTGAACTTTTTCAATTTGTTAAAAAAAAATCTCGCTTATTTATTTATAAATTTGCCTTAGAAAGGATCGTTTAAATTGTGGACATCTATTTTTTTTTTTTAATTAAAAAAATAATAATAAAAATAATTAAAAAGTTGCCCAAGCGTCGCTTTTTGGCGACGGTAACCACTTACCATCAGCCTACCTGCTGATGACGTTTACTAAAAAATAATAAAAAAATAATAAGTACATAATATAAGTTACATATAAGTTGTTATATACTATATACGATGATTGTTTTTTTTTTAATTATTATGTGCACACTGCGTTTGCAAAAAAAAAAAAAAAAAGCACTAGTGCTGTTGTGTTTCGGTGACGGATGCCATATCTCGTTTCCCTATCCCTTATCCTCAATCCCACTATGGTTGGTAATAACTAATAGGTGACAGTAGCCACATCACATACCATCAAGTGGACCGTCAGCCTGTCTGACGACATTAACGTATAAAAAAAAACACCATGTACGGTGAATTTTCTTTTTATTGATCAGAAAGGTAAACAAGCAATTGACGACATAGAACCTTTAGAGCCTAAGCACACGGCGTAATTTAAACATTGAGATAATGTACTAGAGAAGCTATCTCAAGCAAAAGTTTTAGTGCACTTGCAAAAAGCAAAAGTGTGTACTTGAAGGTGAAAGGTGATTCCTTGGGCTTTATTTGTATTTCCCGAGTTGTTTGAACAGTACTTCAGCACACATGAAGGCATATTTAATTAAAAAGTACACAGAACACAAGCGTATTACGCCTGTAGCGCTAACCAAACTAAAGTAGTTGGAGCCAGCTGGCTCTAACTCGTGTTGCCATGTCTTCTCTAGTACGTAGTACATATTATCTCAATGAATTTAAACGCGCGTTTACTGCGCGTATACAGACGCGGTGTAGTCGCTCGTAGCTTCCGCGTTTTGTTTGATCCGACCCTCACCAGTTGTACAATGGCGTCGGTTGAGACAACATTGCTTACGCTGGCTTTAGTACTGCTTTTAAAAAGAAAAATAAACGAATCTATTGGATAGACCCGGATTGTTGACCTATTGCGTTTGTATCGATTCAAACGCGTTAATATCGCGTTTTAAATTAATTTGAATCGATACAAACGCAATAATCGGCATCTACGGCGCCGAAAATCCGCGTCGTCTGCGCGTAAAAATACGTCGTGTGCTTGCGGCCTAATTACACATTCATATATATACAGGGTGGAATTTTGTAATGCCACCTGGAGGGGAAGTACTCTTAATACTGTAGATAGAAAGTTGTACTCAAAGAAAACATTCCTTTATTTTTGAATAGAAAGAAAACTGCGTTCAAAGATTTTCGAAAATTCGCTTGCCACACCCGGGAATCGAACCGACTAAAATCTATAAAAATTGCAGCCTGTACTTTTATTGCAACGATCGTTAGGGTAAATTGTAAGGATGAAATCTCTCTAACAAACTTGATGAATTAAATGAAAGGGAAAACCATGAAATCTGGACTCATTTGCACTCGCTACACCTAATATTATGTACGATATGTATCCAAAATTTTTGCATATTTTTAAAGGAAAAATGGTTAATAGATAGATTCACAATTAATAGATGTCACAGAGCAATCAGAGCAGTTTTAGAGGCGGACATGAACACGATTTAAGTCATTTGGAGTCGCATGAGGTTTTGATTCGTACATAAATGATCAAATTCACAATTCTACATACATTTTAAAAGTTTATAAAATGTATGGGATTGACATAATATGCCGTCGCTAAATCACGTGATACTTCCCATACATTTATTCTATCGAACTTCGTTATCGTTTTTAAAAATGTTACTTTGACCTTTAAAAAAAAAATACGGAGGCAGTCACGAGGACTGCCGACAGAAGTGAAAACTTAAAACTGAGCGTCCAACGCACACACATACAATCGGGTATATGCAATGTGTTGTGTGATCGCGTACGTAGACAGCTGCGCGCGCGCATGACTGTGAGCATTAGCATGTTGCTGACGCGAACCGATACATTTTTTCCCTACCCAAAGTCGTATAACACGAGTATAGAAGTTTTCACTTAAAAAAAAAAAACTGTCAGTCGTAAGTGAGCGAGTTTGGTCACTTTTCCCCCATCCCAACTTGCCTAAAAAAAAAAATTCACCTCAACATCAACTTCCAAAAGTGCCCAAAAGCAGATTTTACTAAAAGTCCCAATAGTTAAAAAAATAGTACAATTAATACAATAAAAAAAAATTGAAGTTTATTTTCAGATAAAAACTAGTGCTTGCGAATGGATGTCTACGATTTAAATATTCTAAAAAATAATTGAAAAAAAAAAAAAAAAATAGTCTAAATATTGATAGATATTTCGGTGTCGGATTGAAAATAGAGCAGGTTTTTAATTAATATGATTTTGTATATAATCTGTTTTTATTTAAGTCAGTGTAAATTGAAAATTTCTCATACTATTTAATTTATTAAATGATAATTTAAAAAAAAATCTCGTTTAATACTGTCCTGGGAAATGTTTCATTAAATCATTCGGAAAATTAATTATTTCCGCATCTTATTTGGTATTTCTATTAATTTTTTGTATTTTTTTGTTTTCTTCAACGTTAGAATAAGGTTTGTATTAAAATCGAAATAAACATTGTAAGGTTTAAATGCATAAGGTCGAAAATTAGAAAAAATCTCGTTTTTTTAGCACTAATTGCTAATAATGCTAGGCTATACAACAACAATAATAATTTGTGCATATTCAATACATTTTTATTAAGAACTGGTGTTTTCATTTCTCCTTTAAAACGGTAAATACTATTTTTCATTTGCATGGGAATGGCTCAGATAAAATGAGAACTCTTATAAATGCGAAAGATTGTAAGAATGTAAGGATGTTTGTTCCTCAATAACGCGAAAATAGCTGAACGTATTTGGATGTAATTTGGCACACAGATAGTTTATTAGCAGGATTAACATAGGGGATACTTTTTATAATAAACTAGCTGGTGCTCGCGATTTCGTCCGCGTAGAAAAGTATAAAACGCCATTTACCGTATTCTGTAATGATGGCGCTATCTCCCGGCCCAAGCCGCTAGTATTTACTTTTATTTTAGATTTCCCGTAGTAATGAAGAATTTTCCCGCGGTAAAAAGTGGCCCATGTTCATCACGGATAATGTCGGCTTCTAATGGTAAAAGAATTTTTCAAATCTGTCCAGTAGTTTCGGAGCCTATTCTATCAAATCTTTCCTCTTTATAATATTAGTATAGAAGTATAGATGGATAAGTGTCGACGATGAGTGTGGAAAAAAAAGTTAAAAGAAAGAAAGAAAATAAAAACCGCCGAAAAAACTGAAAACCATAAAATAATCTTATTATCAATTTACCTAAGTAATTTTGAGTCGGCGCCAAACAAGCAAAAATTACTTAAAGAGTGATTTATTTTATATTTTTTGTGGCTATAATCTAATATTTACTACATGCTTAATTTTTAATTTTCCCACCCTTAGGGTAGGATTTCTTTTCCAAATTTATACAAGACCAACTTCGAGGTATACCCTATCCATTAAAGAAAGAATTATCAAAATCGGACTACTCTGTAAAAAGTTATGCGTGGTTATACGCTACAATCGATGAGTGAACAATCAATCATCCCCTGTTTTTCTACCCTTAGGGTTGGAATTTTTTTTTTTAATTAAAATGGGACCCCCTTGGAGGTGCACCCTTTCAAATAAAAAAAGAATTATCAAAATCGTATGCAAATCATACGCCTATAAAATCACCCTGTCAAAAGTTATGCGTGATCATGCATAAAAAAATATATATATATACGCGTCGAATTGAGTACCTCCTCCTTTTTGTTTTTTCGTTTTCGTCGGTCGAAAAACGGGAACATATGCAATCCTTAATTGAAAAATTATTATAAGGATAAGGTTTCTTTCTTACATGTAGGTACAACTACTCTATTTAATACAAACAGAATGCAGCTTATTTTTAATACAAATAAAAAAAGTCACAGGATATAAAATAACCTAGCAAACTCATGTAAACTGTCACAATCTAGACAGATTTGTTATTATAGTATTGATGATGATACCAAAGCGTACATTGAGTTATTAGGCCTACTTTTTCCAGCTCAATGTATAATTACAAATAGAAACACGTGCTATAACAATTATATAATAATTACATCATGTAACACCAATCCATCATCATGTCAATACTTATTACAATTCACGGTGTTGGCTCTTCGACGATGCTCGTTGAATTTTTATAAATTTTGCAGTTGTAACTTTTTCGTTGGCAGCCGTATTCTGTATAGCTGTATTTTCGTTGGTTATAAATATTTGTTTTGTCAGCTTTCAAATAAAAAGAGAATCATCAAAAACAAAAAGCAAACGCACTAGTCGCCACTACGATTTTCGAAGGTTCCCCTCGATTGCTCTGGGATGCCACCATCAGATCCTGGTTTCCTTATCATGGTATCACCCTTGGGATTATCTCCTTTGTAATAAAAAAAGAATCGTCAAAATTGCTTCATAAACGACGAAGTTATCCGCGAACACACATGAAAAACATATATACGGCAATGAGTTTAAATTGGTTTAAATGTATAGAGAAGACATGGTAATCAGATTGTTTGCAACACGAGTTTGAGTCAGCCATCTCAAACCATTTTAGTCTAGTTAGCGCTACAGGCGACGATACACTTGTGTTCTGTGCTCTGTATAAATTTAATTTAAATTAAATATGCCTACATGTGATAATACGGTCGAAAAGAGAACCTCCTCTTTTTTTTGAAGTCGGTTAAAAATCATTCCAGAATAGTACTGCGAAATAATGAAATGTAATACCAAAACGTTTATATCAGGCTGCATATGTTTCTATGGACCAGTCCACTACATAGAGTATTCAATATCATACACCATGAGGGCCGTTATATGTGTAAGTAAAAACTCGTCTTGTAATTTTTTTTTATTTGACTTTTTTTAATTTAAGACATCAATAAAATTTTATCTCATAAAGTTTGAGGAGATGGAAAACTTCGGTAATAAAAGTCCAAAGTTTTTTTTTGTGCTAATGTGTGACAGAATTGCATTTTTTACGCAAATTATACTACACGCTAGTGGCTAAATAATCCTGGCTGTTAACCAAACGGTCGCGGATTCGAATCCCGCTATAAGGGCAAATGTTTTATGTTAACTTTTTACCATTGTAGTCATAGATGTTTTTTATTTATAATATGTATGTATTTACAAAAAAAAGTATACGATGTAGTATATCAACTGTCTGGTATCCATAATACAAGCATTAGTTGTTGAGTGTGGCACTAGATGGTGCTGTGTGGAATTTGTGAAGATATTATAAAACAAAGTCCTCCGCCGCGTCTGTCTGTCTGTTCGCGATAAACTCAAAAACTACTGCACCCATTTTCATGCTGTTTTCACCAATGGATAGAGAGGTTCTCGAGGAAGGTTTTCTATATTAATATTATAATTTATAAAGAGGAAAGATTTGTTTGTTTGTATAGAATAGGCTCCGAAACTACTGGACCGATTTGAAAAATTCTTTTACCATTATCTGTGATGAACATAGCCTACTTTTTATTGCGGGAAAATGCTTCATTCCTACGGGAAATCTGAAATAAAAGTAAATACTAGCGGCTTGGCCCGGGAGATAGCGCCATCTATCAAAAATACGGTAGATGGCGTTTTATACTTTTCTATGCGGACGAAGTCGCGAGCACCAGCTAGTAGTATATAATTTACAAAGTTTACGCTGGCGAAGTCGCGGGCAGCAGCTATTTTTTTAATATACTAGCTGATGCCTGCGACTTCGTCCGAGTTGAAAAAGAAAAAGTAGTCTATCCTGTGTCCCGTACGTCTAAATGTTTATCTACCAAGTTTCATGAAAATCACTTAATTCGTTTAAGAGTTATGGAGGAACATATATACATACAATAGGTATTATTAGTATTATTATTATTAACACATTTATTATTAGTATTGATTTAATATTTATTACCTACCAGAAGTGCATTTCGGGCGACTTCGGCAACACGTAGGCCATGTGACGACGCGTTGTCAAGCGACGACCGCGCGTCGCTTAACGGGCAACTTACATCTGTGCTTAAATACACTATATTCTTAATTAAATTGTTACATTTCAGGCCATATTCTTAATAGGACTACAACTCTCAAGAGCAACTGTTGACTTTGACTTGGAAAAACTGAAACAAACCATTAGTACCAACATAGAAACTTTATCGCAAGCGGCAACTACCAACATAAAAAAGATTGCAGACACAATTGATTTGGAGAAATTGAAAAAGATTGATTTCTTACACATAATGCCTACAGTGGACGAGCAAAAAAATTTATTTAGACAAATAAATGAAATGATAAAACTCAGTCAAGATAATGTACCAATCATATTTGATCCCAACGAAGGGAAGACGCGGAGTTATTATTTTCAAAAACTGCACGGACTCAAAGGCCGTGACTTAATAAAGGCTCTAGGGGCAGGATTGCCTTTGCCTATTTTGATGAGAATTGGTGCAATTTAAACTAGCCAGTAGCCATTAAATTGTAGTAGATTTTTTAGGGATGTGACCTTTAAAATCCTTTTAAAAACATATCTATCTAGTAAGTTCAAAACTTACATCCTCACTGATATTATCATTGCGTAATGAGTGTGTTTGTGTGTGACGCATTCGCGCCTTAACTACTCGACGTGGTAAGAGGAACATTAGGAACATAAAACTGGATGTAACAAGTGATTTGAGGAAATCTATAAAGAATTTGTGCCCAGAAGAGGGCTTGGAAGAAATGATTACAAATGTTAATGATATTTTTGATGAAATGATACGTGATCACAATCACTTATCACAATATTAGGTACTGTGATTATGATCAAATAAAATAATGTGCATAGCCAATGATTAGGTATAATTTTGAGACTGAAATATGTAATTAATATTTTATAAAAACCCAATTACTTATGATCGTTTTATTTTTAAACCCACAATTTTATTAATAATAAATATTATTATAATTAATAATTATTATTATTAATAATTATTATTATACTAATAATTATTATAACTACTAACTAGATCCTTCAACAAATTATTTATTTATAAATAAAAATTACTAATAAAGTAATTGTTTAAGTTTTTGCAAAATAAATTAAACACTATAAAATTGTGGTCCATTTGATTGTACGGTAAGTGGCTACCATCATTATTATTATTACAAAAAAAATATTAAATCACGAATTAATATTATAACTTTATTTAATTTAATGAAAATAATATAATATGTAATTATATATTTATATAAATATAACAAGTTACTGTTTTAAAACATCACTTTTCAATATTCAAATCACTCAACAACTTATCAAATATGTCGTCTTCAGTTGTTTTTTTTGAGAAATCACCTAAAAGTCCGTTTTGAAAATCGCCAAAGTCTTCTGACAAATTAGTATCAGCCAATCCCAGCTCAGCGAGTAACGTCAAATTGTCAATGTCGTTCTCATTCTTATTCGAACCGTCGTCCGCTGCGGACGTGTTTAAGCCCGGCAACAATTGCTCCGAGGAGTCTGTATCGTCTTTATCTTTGTTTTGACGTCTGTTTACAACTTTACCCTCATTGGATTCCTCTATATCGTGATACTCTTTTATTTCTCTTCCGTATTCAATTTCTTCGTCATCCTCTTGGCTGTCCTGTAACATATTTAACAGTATTATTTATTACTAGCTGTTACGCGCGACTTCGTCCGCGTAACTTTATAAAATAAAATACATTCGTGTCTGTGAAACCATGGAAATACACATACAAAATTTCAACCTAATCGGTTTAGCCGTTTAGAAGTTATGTGAAAAAGATAAGTACGGAAGGATAATTCTTACTACCCGTTGTCCTTTTACCCGTTTTCCCGTAGGAATGAAGCATTTTCTCGCGGTAAAAAATATCCTATGTTCATCACGGATAATGTCGGCTTGTAATGGTAAAAGAATTTTTCAAATCGGTGCAGTAGTTTCGGAGCCTATTCTATACAAACAAACAAACAATCATATCTTTCCTCTTTATAATATTATAGTATAGATTAGGTAGCAATGAAAAACTGTTAAATTCCTATCATATTATTTTTTTTGTTTTCTAAAATCATACATTTGACAACTTTATAAAGCACTAGCTGGTGCCTGCGACTTCGTCCGCGTTGAAAAAGAAAAAATGGCCTATCCTGTGTCCCGTTCATGAAAATCAGTTAATTCGTTTAAGAGTTATGAGGGAACATACATACATACAATACTTACACTTACTGATTTATTATTAGTATTGATTCCGACACCGATTGAGTAAGAAAATTAAGGCAAGGACTAACCTCAGACCGAACACAATTTTTACCAAAATGACCGCAACCTAATATCCTATGAATTAAGGTGCAATATTGCGCAACAAACTATTGTAGCTCTTCGTAGCTAACCGAACAGATTTGAAATTGATAATCCTAAAATCAAAAGTAGTTGTCACGGAAATTGTTTAGTACTGTGAACTAGTAACTGTGAAGCTACTGGCGTTGCTTGTGTTATAGGCGACGGTAGCCACCTACCATCAAGTGGACCGTCAGCCTGTCTGTCGATCTTAACATGACAAAAATATCTGTACATCGACCTGAACAATCTGTGCAGTTGATTTGTACTGGAAGGCGTTTTGTGATAGGTCCACCTCCACTGGAAACAATGCTGAATTCTCTTTCAAATGTTCCACGGTTTCTCTGTAAGTAAGATAATAATTGTTTAATAATAATAAAAAATATTTGCTTACAAGCAAAATCATATTTTAACAAAAATGACTTTGCTTGTAAGCAAATAATGCTTGTATTATGGATGTCGTCGGCACTTCGTAGAATTGGGCATATCATGATAATATTCCTGGGCAGATCATATTTTTGTTAAAAATACAGGCATCGTCTGGAGAGGCATCCGAACGAACTAGCAAATCAATTAACCACTGCCAGCTATCGAAAGCGGCTCAAGAGATGCGACGTACGTATAAAATAAAACTCCCTACACTTCAAGAGACACCAGCACGTAGTGACCTTCTTCGATCACTCTATCCATTGCTGAAAACATCATGAAAATCGGTGCAGTAATTTTTGAGTTTATCGCGAACAGACAGACGCGGCGGAGGACTTTGTTTTATATATTTTGTAAGGAAGGAACGATGCAATGTTCCGTAGATCAATTTTGGTGATGATTACTTTCAAACCTCCTGGTTTTTAAGATCCGTATCCGCGGATCTACGTTTTTAACGATCCGGCGAATCACTAGAGGGGCTGAACGAAAGGTTTAAAAACGAGTGATCGTTCCTGCTGGGGAGCCTCCTCGACCCGACAAGTGCACTCAAAAAATCTGCTTATAGTCGAAAACTGACTGATTGCAGATGTACATACAAAAAAAAAACTGAGAAGGTCGCCTCACTGCGCTTCGCTTCGCTTGGCTCCACAAATTTATTTCCAAGTAAACCTAACATGCTCCTCCTCGCTTTGCTTCGCTTAGCTCCTCGTCGCACCTATTTTTGACTTTTGGTGAAAGATTCTTGATTTCATACTTTACCTGCCTAATTCTACGATCTGCCCACGACATGGATACCAGACAGTTGATATACTTTTATTTTGTAAATACACACATATTATAAATACATAACTAAAATGTTAACACAAATATTTAATTTTGCCCCTAGCGGGATTCGAACCTGCGACCGTTTGGTTAACGTTACTAATTACTATATAGCCATTAGACCAAACGTGCCTTCAAAAAAGGAGGTTTTAAAGCGAAAAGGAGGGATTTCGCCAAGGTGAAAACGGTAACCAGCTGTACGTCTGTCTGTATGTCCGATGGAAGAAAGGGGAAAGCGGTATGAGCTCGTGCTACTCGAAGAGTATACACTTCGAAGTAAGTACATCTTATAAGAGACACATAATTAGACATAGACGAGCTATACAAATAAGCTTACTTATGATAGACAGCCAGGCCGTTTATGAATCTCTTCAATTGATAGGCGACGTCCTGCGTCTTCTTGTTCTCCAACAATTCTAACTTGACCAACACATCCGATCTTAAACGGGCGAAGCGAGCTCTCGCGTCTTGACGACAACGCAAGATCAAACTGAAAAGTAGGTAGTAATATAAATACTACCTACTTTTCAGTAAGTAATATAAATATTAATTACTAGCTGGTGCTCGCGACTTCGTCCATGTATAGAAAAGTATAAAACGCCATCTACCGTATTTTGGATAGATGGCGCTATCTCCCGAATCAAGCCGCTAGTATTTACTTTCATTTTAGATTTCCCGTAGGAATGAAGCATTTTCCCGCGGTAAAAAGTAGCCTATGTTCATCACGGATAATGTCGGCTTCTAATGGTAAAAGAATTTTTCAAATTGGTCCAGTAGTTTCGGAGCCTATTCAATACAAACAAACAAACAATCAAATCTTTCCTCTTTATAATATTAGTATAGACTAGCTGGTGCCTGCGACTTCGTCCGCGTTCAAAGCCTAAAGCTTTCCTCGATAAATGGACTATTCAACACTTATAGCGCCTTCTCGCCGACTTGTTGAGTCAAGGCGGTTTGTCTTAATAGTTCTGCCACTGAGCGACAGACGGCGATAATCTAAATAAGGATAATACATATTTTTAATTTTTTTAGCCTTTTAGGTCACACTAAATAGCCTAAAGCCTTCATCGATAAATGGACTATCAAACACAAAAATAATTTTTCAATTCGAAACAGTAGTTCCTGAGATTAGCGCGTACAACCAAACAAACAAACTCTTCAGTTCTATATATATTGGTATAGATTCCTTGAGTCTCCCTTGACAATATACTTATTAATTTTATTATCTATATATTTTTTATTATTATACTTCAACGATATTCTACAACTATGGATGTCGTGTCACAAATGCGAAAGCGGCACACGTCGATTCCGCCTAAAACGGAATCATGGCGTAATATGCATTTAGTACCGCGCGAGCTGTCAAGTGGTAAACATGTCGAAGTGCGCTTTGAAAATCATAAAATATAAATTGATTTAAAAATAAAACATTTACTAGGTACTCTACTTTCTTGTTGTTACAAATGTTTATCTTGCGCGTAGATAGTGAAAGGTAGTAACAACCAAGATTTACTATTGATTTTAAACTCTAATGTGTTGACGTAAAGTCACATTTTCTATGACATATGTTTGGCAAGAGTGCATGCTCTACGCATATTATGGTTCTTTTGTTATAGACTAAAATGTTCCATAAAATTCGTATACTGTTTTGTATGGCGTGCAATGTCCTTAGTTATAGAATATCGTTGTTTATAACTTCAGAAGTAATAAAGTGTCAAAAGTAACCAATAAAATGATTACTCTAAAATTGTTATACTTTACCGATATTCATAGTTTCCAGTCTCCACTCTGTACAGCGGTTCTTGTAAAGCGTTATAACCGTATTCTTCGTCGTCCATTTCTTTCACTTTGAGGCAGTAGGAGAGATATTCAAATTTTGTGTCCGCATATTTTCGTATGGTTAATTTAGTGTCGGGAATTGCTTTGTTTAGATAAGTGCCCATATCCGCCAGGATCTAAAAGTAGGTATACTGTGAGCCATAGGCTCTGTGCATTGACAGCACAGCGCAATTGCCATTGTCTGTGGCCACACTCGCTGTATATGTATAAAGATTATAGATATATTAATGGCTCGCCGACTCAAGTGTTTTAAAAAAGGAACTGTGAAACATAACATATTATCAACCATATTTTTAGAAAATAAATATTACAAAAACCATAAGTTATTATTTATTACAGTATACATACATATATGTATTAGAGATATCTTTAAAAGCGTTCTTTAAAAAAACTTTTTAACAAAAAATTAAACCGAGGAAAAAACTGAAAAAGCAAAAAATTATTTTATTTAACCATTTTTAGTTATTTATTAATTACTAAGTTCTTAAACTAATGTAAGTACATCTATGTAATATATCTTCAGCAATACATCTTCAACTGCCAATAGTGATTATAGTGACAATTATATTCTTTGATTTACATAATATGTTAATATTATACTGATCTCTGTTAGTTTATAGTGAGATAACTTAACAGTGATATAATATGAACTATTTCACACGACTTTTATATGAAGTTATTGTAGTATTTCTTGCTTATTAGACGATTAATAGCTACTATGAGTATGTGATGTTTGTATGCCTACCACTACCACTCAGTAATGTTTCATATACAATAAGCTACATGTTACAAGGACTAAAGAAATACTTACTGGTTTCAAAGCCTTCAACATTGTAATACCATCTCGCTCCAAAAGTCTGTGATACTGTCCAAATTTAGTGAACGCCTCGGACGCCCTCGCTTGGGGTTCTCTTACGCCGATAGCTGAGAATATATCGCCTATAGATTTGTATGTCTGCAGGAGGTCGAAGTAGGATTTGAGCATTCTAAAACAAGTCAAGTATTGATTCCATTTTAAACTGGATCATTTTATACAATAACTAGTTGTTGCACGCGACTTCGTCCGCGTAAATTTATAAAAATATAATACATTCGTGTCTGTGAAACCATGGAAATACACATACAAAATTTCAACTCAATCGGTCAAGACGTTTAATAGTTGACATGCCGACAGCAGCGCCACCTACCGGGTCCAATTGTATTTTTAAATCATCCAGGAAACCATCGAAATACTGTTTTTATTATTCTAATACTAATATCTATACTAATATTATAAAGAGGAAACATTTGATTGTTTGTTTGTTTGTATAGAATAGGCTCCGAAACTACTAGACCGATTTGAAAAATTCTTTTACCATTAGAAGCCGACATTATCCGTGATGAACATAGGATACTTTTTACCGAGGGAAAATGCTTCATTCCTACGGGAAATCTAAAATAAAAGTAAATAATAGCGGCTTGGCCCAGGAGATAGCGCCATCTATCCAAAATACGGTAGATGGCGTTTTATACTTTACTACGCTGACGAAGTCGCGAGCACCAGCTAGTCTAAAATCAATGGAAATAAATGAAAAACACCAAACTTTATATGCAAACATTTGGGTTTATAAATCCTTCTTTTTTTTTAAATTCATCCCTAAAATTAGAACTAACCTTTTAGCGTGCTCTACGAGCCTTTTGTATGTCGTTTCTGTTTCTCTCAACTCTTCCAATTTCGCTACCAAAGTATCATTGCACAGAATCGCACGAGAAAGGCCCAGAGCGTCGGCCGCACCCGAAGACATGTTCTCCACGAGCCTGTGTTTCATCTTCTTCATAATTATGTCCAATGATTTACCTTGTTTGGGGTCCGCGTGGAGCTTGTTGTAATTAATTGTTACCTCGTCCTGAAGGCAGTGATTTTTTTTTTTATTTTTTTTTATTAAGGTTCACAAAACTAGTATACAATTCCATATACACGCAAAAGAAAAAAATAACTAAAACATACAATACAAATACAGCAATCAATTCGGAATGTCACCTACTATATATATGTGAACACAACATACAAAATAAAAACATAGTTACGGGACAGTTACAACAAAACAAACAAACAACAATTATAAGGTAACGTATTTAAGAATTGATTTCCTTGCTGAGACCACAGAACCATGGAATAAATCAAATTCAATGATATAGATAGAACAAAATTACTATAATATTAATTAATCTATACTAATAATAAATCTGTAGGGGTCGGTCATGGAGTAATTTACATTGTTTTCAGAAATATCGTAAATACAGAAGGCTCTATACTCGTACATGATACTGAAACTAAATTGACTTTTTGTAGAATTTTGTTCTGTATGTATGTAGGTATGTTCCTCAATAACTCTTAAACGAATTAACTGATTTTCATGAAACTTGGTAGATAAACATTTAGACGTACAGGACACAGGATAAGCTACTTTTTCAACGCAGACGAAGTCGCAGACACCAGCTAGTCAATCTATAATATTAGTAGGTACCATCATCACACTGGAAAGCAGCGATCGCGTTGCTCTATGTAGGATACTACATATATAGGGTTCATTTCATATCTGTACCAAATCTGACCATTTGAAAGTCTGACGATTTGAAAAACTGACCATTTGAAAGTCTGACCTTTTGAAAATCTGACCTTTGAAAGTAAAGGGATTACGCTTTTATAACAGAGAGGCTCTAGTCAAAGTAACAATCGAAAACGATAACGAAACTATAACGAAGTTCGAATACAATAAAATGTATGGGATTGACATTTATGCCGTCGCTAAATCACGTGATACTTCCCATACATTTATTCTATTGAACTTCGTTATCGTTTTTAAAAATGTTATTTTGACTAAGGCCCAAAATAAAAACCTAACTAAATCGAATTTTCTTGGTCCAAGCACCATCTGTTATCGAGTAGTGTTATTAAGTAGCACAAAAGTATTAAGTCATCTATCGCCCACTCGGTGATAGATGGCGTTAGCTGTAGCAAGCGGTATTACTGTAACCGTTCCATTAAAAAAACTACCTAAAATGAATTTTTTCAAAGATAAGTCCCTGAAAGATCGATTTCTAGACCTAAAAAACCCCTAACCCTAGATCTTCGTCAAAATCGTTAGAGTCGTTTGCGAGATCGCCGTGGCATACAAGAATTCCTCGTTTTTTAATTAATATTATAAGAGTGACATTAAATACCTTAGTTGACTGTATCATTTTAGCCACTTCCACTTTTGTTTTCCCTTTAACCGTCTGTCCATTGACACCGACCAGTTCATCGCCACTTTGCAGCGTGCCTTCTTTGGCTGCTGGTGTGTTGTCGAATATCTGTAAATTAATTTATTCTTTTCAATTTCAATATTCCCTAAATATTTACTAACATTAGCGCATACGTTGCATTGCATACACGTTGTCAGGAATACAGAAAAGGACATAGGCATAGGGCGACAATACATAAAATAACATATTCGTGTGACAATTCTGATTTTACGCCCATACCTCGGGCTACATACTTACTAGCTGCTGCCCGCGACTTCGCTGGTGTATAGAAAATAGATGAAAACCTATTCTTAGACCTATCAAGTGTACATATAAAAAATATCGGAGGAGTATGGCAACTAAAACTGTGACACGAGATCAAAAAAATGTACAAATGTACAAATAAAACCTAAGAAAGAAGGGAGTGGATGAAGTCGCGGGCAAGAGCTAATATATCACAATAAGAAGATTATTTCAAGTACCTGTACAATATACAAACACGGACAGAGGGGGGCGCCACCTCCAATACTTATCCCGATTAAATTCTTCTCATCCTTGCTCAGAATGACGCTACCTGACGTCACAGTCATACCCCTAAAACACAATTATTTTTAATATTTATGATATTTTTAATGAACCATTTTCCCGGATAGTTCGATTAATCGGACTACAAGGATATTCTTAATAAACTTTTTTCCCGGTTAGTTCGATTAATTGGACTACATGGATATTTTTAATGATTATTTTCCCTTTTAGTTCGATTATCGGACTACAAGGATAATTTTAATGAACTTTTTCCCCGGTTAGTTCGATTATCGGACTACAAGGATAATTTTAATGAACTTTTCCCCCGGTTAGTTCGATTAATCGGACTACAAGGATATTTTTAATAAACTTTTTCCCCGGTTAGTTCGATTATATGGACTACAAGGATATTTTTAATAAACTTTTTCCCCGGTTAGTTCGATTATATGGACTACAAGGATATTTTTAATAAACTTTTTCCCCGGTTAGTTCGATTATATGGACTACAAGGATATTTTTAATAAACTTTTTCCCCGGTTAGTTCGATTATATGGACTACAAGGATATTTTTAATAAACTTTTTCCCCGGTTAGTTCGATTATATGGACTACAAGGATATTTTTAATAAACTTTTTCCCTGTTAGTTCGATTAATCGGACTACAAGGATATTTTTAATGAACTTTTTATAAATACATATTTTTTTATACATCGTTAAATAAAAGTAAAAATGTAAATAAAAAAGTTAAAAAAAACCCAAATTTTTATCAAATTTCACTCCACAACGCTGCTAATGTAGGATAATATGTTAGGATAAACTACATTAAAAATAACTACATGTTAAGGGGTCCAAATGTTTATTAGTCTATTTAAATTTTTCTGGCGTTTCTACTGGATCTAGCTTCTACTCTTCGTTATCTGTAAAAAAAAATAGAAAATGATCAACATTATGTATAACTAGCGACAGCTTATTGCATTTTTTAGCCCCCTAACTATGCCCTACGCAAAAGAGGAGTGTTGACCGATTTTGATATGGTATTTTTTTGTTTGAAAGCTGACGTAACCGAGATGGTTTTTAGTTACAATGTATGAAGATCTGTTCAGGAGTTTGAAGACCATCAGCCTACTTACCAGTTGACGAAATGATTTCACTAACTTCCACATGTTTGATTGATGTGAAATTTAGTATACTGTTACTTCGCTAGTGGTATTTCCATGACACGGTAACTTTGACCTGATGCTGTAGCGTCAAGTAGTCTACAGGATAATCAACTTCTTAGAAACTTACAGCAGGTATGTAGCGTGTTTGGGCTCAACATTCATGATTTAAATTATGAGTAATTTAAACTCATTATTCATGAGTTTAATTTATTTAATGAGCGTTTTTATTTATGTTAATAATATTTTCATTTTCACACATCTACTTGTAATGCGCTTAATCCGCCTAGTATTACTATTGTACTATTAAAAAGTTGAGTCTATTAGCAATCGTGATGACGAGTCATGTGAACTATCGGTGCATGAAAGCTATGACCAAACTGTTGACAAGTTTTGGTACCATCAGCATAGAATTTCATTATTTTATAAAATGTTTTATTACCTATTACATTTTTTTTATTATATAATATTTACATGATATGTTAGAAATGAAATAAATTCAAGTTGTATTAATAAAATAAAATATATTAATACTACAACCAATCATTTGTTAGAGAAATCGAATAGCTGTCCCTAATAATATGACCAGGAGCGTAGCCAGCCATGGGCTCAGGGTGGGGCATCAGTCTAAAATAATATGTAACTAGCAAACTATACCCGCGGTCTTACCCCGGTTGATTTTTTCATACAAAATGTTAAAGCCACACCCAGCACCCTTGACTATAGTACGGGAGATAGCGACACTGATTTTTGATACATTTGCGCAACATTTATTATATGGTTTTTGTGTCATATTAACCCTTGTTAAACATAAAATCGACTCCTGCCGGCGCACCAGCTGGACAACCCTTATTAGCAAAAATGAGCGAATGTCAAAAGTGCGCAAAGCTGAAACTTTAAATATTGTTTATTGGCAGTCCATTATAGATAAAAAAATACTTCCTGCTACCTCTAACCTCGAACAATAAGCTCCTGCCATCGACATAATAATGTTAAAAAATAAAATAAAATAGACTTATATGCGCAAAGCTGAATTTTTTTTAAATCATTAGTTTGATAATTAAGAATGTGATAAAAATTATGCGGCCAGCCATTTGACAGAACATGGCGTCGGCAGGAGCAAAATAGTCATGCACGAAAATCCATGATACATTCCTTTGTCGATGGCAGGAGTTTGTTGTTCGACATTAGAGGTAGCAGGAGGTGTTTTTTTTCCTTAATAGATTGCCAATAAACAATATGTAAAGTTTCAGCTTTGCGCATTTTTGACATTCACTAAATTTTTTTTAACACTTTGACATATCACAGCCACTTGTTGTCCTGCGATTGAGACGGCAGGAGTTCATTTTTTTGATAGGCTATATTATCACGACAAATAAAAAAAAAAACCAGGCTTGCGCAAATATAGCAACCAATAGTGTCACTATCTCCCGGACGATTAGGTACCTTGCAGGTCAAAGCCAGAGTGGGGCAAGCGCCCCACCCTGCCCCACCGTGGCTACGCCCATGATTATGACCATCCAATATGACGGTACCAAACTATGCCCAAGTGTGAATAGTTATTTTTACGAGTTATATAAATACTCGTAATAGGAACTTACAACAATTCCTGATGACATATCATGAAGCTATCTCGTCGCATGTCGTTGAAAATACAATCGGATTCTTCTTTCACCTCTTCAATTTCATCTTTGGACTCCCTTTTGACAATATAAGTCTATATTATATTATACATGTTTTAGCCCATTTCTATATCCTCTCCTAATTCCTTATCCTTAATTTTTTTTATATTTTTTCACAAATTCCACACAGCGCCATCTAGTTCCACAACTAATGCTTGTATCAAAAAACCCACTGTTAAGTTATATATGGACTCAGTTAAATCAAAAAGTTAAACCAAGAAAATTCGGGGTTCAGATGGTAGAACTATCAATAGATAAATATACAAAATTAAAAATAATTTATGAATATACTTAAGCCCAGGTACAAATATGCTACCTATGCTTAATATGCTAAGTAAGTATGCTAGTGAGTGATACTTACTTCGACACCTCGAGTTTACTTTCTTCGCCGATTGTCTCTTGCACAAAGGATGAAATACTAAACATTGAAATATAATATTAAAAAAATATATCTCTAGTGTAATTAAGGTAAATATGTTGTATGGTTTTTAACACTTACCTTTCCTCAACGGTCACAACAAACTTTGATTTTATAGATTTCCCACTTGTTTTTCTAAATAAAAATAAATAAATAATAAAATAAAAAATGGCTCGACCTTGGTACAAATTTAAAATAAGTAATCACCGGACAAAACAAACCGCACGGACTAAGTAATATCATAGAGTAAATAGTTACTTAACCAGTAATAGAGGGGCGAGCTCCGTTTTAAACATGAAACTTCCGGCTCCATTTTCTTTATGGCTCACTTGATGTCGCTAGTAATGTTGAATTTGATGTTAAATGATGTTATTCATATTGACACCATTTTCACTTTCTTTATGGCTCACTAGATGTCGTCATATAACATGTGCATGATACGAATTGACTGACTACAGCGACGAATTAACTCAAAGTTAGACGGTCGCTGTAGTCAGTCAATTCGTCAATTTAATGGCAACTCATAATCGTAATCTACATAGGGGCCATTTACATTTTATCGATTTTTTGTGTCTCTATTACTGGTTAAGTAACTATTTACTCTATGGTAATATTATAATAAATGTGAAACTGAGTTTGTTTGTTACGCGTTCACGCCTTAACTACTCATGTGTTCACAATGAAATTTTGCATACATTTTGTTAGAGATACAGAAAATGACATAAAGGGTATCTTATGTCCAGAAAAAAGTACTTATTTCTTCTATATACAATACACATTCAAAAATATAATAAAAACAATATTTTAAAAAATAATTTAAAATAAGTATATATAAAAATGCCAAGTTTCGCATCGCAGTTCTTGCACTAGAAAAAGTTTTGAGATATCATGTAAAACTCAGTCTAAGTTACTTTAGTTAGAATCTATGGAAATACAAATTTACCAACTTTGTTATAAACAATTATATAATAATCAACTGTTTATAACTGTTTATCAACAATTAACTCGGTCCGCATCGACATTATACATCTTTATTTCTATATCAACTGTATTTTTTTCTTCTCACATTTCACACAGCACCATCTACTTTGACAATAAGCAACTAATTGATATACCACATACATTAATTTTTTTTGTAAATACATAAATATTATAAATAAAAAAACATCCACGACTCAGGTACAAAGATAAAATGTCAACAGATAAATGTTGCCCCTAGCGGGATTCGAACCCGCGACCGTTTGGTTAACATTAACAGCTAGGATGACCATTGTTATAAAAGAATAATCTACTATTTCGATTAGCAAGTATTTCATTATTAGAAATCTAATCAGTGCACTTAAGAATGAAGTATTTGAAAGTAGAATAGGTATGTTACTATGCAGTTGAAATATCCCAAATAAGTCTCTAAAAAATAGAGGTAAGTATGCCCAGTAATGTAGGTAAACTCTAAGTTATGATAGACTGCTAAATTAACTTAAGCAAATTATTGGTTTTTATAAAACTATACTAGCTGGTGCTCGCGATTTCGTCCGCGTAGAAAAGTATAAAACGCCATCTACAGTATTTTGGATAGATGGCGCTCTCTCCCAGTCCAAGCCGCTAGTATTTACTTTTATTTTAGATTTCCCGTAAGAATGAAGCATTTTACCGCGGTAAAAAGTAGCCTATGTTCATCACGGATAATGTCGGCTTCTAATGGTAAAAGAATTTTTCAAATCGGTCCACTAGTTTCGGAGCCTATTCAATACAAACAAACAAACAATAAAATCTTTCCACTTTATAACATTAGTATAGATTGGCAATTAAATAAATAGTAAAAGGTTATACGTATGCGTGTACATTTTGTCTTCATACAGGCTCGAGCAAGGATAGGATGGCGGATACAATCTGGGATCGTAATACGGATACAGCTGACCGGGCCCTTGCTGCCACATTGTTTCACAAATAAATGGAAAATAAGTAGGCAATACACACGAGCACTACAAAAGAGAACTCAAACAGAACTTATCTATCTGCAACATAAAAAGGAAGGATATGACGTCACCAACCAAAGATAAAAACATTGAAGCGTAAAATTGTGAACCACAACACTGTGAAAAAGCAAGTACTCTCACAAGAAATATTCTCACATTTTGTCTTCTTCGAAAAAGAAATCGTCGTCATACTCTTGCATCATTGTGTTAAATGTATTCCTTAATAATACAGTCACTATTTATAAGTAAACACACGTTATTGTCAGTTGTCAACTTTATCGATTTTATAAGTACTGTTTTGGTGAAACGCCACATGTTTTTAGTGCGCATGACATATTTCTAGCCAATCGGAGATAATATTATGAGTGAGGGAATCATCGAAATAATATATCCTTCAAGAGGGAATAAACATGGAGGGAAATATTTAAAAAATAATAATGATGCCAGGATGTTGAACGAATAATAAGAAAATTTACAAGAGGAATAATCTAAATCTATACTAATATTATAAAGAGGAAAGATTTGATTGTTTGTTTGTTTGTATAGAATAGGCTCCGAAACTACTGGACCGATTTTAAAAATTCTTTTACCATTTGAAGCCGACATTATCCGCGATGAACATAGGCTACTTTTTACCGCGGGAAAATGCTTCATTCCTACGGGAAATCTAAAATAAAAGTAAATACTGGCGGGTTGGCCCGGGAGATAGCGCCATCTGTCCAAAATACGGTAGATGGCGTTTTATACTTTTCTACGCAGACGAAGTCGCGAGCACCAGCTAGAAAAATATATTTGCAAAGATATTTGATTGGTCTCGCTGCTCTCGACTAGATACAGCCGCCGTACTTGACAAATGCGGCAATTAATACTACGCCGAATTCGGCGTACTAGTCACACTGCAAACTCCCAACTAGCAAAAAAGTTATATAATATTAGAATTATACAACTAACAGACATGTAAGGGCTTTTTAACAGTTTTGCAGCAACTAAACAGTTGTAAAGTAGTATTCAGTTCGACGCATTAGTTATATATAATTTAAGTCATATTAATGAGTCAGGTAAACGTCATCTCAATAATTTATATGATTGTCATACAACGTTAAGTTGAGTAAACGTTTCAGTCAGAAAATAGTCACAGGTCGCCATGTTTTGTAGATTTAGAACCTTTTATTCAACACTTAAATAACAAACTGTTATGTAATGATTTTATAGTTAACTACTATAAAATCGTCTTATTAGGTCATATACTTCTACCTTTAAGTAACTTTTAGTTTGAAACGTTATTTTAATATAACTTATATAAGTCAATTGATTATTTAAACGATAATACAACTCCTTTTATACAACTTTTAATAATTTTATTCTTTTCCTAGTCGCCATTTTTCATCATTAATTATAAAATGGATTACAAAAAGTGGAAAAGAATTAAACGAAGTGGTGGTTTTAGAAGAAAAGTAAATAAAAATTATCAATTATTATTATTAAATACATCAACGATACCTTCATTTAATCTGGAAGAATCTGTGCCCAGTCAAGAACAAAGTTGTAAAAATGAAAGTGGTTCCTTACATTTTTCCACATTTACGTTACGTATAACAATACTATATTTTTTACACCCCTCCTACATACTCTTTAATTGTAAATAAAAATCACAAATACTTAAATTGTTTTTTATTTGGCATCATTCAGATCATGTTTTGATTTAGATATTATGTTCTTCAAAATTGTACAAACTTTAGAAAGGGGAAAGATAGTTTTATCTGCGGTTCCTGAAAAATGGGAAAAAGATGGTATCCTTTATTGGCCAGCTGCAGTTACATTCGTCCTCAGGAAAATAGTCGTATATGGCAAACTTCTGACAGTTTTGGCACCAAAAGAAATCATAGTTCAATAATTTAATTATGCTTCTGTTGAATGAAAATGTTTGAATGTCGTATTAGTAGGATGATTACATCCATAGCACTCCTGTGATAACTGTTTTTTGTTTGTTAAAAACTTGTTCTGTTTTTCACTTTTTTCATTTTTTTCACTTGTCAAAATATATCAGTATCACCATTATGTCCCTGAAAAAAAACAGAGTATTTACATGACTATATACACAAAAGGTTTTTTTCTATTTTCCAAGGGAACCCTAATTGCAACTGTCATGGTGGATGCCATTAAATCGTATAAAAACTTGTATATGACCAATAGTTATATACAAGTCTAAATGCAGTCGCCCAATATCTATTGGCAATATGGCGGAAACTATTGATGATAATTAATGTATTTTATTTTTATAAACAATATTGAAACACCAATATTATGAAGGCCCATTAAAATATTAACAAAGATTAACTATCATATCATCGGAAATTTTAAATTCCCAAGTAACTATCAGTCATCGCTTTTTATTTTCCAACACAATAAGCTCTCTTTACATTAATAAATAATAAAGATATATATCTGAATCTCACCTTTTTATAACTTTATAAATTTTTTTCCGGTTTTTTCACAACACAAAAACTGTCTTAACTTGAATGTCCCACTGACTGCGCGACCACGTCTGTACGATGATATAGTTATGTAAGCGTATTAGTAAAAACTGTTACAAACCTTAATAGTTTAAACTTCAATGTCTACGTGATTTTTACTCAACGGAATTGTCGGTGACGCGGCCGCAAAACGACCCTTACACGATTTAAATGTTATATAATCTGCGCCCAAACCTGCGTTATATTTACGTATAAAAAACTGTTACAAAACCATTTTCATATGGCTGACAGTTATTTATAAAACGTTTATGTACTCTGTATATGACAATATTTTGCTAGTTGGGCTGTCTGTGACGTGTACGTGCTGAATGTTTTATTAAATTTTGGTCATAATAAAATCCCAATTTGCGTAGTTCGTTTTCACGCCTTAACTTCGTGAAATTTTGTATACACATTGTGAGGACAGAAAAGGACATATAATAAAACAAGTCCTCCGCCGCGACTGTCTGTCTGTTCGCGATAAACTCAAAAACTACTGTACCGATTTTCGTGCTGTTTACACCCATGGATAGAGTGGTTCTCGAGGAAGGTTTTAGTATATAATTAACAAAGTCATGAGGGGGAAGTGGCGGGCAGTAGCTGGTTATTTATATTATGAACCACAGCCGGGTTCATCTTTAATCATTTAAGGAAGCATTTTAATCGAATTAATAGCATTCGCTTATTACCACTAATTGCTGATTCGGTTTCCAATTGTCGTTTATTCGATTAAGTACCCTGTATTGCTGGTTTGTGAGTCCGCGAACGATTTACAAAATCGATCCTTGAACAGCCTCTTCATTCAAGCATTAGGTCGACGATAGGCTGACGGTCCACTTGATGGTAGGTGGCTACCGTCGCCTATAACACAAGCAACGCCATACGTGCTGCAAGTGCACTGCCGACCATAGAAGGATTAAGGATAAGGGATAAGGGAGGAATGGGGGGTTAATGGGCTCTGGCATCCCTTACTCACTCACCGAAACACAACAGCACATAATGCTGTTATTTCACTGTGGTATTCTGTAAGGTGGTGGTTACTTCCGCCAGACGGGCTGCCCAAATGACTGCGAAACGCAGTGTACCCTACCACTACTAATTACTATCTGTAAAAAATTGTGAATTTCTTTTTTCTAAATATTTGTAATATTTTTAAAAATTAAAATTTTAAATGACTAAACGACATATTACGTTATGTGACAAGGCCAAAGTTCATAGAGACTCAAGGTAAAACAGTAAGCAGTTGCTAAATATTCGGAATACAATAATTTGAAGACACTGGCTGATGTCGTAACGGTACTTAGAAGTTGATACGATTAAGTAATTCTTGGCGGTGGGTGATTCTGCAACAAAATATTCAATTCGCGACTCCGCCCGCGTTGAAAATTATATACTAAAATTTTCCTCTTGAATCACTCTATCTATTAAAAAAAACTGCATCAAAATCCGTTGCGTAGTTTTATAGAACTAAGCATATACATAGGGACAGACAGCGATGGGAAGCAACTTTGTTTTATACTATGAATATAAGTACTTATACTAATAATATTATTACATTATTAATAATAATGTAATAATATTATTATTAGTCGTAAGTGTTCATTACATGTTTCGTTATGTAAAAAGAAATATACTAGCAATACCTTTTTGCATCGCTCCTGTAAATTTTATAATGAGCACTTGCTAGATTTGGATATCTTTAGTAGTCCTATAGGATCCTATAAACGAAGCCTTAAACAGACCCTCGAAAATATAGTTGTATAATCGTCTCTTTGTAGCGGACAGTTTATCTATTTATTTGATATGTTATATGCTATTTGTTATATGGTGTTTTTGTTTCTTTTTCTCTTTCTTTTTTTGTCTGCCTTTGTGTATATGTTTACTCTCAGCCTTCAATATTATTTACTCCTGTCTTGTAACTTATTATATGTTTTAGTTATTTAGTGGAAACTTTGTTGATTTATGTTTTACTTTTATGTATGTGTATAATGTGTATCGAGATATTGTATGTTTCCCAAATATAAATAAATAAATAAATAAATAAATAAATAAAGAGGAAAGATTTGATTGTTTGTTTGTTTGTTTGTTTGTATAGAATAGGCTCCGAAACTACTGGACCGATTTGAAAAATTCTTTTACCATTAGAAGCCGACATTATCCGTGATGAACATAGGCTACTTTTTATCGCGGGAAAATGCTTCGTTCCTACGGGAAAACGGGTAATAGGACAACGGGTAGTAAGAATTATCCTTCCGTACTTATCTTCACATAACTTCTAAACGGCTGAACCGATTGGGTTGAAATTTTATATGGGTATTTCCATGATTTCCTGGATGATTTAAAAATACAATTGGACCCGGTAGGTGGCGCCGCTGTCGGTATGTCCACTACTAAACTGCGTGACCGATTGGGTTGAAATTTTGTATGTGTATTTCCATTCCATGTAGTGATTCATATGTAGTACGAGAATGGACCGGTTGAACTGTTTTAAATGTAAAAGTTGCAATAAGCGAACTCTACCTGTTTCGCTAGTTTGTTTGTGTTAGTCGCCTCGTGCAGTCATTATCATTACTGCCCTAGAAATGAAAATGAACAAAATCCTAGTAAGATTTTTTTTTATTTTATTTTAATTATAAACTGTGCCTTTTAAGTGATACGTGTGGTGTGGTTTTAGTAGTGAATGTTCCGAATAACAACCCCATTTGAGTAGAATCTGCATACAAATATAAGCAATTATAATGCATAAAATTATAAGGGACAAATTTTTAGATGTTTGCAAAAAAGTTGCGAATGTGTCGGTAAGGTTAAATAAAAATCAGTGATATATTGGTGATATGGTATATTAGTTTCCTACCGAAGGTCAATTTCTGGCCGAAGTCGAAGCCGAAAGTTTAAAAGCTCTAAGAAATTTTGTTCAAGATTGGCAATAAGCTAATTAATAAGATTTTAATATGTATGAACGTTTATAACGACTGTATAACAATAGAAAGGTAGACATAATAATAACATAA
Source organism: Synanthedon vespiformis (assembly GCA_918317495.1). Taxonomy (NCBI): domain Eukaryota; kingdom Metazoa; phylum Arthropoda; class Insecta; order Lepidoptera; family Sesiidae; genus Synanthedon; species Synanthedon vespiformis. Next base: position 1,352,853 of record OU906968.1, on the reverse strand, counting down.
CAATAGACAACATAAAAAATACCTTTTATTATATGAAAATTGAATAGTCGTACAATTACATTGACAGGTTATAGTCTGTGTACAATTAGTACAATTCTAAATACTATAGAATCTACAGGTGTTTGTTTATAGAAACAGTTTTAGGCAATGTTTCTTTTGTCATAGCCTAGCTAAATTAAAATGTGCTTTTTTATCATATTACAGTCATATTATCGACATAATATAAAATGGCGATGGATATTTCTGTCGAAACAATTCAGGAGATTATGGGAAAACTTGCGATACCTAGCCATAATGTTTTTTCTGAAAGTTTTTACCGTCGTTGTATTAAAAAAAAATATAATATATTATTTCAGCTGTCACTGTCAATGCTTCTGCTGTTTTACCGACAAGGAACGGCCGACAATCCAATAGGGCCTTTGCAAGCGTTTATCCAGACAAATCTAGTTGGATTACCAGTCATTCACGACCAGCAGACCTGGATTTTTGATCCTGACATCTCACTGAGGAGGAGGAAAATGTTTATAGCACATCACGGGGACAAAGGGGAGAGGCTAATAGAAATACTCGGCCTTGGAATCGATGGGTATGAGGACGAGAGACTGGCAACACAGAGACAACGAGACGAAGGCCATTTGGGTGGATTAAATTATTTCCAACCATGATTAGTTAGTCAAATAGTTCGACAATTTTTAAAATAAAATTTATCTTTTTCAATAGAGCTCTTTTATTTGATACACTACTCATTAGGTTTCTCAAGACCTTTTTTTATACAAGAAAATTATAAGATCAATACTTAACTGGAAAATGTACCAGGATATCCACCCAAGTTTAAAATACTTTTCTGAAAAAAAAAAACTCCACACTTCCCTAAAGGACTATTGCCTGGTGAAAGTGCTATTATAATTTGATGAAAAGCGAAAATTGATGCAATTTTGTATAAGAATAGTGTTAGTGATAATAAGTAGTACTGTAGTACTATGCGTTTCAAATGAGAATAGGATCGCGCTTGCTGCAAACTTCCATGATCGGAGTCATCATAGTAATGTCGTCAAAAAAATCCGAATAACAAAAATATAAATATTTTTTATTTATTTTTTATCTAGTAAAATTATATATCTATAAATATATAATATCCTTACTAATATTATAAATGTGAATGAGAGTTGGTTTGTTTGTTTGTTTATTGCGTTTTTATATTCAACGCGGACGAAGTCGCGGGCACCAGCTAGTATATATAATAACTCTTAAGTAATTAAACTATAAGTGTAAATTACATTACGATTTAAATCGTATTTATACAATATTTTCGGCTATGGTTTTATGTAGCAAAGCCCTTAAGTTTGCTAACGCATCTCCACGAGTAAAGTAATTCTTGTTACAAAAATAATAAAAATAATAATTAATTCTTGGCTTATTTTTTTTTGCACTCCGTACACATCAGTAATGAAGTTCGTGAGAAATGCGGAGCAAAATGCGAATTTCCAAACCTATTCTCATTTGACACGCATAGTACTATTTATTTACTCTACGTAAGGAGCGTAGAGAGAACAATCTTATATGGGTGTTAAACTAAAAAAGTGGCAACTAAAATCGTCGAATTGAGATGGCGCTGGTGTGTCTAGGGCAGTGATCTAGAGAGTTTGAGAGTATGAAATGAAACGGAGTGAAGTGCGCGCTGAGTTGAATTGTTTACTATCACTAGCTGCAACCAGCGCCATCAGTTCGTCGTCTTTCAACGGACACTTTTAATTGCGAGCTTGCGCTCCTTTACCTCTACTCTACGCTATACTAACAGTAAGATAAGTTGTAACATTATAAACGCCATCTGTTACTACATAGATGAACTAAAACTGCTATTTTTCTGTAGTTATAGGAGCACGATTTGTTAATACGTGCCCTTGGATTTAAGTTTGGGCGTGTAGATGGCGCTGTCTATTACCTAAGTAAGTTTTTGTAAGACTATCTGGCGTCCGCGACTTCGCCCGCGTTGAAAAAGTAGCCTATCGTGGGTCCTGTACGTACTTCTAAACGTTTATCTACCAATTTTCATGAAAATCAGTTAATTCGTTTAAGAGTGATGGGGGAACATTCTAAAAATGGTCAATTTAGTTTCAGTATCATGTATAGAATAGAGTCTATATACACGATATTTCTGAAATCAAAGTAAATTACTCCATGACCGACCCCTACACATTTATTATTAGTATTGATTGATTGATTGATGATTGATAAAGGTGGTCAGATGGGCAAGGCTTGATGGTAGGTAAGGCTAAGGATTAGGATAGAAGGATATTAAATGGTATTTATTCATTAGAAATACAAATATTTTAACCCTTGCGAGTGCGAGCATTTTTTGGTGCCACTACTGCTGACTTACAAATTACAAATTATATTAGCAATTTTCTGGGCAGTAAAAAATCTTTTATAGGGTTTTATGGACTATTACATTATTTAAACATGGAAATTTATGGGAAATTAAAATAATAACCATATATTTTATTATTATTTCGTTTATTTATTTCGTAAGAATGATCATATCGGTTCGAAAATATCGATTCAATGAAAGCTTACATAACTAATGACGATAATTATTATAGTAAAAAATGCTAGTTGCTAAGTAAAAAAAAAAACAGGAAACTTTCCTAGCTACAACTACGTACAGAAATTGAATATTATATTTATTTTTATAATTATAAAAAAGAGTTAAAAGTCATACATTTTTATGTGAACATCGATAAAATTATCGAAGATTCAAATTTGAACACTTTTTTGAACCTCCAAGTTATTTTATCAAGTTTTTTTAAAAAGTGTAATTTAAAAAAGTTTGTGTGACGTATACCTAATTACATAATTATCAGAAATGTGGCTATAACATAATGTCATTATCAATACCAAGAGATTTAAATATGGAATCTTAGAATAATATACTCTGTTCATTTAGGGATTAAAAAAAGGCACACAAAGTCACAGACTAATGAACAGTGGTTCTCATACTAACTAATATTCAAAGATTTAAATCACAGATGCGCCATTGCCATACTTCAGGCGGGCCGAAAATGTGTCATCGTTGGGTAGAGTGAGCTCACTCTTCCCGCTTTAGTCGCTTGTGAGAGGTTCACGTTGCATTATAGACATTTACGTGGACCGTTTTCAGAAGGACTGGGCACCTTTGTAATTTAAATCTTTGCTAATATCTAATAATGTTAACCAACTACCCGCTAATACATCTTAACGAAGATATTGACGAAGATATGTCGAGTATAATAGTGACTTCCCAAATTTAAAGTTAACAAATAAATTATTTTTAATATGAAAGTATACTTACAGTACTATAAAAATAGTGTAAGCCCCGTTACTATAGTATAGTAAACTAGTTATTTTGTTGATAAAAATTTACATTCAATGCAATAATATTTTTTGTTATATAGAAAATTTATTTAAAAAGAACAACTACTAGTTCATACAGACGTTTGTTGCCGGTTTCTTCCTAGAAGGTGTTTCCTAGAACTTAAAAATGCATTTTGCATTGTGGGTTTGTATTAGCGAGTAGAGGGACAATTATTGTTGATACAAGACAAGTCTGCCATTTTTTATAAGCTTGTAAAAAAAGCTTAAGAAATTACATGTTTGAAAATCACGCTGGTATTCCATTTTAATTATAAGAAATAATAAGTAAGTAAATGCATGTTGTAAGTAGTCGATTATTTCGGTGAAATATACAAGTTCATTTGTGGTCATCATGCATTTTTAAGGCAATGAGTGTCACACTCAAAGAAAGAACCACAGAATAAATAAAAACCTTTGATTGAATAAAAACTTATGTCAAATTCGAATATTTAATTAAGAAAAATGTCGTCAGATTATACTTTGTCATCAATTACATTTTGATAATGACTACAAAATTATTAATCCCGTATAAATAAAAAGGACTCACAACTTAAACCCGAGAAACATATAATATAAAGTTTGAAATAAACAGATTACGACATTTTTATAAGATATGAAATTAATTTGTGACTTTTCCTTAATTACTCTACGTTTTGTTATAGTATTATTATAAGATATATACCTAGTTATGTCTTAAAAGACTTATTTAAGGCACTCAATTAATTTGGTTCATAACCTTATGAATGTTAAAAATCAGAAAAAAATGAGAGCCTTCATAAAAAAACCTATTAGTGTATTCGTATATAATATACAGGCCGTTCCCTTAACTAAAAGAAAATCGATGCCTCCTTTTTTAATATGGTATCCTTTTTTTAATTTCGGAAAAATGTAAGTTTTCTTAATACCTATTTAAATCTACAGTTTAAATAGGTAATAAAATTTAATTTAAATAAGTAATAGTTTAATACAATTTAATTTTGACAAAACTATTTGTTAAGTGATACATAAGACCCAGTTAAAAATACAGCCTGTATATAATATACATTTGTAATAATGCCACTTTGTTCTTTTAACTATATATTTAATAGCATTTGTGACTTTTTCGACAAACTCATAGTATAAACGCTATTGATTATTATAATAGAGAAAAAAATAGAATCCATATAATAGACTTAATATGGGATTGTTTGATATATAGAATAAATAACTAAAGCATTAGTTATTGCTTAGTTATTATTCTATGGTTTGATAACACATTTTCATTTAGTAGTTTTTTCCGCAGAACAAAAAATGAAGATAACCATAGCACAATTAAATACTTTAATCGAGTATATAAAATCGATCAAGACCGGATATACATTCAGAAATACAATAAAAAAAGTAAGTTTATTACGTCTAAATGTTCTTTAAAATATCGAATCTTTCTTTACAATTACATATTTTATTATTAGTGATTTAGTATTTCATACAGCGAATTTTAATGTGTATAGAAGCCCTATCTGATAAAATATTCATTTTTAATAATTAGAATCATTCGCGAAAGTAAACATGTATAAAATCATTATATACTTTGTTAGTTTAAAATTTAGATAAATTTGATAATACGTACATATTAAGATAATTTCAGCGAATATTAAACCACAGAGTATAAATACATTAACACATTTGACATCTACCGTCAAGTAATGTCAAATTTTGACAGCTCGTTATGGCCATGCGGCCATTTTCATTATTAAAGCCTAATCAGACTTTCATAGATAGGTTAGGTATTAAAATTCGCTGTTTCATAACTTACTAGTGACATTTCTAATAACGTAATAGTTAACACGTAGGTTTTTTTTAAAAAAATCTTACACTAAAGACATTAAACCGTAATATGGCATTAAAATCATAAATAACAATTATTCTTAAAGAGATCAAAAATATGTTTTTATGTGTTTTATGGGTCTGAATTTTTGACAGTAATCGATACCTACGTTAAATAAATTTGAATCATAGGCAAATTTAGTAGAATAACTTTTTTTAATGGCGTCATTTTAATTATAGACAGTTGATAACTCTAATTTCTGTCATGCATATTGTAATTTATTTAATTAAAAAATGTTCCAAGAATTGATACCTGACGAGTTTTTGATAGTCTTGCCTGTCAGGCTGTCTATGATTCAAATATGCGAAATTAATCGATATGTATTATTATTGCATAGTTTTTTAATAATCGTTCGTAATTTAACGTTGCTGTTCGTTTCTATTTCCTTGAATACAGATCCGAGCGTTGCTTTATATATGTCTTCTATTTGACAGCTTGGCTAGACCTGAAATGCAGAAAAAAGAAATATAAAAATTTTTCTTTTGTATCATTATTTATACTTTTTATATGAAAAATAGGAAAATAAATATAAGTAAAGCATAATTCCATAATCTGCCTAAGTAGTCTGAAAGATATAGAACACACCATCATGTTTAATAATGAGAATACTTGGATAATACGGAATTCCAAAATTTGGCATCAGCAGATTCCGCAGTTAAAGGGGTGCATCCCTTGGGCCTTACAGATCACAGTAAAACAACTCCTGTGACGTTCAAAAACTTGATTGTGACAAAATAAAATTATCATTACAGATTTAATAAAAATAAGTTAAATTAAAATAAATCAAATTGTCAAAATTAACATATTAAGAACTTTGGCAACACTGGTAAGCCAAGGATCTTATTTTTATGCTTGTATTTTATTGGACTGTAATCGTGAATTCCCAGAGTATAAATTTCACGTCGTACATATTTTTGGTTACGCATAATGAGCGTAGTATCACTTGACCAACAGTAAATCCAAGATACCAGTATCATCTGTCTCTCTCTGACACGAGTATGTTATGTAGCGCCGTTTCGCAAACCAAAAAAGGAATTGTACTGTATGTGAGGACCGTTAGATCGTTATAGGACTAGCAAAGGCTCGCTGGCCGTGCATCACACCGGAGAGTAATAAATATTATTCTGAATTAATTATTTAGTTAGTTGTAACCTAACGGTATGTAAATCTTCTTATATGGTTACCACTTAACCTTTGTCCTGCGATTTAACTGTAGTGTGATATCGTTATGTTAATTGAAGTATGCCATCAGTTATTGTTAAAGAAAAGTTAAACTGTGAACGGTATCTTTGCATACAAAGAAATCTGTTTGATTAGATTTTTTGAATTATATGACGGTTAAGTACGGGCTGTCGATTTAGAATTTCATAATTTCTTCTGGAAAAATGGAAGATTATATTATATGTATCCTATCTTTGGTAGGAAATCGTAAGGGAAGTACGAATGAAATATGTAAATATTTTCATAAAACATTTCATTTTAGTCTGTCATTTTTAAAATGAAACCTATCTATTTCTCAGAGCTCTGTCCGCTTTTTCTTTATAAATTAGATTCAATCTTTTAAGCTGGAATCAACTATAAACATGCATTTTTTTTCCTGGATTCATGGATGACCGTGAAATATCACATTATAAAAAATATAAAATCCTGTGATTTTTATATGTTAAGAAAATATTATTATAGAATCGATAACGGTGTAACAGACATCCATTACGCTAGTACCGATGCGACCTACTCCGCATTAAGGCATCAGACGAAAATATTTTTATTTTATCTTCGTTTTTAGATTCACGATTACGACTCGGAGACGGAAGACGTATAGAATACTTTATCTCTGATATACTCGTACATACACACTAAACACTAAATACATATATGGGCACATCTTAAAATATTTCAAGTTTATCGTGAGAAGATTCTGTTATCTATACTATATAATATTATAAAGAGGAAAGATTTGATCGATTGTTTGTTTGTTTGTATAGAATAGGCTCCGAAACTACTGGACCGATTTGAAAAATTCTTTTACCACTAGAAGCCGACATTATCTGTGCTGAACATAGGATACTTTTTACCGCGGGAAAATGGTTCATTCCTACGGGAAATCTAAAATAAAAGTAAATACTAGCTGCTTGGCGCGGGAGATAGCGCCATCTATCCAAAATACGGTAGATGGCGTTTTATACTTTTCTACGCGGACGAAGTCGCGAGCACCAGCTAGTTATAAATAAAGAGGAAGTTCCCGTGAAAACATAGTCTGATATTAAGCGGATGCCGTGCCATCACGCGATACTGCAGTCTAGTTATGGTTCCAAACTAAATTACATAAATTAATAACAATAATGATTTTAATGAACCACTATTATTAATGAAACGGTACACACTTATCATGTGCTAGCGACTCGATGCGGGTACGCACGGATTTAATTGATTAGTGCCCAAGATAATTAAGGTTAAGCCAGTGTAGGCTTAAAGTGGAATAAAGGCTAAATACTTACATATAAACGAAAGCCCTACGCCGTGTCTGTCTGTTCGCGATTATCTCAAAAACTACTGCACCGATTTTTATTCTGTTTTCACCAATGAATAGAGTGGTTCTCGAGGAAGGTTTTAGTATATAATTTACAAAGTTACGCGGGTGAAATAGCGGGCAGCAGCTAGTAAATACTAAAAATATGCATTGTTTCATGAAGAATTTACAAGAAACAGTCAACGCAATCGAGACGAAAAATATATATATTGGAGTTTACTCTTTAAGGTAATACAAGTCAGTTTTCCTCCATACAAACGTAGAATGTTAATTACTCCGCTGTTTTATGTTTAATTTACAAAAGTAAGCATGATACCAGTTTATCTTGTTGTTAACTAGGTTCGAATGCATACAAACTTAAAAAAATATATTAATTTAAAGATCCTTGAAAAATCCATATTTTAACACAAGTTTTATTGCAACTTTGATGGTGAATATGTCACTCTAGTGTACAAAAACTCCAAAATACTTTGCATACAAACATTGATTAGTTATTCAAGAGTTCAAATAACTTTACACGAAATAAATATATGCAGTAGTGTTGTCAAAAAGAGTATATGCCCAAGGGTCTGTTTATGATTTTATTTTTGGTATGAATCATTGTGCATCTTAGTCGACTGCTCTTCCCGCGCTTAGTGCTGTGTGAGACAGGACACATTTTAGCCACGAAACCGATGAGTTCGGGCTGCCGACTTGTTTCACCTTAAGAATCGATTTGCATACCTATATATTTAAGCCCATGGTATGAACATTTATGGGAGTAAAATCAGAATTGTCACACGAATGCGTTATGTTATGCGTTATTGTTACGTTTTATTTTTTGAATATTTTAGAATATCTATAAAGATAAATTATTTATCCATACTCCATACTATCTAAGTATTATAAAATAATGTGAAAGTAACACTGTCTGTCTGCCTGTTACCTATTCACGCCTTAACTACTCAACCGATTGTGATAACATTTTGCATAAAGAAACGCGGACGAAGTCGCTGGCAAAAGTTAGTCATATCATGAAGAAAATAAGTCAAGTCAACTATAAAGATATACAACCAAATATGTCAGTCACTTAAATGACTATTTGTTGGCCAATTCAATGTTAATCTGTAGAAATACCAACAGTATACCCAATACATACAAGTATTATGTATGGGTAACCAAATTCTTGAGTTTGTTTTTCTCAGTGGAGAATTCCGATCTGGTTTCCACTTGGTTGTTGTATAAATAATTCAAAACATATTTATAGAAGCCGGCTACTGGTCTATTGCTAGGCGAAGGAGACTTGTAAAAAGTGTACTATACAAGTTTTTGCCGCTACCATATCCTTGTACAGTTTAAGGGTGCGAGTGCACTATACCAGTTCCCATTTTTCTGAAATTAATTATCCAACCAAGGATTGATTCTCCGAATTAGGTTTATTGAAAATAAAAAAGAAGTGAATGTTATTTGTTGTTATAATATAACAAAGCTGAGCCCGACCACGCTTCGCTGTGGTTTTCTTTGACGTTCAAAGGTCAGCGGCTGCCACGACAACGGCTAAAACTTTAAATGTGACAGCGGTTATCGTTGACGAGTAGTGGTTATGTTGGTTTTGTGTATTACTCAAAAACTCGAAAACTAGACGCTGATTTTTACACAATATGCAATACTTCAATTAATTAATTATTATATCTATTTTTCGCGTAATAATATAATCTCGATATCAAGAAAAAAAAATCCCTTTTTGACGGCGCCATCTGCTGAAAGCGAGGAGAACTAACTCGCTAACGAGAACCGCTGTTACTTTTAAAGTGGAAGTTAGCCGTTGTTAGGTAGCGAGTTAATATTTGTATCGCTCATTCCTCCACGCCGATCGTTCTAGTGCACCGCTACCTTTATAACGTACATAAATAAAAGAAAGTATGCGGGTTTGATACGTTGTCTATCAATCTGTAATGTATCTACTGACGCGCATTATACTTCTTGCAGCCTCACATTATCTTTATCTGGCTATATATATATTTTGTAGCCAAAGGCAAAAATTACAAGCCAGTAATTCTGGTTGAGAATAGACAGTGCTCTTTTACTGAGACGTACATGTTCACAAAAAACTATAGCGCTTATACATTAAAAGATAAGACCTTTAAGGTTCTTTGCAGGAACTCTTTTATGGATAACATGAAGGCTGATAACCCATTTGATAGTAGAGGGTTCATTTATAAACATTTACAACAATTGGGGGAAGCAAAAGAGATACAGTGTCAACTACGATAGGTTAAGGGATGGCATGCCTTACAACCATGTGGTGTTATTTCACTGTGGTATTCAAAAAGTTATTGTTTGCGGAAAAACTTGTATCTTAAGGTGAAACATGTACCCTGTGATCTGGGGTCAATAAGAATACAGACAGAGGGGGTCGTATCGTCGTAGCTATGGGTATACCCATAGCTATACCCAGGACGTATTCGAGAAGAATGGTGCCACAGGGACCGCGGGCAACACGGAGGGAGGCACCACGGTTCCCGAAAGGCGCAGCAGGCGGCAAAAAAAAAAAAGGTGAAACATGTAGGCGGCCCGAACTCATCGGTCTCATGGCTAAAATGCGTCCTGTCTCACACAGCACAAAGCGCGGGAAGAGCACTCGACTGAGATGCACAATCATTCATACCAAAAATAATATTATAAACAGACCCTTGGGCATATACTCTTTTTGACAAAACTACTGCATATATCTATTTCGTGTAAAGTTATTTGAACTCTTGAATAACTAATCAATGTTTGTATGCAAAGTATTTTGGAGTTTTTGTAAACTAGAGTGACATATTCACCATCAAAGTTGCATTAAAACTTGTGTTAAAATATGGATGTTTCCATTATCTTTTAAATTATTATTTTTTTAAGTTTGTATGCATACGAACCTAGTTAACGACAAGATAAATCGGTATCATGCTTACTTTTATAAATTAAACATAAAACAGCGGAGTAATAATCATTCTACGTTTGTATGGAGGGAAGCTGGCTTGTATTACCTTAAGTTAAAACTTAAAACCATTTTTGGATTTTTGGGCAGCAAATTCACTCGAACTTTGAAAAGATTTGGGTTATATGAGCTCGGAAACACAGACCCGACAGGGGAGTTCCAATTCCAAACCTTGGCAGTGAGCATTTTCGTCCCCCTTATAAATCAAGACGTGATTGGATGAAGGCCTTATGTCGCATTTTTGGGTATTTTCGTTTTTTTGCGTTGATGAAGGTAATATATCCATATGAATGTTTACAGACCTTAAGATCGTCGATTTAAGACATTTTTGGAATATAAAAAGTTGAAAAATGTACAGTTAATTTTAAAAAGCAAAGAGTGCAGAAAAGTGTACATTTGTTAATGTTCACTTTTTTTTAATTAAATTAATACTAGTGTTTACTGGCTATCATACCATTAACATTTTAGGTGGTTTACACAACTTTTCATCATAATTTAGTATAAAAAACATTTCCGTGGCGACTCATCTCAAAAATTCAGTGTAAAACTTTGAAATTGGAATAATGCGACATATCAACTTCATCCACTCGCGTCTTTAATTGTCAGTACGTCTGCCGATAATTACATCACAAAAGAGACCTTGAAAGCATAAAAGCCGCGGAGTAAAACAAATTTATTAGCCACTATAAGTATAGCTTTTCGCAAACTAATTGTGTTAGCAAATGCAATGTCCCTAATGTTACTATTAAGCTGGGCGTGTCCCGCCGCACCCAGCACGCGAACGGGAGTCACACCTGTGACATTTTTGCTTTACATTATAACCCTGTATATATGTATGTATAATATGGCATGTATACGAGTATATATCGCTGCTGAAAAACTAAAGGACCACAAATCAAAATTACACTTTTACAGGAGAGCTATTGGAAAAATATTAAATTATTTTTTGTCTATCTTTTTTCTTATTAAATACATATCAAATATATGCATATTATACATCGTTAGAAGTGTATTTTTAAGTAGAATTAAATGTTTTAAGTACTTATATAATAAACTAAATACTAGAAGAGATATAAGCATATAAGTTACTTTTGAAAATGATCAAAATATACTAAATCTATACTAATATTATAAAGAGGAAAGATTTGATTGTTTGTTTGTATAGAATAGGCTTAGAAACTACTGGACCGATTTGAAAAATTCTTTTACCTTTAGAAGCCGACATTATCCCTGATGAACATAGGCTACTTTTTACCGCGGGAAAATTCTTCATTCCTACAGGAAAACGGGTAATAGGACAACGGGTAGTAAGAATTGTCCTTCCGTACTTATCTTTTTCACATAACTTCTAAACGGCTGAACCGATTGGGTCGACATTTGATATGGGATTTCCTGGATGATTTAAAAATACAATTGGACCCGGTAGGTGGCGGTGTTGCCGGTGTGTCAACTACTAAACGTCTTGACCGATTGGGTTGAAATTTTGTATGTGTATTTTCATGATTTCACAGACACGAATGTATTATATTTTATAAAGTTACACGAACGAATAATAAATAAAATCAAACATGACAATTCGCCCATCTGGGCGAGATAAATTTGGTCGAGTACTTAGTCCATTAACTCCTTTTTTTCTGGGTTTAGACGTCCTTTACTGTATACCTTACAAAGTTAAAGATTTGCTTCAGAGTGATTTCATTAAAAGGAAAAAATAAGAAACCAAAAAATTAAAAATAATGTTCAGCAAAATATTGAACAGGTGTTGTCAAAGACACGAGTTTATTGTTTTCAATTAACTTTTTAACCATGTCAAGTACATCTGTAATTTATTGCTTTTATTTGTCGCTAAAAGTATTAATATTTTATGTACACTCGGCAAATATTTTAAATCGCTAAGGTCGGTAAATGTTACATGTGTTGGACTCTGTAAACTTTCGTCAAAGAGTATAAAAAATTAAAAAAATCAGACATTCTATACTCTTGAACGTTTTATTTGTAGTTTTCATCTACAAAAATATCTAGATGCTAGTTAAGTTAAGTAAACTTAAGTTAGAGATGTTAGATGTACAACCAAACAAAGTCTTCAGGTTTATATGTATACTAGCTGGCGCCCGCGACTTCGTCCGCGTTGAAAAAGAAAAAAATAGCCTATAATGTGTCCTGTAGGTGTAAATGTTCATATACCAAGTTTCATGAAAATCATTTAAGAGTTATGGAGGAACATACATACATACAATACCTACACTTACAGATTTATTATTAGTATTGATGATTGGTATAGATTACGGTATAAATTACGGTCTCATTTAAGCTATTTATCTATTGTTTTCTTTGGGAAAATATAAGTTAGCGAACGCAGGGATTAAATTAAATGCCGAGGGATGTTATTTCAGTTTAAAATTATGCTCCGTTTGTTCAATTCTGGTCTACTTTTTTAGTATGAAAATCGTCTCCCCTTAAGTCTATGTAACGTGTCGCATCTGTTTTTAATTCGTACAAACAAAAAAATCTATGACAAAAAGTTGTTCCGACATCGTCTACCCGGTACTTGTAAATGTCAAAACTTTCGCGCTTCTCGATTCACCTGCGTCTGATACGTAATTCTACTATGTAGATGTACCTGTTGGCCTGTTGGTATTATTATTATATATGGCAACACAAACCGCACTCTGCGGTCAACTGTTTGTTCAATATGAGGACGGTGTGCTCCCGTTTGTAACTAATACCTTATTTGTAAAACTAGACAGATGTGACGGTCAAAAGCAGTGGTCAAAAGAGTTATTTTCGTCGCCTAGTTTGACTTCTTAGAGTAAAATTAAAAGTTAGATAAAAATATAGTGCATAATAGATATGGAAAAAAGTTTGAATCGGACAGATTTATAAAAAACAAATCCATTTTCTGAGAAAAAAACTGGTATAATAATAATAATAATAAAGACATTTATTTGTTCCAACAATTACTTTTGTTTTTAGGCTTATTAATTAACTTACTCAGTTTGAATCGACAATTTTTATTTTTTTTTCATATTTTCGCAATATTTAAGAAAAAACCTTTCAATTTTAATTCTTTTCGGTTATCTCCGATGAGCTACAAAAATTTGTTGCGCAATATTGCACCTTAATTCATAGGACATTAGGTTGCGGTTATTTTGGTAAACATTGTGTTCGGTCTTAGGTTAGTCCTTGTCTTAAGGTAATACAAGCCCACCAAACAAACGCTGTTTTATGTTTAATTTACAAAAGTAAGCACGATACCGATTTATCTTGTCGTTAACTAGGTTCCTTTGCATACAAATTTAAAAAAAAGTATTAATTTAAAAGAGTTTTAATGCAACTTTGAGGATGATTAGGTCAATCCAGTGTACAAAAACTGCAAAATACTTTGCATACAAACATTGATTAGTTATTCAAGAGTTCAAATAACTTTACACGAAATAGATATATGCAATAGTTTTGTCAAAAAAAGCGTTGGCCCAAGGGTCTCTTTTTTTTTATGTTAAAGTCGACAGACAGGCTAACGGTCCACTTGATGGTAGGTGGCTACCGTCGCCTATAACACAAGCAACGCCATAAGTGTTACAAGTGCGCTGCTGACCATAGAAGGATTAAGGATAAGGGATAAGGGAGGAATGGGGGGTTAATGGGCTCTGGCATCCCTTACTCACTCACCGAAACACAACAGCACATAATATGCTGTTATTTCACGGCGGTATTCTGTAAGGGGGTGGTTACTGCCGCCAGACGGGCTGCCCAAATGACTGCGAAACGCAGTGTGCCCTACCACTACTTTTCAAATCCAGACCAGAGTCAACTTTGAAAATTATATTAAAATTTCCAAAGTTGACCCCGCCGAGAATCGAACCCGGGGCCTCTGAAACGTTAGGCAAGCACCCTTGCCACTCGTCCAACAGGCTAGTTCTCTTTGTGATTTTATTTTTGGTATGAATGATTGTGCATCTCAGTCGAGTGCTCTTCCCGCGCTTTGTGCTGTGTGAGACAGGACGCATTTTAGCCATGAGACCGATGTGTTCGGGCCGCCGACATGTTTCACCTTAAGGAGTAAACTCCAAAAAAAACTGTACATTTTAATGAATGCTTATTGTGACCGTGCAATATGCAGGAAGTCCCTGGCGACCGAAACAGGTATCTCCCAGTGCTTGCACGGACTTAGTTGCCATCCATATATCACGATATTAATTTATTGTTAGTTAGCACGCAATAACCGGAGAGCGTAAGCTTTTAATTAAGGAGCTTCGGATTCAAGTTCGCCGCTAAGTTTATTTCATGTCTGCGAGCCTATCTCTCTTTATTTTTGTATCTGCGGTGGAGATTGGAAATTTAAATTACAATTGCATTTGTAACGTAACACAATGGAGAGTATTTTATTTTATCCGTATTTAATTGAAAGGTTTTTTTTCTATACTAATATTATAAAGAGGAAAGATTTGTTTGTTTGTATTGTATAGGCTCCGAAACTACTGGATCGATTTGAAAAATTCTTTTACCATTAGAAGCCGACATTATACGTGATGAACATAGGCTACTTTTTACTGAGGGAAAATGCTTCATTCCTACGGGAAAACGGGTAATAGGACAAAGGGTAGTAAGAATTATCCTTCCGTACTTATCTTCACATAACTTCTAAACGGCTGAACCGATTGGGTTGAAATTTTATATGGGCATTTCGATGACTTTCTGGATGATTTATAAATACAATTGGACCCGGTAGGTGGCGCTGTTGTCGGTATGTCAACTGCTAAACGGCTTGACCGATTGGGTTGAAATTTTGTATGTGTATTTCCATGGTTTCATAGACACGAATGTATTATATTTTATAAAGTTACACGGACGAAGTCGCGTGCAGCAGCTAGTTCATATAGTTTATATAACAGCAGCTAGTTTATAATAATATTTATATGTTAAATTAGCAAGCATTTTATATAACTTAGCTTCCATCCAACTCCAAAAGCAAAAAGGTTTTTGAACGCTCAAAAGAAAGTTAAAACATTGCTGTTTCCTTGTCTAATTAAAACATACGATAAAGGGTAAGAGAACATCGTACGCGGCAATAGTTTTGCAATTTGTCTGTCGGCCTCGAGTCGTGATATGTCAGCAGATATATGAAGTAAACACTAATAGAATCCCTACAAACAAATGTGTAAATGTCTATCTGTTGCAGATAAACGCAGAGGACTAATGAACGTACAGTACGTTTAATGTCCCTTTTAACTGTGGACATTTTTTAGAACGATAGAAAACCTAATAGTGAAGTCTAGATATCTGAAAGTATTTGTCAACTGACTGCTTTTAAAGGACAAGTAATGGAGGATCACTGCATTGAAATTCTTTTGCGTATTTTATTTTATTGTTACTTATATAGGGGAAAATACCCAATTATTGGCACTTTAAGAAATACGACCATTTATTGGCACATTTGTTGAACTCAAATAAGATTTGAAAGTTTGACAATGTTTAAATCATTTGACTGTTTAAGTGTTAACTTTAGGTTTATGAGATTATAAACCTAAAATTTATTTATTTTTTGTTGGAACACAGTTTATGGAATAGTTTTCTTATGTTTTAGTGAAAAGTTTAGGGTGACAATAAATTGGAGGGGTGCCAACATTAGGTCATTTTACCCTAGTTTTATTTTATTTTAATGATAAAATACTAATAATAAATCTACGAATAAATTGATTTTCATTAAACTTGGTAGATAAACCTTTAGACGTACAGGATAGGCCACTTTTTTCTTTTTCAACGCGGACGAAGTCGCGGGCGCCAGCTAGTTGATAAATGTTTTAGTTATTGATATTACAATTAGTAGATGGTCCTTCGCGCGGGTATAGTACCTACTTGAAGCATCAAAAGATCGGTTAAGTAGTTAAGGCATCAAAAGGTAATACTGTGTAAAATTACTGGCTGGCGCAAGCGACTTCGTCCGCGTTGAAAAAGAAAAAAATCTACCAAGTTTCATGAAAATCACTTAATTCGTTTAAGAGTTATCGAGGAACATACATACGTACAATACCTACACTTACAAGATTTATTATTAGTATTGATTGATTGATTGATAAATTACTTACACATTTATACACATTTCACATTAATCTATACTAATAATAAATCTGTAAGGGTCGGTCATGTAGTAATTTACTTTGTTTTCAGAAATATCGTGTATATAGGCTCTATACATGATATTGAAACTAAATTGATCATTTTTATAATTTTTTTCTGTATGTATGTTCCTCCATCATTCTTAAACGAATTACTAATTTTCATGAAACTTGGTAGATAAACATTTAGAAGTACCGGACTCGTGATAGGCTACTTTTTATCTTTTTTAACGCGGACGAAGTCGCAGGCAACAGTTATAGTTTATTTATATGTTTTTAAAATTCAAGTACTAAACAATTTGGTTCGAAGATAGTGATCACAAAATGTACTCACCTAAATTTTACAGATATAGTGTAGGTACCCTCTTCTGAGCTCCCAAGGACAATTTGTTACCAATTTTTTTGTAGTTCTCATTTTTCCTAGGTTTTGGTTTCTCGTGCGGTTCCGTCGGACAACCCTTCAGTTCCCACACCAGATTCGTCAAGGATTTGGGCCGGCTCAACTTCCTCGACCTCTTTTCGGGAAGTTTCGGTCCATTTCCAGAGTCACCTGACGTTCTGCCTCCGGAATGACTCGAATCCAAAGTACCATCCAGCTCCATTGCTTGTTGAATATTCGATAGACTCTTATATCTTATGTTGAAGATCGGTGAATCGCCTTTTAATGGCCGTATCGGACTAGTAATAGGACTAGGAGACTCCTTGGTCGGAGAGTGACTTTTCTGTCTAAAAACCATACGGCTTTTGCTGTTGTTGACACTGTTTTTAACGAAAAGTTTTGGTAAATTTGGTGCCGGAGCTACTGAACACTTCTCCTTGTAAACAGTCACTGGAGTTTCTTTAGCTGTCACGGCAGTTTTGCGTGTTCTCTTCTCAGCTTTCTGGTTTAAAGGTTTCTTTGTCGGTATGGTTTCTATGGGAGGTGGTTCCGGCTTAATTTCCGTTATCAAAGGCATGTGTATTGGAGTTGCTGCAGGAGATGAAGGCGCTGATTCGTGCTTGGGACTCGGATCGTTCGTATATGAAGCCTTTATGTTCTTAGGGAGAGGAGCAAATCCTCTAACATAGTCGTAGATTTGATCGATTTCATCATACTCATCGGGGATGCTGCTCTCGTCCCTGTGACTGCTGTAAATGTGAATGTGCCGTGAAATATGCTTGTGTTGGTTTGCGGTGTCCGATGATGCGCTCCTTCTTAGAAAATAACCAGTTTTGACTATTGCTGGAGCATTAAGCGGAGCCTTTAGAAGTCTTTTAGGATCGCCTAATTTTCCATCTAGCACATGTATCCTGTCTACAACATCGACCAGTAAACGACTGCATTTTTCCACTAGCCTTGAGAATTCCATGAAGTTTTTGATCTGTTCTTCGTTCTTACACTTTAGCATCTTTAGTGGCGCCGCCAATGGCAGAGCGATTAAGGCGTTTCCTTCTTTTTGCAACGGTAGAGCAAATACGTGGTCTTCTTCGAACATCGATAACAATCTTATTTCTGATACAAAATGACTGGCACTCTTCAAGCCTCTCGGTGGTGTTCCGTGTACTAGTCTAACCGTTATTGGCAGTCGTTTAGTTAGTAAAGTTTTTGCTGTATGCACGCCACTTATATTGTCCTCTTTGGCTACAGCCGAGAACTTCCCTCTCTGGTCTAGACTCAGCAGAATTGTATCTCCTTTAGAGTCTGTGCATTTCAAGTATTTATTCTTACCTAAAAACGTTTCGCCTCTTGGCATTATTACTTCTCCAGCAGGTAGATTCCTTGCGCCATCAGCAGTTATATTACCTTCTAGGTCAGTTTTAGCGCAAATTACTCTGACAGGATCCCTTACCAAGCACCCATCTTCAAGCCTCCTCCTCGCTAATTCAGCGACAGTTTCAATACATCTAACAGCTCTGCCTTCTTCACTCAACAATTCAAAATATCCTTTATACGAATCTGGAATGGCAATTCTAGGGCCCACGCTGACCATTCTTCGACCCTCTTTTAATTTTATGGCCTGAGCAATGATTTTCTTCCTTTTTCCCGCTGACACTACAAGTGCAGTGCTTTGGAGCCCTGGACTCGGCAGCGTGGGTACTCCGAGCCCACCATACTGGCCTTTGATGATCTTAGCGACAGTAGGAAGGCGGTTTTTAGTGACGAATTCCCTGAGATAGAGGCCTTCATCGGACCACCGGGAGGCTGCTACCACGACTTGGCCGTCTGTGGCTGCCATTGTGCTGTAGTTACATCTGTAAAGAGAGGTAATAATAGTGTTATACATCAGCTTCAGAATCATCATTTTCTACAGATCGTAATAATTGTACAAATGCTAAAATGTATACATAAATATACCTGTGGTGGTTTATAGTAATTTCAAAAACATGTTATAATATGCAAAAAAATGCTCCAAACTATATCTAACGAGAGATATAAGGGTTTAAAGATAGTAATTTTACGCCTGGTTGATCTTCATCTAGCTATTACGTATCTTTATTTATATCTATACAAAATGTTATAATCTAACATTTTGTACAGATATAATAGATATACGTAATAGCTAAATTTAAAATTTTTTTGACCGATCTTCAAGATTTTGAAGATTATTCTTGAAGATCAACCAGACATGAAATTGGTATCTTTAAACCCTTTTATATCTCTCGTTCGATAGAATATAGTTTGGAGCAATTTTTTGCATATTATAACTTGTTTAACCATATAAACCACCACAGGTTTTATCAATGGCCATTAGGAAAAAAATTATGCTAACTCTCCATACTAAAGTATCCCCTTTCAAAACGGGCGAAGCTACGCTTTACAGATTTTTTAACATGAAATTTGCTGACCCTTCCAAAGGCCAGGTTAACTGGCCATTGAAAAATGTTTACTGGGCCAATATCGGAGGCTACTGTTGTGAAAAGATAAAACAACCGTTATGTCATAAACGTGCAGTAATTTCGTGCTAAAAACTAAAGAGTCGACGCAAATTAGGACAGAAGCACACCGAGCCATTACAAATATTTCATTAGTAGGTAAGTTGTTTCTATGGCGCAATTTTATGATAATCTAACTACAGTTATTGGAGCTCGTTTATTGTTGTGTATAACCAATAATAGTAAAAAAAAATATTGCTTAATAAAAAAACAGATTTTTGTTGTTTTAGGTTTGTTAAATTTATATTTTAATTAATTTTAATTTAACGTTTTCATGTTTTTGTTGTTAATAATGTTAACTATTGCATATATTATATACATGACGTGGTAGTATGCTTGTAGTGTAAATTTTATGTCTTTTACCAGTTAGTTTTTAAGTTTCTAACGTAATTTTGCATAATAATTCTTTGTGATAATAAACATGTTTCCAAACCTAAACCAAAGACGAGCTCGTTGGTTGAATGGTTAAGGTGCTTGTTTTGTTTAAGGTGCTTTAAAGAGGGTGGCTCTTACAGAAGACCACTGTGTAATAATAGCATGTGTGTTTTGATGAGTGAGTCAAATGCTTGATCATTCATTTATCAAATCATATAGCACGATTTTACTCCAACGAAACCGAGCGGTGAGATGTTACACATTAAAAAAAACATTCCCGGGTTCGATTCCCGGCGGGGTCAACTTTGGAAATTATAATATAATTTCCAAAATTGACTGTGGTCTGGATTTGAAAAGTAGTGTCTTACAGAATACCACCGTGAAATAACAGTATTATGTGCTGTTGTGTTTCGGTGAGCGAGTAAGGGATGCCAGAGCCCATTACTCCATCCCTCCCTTATCCCTTATCCTTAATCCTTCTATGGTCGGCAGCGCACTTGTAGCACTTATGGCGTTGCTTGTGTTATAGGCGACGGTAGCCAACTAAGCCACCTACCATCAAGTGGAATGTCAGCCTGTGTGTCGACCTTAACATAAAAAAAAAAACAATGGCCAGGTTTTGAAGACACATTTGGTCTAGTGGCCAATAACTCTAGCTGTTAAGTAAACGGTCACGTGTTCGAATCCCGCTAGGGGTTCATGTGTTAACATTTTACGTTTGCATCTGAGTGATGGATTTGTATTTGTAATATTGTGTATGTATTTATAAAAAAAAAAGGATTATATGTAGTAAGTATTTTAGTAACTGTCCGGTATCCATAATACAAGCATTATTTGCTTAGTGTGCAACTAGATGGTGCTGTGTGGAATGTGTGAAAATATTTATATGTATATTTATTTATCCTTTGAATATAGCAGAGATCTGCTCTGGTTCTTAGTATTGCCGCGGGACTATGCGCTCGCGCAGCCGCCAGCGCGTAACGTACGAGTAGTGTTATTTGGTGTTACATCAATGAAATGCTATTGTTCATGTACATTGACCTTCGCATCGTCTTCTCCGCGTTTTGTTTCCATCAGAAAACAGTATTATTACATAACAAATACTATTTGATTGTTTCCAATACTTTCAATAAAATTATAACAGACACAATATCGGACTTGCGCCTTATACAAAGATAAGAGCTGTCCAGGTGAGAAGTATCGCTTGACCCTGATTAGAATTGCCCAGCTTTTTGGCTGCTGTTTGGGCTTTGGACTCAATAGATGTGCCGAAGTTGAGATTAGAGCTCAACCTCATGCCAAGAAGTTCGAGATCATTGGCGACAGGCACAGATGCACTTTGTAAGGTTGAAGCCAAGTCGAAAGGGCTCCTTTTTGCTGTAAACAAACACGCTTGCGTTTTGCCATGAGATCCGAGGAGCAGCCATCAATGACTACTCGAAGCGACCGTTCACTCAGGAAATCAGAAATCCAGCTACAGAGGCCAGAGGGGATGCCGTATGATGGAAGCTTGCTTAGCAAACTTGCATGCCAAACCCTGTCAAAAGCCTTCGATATATCAAGAGACACAGCGAGAGCCTCGCCATGTCTCTCGATGGCTTCATCCCAGTAGTGCGTGACATACACAAGAAGATCCTCAGTTGAACGTCCTTAGCGAAAGCCATATTGACGATCACTGAGTAGGTCATTAGCTTCAAGATATGTCAGCAGCTTACTATTCAGTACTCTCTCTATAACCTTACAGAGTATGGAAATGATGGCGATTGGTCGATAATTACAGGGGCAATAACAACCAGACCCCGCACCAATAACAAATCCGGGATGGATTTTTTTTTAACTTGTGCAAGTATACTGCGAGTAACCTATGTGTACCGTCACATCTCAAGTTCTTGGATGGTAATAAGGTGGAACAATGCTGATGTTGATGTGATTTTCAAAGAAGTCTAGAAGATTCTCATGGTGATTGCCAAGTGGTATGATATTCCTCAAATAAGGAAAAAAATATAAAGGAATTCTATTTCCGCAACATTATCTTGTAAATATAATCTTTTCCCGATAGCTGTACTTGTGCCGAATCAGATTTGCAGTATATTTTCTGTACAGTTATTTGAAATTTCAAAGTTTATCTGATGAAAGATTTAAGAAAGAATATACAAAGAAAAGCAAACATTCCGCTTAATCATGACGATACTTAAAAAATACATGGTTTTGAATGGTCGCAGACAATGTAGTTCTTGTATACGTCACGACTTCATCGCACGATTAAACCTATTGTGCTGTGAGATAATATTGCGGCTAACTGTACTCGATCGGTTGAAGACAAATAAGGAGCGTCTTGTGGGGCCACGAAATGTGCGGGTTTGCGTCTGAGAATTCGCGAAAGCGACTAAAAAGCATTTACCTAGTTATAATCAGTAGAGAAATTGTCATATAAAAAGAAGTGCCATAAGAATTAGTAGTTAAGTGATAATAAGTGATTTTGTATAAAAATATCGATTATAAAAAATATCTGCTTTTGTTTTCATTTTGAAAAAATATAATGTAAACCTTTATTATTATTAATTAATAATTATTAAATATTTAATTATCTATACTTACTTACTTACTATTATGTAAAGCTAATCTCAGGAACTATGTTTCGAATTGAAAAATTATTTTTGTGTTGGATAGGCCATAGAGATCGCGGACGAAGTCGCGGGCACCAGCTAGTTAATTATAAAAATGTACATAAAATTTCATCAAGAAATAATGTTAAAATTTAGTCTTAAATCTTTACAGGTTATCTTTTATTTCTTTTGTAGATAGCTGATATTTTCTGCATAATTATCTTTTTATGGTTCCTTTAGTAACTTTAACCTAAAAATTTATTAAAATAACTTTTTGTTTTATTAAAATATTAATTACTATTTCAATAAATGTGCCGTTTATCAATAAGAAACGCCCCTTTAATGGCCACACAGTCCAAGCGACGTCCGTCTGGTCGCTGGAGCGTTTCCCATGAAACGATGTGATTTATGGCAACTTGATTCGTTTGAGGGTGTCCCTAATTTTGTCTAACTGTATGTTTGAACAAAATTCAATTTACAACGTCATAAATCGTAGGGCCACGGTGACATCAAAACTAAATTCAATTCGCATTGTTTTTTTTCTGCAAACTATATATGTCGCAGTATAATCGGAAGAAAGTTCTTTTCCGATTATACTTACTGCGACATATACACAAATCTTGGTCGTTTCGTTATCGCTATTTCTATGAAAAACGATGGAAAATTTAAAAGAAGTTAGCGGAGAAACAGACGGAGACATATAGAGATATTTTATTTTTTAATTATATAGGTTACTAGTGTCATCGGCTTCGCATGTATGCAATATTTTTTTCTGTAAATTATATAAAAAAATTATATACGTAATATGAGGAATGTTAGAGTTCGTTAGATGGTTTAGAAAGGAATATTATAAGATACTACTAAGTGACCTTAGGGGGTATAAAAAATAGTTTACGACCCATTCTCAGACACAAAAAAAATCCGTTTCGGAGTTTGGTAACAAACACTGTGACACGAGAATTTTATATGTATAGAGACAGATAGATATAAGATATAGATATAATGACATATTTATTATTTAGGTTATTTACGAAGTCACAATCAGAATACGCCACCAAGAGTATGATAGTCAGAATAAAGGACTGCTCGACACCGTTATTTCAGCTTGACGCAAACTTGATGCGTTCGGGGATTTATAACCACGTACACTGGCGGCCAAAAATATCATAATATTTGCAATAATATATTGACAATTAAGCAAGTATGGTTGCGTATTTTTAGCATCTACATAAAGTTAGCAACATTTTATTATATTACCTGTATAAAATATCTGTTGCAGTTAGTTTAATAATATGATATACATTGTATTAATCTGTTTATTGTATTAAAATGTCAAAATACATTAATTAATTAATCAAAATCAAATAATAATATGGTTTATTTAGCCATATTATTAATTGAAATAATGAAATAATTTGTATTGCTGATTTTCAGTAAAACTGATATAGAGAAATAGTTCAAGGATGTATTTTTGTTGCTAATTAACTTATTTAAGTAATTAAAGTATGCTTGGACAGTAAACCCAACAAAATTCGTATTAGGACTGTGCCGTATCACTTTCTTAAAATTTAAATCTGTTAAATTTAATTCTTAAATCTGTTATGTCATTAGTTGGCAAGATACACTGCACTCAGCAATTTATGTGAATTATGTAAAAGGAGAAAGTGTAATGCGCATTCGATGCAATCTTAAAATCTAGTCATTTGAATAATTCGGTCGCAATACGAGCCAGAAAATTACACGCAAAGAAAATATATAGCTAGTAATAATGTTACGCTTTTCTTATTTTAAACTAACGTTATGAACCTTCCTCGTTTTAATGCTTTTTCAGTTAGTGAAAACCGTATCTAAATCATTTGGGTGGTTTAGAAGAAGTTAGCGGAGATACAGATAGCGGCGAACAGCATCTTTACATAATTATAATAAAATAGCCGTGCCTGTAGGTTAATATTGAATTTAAAAAAAAAAAAAAAAAAAAAAAAAAAAAACAATTTGTATACCTTGCTTATCTAAATGTAACTTAAGTACAATGTTTACAAATTGTTTTTTTTTTTAAACTTAAAATATAGGTCTAAAAATATAGAATTTTAGAATTTTTGTCTCTTTTTGTCTGTACGTTTGTGCATCTTGCATATTTTTTTGGTCCCCAGTGTATTTAGCATTTTGCTGTTTGCAACACGCGCGGGTGAATGTCCTGCGATGCGGAACTTTTTTTATATGTACGTACACAAAACGAAATTACCTTCATTAAAAATGTACTTAAACTAACATAATTATAACTTTAAAAACTGATTGCATGTTTGTTACATTTAAATAATCAATACTAATAATAAATCTGGAAGTGTAGGTATTGTATGTATGTATGTTTCTCCATAACTCTTAAACGAACGGGACACAGGATAGGATACTTTTTTGTTTTTCAACGCGGACGAAGTCGCGAGGGTCAGCTAGTAAATAAATAAATAAAGATCTCCATTTGCGCGAACACATCATGTTTACAGAATTTTTATATACGTACTAGCGTCCCGCTCCCGGCTTCGCACGGGTGCAATTTTTTTCTGCAAATTATACATAAAAAATCTTTCCTCGCTTAACGCTGTTTCCATTAATGAAAACCTCATTTAAATCAGTTGATTAGTTTAAAAGATCAAAGCGCACATACCGTACATATAGATACGTCAAATATAGTTTATCTAAAAAAAATACCTATCCAAATTATGCATTAGAATTATTTTTTAACGAGAATTTCTATGAAAAATAAATGTACGTGTACCGTAAATATTTATAGGGGGACTATGTAAATCCAAACATAAGATAAACCAGTGTAAGAAACACCTACATAAATTCAATGCAAATGCCTTCTAGACAGAGGAAACGAACGGGAATCGAACAAAATAATAAAATTAACGTAGCAACACGCTCCCGACACGCAATACCGATCTATTGCGAAACCAGAAGAGCTCACTGCAGCGTTAATTTCTTCCTGGACGGGACTAGAGGGATTGGTCCAAGTTATGAGAAAGTCTAAAATGCCATACAAAACACTACGAACTTCTTCTTCTTCTTCTTTCTTCTTCTTCTCTTTTAATGTCTTGGCTCCATCAGATCTTCTCTGATTTGTAATAGCCTTTTTAAACTAGCAATTTGTAATAAGCCTTTTTTTAAATAAAAAAGGCAAAATTGAAATTAAAAATCAAAAGTTGCAGATCCCGAGACTAGTCAGTCAAGTCAAGACAGTCAAGTCTATAATTTTTCTTAGTTTTCCAAAACAGGTCCGTCAAGTCCAAAGCAGTCAGGTCCCACTACGAACTTTATGGAACATTTAAAAGTGACTCTGTCATCTGTCATTTAAGACCAACTAAACATCTGTTATTTAAAGAAAATGTTCACATTAACACTATAGAAGGTAAAGGAGGACCAAATTACATTAGTGTTAAACTGTAAAAGTATAGTGGTTCATAAATTGAATTATAATTGAAGTATAGTGGCCGAATGGCGCCAGTGTAGCATTGGTGTTTGATATGATTGGTTGGTTGCGTAGTTCATGAAATAACCGTAAATAAAATATTACTAGTGCACTGCCTAATTGAGCGTATTCGACGGACACTTTCTCATGTATTATAGCTGGGCCTTCTTACCTCTATTCTGCATGGTCAACACATTAGAGTTTAAAATGAACAGTAGGACTTGGTCGTTATTACCTTTTACCATCGACATTGAAGCCAAGATTTCGTTTTGGTATTTTTGACGTAAAATTTATAGTTGCAGTAGATTTATGCCTATTACATTCAATCCGTTGTTCACTAATTTTTGAGTGATTTCGTGTCGCGAGTAAAGACAAATCATCGACCGGCAGAAGGTTAAATACATACCATTGGTGAAGTTTACTCATACAAAACACGAGCCCGAAGTAAGTGAACAAGTACTTTAAAACAATCCCACTGAGTTATGGGGGAAGCCCCGAGTCAGATGTTAATTGAGCTACTAAACGAGGTCTCTAGTAGCGAGCTCGGCCGATTCTCGCAGATTGTGGCTCGAACGCGGCCACTCGAACGCTCGGTTTTCGCCGATACTATACAAAATGTATGAAAAGACTAGTCCGCAGCTTGTCGCGTTTAGTGGCCCAATGTGCGGGCGGCCTTAGTCGGCGCTACCACACGTCTCTTGTTTCTTGTACCACTCATAAAACTCTGCTCGGAATTGATTGAGATGAGGGACTAATTTAACATTAATTGAGCCAGTTAAACGAGTTTACCCTTAATAGTCAGGTAGCGGTTTTAGATACAATATTCGATATTAAGTGGGCTGGTTTCTTTCTTTTCTAGATGGTATGTGGTATGTAAATAATTTATTAATGTAATTATTTAACTAATTATTAAATTTATATGTAATAGTAATATGTAATCCCGCAACTTTGTCCGCGACTAATTTTTTTTAACTACAAAGCAACCGTGATTATCCCTCTATCCATAAGTGAAGACAGAATTAAAATTGGTCCAGCCGTTTAGGAGGAGTAAAGTGACATACACACGCACAGAAGAAATATATAAACAATAAACATAGTACAGTCTATATTGGTTATCATCAATACTATGTATTGCGGACGAAGTCGCGGGCGTCAGCTAGAGACGAATGAATGGATCTGAATGAAAGAGCACCTCTTTTTGCAACAGAGCACATTTTACTATAATTTTCGCCTTAATCGATCAACTTCAGTCGACATAAATAGCAGACGCCAACAGTATGTCTATACTAATATTATACAGAGGAAAGATTTGTTTGTTTGTTTGTATAGAATAGGCTCCGAAACTACTGGACCTATTTGAAAAATTCTTTTACCATTAGAAGCCGACATCATCCCTGATGAACATAGGCTACTTTTAACCGTGGGGAAATGCTTCATTCCTACGGGAAAACGGGTAATAGGACAACGGGTATTAAGAATTATCCTTCCGTACTTATCTTTTTCACATAACTTCTAAACGGCTGAACCGATTGGGTTGAAATTTTATATGGCTATTTCGGTGGTTTCCTGGATGATTTAGAAATACAATTGGACCCGGTAGGTGGCGCTGCTGTCGGTATGTACACTACTAAACGGCTTGACCGATTGGGTTGAAATTTTGTATGTGTATCACAGACATGACAGACAGACCATGGTTTCACAGACGCGAATGTATTATTTATATATTTTATAAACTTACGCGGACGAAGTCGTTTGCTAGTATGTTATAAATTTTTCCCAAGACAAAGTGTTAATATAAGTTACAATTGACAATGTCGGAAGTAATTCGAACACTTCATACCGCATATTATTATTTAATTAATATATCACATTTGACGTTTCAAAATGACATTACCTTTTGTTTATGTATTTGCTAAGCTTATCTGTGCATTTTATCGACAAATTATCGCTGCGCGTGAGTTAAATTGATTCAAAATATTTATGAATATATTAATATTATAGATAATAATAATAATATGCATTCCACATGCAATTTTTGACTTGTACTTGACCTTCACTCTACTAAAAGGTCACTTAAGTAGGAGGAAGGCGATTGGAATTTCACATCTCTTTGAAAATTATTATGTAAGCAGTGACATGTACACTTGCGGTAAGAAAAAGTTCGTCACCCTAAAGTTGAAATTTGTTTGCACCAGGGCAATGGAGAATGTTAATAGGTATGCAAAATCGTCTAAAACTTGGTCTCACTAGAGCTTATGTGTCATATGTATATAAACACACTACTTTTTGTTTTTTTCAAAAAGACCCAGTAGTTGTGATTTTACAGACATTTAAATATCGAGACCTCTATCAGGCGCTGGGCGCTCGCGTGACGTCACATTCCAACGGTCGCGTCGGTTCGCTTCAATATGGGAGCGCGCGAACTGACCGAGACCGCGGATTATGACGTCACCGCAGCGTTAATATGGAAGTTTCATGAGTTAAGGGGGCACATACACTTACAGATTTATTATTTACTAGCTGGCGCCCGCAACTTCGTCATCTACCGTGGATAAAACGCCATCTACCGTGGAGCGGATCGCTAAAAATATCACCAAGCAGTTGTCATGTTAGTCGCTTCACCTGATTCTGGATAGATGGCGCTGTCAAGTGTATCCTGGGCCAAGCCGGACCAAGTATATACTTTTATTTTAGATTTCCCGTAGGAATGAAGCATTTTCCCGCGGTAAAAAGTATCCTATGTTCATCACGGATAATGTCGGCTTCTAATGATAAAATAATTTTTCAAATCGGTCCACTAGTTTCGGAGCCTATTCTATACAAACAAACAAATAATCAAATCTTTCCTCTTTATAATATTAGTATAGATTAGTATTAGTATTGATTGATGACAATCGTTTGTAAGGAGTAACTCCAGTCGTGTTTTTGGAATGAAATGGAGGAATAAATGTTACGGGAATCTTGCTACAATACATCAGTTAAAACTAATTCTAAGAACAATTTTTTTTAAAGAAAAAAAAAAATGTACAGACCCGGGGGCGGGCGGCTAGTACCTATTTTCAATTTTGTATTCGAACACTATAGGCAATAGTGATCATACAAAATGCATCCATTGACCTTCTGCAAAGACTTCGCTCAAATGCATGGTTACGTAATAATTAGTTAGATATTACCTATTGAAAAATATATTTAACTTTACGCTTTTATAATAACTAAACTTGTACTTGAGTTTATTTGAAATGTCATTAAGTAACATTTAAAAGTAACAGTGAAATGTTGTACAAGGATTTTTAACCATGTTGTATTAAGATTTGAAAACATATAATTAATGTTGTATGTGGATTATTATCGACAAAATAACTATAGTGGTGGCACACTGCGTTGCATTTCGTAGTTATGTGGGTAGAAATATTATAAAGAGGAAAGATTTGTTTGTTTGTTTGCTACATTAACAAAAAATAAAACCGCCGAAAAACCTGAAAAGCATAAAATAATCTTATTATCATTTTACCTAAGTAATTTTGAGTCGCCGCCGCGCATCACTCTTTACGTCATTTTTGCTTGTTTGGTGCCGACTCAAAATTACTTAGGTAAAATAATAAGATTATTTTATGTTTTTCAGTTTTGTCGGCGGTTTTATTTTTTGTTAAAAAGTTTTATTTTATGTTTTTTGTGGCTATAATCTAATATTTACTACATGCTTAGTTTTTAATTTTCCCATCCCCATTTTCCCACCCTTAGGGTAGGATTTTGTTTTCCAAATTTATACGAGACCAACTTCGAGGTATACCCTATCCATTAAAAGAAGAATTATCAAAATCGGACTACTCTGTAAAAAGTTATGCGTGTTTATACGCTACAATCGGTGAGTGAACAATCAATCATTCCCTGTTTTCCTACCCTTGGCGTTGGAATTTTTTTTCCAAATTAAAATGGGACCCCCTTGGGGGTGCACCCTTTCAAATAAAAAAAGAATTATCTAAATCGGACTACTCTGTCAAAAGTTATACATAAAAAAAGAAAAAAGAAATACGCGTCGAATTGAGTACCTCCGTTTTTGGTTTTTTCGTTTTCGTCGGTCGATAAAGCCCGGTGATTGGTCAAAATTTTATGTGGGCGTTACAACAACCAATCACCGGGCTTTATTTTCTATCGTTTCGTAAATATAGATATACGCAACGCTCCCGTTTGCATTGTGCTCTTGGCTAGGGCCCCTGGACCGATTTGAAAAATTCTTTTGCTATTGGTAAAGCTATATTATCAGCGAGTAACATCCGTACTAATATTATAAATGCGAAAGTTTGTAGGGATGTTTGTTACGCTTTCACGCAAAAACTACTGAACCGATCACTATGAAATTTTGCATACACATTGTCTGGGACACTAGAAAGGACATAGGGTACCTTTCATCGTACAATGCGGACGAAGTCGCGGGCATCAGCTAGTAAGCTATCGTTACTAATATTATAAATGTGAATGTGAGTTTGCTTGTTTGTTTGTTACGCTTTCACGCAAAAACTACTGAACCGATCACCATGAAATTTTGCATACACGTTGTCTGGGACATCAGAAAGGACATAGGGTACCTTTCATTCAAGAAAAAAGTAATGTTCCCGAGGGATCATCTAAAATATAAAACTGTAACTAACGCCTGGCCAATAGTGTTATAGCAACAAGTTGTCAAGCGTTGTAATTGCTTTTATATTTTTAATTTAACATCGCGTACGAAGTCGCGGGCACCAGCTAGTAAATTATAAAGATAGTAAAACTAGTAAGTGCTATATATTGATGTCTTGAAAGTTGTAAATGTCTTCAGAAGTTGTCCAACAAACATGTCATGCGACGACGACCACGAGTGCCGGCTTATTACTAAAATTTATTCATTCGATAAGCTTCGTATTTATAACTAGCCGGCGCCCGCGACTTCGTCCACGTTGAAAAAGAAAAAGTAGGCTATCTTGTGTCCTGTACGTCTAAATGTTTATCTACCAAGTTTCATGAAAATCAGTTAATTCGTTTAAGAGTTATGGAGGAACATACATACATACAGATAGAAAAAAATTGTAACGATCGTCAATTTAGTTCAATTTAATAACGATATCTCTCAAAACAAAGTAATTTACTCCATGACCAATCCTTCCATATTTATTATTATATTATTATTTATTATTACTAGCTATTGCACGCGACTTCGTCCGCTTAACTTTACAAAATATATATATAGCCTATGTTATAATAATATAGCCAATATTAGTACAGATGAAAGAAGTGGTAAATACCAAAATTAATTACCTTATACACAGACGTTCATGAAAGTTTTCGTACGTATGTGATTAATCTGTAACAAAAGAAAGACAAATTTAAAAAAATATATATTTCCAATTGAATTTTATTTAATACACTCATTACATAAAATTTTTTTTTTTCATAATTTCTAATATTTATTAAAATACGAAAACCAGGCCATTGTCTCTTATTAACTTTCAGATTATAAACTTTACGAACATCATAAATAAATTTATTAAATTTTGTGTTTTTCTACAAGAAATACAATTTCGATAGTACAGATAATACTGAAAAATACCGAAATAACGAAATAGAGAAAGATCTTTTATATAGGTAAAAAGATAATTTCTAACAGAGGGCAACATTCAAGGCGACCTAACGCATGATTAATAGTTATGTTAAAATAAATAACTCGGTACAACGTATTCTACAAATTCGGTAGCCACAATTTTCAATAACATTTGCTTGCAAGTAAGTTGTTTTGTAACAAAATATTTCAATTAAATCTATCCGTGCGTAAGAGTCCGCCCTAATTCTATGCAATTCACGCGAGATGTTTGCCGTGACTTGTAAACATGTAGGTACAGTCGGTCACAAAATGTGTACGTTAAATTTGTGTGTAAACTTGTCATTCCCTGGTTGAAAAGGTTGTATAAGTACCTATTAATATTATAGATAATGTCAACTGTCAAGACGTCAACTGCAAATAAAATTTAGTAAAATTATTTAATTTTAAATAATATATTTTGTAGTGATAATGGATATAATATGTAATGGATGCAATGCAATGATTTATGATATTTTATTTATGGAATGTTCTCAAGAAACATGTAAAAAGATATATCATTTTAAGTGTTTATCAATTACGGATGAACAATTTAAGAAATTATCAGAGGAAGAAAAAAGTAAATGGGTATGTCCAGAATGTAGATATAATTTTCCGAAAGGTGATAATTCAGATACACCCATTCGAGAAGTATGTCAACTCAATGAAACATTTACTAAAGCTTGCTATGTAAATAAAGTACGAGGAAGGTACAACCAAAGCGAAATATCTAGTCAAAGAGTAATACAGACTGATCAGATCATGGAGGAGATCCGGATGTTTCGATTAGAAACTTCATCTAAGCTTGATAATCAGATTCAAAAATTTGAACAACTTCAAAATAGATTCATAAATACAGAAATTGAATTACGTGAACTGAAAATCAATATAATGGTAACACAAGAAAAGGCAAATAAAGTTGATGAGCTGGAAAAATGCATAAAAGTTCTTACAGAAAAAAATCAACATTTGGAATCTCTTATTAAAATCCAAGGTAATCCAAATATTACACACCGAGTAATCAACATACCCACAGTATCATATGCGAAGGTTGTGAAGCAAACTAATAACACACACAAAACATTACTTGAAAGTGATGAATCTGCCAAAGTGAACATGACCATGAATTCGTCGAGTATGTGTCATATTGATAAGGGTGCTGTCATATCATGTGATAGCCTTGAGAATGAAAATGTAGCCATGATACCTACAACTTCACCTAGATTGACAACAAACCTAATCACAAATAATGATACAAATAATAAAGAAAATTCAACAAATATGAATGAAAATGTGAAGTTTGTGTCTCAAAATTATGAAAATTGGAGTGTAGTAAAACATAAGCACAACAAACATTCTAGCAGTGAAGTTAAAAGAGGTGATAACACTTCTATAACAGATTTACAAGGTGCAGAACGTAAGAAATTTTTACACATATGGCGATTAAAGAAGGAAACTACTATAGAAATTGTTGAAAATCATGTAAAAAACATATGTGGTTCTGAAGTACAAATGAAGGTAGATAAAATCACGCACAAGACAGAAAGGGATTATGCTTCCTTCATTATAGGTGTTCCTGAAAAACATTATAGAATATTATGTTTATCTGAGAATTGGCCTATAAACATTGAGTTTTGTGAATGGGTGTGGTTTCGCCGCTATACCGAGAAACCAAAGAAAAATAAATAAATCAATTGAAATATTTTACCAGAACGTAAGAGGTCTTAGAACAAAATTAGATGAATTTTCAATGGCCGTAGCTTGTTCCAATTCAGATTTATTTGCCATTACGGAAACAGGCTGCACTCGATCTATTGAAAATGCTGAAATAATCCCGCCAGGATACAAAATTTTACGATGTGATCGTGAAGATGGACGAAAACAAGGTGGTGTTTGTCTCATGGCTACATCGCGCTTTGAGTTACGACCAATTATCATTCCGAAAGAAATCAACATCAGTTGCCGTGTGTTTGAATTAATAACTGCAAAGATTTATTTGAATGAGAGATTTTTATTTTGTATATGTGTTGCTTATATACCACCTAATAGTAGTGATGAAGAATATATGATATTATTTAGAATAATTGAACAATATTGTATTAAATATAGCAAAATTGTAGTATTAGGAGATTTTAATTTATATTCAAGTTCTAATATTGTACGTAATTATTATGAATATCTTGTAACATATTGTGGATTCATTCAGTGTAATGGAGTGGGCAATTGCAACAAACGACAATTAGATTTAGTACTAAGTAATTTAGGTGAAGACAAATCGGTCATTGTGTGCGAGGCTGACGAAGGGTTAGTATCGGTGGACGCACATCATCCTCCACTTCAAATCGAGGTGCGAATGGATTTGGGTACCTCCACTGATAAAGAAGCCACTGTTCAGAAGGAAACCAACATGAACTCAGATTATGTACGTACAGCATGGAATTTTAACAAAGCAAATTTTTTACTATTATATGATGCTATAGGGGCTATAGACTGGACACAAATATATGACTTAGATTTAGAAGAAAGTCTGAATTTTTTCTATGATACAATTAATAACGTTATGGATCGTTATGTTTCTAGAAAAAAAATTGATTATTCTAAAACTAAGCATATTTATCCTGAATGGTACACTAGGGAGATAATACGAGAATTGAAACTGAAAGCAACTCGCCATAAAAGATATAAAGTTAGTAAATCTAAAAGTGATTATGATATATTTTCTCAAAGTAGGGCGAGAGTTAAAAAGCTTATAAAATTAGCTCACGAGGAACATCAAAGTCAAGTTGAAAATCGCTTAATTGAAGATCCTAAATCTTTCTGGAATTATATAAGATCAAAAAAGGGCAATGTAAACCGAACTAAGATTTTAAAAGATGGAAAGGTTTTGTTTGGGGAACAATGTGTAAATGAGTTTGCTGACTACTTCCATTCAGTTTATAGAAAAGAACAGGCAACTTTAAGCGTGAATGAAGCGATGATTTCAGCAGGAGGTGACAACGCAGCTGCACGTGTACATTTAGAGGGTTTACAAATTCGCGATGTACTTTACGCCTTGCAGCGGCTCAAGCCGAAGAGATCATCAGGCCCAGATGGCTTTCCACCATATATTATTAGAGATTGTCGTCTTGTCCTATCCAAACCATTGTTACATATCTACAATATATGTTTAAAAACGTCGGTTTTTCCCGAAAGGTGGAAAATTACTAAGGTTGTCCCCGTGCCTAAGGGTAATTTAGGATGTCAAGTTGAAGGATACAGACCCGTAGCAGTGCTGTCGACCTTGGCCAAAGTGTTGGAATCTGCCATACACGAAAAAATAATTGTACAAATAAATCCACAGCTTTCGGACGCACAACATGGTTTTCGTCCCGCGAGGAGCACGACTAGCAACCTCCTCGACTACATGTCTGAAGTGATTCTTGAAGTTGACAGTGGGGGACAGGTCGATGCCGCTTATTTCGATTTTAAAAAAGCTTTTGACCTAGTTGATAACGATGTATTGCTAAAGAAATTGGCAGCAGTGGGTTTCACTCCACACTTATTAAGATTTTTTGCAAGCTACATGAAGAACAGGAAACAATATGTGGAATATGATGGTTATACATCAAATCCATATTTCACAAGGTCGGGAGTAAGTCAAGGTACCAATCTAGGGCCTCTTCTGTTTATATTATTTGTAAATGATTTGCCATTTGTGGTTAAGGAATCGAAATGCCTTCTATTTGCGGATGACCTTAAGCTATCACTCGCTGTACATACGCTAGCAGACTGTGATGCTCTACAAAATGATATTAATAAAGTAGTGGCATGGAGCAAGAACAATCTTTTAGAGTTTAATTCTTCCAAGTGTGTAACCATATCGTTTACAAGAAGGAAAACACCTATTGTCTTTAATTATGAGGTTAATGGATCGCCGATGGTTCGAACACAAGATGTTAAAGATTTAGGTGTTAAATTGAACAATAATTTGTCATTTAAAGATCACATTACAAATTGTTGCAAAAAATCATTTGGTAAACTAGGTTTTGTTCTTCGAGCGGCTTGTGGCTTTAAGAATGTTAAGACAATCATAACCTTATACAATTCCCTGGTGAGGAGTTATCTGGAATGTAATGCGGTAATATGGGCTCCACATGAAATTAAATACAATTTATTATTAGAACGCATACAAAATAAATTTATAAGATATATATATTGGCGGTATTATGGAGTTTATCCGCATTACCCATTAAAGTATCCTACTTTGTTTATACTAGGAATGGTTGGCTATAATGAACTGAGAGTAAGACGGGATCTTGCGCTTGCCTCATATATTTTTAAGCTGGTGAGAGGACGAACATACAATTCTGAATTATTAAATAAAATAGGATTGTGCGTTCCCGACAGGTTTGTATGGAGGAGACGGAAACCACAACTTTTCGCCATACCGTGCGCAAGAACAGATTTGCTTGGCAAGGCTCCTCTGACACGAGCCTTGCGCAACTTAAATAAAATAGCAAAATTAATTGACCTGTTCCATTGCACACTTAATGAATTCACTAGGGTGGGACTCTTTGTACTATGTTATAGTTAAATAATTATTAGTTTGAATGTGTATATAGGTTTATTTAAAAAAAAATATTTTGTAAATTTTTATAATTTAAGAACATATACATTGCATTAGGACTACTCCTGTAATGATGTACCATGTATGTTGTAAATAAATAAATAAATAAATAAATAAATAAATAAATAATATTGACAATCAACTATCGATATAAAACGTCTTCCAAGACACCTAATCCGAATTCTAATCTATACTAATATTATAAAGAGACAATATATTTTGTATGTTTGTAATGAAAAAACTCAAACACTACTGGACCGATTTTAAGAATTTTTTGACCTACAGAAAGCTACACTATTAACGAGTAATATAGGCTATATTTTATAAAATTACGCGCACGAAGTCGCGTGCAACAGCTAGTTATATATAATTTGGATTTTTGTTACTTAATTACATTAAAACGACCGAACCAATTTCGATGAAATTTGGCACATAGATAGTTTATTACCTAGATTAACATATAGGATTTTATATTGAAGAAATGTTAAAAAAACAATTCGATATCGCGGGCAAAGCTAGTGTGATGTAAATAAAAAATAAAAAACCTAAAAATTATAAATATGAAAGAGCAGACCATATAAAAAATGTACAGCGGTTTTTTTCTCATACTCAAGTTATATAAAATTTACATATTACTACGCCAAGTACTACTTGCTACTTGTGTAAGAGTAACCTATAGTATATGTGTACACACAAATAGATTCAATTATTAAAGCATTTGTATAAACACTTGTGTAAGCGATTGTACTTTATAGTGACTCCGCGCACGCGTACGCATGCGTGATTCTGTTGAGAAAATTGTTTGGCGGTGCAACCAAAATACGGGTTACGCATAAAATACAACATGTTTAAACA
Organism: Synanthedon vespiformis; assembly: GCA_918317495.1. Classification (NCBI taxonomy): domain Eukaryota; kingdom Metazoa; phylum Arthropoda; class Insecta; order Lepidoptera; family Sesiidae; genus Synanthedon; species Synanthedon vespiformis. The sequence goes on along the minus strand of OU906968.1, from coordinate 1,315,559 downwards.
AATATAACGTAGCTCCAACTAATTTATAGTAAACTTGTTACTAACAGATAATTTTAACTACACCACTGGCTGCATCAGGTGATAGGAAAAGGGGCTGTGATTTTAATGTACTCGTAGATTTTAATATTAAAATATATTTAACTTAAGATCTTTTACCATCTTGGTAAAAAACATATGTTAAAAACCTTGTTCGTTTTACGCTGTTTCCTTTAGTGAAAACGGCATGAAAATCTGTGCTATATTTTTTGAAATCATCATACATTTACATACATCAGATGGACTGCACGTCAGAAGTGAAAACTAGGCTTCACAATATTATTGATCGCAATTTACAATCGCACAAGAGAATATATACCTTGTTATCATATATATTTACTCTTATAATTATACAGTTGTCTGCTTACTGTTCTTTTTTAAAATTATTTTAAATTAATATCAGCTACATCAACTCTTAAATTATATAAGTAACATGACACAGTCGCGAGTTCAATGATTTTATCCCATCTCAAAATGCCCAACGCGCCTAAAGAAGTTTTCCCTTCAAAAAACCTATTTTCACCAACTCACCTCGGATCATGACTTTTAAAAATATATAAATCTCTTATCCCGTCAATTTCTAGTTACCAATTAAGTGGAACCCTAAAATGAAGAGTACGAACTTATATCCCCGGCAAGATCTGCCCACACTTATCGCGACACTTTTACAGCGACATAAATCCCCAGTTTAATAACAACTGGACGTTTTATAAAATGACCAACGCTCGTAAAATCTCGTAATATATACTCATTCTTATAAAATAACATTACACTCGGTATTAAAGGGGTATACGCGTGATATATAAACGGGAGACTATCCCGTTGGTGGTCGCGTACGAAAATGTCAGTTACCATGTTCCCTTTTACAATAAAAGGTTATTTACTGAGATTCTCTGCTCGACGCGCTGGAATATTTTCTCGAGGACTAAGCGGGTAATTGAGTAATGTTGGCAAATAAACAAAAATAAGTGAAGGTTATCTTTATAGTTTTGCAGATACTTAGGAGTTTTATTGTTATAAGTTTCATCAATTTGCCATGAGATTTATTACTAAATATTCTATACTCTGTTTTTTTAACAAACGAGTAGAAGCAGTTGTCATGTTTATTTATTTATTTATTTATTTATTTATATTTGGGAAACATACAATATCTCGATACACATTATACACGTACATAAAAGTAAAACATAAATCAACAAAGTTTCCACTAAATAACTGAAACATACAATAAGTTACAAGACAGGAGTACATAATATTGAAAGCTGAGAGTAAACATACACAAAGGCAGACAAAAAAAAAAGAGAAAATGAAACAAATACACCAGATAACAAATAGCTTATAACATATCAAATAAATAGATAAACTGTCCGCTACAAAGAGACGATTACACAACTATATTTTCGAGGGCCTGTTTAAGGCTGTTAGTCGCTTCACCTGATTCTAGATAGATGGCGCTGTCAAGTGTAATTAGTATCGTTAGTTAAAAATAAAACAGAGTGTAGAGTACCTAATTTTCATGGTGATATTTGATAGACTAATAACTCTTTTTAACAAAAAAAAAACTTCAAGCCGTTTCCTCATGAATGCCATTGTCAGAATCGGACCAAATTGAAATGGGACCACACGGGAAGCACTAGCTTTCAAATGAAAAAAGAATCATCGAAATCGTTTCACCCAGTCGAAAGTTATGAGGTAACAAACATAATATGTTTTATATTAAGTTAAGGTCGACAGACAGGCTGACGGTCCACTTGATGGTAGGTGGCTACCGTCGCCTATAACACAAGCAACGCCATACGTGCTGCAAGTGCGCTGCCGACCATAGAAGGATTAAGGATAAGGGATAAGGGAGGGATGGGGTAATGGGCTCTGGCATTCCTTACTCACTCGCCGAAACACAACAGCACATATAGCTGTTATTTCACGGTGGTCTTCTGTAAGGGGGTGGTTACTGCCGCCAGACGTTAGGCAAGCACCCTTGCCACTAGTACAACGGGCTCACCCATAAAAAAAATACAGTCCAATTGAGAAACTCTACTCCTCCTTTTTTGGAAGTAGGTTGAAAAAAACAAAAAGTATTGTGATGAACAGCGCCACTGCAGCTGACAATGAGTATGCTTCAGGCTGCTTGAGCATTTTTCTTTTCAATGTTTCAAAAAGTGCGTTGGGTCCTTCATTAACAAAATGCAAAGTAAAAATCCCAATGAAGAAAATATGTGAAAAATATTTAACCATTGCTTGCAATAAAATGAAGTAAATTTTACACACATAGTCTTAAATCAACGATAGTCCGCGAGTAAATAGAAGGAAGCATTGACAAGGCCTTTGACCTGATCTCGGGTCGTGGTCCAAGTCAAAAGAAATATGCGACTTATAGTAAGTTTTACTATAAGTTTATTTTTACTGTTGTAGCGTATGTGATGCTACTTTATTTAGGCCCTGATGGCGGGTTGTTGAGACTGCAAATTAAACACTGACTTCCGAGATAATCTATATTTTAATCACAATGACTCGAGGTTTAGACAAGGTTACAATTTAATGAATTAACAAAATATTACTACTAAAACTAAACGCGGTGTTACGTAACTATGGCGTCGCTTGGCGTTACAGTGCATTCCGCGAAGCGACCGCCTGTGTTCCCATACTGTATTTCGTAATTTTATGGAAGTTATATTAGAGCAAGGTTTTGTATGCCGTTTTTTTTGTATATTATATATATGAAAAATATGACGATATTTTTATCTATTGTATAAAAAAACGACGCGTAAAGTGACTGATGTTGCGCCTGACAAAAATATATATAAGAGCAGATATAAAATTTGAATAAAAATATTTATATACCTATAAAAAACACCTAAAAAAGTGGTGGGGACGAAATAGCAGGCAAAAGCTAGTTGAAAAATTAAATAGACAGCATAATGAAGAGCAAAGTCTCTAATTATATATAATATGTGAATTTTTTTAAAAATAATTTATTTAAATGAAATACTTACTATTTTAAACATCATATACTACAAATTCTATAACAACTTACATACTTTAGATAATTCGTGTTAAAATATTTTAAAATTCTATCTGTCATCTTTAAATAACAGTGAAAAGGCAGAGTTAAAGTTAAATAACTTAACTAACTTAAGTATTAGTTAAAGAACAAGAAAAGAGTTCTTCGTTTTCAAAATATCGAGCGCCAAAATCAAAAATTCGGAAAAAAATGAAATTTTTTTCACTCTTTCGTCCATAACCTTTTTCGTTTTTGACTTTTTCGAAAAAATATTTTTGCACCTTACAGCTCTCGTGAATACGCGTCTTTTGAGTCCTTTTTGAATATCATATCTTTACAACTCTCCGAGATATAAGGGGATCGCACTTTTTCTTGAATTCCGGGCCTATACTGAAGTGAACGAAAAGACATTTCCAATGTCAAAAATTGGTAAGTCACTAGAGGCAAGTTTTTGTAAACGCTATCGCTTGTGAATCAGACCGTCCTCCGCTATTTGACCGCTCCGTTAATGAGATACTAACCGATATGCGGGTTAGGGGTCAACAATTGACTTTGCTTGTCATAGAAACTATACACGTATTGTTGCAAGATTGTGTTAACCGTTATTATTATCTAGCACTAAACCAGTTATTATAGCGAACCTTAATTTTACAATTGGTTAATTTTTACCATGACTTTTAAGAACTTTTATTCTTGATTTGTTTTAATACATAAATAAAGAATATAATTTATTTCTTTAAATATGTAAGTGTGTTAATATGTTATATGTTTTAATATGTATGTATGTATGTATGTATGTCAAATATCTACCCGGAAAGGTCTACCATCTCTTGAGCCATGTCACTTGGATTTCTCTCTGTATCGGCCGCTTTTTTGATTCAATTCGACTGGGCTAGAACCAAAAAATACGGGCCATATTATGCACATACCAAAAGTTATATACTTTAACAGTCACCGTGTGTTGTGAAGTTGCGAAACCGTCAACAATTTGCGTTTTAAAATTATGAAAGTGACAATTGACAGCTCTTTGGCAATACAATAAAGATGAGGTATAACGCGACAATCTCAAATCGCGTGCTTTGAGATTTCATAGCTTACTAAACGCGGTTTCTGTACGCTTAATTCTTGTAAATACATTGTGTGGTATCATAAATTTCAAAATATCTTTTAAGAGAATGCTGTCTGTGGTTCCGAGCTCATTATGGGTAAACCAAATATTTTCAAAGTTCGAGTGAATAGGCATGTTTTGGGTGAGTTCGCTCCATAATAGGCCTTTTCGCTTCATAGCTGGGTGCTGGCCAGATAAAAAAAGATATTTATGATAATATAACTAAATAGCATAATTAAAGAAAACATAATTGGTTTTTTTTTGTGCGAAGGAGTAAAAATCATCCTTTCTTACAAAACTTTCCGTATTATGATATTAGTAGTATTCTCATTTTGTTATTAAGTATCATTAAGTTTATATAACGCTAAAATGTTATTAACAAAATGTGAAACTCTGATCTTGCGGTAACTAACTTGCGTGCGGAAAACGAAGTAGTCGAGTTATACAATTTTGTTTACGTTAATAATTTTCAGTCGTTTAGCTAAGGTCACATATTCAATGGATTTATGAAATGGGGAAGAACAAACGAACAATAGTGCGCTTTGTATTCTTTGAGCTTTTTACTATTTTGACGCAATACCGTTTTGAGATATATAGAAAAAAATATATTTCAAAACACTTAACTATTGCAAAGAAAACGCTTACGCAATTAATTACCGCCAAATTGAATTAGGAACAAATGAATAATAGTTGCTACTGATGGGGATAAGCGAAAAAAAAAACATAGTGGCACTCCGGTAGCGCCGAGTGCCGACAGAAGTGAAAACTTGAACAATATATACAGAGGTTTCGGTTACGGTAACAGTGTCGCGAGTTCAATAGTTTTTTTTCCCATCTCAAAAAATGTCAACATCGTACGTGCATACATAATATTTGTACATACTTATATACGGAGCTGTCGGTTACGCGGTTACACTTTAACAGGTCGCGTGTTCAATGGTATTTCCCCCAAAATTGTTCTTTCTTTAAGGTGTCGGTTACGTTACACGATGAGGTTACGGTAACATGTCGCGAGTTCAATAGTTTTTTCACTTACAATTTTTTTGCATTAAAAATAAATAAAATACTTTTTTCCTTTTTTTTGTATTTACCTATGTATGTATCCTACGCAGAAGTATTTAGTAAGCATAATAATATGTTTACTTGACCTATAACTGTTAACGTTAACTCTTTGCCATAAACCAATAAGTTGTCCTAGAGATGTGTAAACCTCTAGTTTCCATGTATGTTGGTGTGAAAATCTTCTATTTCCGGCAATTCGGATTTATCTATATTGATAAAGCCCCAGATTTATAGGCACCGGCTGTCGTGTTGTTGTATTGTAAATCAGTGGGCCGCGGGTACGAATCCGAACGCCCACGTGTGTATTTGTGGGCTTTCGTTTCAACATATACAGATACAGCTACATTCATATGTTGCGCGTGATAATATATAATATATTAGCTGGATAAATTAAAAATATGAAAGCAATTACAACGCTTGACAACTTGTTGCTATAACACATTGGCCAGGCGTTAGTTACAGTTTTATATTTTAGATAATCCCTCGGGAACATTACTTTTTTCTTGGATGAAATGTATCTTATGTCCTTTCTGGTGTCCCAGACAACGTATATGCAAAATTTCATGGTGATCGGTTCAGTAGTTTTGGCGTGAAAGCGAGACAGAAAGACAGAGTTACTTCCGCATTTATAATATTAGTAAGGACTAGCTGGTGCCCGCGACTTCGTCCGCGTGGAAAAAGAAAATAGTAGCCTATCACGTGTCCCGTACTTCTAAATGTTTATCTACCAAGTTTCATGAAAATCGGTTAATTCGTTTAAGAGTTATGGAGGAACATACATACAGAAAAAAATTCTAAAAATGGTCAATTTAGTTTCAGTATCATGTATAGAATAGAGTCTATATACACGATATTTCTGAAATCAAAGTAAATTACTCCATGACCGACCCCTACACATTTATTATTAGTATTGATATAAAATTACTAATATTATAAAGAGAGAAAATTTGTACTTTTGTATGTTTATCATCACTAACATAGTATAAAACAAAGTCGCTTCCCGTCTATCTGTCTCCTTGTATGCTTAGATCTTTAACTACGCAACGGAATCTGTCAATGTAACGATCATGTGACGTTTCTTGTAACGTTTCCTGTAAAATCAGCGCTGTGCTTTGCATCAGCTTATGCTGAGCCAGATACCTTTTTGCTGCCATGGCGCACACTCAATGGGATTTTATTTAGTATGTATTCTCATTTAAGTGTAATGTTTTGTTAACTTTAGTTGTATTCGTGTGTGTCATGTGTATGCAAATAAATGTTTTTCCATTCTTTCTATTCCATTCCAAATACTATTAACCGTTTAAAATAAATATTTTATTACAAAAATAGCAACTATTTATTATAGTTCTTTATAATAGCAAACATAGTTATGTTACAGGTTATTTATACCTTAGAAGCCTTATAAGCCGATCAAAAAGAATGTCAGAAAAAGTAAAATTGTATTGATATAACAAAATTTTTTAACAAAAAATAAAACCGCAGAAAATACTGAAAAGCATAAAATAATCTTATTATCATTTTACCTAAGTAATTTTGAGTCGCCGCCGCGCATCACTGTTTACGTAATTTTTGCTTGTTTGGCGCCGACTCAAAATTACTTAGGTAAAATGATAATAAGATTATTTTATGCTTTTCAGTTTTTTCGGCGGTTTTATTTTTTGTTAAAAAGTATTTATTTTTCATGCTTAATTTTTATGCTTAATTTTTAATTTTCCCACCCTTAGGGTAAGAATTTTTTTGCCAAATTTATACAAGACCAACTTCAAGGTATACCCTATCCATTAAAAAAAGAATTATCAAAATTGGACTACTCTGTAAAAAGTTATGCGTGGTTATACGCTACAATCGGTGAGCGAACAATCAATCATCCCCTGTTTTCCTATCCTTAGGGTTGGAATTTTATTTCCACATTAAAATGGGATCCCCTTGGGGGTGCACCCTTTCAAATAAAAAAAGAATTGTCAAAATTGGACCACCCTGTCAAAAGTTATGCGTGATCATACATAAAAACAAAAGCAAATAGAACCTTCTCCTATCTATAATAGAACGCCTGAGCGTTCTAGATATTCTTAGGTTATAAAAGACTCTGAGGTATTTTAGGGGAATTTTGTTCTGTAATAACTTCTCATTTTAATAGATATGGGACTTGGGTTTTCTACGAATACATGAGGTTCAGGTCCTGACCTCTTGATGATATTATTACCTTTGAAGTTAAGTAATTTGTTGTAAGTTAGAAGGGACGCCTCGGGGGGACATCGCGAACACTGGGAAAATGACGATTCACGCGCAAAGAGACACAAATAGATACAGTCAACACCATAAAATATATATTCCTCAATTATTTTTGTTTGATTTGCCTAAGGAAACTAGAGACCAGCTCCCGGCTTCGTCTGGGATGCAATTTTTTTTATATACACAAATCTGAGCATTCATCAGTAAATCGTATTCATTTCCATTTTGAAGTTCTTGAGTTTTAAATCGCTTAGCGACACCTAATAAAACCTAATTACATTTTAATGCAACAATTGCACCCCAGACGAAGCCGAGAGCGGGTAACTAGTCACTAAATAGTCCTCCGCCGCGTCTGTCTGATCTGTTCGCGATAAACTCAAAAACTACTGCGCCGATTTTCATGCTGTTTTCACCAATGGATAGAGTGGTTCTCGAGAAAGGTTTTAGTACATATATTAATTTACTAAGTTACGCAGTCCAAGGCGAAGTCTATATTTTAAAGAGGAAAGATTCTATTGTTTGTTTGTTTGTATAGAACAGGCTCCGAAACTACTGGACCGATTTGAAAAATTCTTTTACCATTACAAGCCGACATTATCCGTGATGAACATAGGCTACTTTTTACCGCGGGAAAATGCTTCATTCCTACGGGAAATCTAAAAGGAATGTAAATACTAGCGGCTTGGCCCGGGAGATAGCGCCATCTATCCAAAATACGGTATAAGTAATAAATAAATATGAAAACGAATTCTAGAATTGAAATAACGAAAAGTGAAAACTTCTATAGTTTAGGAGTAGTCATATATATGAAGTGTAGGCACATAGAAATGTCTAAATACTTTAGCGCAAGGGACAGTATCTGTCTAGTCCATTATAACCCGTTAACTGCCGCCCGGGGGTTAATAGTTTCTGCGAAGGACCCGGCGCGACCCGACCTCACAGTCCCAAGCCACGTAGATGATCCGTCGACGAATAGATTGTTTAGAACCTAGATTCGTTTAACTGTTTAACATTGTTGCTTCCACAATATATAGATAGACTGGCTGTGCCTGCGATTTCAAACGAGTTGTACGAAATCGCAGCCATGTTTTAAAAATCCCACAAGAATCTAACATTTTTCAAGGATAAAAAGTATCCTATTTAAAATATCCATTACTAGCTGGTGCTCGCGGCTTCGTCCGCGTAGAAAAGTATAAAACGCCATCTACCGTATTTTGGATAGATGGCGCTATCTCCCGGGCCAAGCCGCTAGTATTTACATTCCTTTTAGATTTCCCGTAGGAATGTAGCATTTTCCCGCGGTAAAAAGTAGCCTATGTTCATCACGGATAATGTGGGCTTCTAATGGTAAAATAATTTTTCAAATCGGTCCACTAGTTTTGGAGCCTATTCTATACAAACAAACAAACAATCAAATCTTTCGTCTTTAAAATATTAGTATAGACAAACAAACATGCAAAAAAAATCGGAGGCAGTCATGAGGACTGCCGACAGAAGTGAAAACTTAAAACTGAGCGTCCAACGCACACACAATATACAATCGGGTATAATTATTATGCAATGTGTTGGCGCGATCGCGTACGTAGACAGCTGCGCGCGCATAACTGTGAGCATTAGTATGTTGCTGACGCGAACCCGTACATTTTTTCCCTACCCAAACTCGTATAACGCGGCTATAGAAGTTTTCACTTCACGTTGGACGCTCAGTTTAAGTTTTCACTTCTGCCGGCAGTCCTCATGACTGCCTTCGTTTTATTGCGATATTGTGGAACCAACTTCACAGACATCTAACAGTCATATCAAAGATACGGCCCTCAAGATCTCAATATAAATTAAATACTTATAATTAATTATAATCGATACAAGATACATTAATTATAAAGATATAATTATAATTGATATCAGATTAAATTTAAAAAAGCCGATGCTTAATTTAAAAGGAACGTAAGGAAATAACGTCTTTCTTAAACGACTCAAACCGTTAGCCACTTATGTCATTTTGGCTATAGATTTTGTCAGTTTAGCCTAATTAGAAGAGTTCACAACACTAAAATGTCTTTCTTGATTATAGATTGAACACTAATGTGATTATTTATCGATACCACTGCCTCGGACGTCCTTAAAAAGTCTTATGAAACATTTTTTTTCTTTTTTAATAAATTAAAATCAATTGCCTCATATACAGGCTGGAATTTTGTGGAATGCCATCTGAAGGGAAAGTATTCTTAATATTGTAGATAGAAAATTTTACTCAAATAAAACGAAACTCAAAACTAACGAATTCATTTCTAGTATTACAACATTACAAACACGTGCAAATTGCAATCGTCTTATCTAAATAACTAGTTCGTCATTTTAATGGATAAATGAAGTCAATGATAATTTTATTAATTTTTGACTCATTGAATTTATATGTCCAGATTTCATGGTTTTCCTTTCATTTAATTTATCAAGTTTGTTAGAGAGATTTCATCCTTATAATTGACCCTAACGATCGATGCAATAAAAGTACAGGGTGTAATTTTTACAGATGTTAGTCGGTTCGATTCCCGGGTGTGGCAAGCGAATTTTCGAAAATCTTTGAATGCAGTTTTCTTTCTATTCAAAAATAAAGGAATGTTTTCTTTGAGTAAAATTTTCTATCTAGTGTATTAAGAGTACTTTCCCTTCACACATAAGTCAGACAGATAAGATACTTCGTTTTATTTGTATAAGAAAATGACAAGGATGGGGTCTTTTTAGTTAAATAATTACCACATAGTTTTAAAAAGAATGTGCTTTCATTATCTAACCATGAGAAATATTATTTCTCATATATGTAAAAAGTCATACTTTGTGTGTATTATGTTTAATTTTTTGACTTAATGAAAACTTGAGAGATTCCCCAATACCTGGTAAAATGCTGATAAGTATTTTCTTTTATTAAAAAAACAGGAAATCGCTTTCACTGTTTTCACCTTAACGACAAAAAATTTGACTAAAAATAAATATGACCCTATAAAAACATAGTTAGCGTGAGATGATCGTGTGAATTATGCAAATCATAGCCCAAGCGATGTCATTAAGATTGGCGGAGAAATCTGTCTCGTTGGAGGCTTGTAATAAACTAGGCTTTGACCGCGACCTTGTCTGCGTTCGATCGCTACCAAACTTCACAGGATCACCCGCTGGACTAATCTGAAGATTGTCTGAAAATTTTATCAAAATTGGTTCAGCGGTTTTGGAGTCCATAGGGAAAATACATACTTAGGACTCAAAATTACTTAGATATACTTACATGGTTTAAGAACTTTAGTTATTATAAGGTTAAATAAAATTATTTTTTGCTTTTCAGTTTTTCGGCGGTTCAATTTTTTATTTTATAATTTTTTGTGGCTATAATCTACTATTTATTACATGCTTAGTTTTTGATTCCTTTTTTTAAATTGTAATACTCAACTCAGCATTAAAATATGTGAGTAAAAAATAAATCACCCCTATTTTGCCACCCTTAGGGTAGGATTTTTTTTTCCAAATTTATATGGCACTAACTTGGATATATACTCTATCCATTAAAGAAAGAATTATCAAAATCGGACTACTTTGTAAAAAGTTATGCGTGGTTATACACTACAATCAAATATACGCGTCGAATTGAGAACCTTCCCGTTTTTTGTTTTTTCGATTTTGTCGGTTGATTAAAAATAGCCTATTGCTCGCCGATAATGTAGCTTTCTATAGGTGAAAGAATTTTTAAAATTGGTCCTTTAGTTTTTGAGTTTATTCATTACAAACATATGTAAGTACAATCTTCTCTCTTTATAAGATTAGTATAGATATGCTAACTGAAGCTTAGACATGTACCGACATACGTACAGAAAAGGCTACGAGCTCGCGTGCCAGTAACGCTCTCAGGTCGATAAAATATTGTCGATAAATTCCCGACAAATTTATTACTTTCGAGTAATAAAATATTGCATAACGAAGAGGTAATTAACATGCGATGCATTTTGTTTCTTTAGTTTTCTCTTTAGTTGGGATTACGTTTAATTATTTTTTTTTTATTGTTAGAGAATTATTATGCAATTATAAATCTATCTATATACTAGATGACGTACCGGATAACAGTCAATAAATGTCGTGTTAACTTTTAGATAAACTTCGCTTTTTCTTAGCTCTGCTCTATTAATAACACCCGTACCTAAATCACAACAACATGAGACCAATCGATTTGACAGTTTCTAATGTCAGTGAAAAAGTTATCAACAGCGGTTGCTAGGTGACACGTACGTTATCTATACTAATATTATAAAGAGAAAAGATTTCATTGTTAGTTTGTTTGTTTGTTTGTATAGAGAGGCTCCGAAACTATTGGTCCGATTTGAAAAATTCTTTTACGGTAGATGGCGTCTTATACTTTTCTACGCGGACGAAGTCGCGAGCACCAGCTAGTTATATTATAAAGTGAGAAAGATTTGTATGTTTCTAATGAATAAACTGAAGAACTACTGGACCGATTTTGAAAATTCTTTCACTAATAGAAAGCTACGTTATCAGCGGGTAACAGAGGCTATATTTTATAAATTTACGCGGGCTAAGTCGCGTGCAACAGTTAGTATTAAATATTTTTATTACTTTTCACCAGCACTTTTATTAAGTGCTCGATTATATTCCCATATTTATATTATCGATACTTTTACGAGACAGTGATGGCCGCATCACTATCGGACATTAAGCGAGACATGTCACTAACGACATGATTGCACCTACGCGGATTCCTATCGCCCTGTCATAGCCTAAATAACCTTGACGCCTTACGACCTGAATACGCTAGACATTTTAGAATAATACCACAATTAACAAGTTCGAAGACACAGAAACATCTTTGTATTGTATCACATACTAGCTGGTGCCCGCGACTTCGCCCGTGTTAAAAGAAAGGGATGTGTAGCGCCTGACTAAATGTGTAAAGCAATATAACGCCTGACATCTTTGCTGTTATAAAATTTTCAGGCGTTGTATCTTTATTTTTAGTAGACAGCTGCTGCCTGCGACTTTGCCCGCGTTGAAGTTATATACTAAAATCTTTCTCTTGAATCACTCTATCTATTGAAGAAAACCGCATCAAAATCCGTTGCGTAGTTTTAAAGATCTAAGCATACATAGGGACAGATAGACGGGAAGCGACTTTGTTTTATACTTACTATGTAGTGATAGTGAAGCGATGACGAGCCAGTTGGATGAGTGGTAAGGATAAGGGTGCTTGCCTAACGTCTCGGAGGCTCCGGGTTCGATTCCCGGTGGGGTAAAATTATTTGGAAATCAACTTTTCAAAATTGACCACCCTCGTACAGAAGACCACCCATGGTTTTTTATTTTTGTTTGTTTACTGGACCGGTTTTAAAAACTCTCACCCATTGAAAGCTACGTTATCTTCGAGTGACATAAGCTCTATCTATACTAATATTATAAAGAGGAAAGATTTTATTTTTTGTTTGTTTGTATAGAATAGGCTCCGAAACTACTGGACCGATTAGAAAAAATCTTTTACCGTTAGAAGCCCACGTTATCCGTGATGAACATAGGATACTTTTTACCGCGGGAAAATGCTTCATTCCTACGGGAAATCTAAAATAAAAGTAAATACTAGCGGCTTGGCCCGGGAGATAGCGCCATCTATTCAAAATACGGTAGATGGCGTTTTATACTTTTCTACGCGGACGAAGTCGCGAGCACCAGCTAGTAAAAAATAAAGGGAAGGCACTCTAGTAATTTTCCCAGTAATTAACGAGGCGAACGAAACGGTGCTTTTGACGTTAAACTAATGTCAAAGGCAACGTGCTACGGCATACATATCTCGGTTCCTGCTAACAATAATTCATAACTTTAATTGCCAATTACAAAAGCTATATGGTCAATATTTAAAGCGCTTCGCTTTTCCATGCGCTCGTTAAGTCGTTGTCTATGGGAACATTAGAGAAATATTTATATACAACACACCTTACAGGATTTTATATGATTATTGTTATAGTATCTCGTTACAATTAAAAGCAACGCCATCTAGCGACCTTTAAGTTTGAGAAGAAACTTTAAATAAAGTATTTCTTTAATATTTATAATTTAGAACATATAAAATTAATAGCAAAAGTGAGTTCTTACAATTTAAATGAATGTATATTGTCGTGGGTTTTAGCTACAGTTAAAGACAGCGCCATCTAACGACCTTCGATAAGAAACTTTAAAATATTTAGCAAATTTTTTTTTAATATTTTTAATCTAGAAAAATAAGAAAAAAATATGCAAAAGTGAGTTTTGCAAAAATAAAAAAATAACCAAAAATAAACGTAAAATAATAACCATTTTTGTACTGGAGTGACTTCTATTAAAAATATCGCCTTAAAAATAGTCTTTATAAGATTAAAGAGTGGTTTTTAAAAAAAAAAAAAATCTGTCTTAATTTTTAAATGAGCCCTCGGGAGCAATAAATTTATATCTTTATGTACCCTATGTCCATATTGTCCTTTCTTGTATCCTTGACAACGTGTCATACAAAAATTCATCATAATCGGTTTAGCAGTTAAGGCTTGAAAGTGTCACAAACAAACAAATTCACTTTCGCATTTATAACATAAATAAAAGTTAGCTAAGATAAAAGTTTACTACTATTTTTAGTACTCATTTAAAAGCTTACATTTTCAGAAACGATCTAGATTAGTCCTCGTCTCTTACAAGAAGATCAACGTAATAGCTAATAACAGTTCTGCCATAAAAAGCTCTCATTAAATATGTCTACTTATCACGCTATAAATAGATGCGATAAAAATACACTTTATTAACGTAAAATCGTTTTTAAGAAGCTAATGTATATCGCTTACTTTGTTGCTATAGTAGTAGGAGAGCCCAAGAGGTAATTTTGAGACTTACTCGAGCGCGTCAGATATTTCCTATGTATAGTCCCCTCCCCACGTGTCTCCGATATTGGATTTGTGTTAATCTGCTGGTTTTGATGGTAGGGTTTGTGAGGGTTGGTGTAAAAATTTAAATACAACTCGAGCGCGTCAGATTTTCAGAGGGGATGTTAAGTGAAAACTCACTAAGCTCCCATTTAAAATACAAAAGAATCGGATGTAACGCAAGCTCGTGGCAGCTTTTTGAAAATGTGTATAAGATTTTTGGCGATTGCCATTTTGAAATTCTCGAGCGCGTCAGATTTTCATACGGACGGTTAAGCCTGAATTCCTGATCGTGCTTATTCTTAATCTAATGAATGATTATTTGGAGAAATTTTCTTAATACAGCGTCTACAAACTTTTGAAGGCCTGTAGACGCTCAGCCCACAGTTTTTTTATTATTATTATATTATGTTAAGGTCGACAGACAGGCTGACGGTCCACTTGATGGTAGGTAGCTACCATCGCCCATAACACAAGCAACGCAATAAGTGCTACAAGTGCGCTGCCGACCATGGAAGGATAAAGGATAAGGAATGGGGTAATGGGCTCTGGCATCCCTTACTCACTCACCGAAACACAACACAGCACACATGCTGTTATTTCACGGTGGTATTCTGTAAGGTGATGGTTACTGCCGCCAGACGGGCTGCCCAAATGACTGCGAAACGAAAAGAAGAATGAAAAGAGAAACGTCATACTTATAACCTTTTTTCTCCTTCCACCTTTGAAATTCAATAAGTCCCCACGACGCTCGAGTGACTCCACATTTAGCATCGTGGGCTCTCCTACCATAGACGATACTCCACTATAATTAAAGCGATTTTTTTGTTATTTTCTGCAATAACCATAATTATTGAAGGAAAGTATGACAAGCTTTATATATAAAGGTTTGTGCACACTGCGTAAAAGGTTAAGTAATGTATGTTTTTTCAAACTATTGTTAATATGATAAGGTGTAATTTTTCTGACATATTTGAAAGTTAATTGGCTAAGTAGTTAATTTATGTGTTTTTTACGTAGGAATAATAAAGGGCACCTATTTTTCTTTTGCTAGGACGAATTTCATGATGAAGAGACAGACAAAAATGGATGACTTTTGGTCGGTCAGATTATTCGGGGGCATCTTTGATGTTGAATGGTACTAGGGTTGAGAAGGTGAATAAATTTAAATACCTCGGCTCTATCATTACTGACAGTCTTGACCCAGATGTAGAGGTGAAGCGCAGAATAGAGATAGCAAGAACTGCCTTCAATAAAATGAGACAATTACTCTGCAACGACAGCTTGAACCTTAAACTTCGCCAGCGTATGGTTAAGTGCTACATTTGGTCTGTCTTGTAGTATGGCTCGGAAGCGTGGACCTTAAGAGTAAACACCATGAACCGGTTGGAGGCGTTTGAAATGTGGTTACACAGAAGAATGCTCCGTGTCTCGTGGACTGACAGGGTCTCCAATATGGAAATTCTTAGAAGAGCTCATACTAACAGAGAGCTACTGGCGAATATTAGGGTTCGTAAAGTTGCATATCTGGGTCATATCCTGAGGGGCGAAAAGTACCATGTGCTCCACCTTATCATGGGGGGCAAAATTGAGGGGCGAAGAGGAGTCGGTAGAAGACAGATGTCTTGGCTGAGAAACATCCGTCAATGGACCGGAATTGCGGGAGTGGGAGAGCTGTTCCGGGTGGCCCGTGACAAGGATGCTTTTTCAAAGGTGATCGCCAACGTTAGGGGTACCTAAAGAAGAAGAATATACATAGTATAGTTAGAACCCAAATTATCCCCCAGAGCTAAAGAAACCCGACTTTACCGGTTTTAATATATAAATTTAGAATAATTCTGTATCATTGATAATGATGGGAAACTTATAACAACTCATGTTAAAAGTTTATCGACCCATATTATTACTATACGATTTAAACGTTATATTTTTACAAGACATGACAGTGTATCATACGATCCGCTCTGTTGGCGACCCCATACATCATTTCAATGGACATGCAATAATGGGTTTTAATACTTCGCAGAGAGAGTAGAAATTTCATTGACTTTGCCTCGACTTTGAGCGATAATTTTGTTAAGTTAATTTGGATTCTAAGCGGTTGAGTTACGGTTGAAAATTGTAATAAACGTTTGGAGGAATCGAAGCAAAACCAATTTTGTTGTTACGTTCGTTCATAGGTGACATTTTGCGGACAGTAGTGCGTGAAAGTCGCGAATTGTTTAGTTCACATTTTAAATATATAGTTACCTACCTATATATAAAAAAGAATAGGTTTTTCTTGCGTCTTCGCCTTAGCGGTTCCCTACAGCTGTATAATAATAAATAGGGCATCTTATATATTAACTCAACAAAATATTCTATAGCGCATTCACATAACTTATAACGAGTTTGTCATAAAATACTAGTTGTTGCACGCGACTTCGCTCGCGTAACTTTATAAAATATAGCCTATGTTACTCGCTGATAATAGATCTTCCCAACAGTGAAAGAAGTTTTCAAATAGGTCCAGTAATTTCGGAGCCTATTCAATGCAAATAAAAAAACAAATAAAAAATAAAATAAAAAACAATCAAATCTTTCCTCTTTGTAATATTAGTATATACATAGCCTATGTTACTCGCTGGTAATGTAGCTTTGTATAGGTGAAAGAATTTTTAAAATCGGTCATAGTAAAAAAATACTAATAATATTATAAAGAGGAAAGATTTGATTGTTTGTTTGTTTGTTTGTATTGATTAAGCTCTGAAACTATTGGACCGATTTGAAAAATTCTTTTACCATTAGAAGCCGACATTATCCGTGATGAACATAGGCTACTTTTTACCACGGGAAAATGCTTCATTCCTACGGGAAAACGGGTAATAGGACAACGGGTAGTAAGAATTATCCTTCCGTACTTATCTTTTTCACATAACTTCTAAACGGCTGAACCGATTGGGTAGAAATTTTGTATGGCTATTTTGATGGTTTCCTGGTTGATTTAAAAATACATTTGGACCCGGTAGGTGGCGCTGCTGTTGGTATGTCAACTACTAAACGGCTTGACCGATTGGGTTGAAAATTTGTATGTGTATTTCCATGGTTTCAGTCACGAATGTATTATATTTTATAAAGTTACGCGGACGAAGTCGCGTGCAACAGCTAGTAGTAAATAATTTTGTTTAAATTACAGTTTTCATTGTACTAAAACGGCAAAGTTTTTAGTGATGGGCACATCTAAGCCTGGATCTAATCTTAATATAATTTAATCTTGAAAGAAGCGTTCACAGCTTCATAAGCCTTCTATTAAAACGTTGAGTCCCGAGATCTATTTCAATTCTAAAACCTGATTGACACTTGCTTAAGCCTCTTAACTCTGATATAGAAATATCTGTAACGTCAATTGAGTATTATCCTATGGACTCACTATCAATAAATAATACGTACCCATTGGCACAGAATAAGTGTAATATAACTCTTTTTAACAAAAAAAAACCTATTTCAAACCGTTTTCTCACGGATGCCTTTGTCAGAACTGGACCAAATTGAAATGGGACCACACGGGAAGCACCAGTTTTTAAATAAAAAAAGAATAATCAAAATCGTTTCACCCATTCACCAGAAAGCTGGTGCTTCCCGTGTGGTCCCATTTCAATTTGGTCCAGTTCTGACAATGACATCCATGAGAAAAGACCATGAGACGGTTTATTTTTTTGTTAAAAAGAGTTATTGGAAGTCGGTTGAAAACATCGATGTATAGTCGACCATTGGTCGAGTTGTTAAGGGGCCTTTGCGCTCCGACTCAGAGATCCTAGTCCCGGGTTCGATTCCCGAAAGTGTCAACTTTGCAAATGTACCTTTCAAAGTTGACTGGTCTGGATGTTGTATGGTTTTAGTTTTAGCCCATAAGAGCTTACTTTGGGGGCCCATAACTGTGTCTGTGTATATTGTAAAACCAAATGTGTGCGAGATGACTACTAAAATATTTTTTAAATTTAAAGTTGTTTTTTCGCACATTTCGTGCGAAATAAAATCGTGCGAGATGACAACTAAACCGTAAAATGAAGTCATTGTCCACATCTATTTGTTCTTGTGCTCCCAATATCTTTTCACCAAGTCGTTTCTTTTCTTTTGACGCCCGACGCAAAAACATGGTATATTTGTCCACCTGTGTATCGGGTTACATAGTACCTATTTATAAAGGTAGGTTAGGTAGGTAGCTTTTATCAGTAGCATTAAACTGTAGCTTATGGTATCATAATTTAAATTTAATATTAAAACACGAATGCTTCACACTATCAAACGATGAGAATAAATTCCAAAGAAAATTAAAAAGTGACGCCGCCATCTTTAATTCAAAATGGCGTCTCATAGATGGCGTTCGTCTATCGTGGCCACGCATACTAATTGCGTTGAGTATTGTTTGAAAAGCGTGCGTGAATTTTAATAAGGAGATAGCATTTCTTTTTAAAATCAATATCTACCGTGAATATCAAAGGAAGTTATGCATGGGAAAATAAATGCACTAGAGTATACTATACCACATATTACACATCACATCCTTACATATTATGAAACAAAGTCCCCGCCGTTTGTCTCTTTGTCTGTATTGTATGTATGTATGTTCGTGATGATCTCAAAAACAACTTGACGGATTTTCATGCGGTTATTTATGTACTAGCTGCTGCTCGCGACTTCGTCCGTGCAGAAAAGTATAAAACGCCATCTACCGTATTTTGGATAGATGACGCTATCTCCCAGGCCAAGTTGCTAGTATTTACTTTTATTTTATATTTCCCGTAGGAATGAAGCATTTTCCCGTGGTAAAAAGTATCCTATGTTCATCACGGATAATGTCGGCTTCTAATGGTAAAAGAATTTTTCAAATCGCTCCAGTAGTTTCGGCGCCTATTCTATACAAACAAACAATCAAATCTTTCCTCTTTTTAATATTAGTATAGATTTATCAACAGATTGATTTCTGAGGAGGTGAAAATTAGTCCATTGTAATAGCCCTTCTCATCATACAATTGAAATAAATATCTTAGAGTTTGGTCTAGTGGCTAGTAACGTTAGCTGTTAACCAAACGGTCTCGGGTTCGAATCTCGCTAGGAGCAAATGTATATGTGTTAACATCATGGATGTTTTGTATTTATAATATTATGTATGTATTTACAAAAAAAAATCTATGTAGTATATCAACTGTCTGGTATACATAATAGAAGCATTAGTTGCTAAGTGTGGAAAAAAAATATGTAAGGTTGAAGACCCACTTACATCCGCTCCTATATTTCTTGTGCTTTCGGACGAACGGTGGACAACTGACAGTAACAGTAACATATACCGTCAGCCCGTTTTCCACTGTTTACTAGAGAAATAGTGTGAATGATTCCTAATGTTTGTTTACTAATGATGAAGTTTATATGTGAACTGCGTTCTTGTGTGACAGGACGTCCGCGGTGTGCGTTGCCCTTAAACGGATAAACGCACTGCGGCATATTAATTCAGTTAACATTAAGCGTATAGAAAGCTTAGACTCACAATTTTTGCCTACAAACATTATAGTGTATTGAATGACCTAAGTCTTGTACAGTCGGGGTATGAAAAGGTTCGTCACCTTAAGATAATATAAGTCAGCTTTCCTTCATCCAAACGTAGAATGATTATTACTCCGCTGTTTAATATTTAATTTACAAAAGTAAGCATGATACCGATTTAACTTGTCGTTAACTAGGTCCGTATGCATACAAACTTTAAAAAAAAGTATTAATTTAAAAGATATAATCGTTGAAAAATCAATATTTAAACACAAGTTTTAATGCAACTTTGAGGGTGATTAGGTCAATCCAGTGTACAAAAACTCCAAAATACTTTGCATACAAACATTGATTAGTTATTCAAGAGTTCAAATAACTTTACATGAAATAGATAACTTTACATGAACTAGCGATATAGATGGGGCAATAACCAAACTCAATGAGGATCTTGCTAGGATCGCTGCTTGGTCTGCAAATAATTGCCTACTCCTCAATCCAGCTAAATCCAAATATTTAATCTGCGGTAGTAAACAACAACTCTCTTCTCTTACGCAGTCTGTTTCTGTCACTCTCTTAGGTGAACCTATACAAAGAGTATATGAAGCGCGGAATCTAGGCTTACTGATGGATGTTGAATTAAACTACCAAAAACATGTTAGTAATTGTACGAAGGATTGCTTTTACAAACTAAAAATTTTTTATAGAATGAGACCTTATCTAACTGAGAAACTACGTGTTCAACTCGTTGAATCTCTTATTTTATCTAAGTTTAATTACATGGACACAGTTTGTGGTCCTCGTTTGTTGGCAAAAACCCAAAAATTAATTCAGCGTGTCCAAAATGCTTGTGCTCGTTTTTGTTTTGATATCCCATGGCGATCACATGTGACTCCATTTTTAAATAAGCATGGTATATTAAAAATGAAGCATCGCCGCAAACTTCATCTCGCGTGCCTTATGTTTGGCGTCAATAAATATAGGGAGCCTTCTTATCTCTATGAAAAGTTGTCGTGGAGGGATGTTCATCCTCGCAGGTCTTCGACGCAGCTAGTAATAGAGCGCCATAGTACTGCTGCCTTTAGAGGAAGCTTTCGATATGCTGCGTCAAAGTGCTGGAATAACATCCCGCCGCCTATTAGGGACCTGCAAAGTACTAATAATTTTAGAAATAAATAGCAACTGCGGAATGACACCAGTGCCTTCTGAAATTTTAATTTTAATTTTAAGTATTTGTATTTTTGTTTTTATTCCTAGTATTTTTTTTTTTTTTTTTATTATTTTTTCTCTCTTGTCTGTATAAATATGTTTTTTGTTTTACACATTCATAGGTTGTAATTGAATTTAACTAATTTATGTTTCAAAATTTTCTTTGTATTTTGGAGCTTTTATGTTTTGTATGTTTTGTTAATATGTAAGTGCGTAACCTCACCATCGGCTCCAACGGAAGACCAGCGTAGGTTTCTACAACCTGCATTATGCTGAGTTGGAGCCGGTTTGTGACAGGGGACGTTTGTATGTGTGTGTGTTTTTCTTTTTTTTTTATTATGTATTTATGTCCTTTGTTGCAAATAAACTGTTATTCTATTCTATTCTATTCTATTCTATTCTATATCTGCAGTAGTTTTGTGAAATATGTCGCACAAATCCTGAAAACTGCTGGACCAATTTAAAAAAATCATTCACCTATAGAAAACTACATTATCGGCGAGTAACATAGGCTATATTTTGCGCATTAATAAAATCCATTGCATACTTTAAAAGATAGTTCTATGGTTAAGGCATGAAAAGGTATGTAATAGACAGAGAGAAATTCAGAGTTACTTTCACATTTATAATACTATAGATATAGTGAATGCAGATTTTATAGGTAGAGTCGCCTCGATATTAGATTATTAGTCTATATAATAAGATATTAGTCAACTGTCAATTTTTTTTACTTATATTTCGTTCGTTCCGTGGCACGGAATGCTTTTTTAAATGAAGTTATTTCAAAAAAGTTGATGTCTTGATGATGACGGATTAGTGTCATTACGGGAACGGCTTATCCCTTTATTGCATGTCTCAAAATAAGTACAAAATGTACTTCTATTTTAATAAGTTCAGTGAAAATTGGTTTTTAAAAGAACAAAATGATATATTTTTATCTAAACAGTTGAATACATTGACAAAATTTACATATAATTTCTAAATTAATTTTGAAATTAATTCCTAAACTTTATTAAATTAAGATTAATTAGTGTTACTAAATAAAGAATCGCCACAGCTGTGTGTCCATAAAAAAGTTAAAAATAAAGCCTTTTTTGAAATTATTACCATGTAAGGGTTGAGTTGCTAATAACTGTTTTTAACAAAAAATAAACCGACATCAAACCGTTTTCTCACGGATGCCATTGTCAGAATTGGACCAAATTTAAATGGGACCACACGGGAAGCACCAGCTATCAAATAAAAAAAGAATCATGAAAATCATTTCATCAAGTCGAAAGTTATGAAGTTACAAACATTAAAAAAATACAGTCGAACTGAAAACTTCCTCCTTTATCAGCAAGAAACATAGGCTATCTATACTAATATTATAAAGAGGAAAGATTTGATTGTTTGTTTGTTTGTATAGAATAGGCTCCGAAACTACTGGACCGATTTGAAAAAATCTTTTACCGTTAATAATAATAATAATAATAATAAATCATTTATTCGACGTAAGTTTTTACAAAACATTTATCTTCGTCAACATTCTTTACAAGCTATCACCGGTTCGGAAAGCTGTTTCTAGGGGGAAGAACTCGGCAAGAAACCCCCTAGTTGCTCTTTTCATAAATAAATTACAAAGTAATACGTAACAATACATAGCAATCTACATAACACAATAATCAACTATATTTGACTCCAAGGACAGTCATCATTTATATAATCTAATATCCTATAATAACCCTTTTTGCACAGGGTTTTCTTAATATAAACTTTAAATTTATTTATAGATAATTGTTGTATATTAGCTGGAAGCCTGTTGTAGAAGCGCACACATTGTCCCATAAAGGAGTTGCTAACCCTGTGGAGACGAGTTTTATTTGGTTGAAGTCTATGCTTGTTTCTAGTATTTAAATTATGAACATCACTATTTCTACTAAAAGTGCTAATATTTTTGTGAGCAAACAAAAGATTTTCAAAAATGTATTGTGATGCTACAGTAAGTATATTTATTTCTTTAAATTGATCTTTTAGCGAGACTCTGGGACCGAGCTTGTAGATGGCACGAATAGCCCTTTTCTGTAACACAAATATAGTGTTTATATCCGCAGCATTACCCCAAAGTAAAATACCGTACGTCATTACACTATGGAAATAGCTAAAATATACTATCCTCGCGGTATTTACGTCAGTTAGCTCGCGAATTCTTTTAACAGCGTAAGCAGCCGAACTTAATTTAATGGCTAGTTTATTAATGTGTGGTCCCCATTGTAGCTTAGAATCTACATTTATACCTAGGAATACAGTCGACTCAACCAGCTCAATGTCTTCACCATTTACGTGAACATTATGATCAATTTGTTTGACATTAGGTAAAGTGAATTTAATACATTTTGTCTTTTTATTGTTCAACAAAAGATTATTAACATTAAACCAATCAATAACCTTAGACATCGCCGAGTTAACATGATCATGATTACTTCTACGGTTAACTTTAAAAAGCAATGACGTATCTGACGTATCTAATGACGTATCTGCGAATAAAACAATATCATGATCATTAATATGGTAAGGAAGGTCATTTATATAAACAAGGAAGAGAAACGGACCCAAAATAGAGCCCTGTGGGACACCCATAGTCACTAATGATCCCTGTGATCTAGTCCCACCTACATCTACACTCTGAATTCTATCACTCAAATATGATTTCAAGAGATCCAAAGCTATACCTCTAATACCGTAGTGGGAAAGTTTTCCGAATAAATTATCATATTTAACACAGTCAAAAGCTTTGGACAGGTCGCAAAAAATACCCAGAGCATCCTGTCTATCCTCCCAAGCTTCATAAATAAACTTAAGCAATTTTACTCCAGCATCAATAGTGGAGCGACCCCTTGTGAAACCGAATTGCTTATTACACATAAGGTTATTCGTTGAAAAGTGAGAGTACATTTGATTAAACAGGATTTTTTCGAATATTTTACTAAGAACCGGTAACACTGAAATCGGGCGAAAATTTGAGGGGTCCGTAGTACTACCAGACTTAAATAGAGGTATCACTCTGCTCAATTTCATCTGATTAGGGAATATGCCTGTAGTAATACAACAATTAAACACAGCCGCTAAATGAGGAGCTATAATATTAATTACTGAACTTATTGTTTTAACAGATAGTCCCCATAGATCTGTCGTATTTTTCTGTTTTAAAGATTTAAATGCACTTACTATATCAATGGGCCCTATAGTTTTAAATTTAAAATCAGTAGTACATTCCGGTACACTCGCTTTTAAGAACGATAATGCAAGCCGACATTATCCGTGATGAACATAGGCTACTTTTTACCGCGGAAAAATGCTTCATTCCTACGGGAGATAGCGCCATCTATCCAAAATACGGTAGATGGCGTTTTATAGTTTTCTACGCGGACGAAGTCGCGAGCACCAGCTATAGCTTATAAAATTGTATCTACTTCATATTATATCTATGTAAATAAGTGTATACAAAACCACAACAAAGTACGCGTTTTAACGGTTGTATGACGAATCTGAAAT
Source organism: Synanthedon vespiformis (assembly GCA_918317495.1). Lineage (NCBI taxonomy): Eukaryota > Metazoa > Arthropoda > Insecta > Lepidoptera > Sesiidae > Synanthedon > Synanthedon vespiformis. The sequence continues at coordinate 1,290,928 of OU906968.1, read as the reverse complement.
ACCATTGCGGTTTTCAAGCGAAAATCAACTCAATTGCGTCACAATAAACATCAAATCGTAACGATTTTACGCGAAAAATCTTGACAGTGTCCGGTTTTGACCCCGTTGTTTTAAAATTGTGTTGTACAAAAGTGACCAGTGTAAATTCGACTTTATTGCTATAGCAGCAAGGTTTGATTCAATATTATCGCGTTGACATACGCGATGATAATATTGTTATGATATCTCTTCAAAGAATTCGAAGTTTGCGCGGATTCGTGTAGTGAATAAAAGGAAAATCAATGATATTGTTTCAGTGTTATACTACACTGGCTGGCGCCAGCGACTTGGTTTGCGTTGGAAAAGAAAAAATAAATATATAATATGACATCTTTATCTCTGTGATGACAGTGGCGCCACCACGGCGATAGTGGTTCAGAATAATAATTAAGAAAATTTTTGGAGTCAACAAAATTTTCGAAATTTTTTAATGGCACTGTTTCACCTTAATAAAGAAGCTAAACTGCCGAACAAACACTGGTGCTGCTAGTTGTTAATTTCTAAACATAACAGGAACCTCACACTCTACAATTTACGAGTGACATTTGAAGTACGTGTGTATGTAGAACCAATTATATAGAACCAGCTGTTGCACGCGACTTCTTCCGCGTAACTTTATAAAATCTGAATGCATACGTGTCTGTGAAACCATGAAAATACACATACAAAATTTCAACCCAATCGGTCGAGCCGTTTAGTAGTGTACATACCGACAGCAGCGCCACCTACCGGGTCCAATTGTATTTCTAAATCATTCAGGAAATCATCGAAATAGCCATATAAAATTTCAAACCAATCGGTTCAGCCGTTTAGAAGTTATGTGAAAAAGAAGTTAAGTACGCAAGGATAATTCTTACTACACGTTGTCTTATTACCCGTTTTCCCGTAGGAATGAAGCATTTTCCCAAGGTAAAAAGTAGCCTATGTTCATCACGGATAATGTCGGCTTCTAATGGTAAAAGAATTTTTCAAATCGGTCCAGTAGTTTCGGAGCCTATTCAATACAAACAAACAAACAATCAAATCTTTCCTCTTTATAATATTAGTAAGTATAGATACAAACCAGAAATTCATTATTATTAAGCCGCATTGGTAAAACCAAATTACGAAACATTTCTAAGCCGATTTCACTATCATTGGTTCTATATTTCTGACCTATCTGGACTTAATCTGAAATAATTATACAGAAGCATTGTAGGGTTGCCAGTTGTTTTAAACTTATTAACGAACTAGCTGGTGCCTGCGACTTCGTCCGCGTTGAAAAGTATAAAACGCCATCTACCGTGGAATGGATCGCTAAAAATATAACCAAGCAGTTGTCATGTTAGCAGCCTCAACGATTCTGGATAGATGGCGCTGTCAAGTGTATCCCGGGCCAAGCCGCCAGTATTTACATTTATTTTAGATTTCCCGTAGGAATGAAGCATTTTCCCGCGGTAAAATGTAGCTTATGTTCATCATGGATAATGTCGGCTTCTAATGGTAAAAGAATTTTTCAAATCAGTCCAGTAGTTTCGGAGCCTATTCTATACAAACAAACAAACAATCAAATGTTTCCTCTTTATAATATTAGTATAGATAAAGCATAGATAAGTATAGATAATAGATTATCTACAAGAGAACTACTTAGCGCGAGATCGAGCTGCTGCTTGTACCTACTACCTACTATACTATCAGTCCCATTTCCTGTACTCCCAAAGTTCCAACTCCTTTACTCTGTAACATTAATAAGAGATTGCTATCGCCTTAATCACAATAAGAGTACTTATTTTCAATGCCCTAGGAATTCAGTTTAGTCACAGATTGAGCAACATTCGTCTGTGGTACAAGTTACAAGCGGAAGGCGAGGAACTTATAATTTTTGCTCATTATTTGTTTTAATTGTATTATAATCTATACTAATACCTATATAAAGTTAAAGAGTTTGTTTGTTTGTACACTCTAATCTCGGGAATTACTGGTTTGAATTGAAAAATTATTTTTGTGTTGGATAGTTCATTTATCGAGGAAGGCTATAGGCTATAGAGAACGCGGACGAAGTCGCGGACACCAGCTAGTAACATGTAAAAGTTATATATTTTTATAATACATTAATTAGACTAAGGGCTTCTTTCACCAACAACAAGTAAAGTGTTGATTAGTTACTTTTAGAAATAAATGTATGTTTTATTAAAAATTATGCACTCGATTTAGTGCATCCTTCGATAGGGGATTTTTTTTATTATTAAGAAAATAATAAAAAATCCCCTAAATAAAGAAAATAATAAAAAGAATTTAATGTTTGGGACTTATACCGTACAAACAAAGGTATATCAGCCCCATTATACCCGGTTACCGGTGACTTTAAATGACGGTTAGCCAACTTGACAGGTGGTGAAAGAGGCCCTAACACATTTTTGATTTTATGGATTTATTGGATGGTTTATGTTTTTTGTGGAAGGCAAACATACGGCCCACTTAATGGTAGATGGCTACAGTCAGTCGCCTATATACACAAGCAAAGGTATTATTGGTGCAAACGCTTCCCCGAAAGGATAAAAGTTTGGGATATTAGAGGGACTTTGACAGCCCGTCCTCACCACAACATAAAACACAGTTATTTTATGATGGTCTTCTATAAAGTGGTTGTTACTGTTGTCAGGCAAGCCGCCCATTATTTACAGGCGACAACTTGCAAAAATGTTTCCACAATTTTTGTTTATTAATAACTTAATACTTGGTTTGGCTCCATCTATAGGAATTTATCACTAAAACCATTAGGAAGATCTATATTAAAATTAACAAGCGCTTTTTATGTAATATAAAACATCTAAAGGTGTTTGTTTAAGAGCAGTGGCTAGAATAGTCACATCCTCTTAATACAATTGATAACAAACGCTACCTCTTTTAATTTATACCACAACCTATTCTAATGTCGTTGCGATACAAACGCGTCACCTTGACCTGCTGCTGCGGACGGATGTGTTCTCTCTTCCTTGGTTTATAGAAACTGAATTTGATTACGCATTTAATTTTGTTCAAATAGGGCTCTTGAACTTTCTCACAGAAACAAGTAAGCAGACAAGACTCTGTAAGGGTTGCTATCATCGAAATAACATATAGCGAGCTAGTTCGCTGGTTGCTATACATACATAGTCGAGTCGGCACATTTCATTCGGCAATTTTTGTCTTCTACATAATAATTATGTTCGACTACCATAACCTTACCGATCGGAAAAATCATCTCGATTTTGTTTAGTATCCGTTCGACTTCGTTCGTTCGTTATGTTGCCCGGCTTTGCCGAAATTTGTCGAACGTTCATCTACACCATATTCGATTCTACCGCCCGGCCTGGCTATATTAGCAACAACCCTAACTCTAAGGGGTGGTTATTGCTGCCAAACGGGCAGCCCAAATGATTTCAAAACGCAGTGCGGCCTTTTCACTAATTCCTATAATAATTATTTCCACGGATGAAGCTGGTACGTATTGGTTGAGTGTAATAATTAATAGTACAAAGAGGGCGAAAGCGGATTTTATGTTTGTTTGTACCTATGTGGAGGATCTCCGGAACCTATGCAACTATTTCAAAAAATTTTTACTATTTAAAAGCTACATTATTTCCAATGGGCATAGGCTATGTCTATCGAACTAGGGATAGAATAGAATCAAATAGGCTTCGAAACTAGTCTGATTTGAAAATATCTTTCACTGTTGGGAAACTATTGTATCAGCGAGTCTATATTTTGTAAAGTTGCGCAGGCGAAGCCGTGTGCAATAGCTAGTGTTATATTAATATACTAACTGCAATTGCTATCGGGCGAAGCCAGGAGCATCAAATACTATGTCATGGAAGTATTTCTTATGCCTTGTAACATTAATATTCAGTTATTCTCTAAAGGAGAATATCGTCCGTCCGGTCGTCGGCATCGCCCGCCATGACTCCCGATGTTAATCGTACACTTTTTATTCAAGAATACAAACTGTAGGCGATACTTAGGGTACAAGCGCATTATAGCGATCGTTTAATATTGTTTTATTTGATCATTTATTTTGAGTTGGTTAACAAGGCCGTGCATTGTTTTAAAAAATTAATGAAAAACAATTAAAAATGAATAAAAGACCACCGTGAAATAACACCATATGTGCTGTTGTGTTTCAGTGAACGAGTAAGAGATGCCAGAGCCCATTTCCATATTGCATCCTAATCCTAAATGTTTGGCCTTGCACTTGTAGCAATTAACAAGTAGCAACTGTGGCGTTCCTTGTGTTGTTGGCGACGGTAGCTACCTACTAACAAGTGGATCGTCAGCATGTTTGACGACCTCTATACTGTTTTTGAAAAGTTTTCTTTATTTATTTATTTATTATACAAGGCCCCCAACTAGGCAATATAAAACACATTTCAAAATAATGAGCACAAGGCTTTATCAAATTGATTCCCTATTTTGCGGAGTTTTGCACGAGTTCCACGAGGAAGAATGCAAAAAAATAAAATAAAAAACATAGCTAAATAAAGACATGCATTTAAAATACGCAATGGTTTTGCAGTTTACTCTTTAAAGAATCGACTTTTTTTTCATATATAAGCCCGGACTATGAAAATTTATGGAAGTAAAATCAACTTATGTCACACGTTACGCTTTATAGGCTACAATATGCTTCAATTTATTAAGTTATATTCATTACTCCCGGCTTCGTTTGGGGTTATTTTTTTTTTTATATACACATACCTTTCTGTACTACAGTTATACCTTATTATAACATCATGTAAAACAATGCTCAGTGACGTCACATCATCGTGTAAATGAAATCGCCATAGTGCGCGTACACCTTTACAAAGTGGTGTGATCGAATGACTAATCGTCGTATTATATTTTACAAAAACAGAGTCGGCACCTGTCAAATATAGCAGTTGAGATTGCGCATACCATATTATTAGATCATTTATATAATTTTTTGCGATTTTTTTTAATACTAAGCTTTATTGTAATTAAAACTAGAACAACTTATATTCAACTAGCTGGTGCCCGCGTCTTCGTCCGCCTTGAAAAATAAAAAATAAATTGAGATTGACCTGACAAAATGGAACAGTAATTTTTGTAATGATGAAAGGGATATTGACCCTATGTTTTTCTGTATCCCCGACAATGTGTACCTATGCAAAATTTCATGATAATCGGTTGAGTTATTAACGCGTAAAGATCCTATCGCCTTGGTGGAGTGCAGGCCTAAGATTTAAAAAAATATGAACTTGCATGTAAAATATAATATAAACGAAGCACGAAGAATGTTCCATTATTAACATAATTCTGGTCTATGTGGTGCGTTTGCAGCAAAGAAATGATTTTAAAGCGAAGTTTCTTAACAATGTGTCAAGGTAGCTAAAATGTTGCTTGGAAACTTTAAACATTAATTGCAGCACGACCACTGCCACGGCCACGCTAACCACCTACCATCGAGTACATAAAAGAATGTATAGGTAATATACTCTATTTCAAAAAAAGTAGAGAAATAATCATAAAATAGGATTAAATTGTGATTGCGAAATGAAAAGGCTGGTTGTGAGTGCACACAATATATTTTATGAGAGAGAGAGACAGAGAGCGAGAGAGAGAGAGAGAGACCATAACACTAGACAGAGTCCAACATTATTATCATAGTGTTGTGTTACTACAATGTAATTAATCATTATTTACTCACGTATGGTCTTTAAAAATGTGATATTTCTAAACGTCCTCTTACCTGTAAATAAAAGAAAAAAATATTAATATTAGTTTTACATCTTTGTTACTTTCAATATGTAATCATCAGAACATTTTATTGAAATGTATGAAACTCTAGAACTGTGACCTTTACGGAAGACCACTGTGAACTAATTTAATTTGTACTGTTGTGTCTCGGCGATTAAATAAGAGACGTCAGAGCCAATTTATCCTTTATCTAACCAAGTTCGGTTTTACCCTTTGTCCTATAATTCTAAAATATTCGAAAGGAAGAATTTAAGAGGCCACTTTCCAACTTGAGCGACTTACCAATTCCATACTACGTAATTCCATAATGACTTATTAGTTATTTATCGTAGTAAACATGAAAAAACATGACTTTTCTGAGACATAATATGAAGGTTTGCATCGAACAAAAAACTGAAATTTATTTGTTAAATGTGTAGAATTAGCACATTTTCGCTGGTTGAGATCGTAATTATTGACTGAAAGCTAATAATGTTTTCCAAAGAAAACATCCTGGCTATAGTGTACACTGTACAATAAAAATTGGGACGTCAATAGTTACCATTTATAAAGGTTTTTCTAATATATTGGAATTGAGTTTCGTGAGTTGAATAAGTGCGCGAATGTGTTACTTTGCATTCTGTCTTAGGTTATTAGCATTATAGTAAGTTGAGACAACAAGTTCCCTCATACCTATTACTGAGTTCCCACGCCCGTTCAGCGCCACCTTAACGCATTTTTCGTGTGACAATTCTGATTTTACTCCCATTAATTTTCATATGGCTATGATATGGCTACGATATGGCTACGATATGAAATCGATTCTTAAGGAGTAATCTCCAAATATTCAGAAAAGTAAAAGCAACATTTTATTGGCCCGAAGGCGAATCGCGTGACGTGTCATACATAAGTATCGTGTACGCGACGGCTGTGTATTATGTTATTGAAAGGATTTCGCTCATTTTCTCTATTTCTCTTTTTAAAACAACCCACCCATTCCGAAGCCGGCTCGCATGAGATTTAACTAGTGCTGTAATAAGGGTTTTTAATGCAAATGGCGTTGTTCAAGAAACTCTACATAGTAATCATGTGCTAAATATAATTGGAATTTCTAATCAATTGCTTCTTACTGTATGAGAGACGAGTACATAACATTATAAATGTGAAGTCGGGCCGACACATTTCATTCGGCAACGGCTTTAAGTACAGCCGGCCGACTGTACATATTATGCCTGTAATTGTACTTAAATTGGCAATTTAAGTAGTAATAATGTGTCTATTGTATGTTATTTTGTTTTGCTGTTGGGTTTATGTTCAAAATAAATAAATAAATAAATACTAATAATAAATTTTGGTAGGTATTGTACGAACTACGTACGTATGTATGTATGTACAGTCGGCCGCATAAGTCGATTAACACATTCAAAAGTGCAAAACAACTGAACACTCAACTTACTTACTTACTTACTGAAGATTTTTACGATCGTTTGTAAGTACATGAAGTTTATTTTGTTCTCTAGTCGTGACAACGACTTATGGCGCGTTGAGTGTTCAGTTGTTTTGGACTTTTGAATGTGTTAATCGCCTTTTGCTGCCGACTGTACCTATAGCATTTTTTTCGAAAGTTCATCTACACACAATTCGATTCAGCCCGACTATTTATGTATAGCAACGCTAACTTTGTCTGTCTGGTCTGTTATCTTTTCCGTCTTAACTTAACTTAACTTTTTAACTTAACTTCACTTAAAATTTAACGTCTTAACCACTCAATTGAAGCCAAACTTACATTGCATCGAAGCCAAACTTACATTTCTCATTAAAGGAGCATCGCTTGTAATAACTTTGTAATTAAATACCAATTTAATTGTAATTGAAAATTAATGACATTCCTAATCTAATAAAGTCCTTGTTGTTCGTTATTATTTCGGTTTATTGTAACACGAACCGTTTGCGGAATGAATTAAGGTACAAATTAGCGTACAACTTATCGTAATGGCATAATAATCAGCTTGCCCAAGTCAAATTGGTTCCGTATATTCTCCATCTTATTTGTACGGTCAGGAAAAGTATTACAAATTGCAATATTTCCCCGGAAATACCCGATTTACAAGTGAAATGCAGACATATAGAATATAACCCCTATTTTAGGGCACTTTTACATAGGCAGATGTAGTTAAATTAATATGATATACAAAGCGACAAATTCTTTTATGTTAGGAATAGATAAATGAAATAAAATATTAACTGCTTATATCCGGCTGCCAAGAGGTTTTAACCAGGAGAGCAACGGCACGGCTTCGGACCTTTAGGACCCATAAGTTTTGATCCTACCTACGAAAAAGTGCCTTTATGACCCGCTATTATAGGTACAGTCCAACTAGCATTTTAGTCATTGGCGGCTACCTATATGGCTGTTCAAGTTCTCTACGTATATGGCTGTGACGTGAAGTATAGTTTATTTTAAAAACTGGTAATTTTGTTTCCTAATAGTCAATAAATGATTATTAATTTAATTAAAAATATTACCGGGCACATTTTAATCAGCATAAATATGCTACTTTTTTCTTTTTCAACGCGGACGAAGTCGCGGGCACCAACTAGTTGTACATAAAAATGATTTTTATTTAACTTGATTCATGTAAATAAACTTGATAAGTTACTTAACTTGATATTTAACTTGATTGATAGCGACCGGATAAAAAGTATGCTATATTTTATTCCAGATAATAAACTATATGTATGCCAAATTTTATTGAAATGCGTCAAGCCGTTATTACGTGAGAGTGTGACAAACATCCAACCACACATATTTATTCATTAACTAAAATTGGTTGAATTCCTTCACGTATAACGATCACACCTATATATTATTGACTTCAATTTTTCAAATACTTGCCAATTACTAAGTATTGGGTATACTATCAGGTTTTTGTTGTAGCATTTAAATAATCATGAGAATATGTTTTAAGAGGCATTCTTCAAAAAACGACACGAGAAAATGAACACGGCAAGAATTCCTCAAACCCGTTATGCCCAATTAAGGGTCCATCAACTTATTGGTAAGTATTTGTAGCAAAAACCCTAAAGTACAGACAGCAAAAAACACTTGACACGGTTCAAGAATATTTCGATGCAATTTCATATTGGTGCGTTTAACTTTTTGCGTTGACCGTACCGGATGATAACATGTTCGTAGATATTATAAGTATGTGATTAAACTGTAATAGCTTGGACCGGCCCTTATGCAAGATTCCGCGATAATAATTATGCCTATAGACTTTTTTTTCTGCCGTTACTTCAACTAGTCCTCTCGGCAACGTATGTAAACTTTTCAGGGTTCAAATCAATCATATTTATTACTTTTCACATAGTATATTGAAGTTACTGGAGACAAATCGATTCCTATGAAATCGAATTGGAAAATATCTAAATATATATCTGTACCAATATTATAAAGAGGAAAGATTTGATTGATTGTTTGTTTGTTTGTTTTGCATAGACTCCGAAACTACTGGACCGATTTGAAAAATTCTTTTACCATTAGAAGCCCACATTATCCGTTATGAACAAAGGCTACTTTTTCCCGAGGGAAAAGGCTTCATTCCTACGGGAAATCTAAAATAAAAGTAAAAAGCTTGGCTAGGGAGATAGCGCCATCTATCCAAAATCAGGTGAAGCGACTAACATGACAACTGGTTGGTGATATTTTTAGCGATCCGCTACGGTAGATGGCGTTTTATACTTTTCAACGCGGACGAAGTAGCGAAGAACAGCTAGTATCTATATATTTGAAAAATATAATGCGTGAAATGGGTGAAATCAAAATGAAACTCAGTTGGGTTCAACCTTCTGAATATTTTCGACCCCACTGAGTAGAAATAGAAACTTGCTCAATCTAACTGATAGGAAAACATATTGAACAAATTTAATATCATAAATAAAATAAAAAAGTAAACAATCAGTTGAGTAGATACAAAAATAAAAATATACATAAACATATGCACATAAAATTCATTCAGAGAATTAATTAACTTTTTTAATTAAGCAATTAATTAAGTAGCAGTCTCACTCCATTATTATAACAATAAAACAAATATTGTGTCGTTTAATTATTTATTATTAAAATATAATAAAACAAATTAGCAAATAACTATTAAACATTGTACATGATTTTGTACAGGACATTATGTACAGTCGGCCGCATAAGTCGAATAACACATTCAAAAGTGCAAAACAACTGAACACTCGATTTACTTACTTACTCACTTACTGAAGCTTTATACGATCGTTAGTACGTGAAGTTTATTTTCGTATCGTACAAATGATCGTAAAAAACTTCAGTAAGTAATTAAGTTAAGTTTTGCACTTTTGAATGTGTTAATCGACTTATGCGGCCGACTGTACCTAGGTATCTACTATAGATTGGTCTTCTCTGTAATTCTCGATAGCCTATAAAGTTGTATTTAAGGTTGGTCTTAAGAAGTATGTATCTATTTATTTGTAAATATTTAATTTTTAAATAAATTCGCTTTTAGATGATCCCTCGGGAACAGTCCTTGTATTTCTGGATTTAAAGTATACCTCTAATGTTTTTCTATATCCCCTTGTCTTTATCTAAAGTAGTATATCCTCTGTTATTTTGCATATACACGTTGGGCGTATGTAAAATTTATTGTTAGTCGGTCGAGTAAGCGTAACAAACAAACATGCCTACTAACTTTCGGATTCATATTAGTTATTAATTAATTTATTTATACATTTACTTAAAATCCACAGCTAGTGGTAAGTGGTATACAATTTACAGACAATAACAAAACATTTGTATATTGGGAATTATATAAAATAATAATAAAAAGAAAAAAAATATAAAAAAAATCAGAGGCAGTCATGAGGACTGCCAACAGAAGTGAAAACTTAAAACTGAGCGTCCAACGCACACACATACAATCGGGTATATGCAATGTGTTGTGTGATCGCGTGCGTAGACAGCTGCGCGCGCGCATAACTGTGAGCATTAGCATGTTGCTGACGCGAACCGATACATTTTTTGCCTACCCAAAGTCGTATAACGTGGCTATATATACAGTATATGTGCTGTTGTGTTTCGGTGAGTGAGTAAGAGATGCCAGAGCCCATTACCCCATCCTTCCCTTATCCCTTATATTTAATCCTTCTATGGTCGGCAGCGCACTTGCAGCACGTATGGCGTTGCTTGTGTTATAGGCGACGGTAGCCACCTACCATCAAGTGGACCGTCAGCCTGTCTGTCGACCTTAACATAAAAAAAAATAAAAAAAAATATAAGTTTTTAAATGAATGAAAAATCAAAGCAAAATGTAAAATACAGAATACGGAACCCGATAACTCGAAGGAAACGTTCCCGCTTAGCCCCGAGTTTAAAGTGTATGATACACCATGTGGTGGAACATTAAAATAGCTGTTATTATGCATGCAAAAGGCAAGCTTCGTGTCGTTTTCTACTATTTTCTACGATATGCTGTGATGAATATTAAATTCATTAAGTAGGTACTGTCTACATGGTTTTAAGATTTACATATATAGTGAGTATGTTGGCAAGAAATTTACGATAACTCTTATTAATAACAAAAAAAACCCGATTTCAATCCATTTTCTCATGGATGCCATTGTCACAACAGAGGCCCTAATATCAATTCATACGAGTATAATATACTAGCTGGTGCTCGCGACTTTGTCCGCGTAGAAAAGTATAAAACGCCATCTACCGTATTTTGGATAGATGGCGCTATTTACTTTTATTTTAGATTTCCCGTAAGAATGAAACATTTTCCCGCAATAAAAAGTATCCTATGTTCATCACGGATAATGTCGGCTTCTAATGGTAAAAGAATTTTTCAAATCGATTCAGTAGTTTCGGAGCCTATTCTATACAAACAAACAAACAATCAATTCTTTCCTCTTTATAATATTAGTATAGAAGTATAGATTAAGACTATGACTGATTTTTTACTATGACCAAACAAACAAACAATTAAATGATTCCTCTTTATAATATCAGTATAGATAGAGATATTATTACGTTGCAGTACTTTTGAAATAATGAAAAGCTCACTGAGACATTGTTTAATTGAAATGAGACGTGGTATAGGCGCCAATGTATTGAAAACCAGTTAAACTATACACCAACTGGCCACCCGATACACACTTTACCGGTCTTTACGTGACACCACCTGTGGTTATTCCATGTTTATTTTGTAGACTTCCTGCCTTTTTTCCCTCTGTGCCCACTTGTGCTGCAGTAGCCGGTTTATTCTTTTATTTTGCAATGGCTATATTAAATGAAAATCATGTTTTAAATATAAACAACCATTGCCAATTTATGCACTTTTAAATTACTTAAAAATATGCTTTTAGATTTAGATTACAACTTAGGATGCATGCAAAAATTTGGAAAATATACACAAACATTTCTCTCTGTTATCACTGTTTCCTATGTTATACAACTTAAATTTATAATGTGTATAGACATACACATGTATAGATAAAGATATGGATATACACATAGACAAAGCGATACTACGTAAATATTTAAAAAATATTTTTAGAACTTAAAAGTCGTTCCAAATTCGGCAAACTTTGCAAAAATAAAACAGCAAATTCTGCTAAAATTAAGAGTAAAGGTCTACATCTAGAAGGTTAATTAGTGAATCGAGAACCGAGCAAAAATGACAGTAATTTTTAAGCAATAGCAATTTTAAAATGGCGCACAAAATTGCTATTCGGAATCGCAATGCAAATAGTTCGCCGAGCGATTCCAGATCGCGTACGAAGCCGGCATTTATTACGATATCCCTTATTAGTGTAGCTACTGAACAGTATAGATCTATACTGATAGGGAAACTGTATACATTTGTGAGAAAACTAGTTTTGCTAGAGGCTCCATCCACATCGCTCAGACACAGTACTTTTTTCAAGGTGAAGTCCTTCTCTATCGTGGGCAGATCGTAGAATTGTGCAGATCGTGAAGTATGAAATCAAAAATTATCAATCAATCAGCGAGGAGGAGCGTGTTAGGTTTACATGGAAATAAATTTGGGTAGCCGAGCGAAGCGGCGCGGAGTGAGGCGACCCTCTCAGTTTTAACAGAAATATGATCTGCCCAGGAATATCATGATATGCCCAATTCTACGATGTGCCGACCACTTCTATAAGTGTATGCAAAATTGCACGACAGTCGGTTTGCTGAGGAGTTTGGTATCCCGCAGAGTACTTGATGCTGGAGCAACAGGTCAAGATTACCATGTCATGGAAATATCAGCGAATAATAATAATAATAATATTATAATAATGAAATATCACCCCAAGCTGTGAGTGCGGTGATATTCTACTATGCCACTTTTAGTGAAGCAACCCAGAATCTAGTGTATCACTTGTATGGTAGATACCTACTGTATTAGTACACCTACTGTATTTCACGTATACTGTGTCAATAAGCAACTATTAGGCCTGCCTTGAATGCCTAATCGCAGAGTGGAGATGCAATCGATTCAAGGATCGATTTTGTAAATCGTTCGCGGACTCGCAAACCAGCAATACAGGGTACTTAATCGAATAAACGACAATTGGAAAACGAATCGGCAATTAGTGGTAATAAGCGAATGCTATTAATTCGATTAAAATGCTTCCTTAAATGATTAAAGATGAACCCGGCTGTGGTTCATAATATAAATAACCAGCTGCTGCCCGCGACTTCGCCCGCGTAACTTTGTAAATTATATACTAAAACCTTCCTCGAGAACCACTCTATCCATGGGTGAAAACAGCACGAAAATCGGTGCAGTAGTTTTTGGGTTTATCGCGAACAGACTTCCTTATCCTTACATAGTCTGCATGTATGGCGGCTAACTCCTTCTAAACCACGCAACGGATTTTGATACGGTTTTCACTTTTCACTAATAAATATTAATATTAATTATTATTAAAAAAAAAATAATTTTTAATTTTTCACAATTTTTAATTTTTATAAACTGTCCTAAATCTCAACAAGTATCAAAGATAAGTGGAAAACACATACGACCTATGTTGGAAAGTTTAAAAAAAGCAACAAAATAAATGTGGAAAATTACTTTTTTCGAGAAAAAAAAAATCAACCTTTTTTCAAGATGGCGGCGAAAACTCATAAGAAATGGCCGACAACAGACAATTTGAAGTTAGGTTTTTCTAAGACCCCTCACAATACCCGAAAATCAGCGCCCTGTAGTTTTTTTCATTTCTTTGCCTTTTTTCCGGACATAATGACTGGACTATTATGTAAAGATGATCTTTAATTATAAGACAAAGTCCTCCGATGCGTCTGTCCGTATGTCTGTCTGTCTGTTCGCGATTTTTTTAAATTTCAAAATGACATTTAAAAATGTCGCGCCCTTTTCATTTAAGAGTCAAATGTCAACAGTAAATGAACACAAAAGGCGATAAATAATTGTCGAGTTTTTTTTTTATTTCACTAATTAAATATTCCGACCACACCCAAACGCTGGGTCATTGCCTTGTCGTATTATCAAGTCACATTAAAAACAACGGCTGTCAAATATGACAGGAAAAAATTGGTAACAACGTTTCAAACTAAGCCTATATGTCAAGTAAAAAAATATTTGTCAAGACATTGAGAAACGTCTTTCAAGATGGATTGCTTGGCGTAGCGTAACTTGCCAATTTTTAAACAATGTTAAAACATTATTTAAATAAATACCTACTGACAATGATTCTCTGTCATACTTATTATACAGATCGGTACACGTTTAGGCTATAGAGCGAATAATATAGCGCAGATTTTATTACACAAAAAAAATAATTAACAATGATTATAGAAAGAGATCATAGAAATTTTCATAAAACATTTTTGAAACGGTTGTATGCAATGGCCATATATAGTAGGTATCGGTCCTTACAAATAAATATATTAGGTACATTATATCTTTAACCTATCAATACTCTATACTTTTTGGAGTTTACTCCTTAAGGTGATACAAGTAATTTACGAAATTGCATCATACCGATTTATCTTGTCGTCAACTAACTTAAAAAATAATGAGAATATGATCCTTGAAAAATCCATATTTTAACACAAGTTTTAACGCAACTTTGAGGGTGAAAAGGTCGCTCTAGTGTACAAAAACTCCAAAATACTTTGCCTACAAACATTGATTAGCTATTCAAGAGTTCAAATAACTTTACACGAAATAGATATATGCAGTAGTTTTGTCAAAAAGAGTATACGCCCAAGGATCTGTTTATGATATTATTTTTGGTATGAATGATTGTGCATCTCAGTCGAGTGCTCTTCCCGCGCTTTGTGCTGTGTGAGACGGGACGCATTTCAGCCATGAGACCGATGAGTTCGGGCCGCCGACTTGTTTCACCTTAAGAATCGTTTTCATATAAGCCCGGGATATGAAAATTTATGGGAGTAAAATCAAATGTCACCGTGTGACACGTTACGCGTTACAGATTACTATATGCTTCAGTACATATTAAAATTAACATAACATATTACTTTCAGCAAAATATCCTATCTACGAAATTTAAGGTACTTTCCCATCATGTCGCATAGTCTTAGGACGCCCTGTATATTATGCAAATCAATTTTTAAGGAGTAAACTACAACACAAACACACAAGGAAGTCGTGTGTTCTTTCAAAATGGAATTAAGTGTAAGAGAAGCCGACAGATATGAAAAGATTAGAAAATTTGTTAAACGCAGCCATTTCCTTCTCAAACACTTTTACTGTCGTAGTTTAACTAAACAGTAACTTTCACTTGTTGTGCCAATTTTCACGCCGCACGCCCTTTCTCTCAAAAGACAATGGTAACACGAATAATTGCTGAGTCGAAGACTAAAGTGCTGTGTTGCCGTGCAAGTTTAAAATCAGACTGATTCCGAATCGTCTATGTTAATTATTAAAATTAGGGCCTCTTTCATCAAGTACAAGTAAAGTATTGATTAGTTACTGTTAGAATTTTTTTTATGTTTTATTAAATTATGCACTCGGTTTAGTGCATTCTTCGATAGGCGATTTTTTTTTATAATTTTTTTTTTTAATGTTTGGTACTTTTACCATTAAATAAAATTTGAGAATTAAAATATGACTACATACCAATTACCTAAAGCATTTGAAGTCTGTAGCTACAAGTGGAAGATATAACTAATATTATAAAGAGGAAATATTTGTTTGTTTGTTTGTTTGCATTGAATTACTGGACTTTGGCTCCAAAATTACTGGACCTATTTGAAAAATTCTTTCAGTGTTGGGAAGCTATGTTATCAGCGAGTAACATAGACTATATTTTAAAAAGTTATGCGGACGATGTCGCGTGCAAAAGCTAGTACACTATAAAATGTAATAGGAGTCTGTTTGTAGAGTCCAGGAAGGCAATCTTTTGAATACAATATTTATTTAACCACATTTAGTAAGTCCACATATTCGGGCGAGATCGGGCGAGTAGTCCAGTAACTCGGTAAATGTGTTTGAATTAGCACATGAAATAAAAAAAATATTTTTGAAGAATACATAGTACCTATATCTTTGCAAAATTATATAGGTATGACATTATTAGAGGAACTGCTGATTAGTTCCGAGAAAGTGACTAGCATTTTTAAACTTGTTTTTTTGTTTGTTATGAATTCTTCACTTTTGAATTTTAATAATAATGTGTAGTTACATTTTTTAAGTTAATTTGTTAATTAACTTAAAAAATTAGACGTCGCAGGACGCTTGAAACATCGAAACTTTTTTAAAATACTTTATTTAAATTGTTGTGTGTAAAGTCGGTTTACGGACGACATTTTTACGTAATAACGTCATATCGTGCCTCTCTATCGCTTGTTCGGCGCTCTCGCTTGCGTGACACTTTTTCGTACGTGCAGCCGGTGTTCATCGGTTTATAAGACGTTATCGTCAAAAATAACATTATACTCTACTCCGGTCATTTAACGATTGCCTTAATTTAAACACTGCCTGCGACATTGTATGTAAATCATCGCGTGAAGCGTCAAAATCATTGCATTCGTAATCGTTGACGCCTTTATTCAACATCATGTTATTATGTCGAGATCGCATGGTGTACAGTCGAGCATAACCTCTTTTAAAATTCATGTAATATGCGAGATTTCCAATTATTTTTAATAGTCTTGTACATTAATTATTTTACTGTACGTTGTATCGATATTAAATACTAGCTTTTGCATGTGGCTTCGCCCGCGTAACTTTATAAAATAGCTTCCCAACAGTGAAATAATTTTTAAATTGGTCCAGTAGTTTCGGAGCCTATTCAATGCAAACAAACAAACAAATATTTCCTTTTTAAAATCAAAATAGAGCACTCACATAGCATTCTATCTTTAGGAAACTGAACCTCTTCATGACAAGTGGAACGTCTCAGTATTTTATTACAAAAAAATATATCTAACATTTCTGAAACAGTAACTTATTGTTACAATGAAAGTGTATTGTCAATTAATATTTCCACGCCATTATTAAGTCTTCGTATCGAATCGATAAAAGATATTGTTAAAAAATGTGGCCGAGTGTACCTATTACCCATTGTAAGCAAATTTTATGGCGAAAGCTATTTTTGTTGACGCGTGATTGACTCAGAATTGAAGATGTGATGCAATTTATAATAGTGAATTTGTTTCCATATAATATTGTATGACGCGTATAAATACACAATAGTGTATAGAAGTATTATGAAACAAATATTATATTATACTTACAATAAATGATATCAATTACTCTAGCTGTTGCCCTCGACTTCGTCCTCGTTCAAAATGTTATATAGCCTTTACTATTTAACACAAAAATTACAGATTTCGTGCCTCACACGACTATTGAGCACATTGGAAATGAATCTACGGAATTCGAAATTATGTTGTTCTGACTTGTTGACTTCTTTCAAAAAGGTTAAGCTACGGGGCAAACCCTTAACCAGATCGTCTTTATTTTAGACTCAAATTGTAGCTGATTAAATTGTCCAGAGGTATTTGTCTCAAATTTTTGATATCATTCTTCGTTTCCAAAATATCGACCGCCAAAATCAAAAATTCGGAAAAATATTCAAACTTTTTTCACTATTTAGGCTATAACTTTTTTGGTTTTTGATTTTTGCGAGACAATTTTTTTGTATCTTACAACTCTCGTGAATTATGCGTCTTTTGAGTCCTTTTTGAATATCACATCTTTACAACTCTCCGAGATATAAGGGGATCGCACTTTTTCGTGAAATCGAACGAAAATACATTTCCAATTTTTAATTCCAACCAATTGTTCAATAATCTTTAAAATATAAGTATAGATTATATTAAAGCTATAATCAATCCTTACTATCCTAACTAATATTTTAAATGTGTTGTGTTGTGTTGTGTTAGTGAACATTGTGTTAGTGCTAGTTCCTATTAATATCGTTTAAAAAATAGTAATTCTTGTTTAGAACAGTTAAAAAATATATAAAACGTAATTTGTTTCCATCAGTGAATGTCATGAACTTGCAATCAATGTGTTTTGTGTGCCTAAATCAGTAAAACAATGGAATATAGCAGTTAGTTGAGCGGTAGGTCGGTGACTACGTGTTCAGTGCAAATAGTTGACGTGCATAGAACTATCGCGGTTAAGCGAACGGCGTAATAGTCAATTTCCCGTGCGCCGCATTGACACCTTTCTAGTGACGTCAGCGACGCATCACTTGGCAAAGATTATTTAATACAGACTCGCCAAGTGCAGTGACCGCTTGATAATACTGCAGTAATTGATTTTGCGTCGAGGTACTGTTGCGTGGGTGTCATTAATTATGGCTTCTGTACCTACAATTTGCGGCGGATGTCGAAACCAAATTAAAAATCGAGAATTTATGAAATGCTCATTATGTAATTTGAAGTTCGATCTGGACTGCTGTAATGTATCAACTAAGAGATTTTATCTAATGAGTAACGACAATAAACAAAATTGGAAATGTCCGGGGTGTCGCAGTGCAGAACCTAAAACAGATAACAGCAACACGCCGATTCGCCTATTAACTCATGCGTTGCCGGACGATGCTAACGTCACTGTACGCAATCGCAATAAACCGAGACGAAAGTCATCCGACGATGCTCAGAGTGGACCCTCCGTATCCGTATCCAATGAAACAATTCGAGGGATAATAAGGGAGGAGATACGCGAGGCGTTGAAGTCAACACTGGGTGAACTTGTGACTGAACATCTTAAGGTCATTAATGATAAGGTCTCCTCACTTGAGCAATCAATGTCCTTTTTCAACACCTGCTATGAGGAGATGAGACTTAAGTTGAATGAAAGAGTCGCAATCATAGAACAACTTCAAAAAAGTCATGAGGAACTACGGGGTAGGGTTGATGTACTTGAAAAGGAATTGTCAGGAAGACTGGGCTCGATAGAGCAGAACTTGCGAGAATGTAACGTAGAGATAAATGGAATTCCGGAGCACCGCACAGAGAATCTTATCAAGACCGTTGAACAAATCTCCAAGAAAGTGGAAAGTCCTTTGGCTGAAGATGAAATCTTGCTTGCCACGAGAGTTGCAAAGTTGAACAGGGACAGCAGTCGGCCGCGCGCTGTTGTTGTTAAACTGAAAACTCGCTTCTTGCGCGATTCACTTCTGGCAGCTGTGGTCAAATTTAATAAACAGAATCCTCGAGACAAGCTGAACTCCGCACATCTGGGCCTTGCTGACGAGACTCGACCGATTTTTGTTTCTGAGCACCTAAGTCCCGCAAACAAATCTCTTCATGCTGCGACAAGACGAAGGGCAAAGGAGGTCGGTTATAGGTTCGTCTGGATAAGAGATGGACGTATCTACGTAAGAAAGAACGAATCTTGTCAGGCCTTCTATATTCGTAACTACGATAGCCTAAAGTTAGTGGTATGAGAGTGATATCTGCTGGTATCTACAATGCAAGGTTTCTGGTGCTTAATGCTTTCGCAATGGTTTCCATATATTACCAAAATGTGAGGGGTATGCGAACAAAAACTAATCAAATCTATAAAAATATACTTTTAAGCTCTTACGATGTGTTAATCTTTACCGAAACATGGTTGAATTCTGGTGTTTGCAACAGTGAGTTCATTGACCCTAGATATAATGTTTATCGCCGGGATCGCCAGTGCTCCAACTCCGGAAACAAAAAAGACGGTGGAGGTGTGTTGATAGCCGTATCAAAGAAATTAGAATCTTTTCGGCACCAAAACTGGGAAAGTAATTCTGAAGACATATGGGTGGTCATTCGTGCGCGTATTGGCAATTCATTTAAGAAAATTGCTATCTGCGCTGTCTACATGCCTCCACCGGTCAAGGTGGATGATCTGGGTGCTTTTGTGGATAACACGAGCAACGTGATTGGTAATGCTGATGAAATTCTGATAATTGGAGATTTTAATTTGCCATTTATTTCGTGGGCTATATATGATAACGGTGTTAACAAAAGCACTATACCGTCAAATTATGACTGTGCTCTTGGGAACACGTTGGTAGATTTCATGTCTCTGTTGAATATGCACCAATTTAACTATTTAAAGAATGAGGACGACAGAACACTGGATCTGGTGCTTGGTGGTTCTGACTATATTAAAATTGATAAGCCCTTTGATCAATTAAGTAAGCTCGACCCCAAGCATCCCCCGCTCGTTTGTACATTAACCAACAATGTAGTAAAGTACCTTCGCCCACTGAGTGAGCCATATTTCAATTACCACAAAGCTGACTTTCAGAGCATCATTTCTGAACTGGGGGGTGTTGATTGGCGCCACGTTTTAGACGATTGCTGTAGCGTAAACGAGATGACATCAGTATTTTATGGAATTCTAAACGATGTAATTAAAGAACATGTACCAAAGCATAAATTTAACAAATCGACTTTTCCACCATGGTTCAGCGGGTCACTGGTCGCTTTACTCTCAGAAAAAAATAAATTTAGAAAAAACTATCGAAAATATAAAAATCCCCGTGACAAAATTCAGTTTGAGATTTGTAGAGAGCACAGCCATAAATTGTTCGACAAACTTCTGTCTAATTACGTTGATAGGGCCGAGGTGAATATGGCACGCGATCCAAAATCTTTCTGGCGGTATGTAAAAAACAAACGTAAAGATCGTGCAACTCTCCCAGCAGAAATGCACATGGAGAGTGAGGTTGCTCGCTCGGGACAAGATATAGTGAATCTTTTTGCAAAAAATTTTTCTTTGACGTTCACGTCCCAAGCTACATCTCCCCATAATCTCCAGACTTCTGCTGATGGTACTGACAATCACATTGGTACCATAGGCATCATTCATTTTACAGAGAGGGAAGTGCTCCATAAAATTAAATGTTTAGACATATTTAAAGGACCTGGTCCCGACAATATTCCGCCGCTCTTCGTGAAGCGTTGCGGCTCGGCTCTAGCGTTACCGTTATCCTTAATAATAAATCGCTCTTTGAAGTCTGGTGAATATCCTGATGAATGGAAGAAAGCAAGAATTGTCCCCGTGCTGAAAAAAGGCGACACAACGGATGTCAAGAACTTCAGACCAATTTCTATCCTTTCATCTTTTTCTAAACTTTTTGAATCCCTTATTTGTCCCGTTGTAACCCGCCACACTGATCACATTATTTCTGAGCACCAGCATGGCTTTAGAAAGGGTCGTTCCGCGGAAACTAATCTCGTCTCGTTCGTGTCAGAGTTGTCTCATCAAATTGAGGGAGGAAGTCAGGTCGATGCCATATATACAGACTTCAGCAGCGCATTCGACAAAGTTAACCACCTTATTCTACTGAAGAAGCTAGAAGCGATAGGTATACATGGACAATTTTTGCGCTGGTTTAGCTCTTATCTTGATAAACGGCCTCAGGTCGTATCGGTAAACGGCTACGAGTCAGGGGTATATTACGCAGATTCTGGCGTTCCGCAAGGATCCCACTTAGGACCTGTGCTCTTTTCCATATTCATTAATGACATATCAGATCGAATAAAACATTGCAAATATTCCCTTTTCGCTGACGACCTGAAGATCTATAAAACGGTTGTGTCCTCTCTGGATAGCGGTCTTATTCAGAGTGATATTGACAGCATATATCAGTGGTGCGACGAAAATAGAATGGTTCTTAACGTACGTAAATGTTACTATATAAAATATACAAGGAAAAAAAAGCCACTGGAATCCTCGTATAGCTTGAATGGAACTGCTCTTCAAGAGGTATGTGAGATCCGGGATTTGGGTGTACTTATCGATAGCAAGCTTACCTTCAGATCTCATGTCGATCACATTGTTAAAAAATCGGCTCAAATTCTTGGATTCTTAAGACGCAATACCAAAACATTTAAATCGAATCGTACTAAAATGACGCTATATAATTCCTTGGTGCGAAGCCATCTCGAATACGCTAGTGTATCATGGAATCCGTTCTATGCTCGGCACTCTCAGCGTGTTGAAAACGTTCAACGTTCATTTACTAGGTCCTTGGCATTCTCTTCGTCAGGTATATCACATAGATGTTCGTATGGGGATCGTTTGGAGTTTTTTAAGCTACATACCTTAAAAGAGAGGAGGAGCACTCGTGACTTGCTGTTC
This sequence comes from Synanthedon vespiformis, assembly GCA_918317495.1. Taxonomy (NCBI): domain Eukaryota; kingdom Metazoa; phylum Arthropoda; class Insecta; order Lepidoptera; family Sesiidae; genus Synanthedon; species Synanthedon vespiformis. Next base: position 1,268,582 of record OU906968.1, on the reverse strand, counting down.
CTTCATAAAATCTTGCATGGATCTGTCGACTGTCCCGCGATAATGGAGAATATCTTCAATGTTCGAACTTGTATTACCAATGTCGGCCTGAGCGCACCAGTGGTGAGAATGTGTCGAACCTATAATGACTTTAACAGCCGCGTTGAGGACCTCGACATCTTCTCCGATAAGATTGGTGCGTTTAGGAATAAAATTCACAAAGCATTTAAGCTCAGTAGGAATCACCAGGGTAAATAACATAGATGGTGTTCTGGCATCCTGAATTTGCATTGCATTATGTGTAACTTCTGCATGTAGCGTGGCATAGGCTAATTGTATATCTATAACTATATGATGTATACGTGTTTCTGCAATTATGTTTTTCTATTAAATTATGTATTTTAAGTTTTTGTTACCGTTCTAGTGGCAAATGTTGTATACGCCTGTAATTGGTACTCGTGTCAGCCGAAAAACTAAGTAAACCATTATATCATGAATAATTGTAACACGTGTACTGTTGGTGTATCCTAAATAAATAAATAAATAAATAAATAAATGTGTATGTGAGTTTGTTTGTTTGTTACGCTTTCACGCAAAAACTACTGAACCAATTACCACGAAATTTTGCGCACACGTTTTTTGCGACACCAGAAAGGACATAGGGTACCTTTTATCCAAGAAAAAAGTACAGTTCCCGAGGGATTATCTAAAATCCTATCCTATCCTATTCTATTCTATCATATTCACTACTAATAATAAATCTGTAAGTGTAGGTATTGTATGTACGAGTATGTATGTATGTATGTTCCTCCATAACTTTTAAACGAATTAACTGATTTTCATGTAACTTGGTAGATAAACCTTTAGAAGTACAGGACATAAAATAGGCTATTTTTTTTCTTTTACAACGCAGACGAAGTCGCGGGCACCTGTAGCACTACCATGACTTGCTATCGAAATCTTACGTTAGTTTACTTCTGTCGATAACGAACCTTTCACCCTTCAATGTGCTAGTGAATGATTTAACTACTAACGTTACGGTATTTCTCGAGCGCATCAGTCAAATTTGTAACTCATGGTACCAATTTTGTATAGAAATGTCAAGTTAAACGTCAGTCGCTAATGGTCGCTAGCGACTACATTCGATAGGTTTTTCACTTATACAACTCATGTTACCAGTTTTAGTTCTTTGCGTGACCGCTAGAGGCGCTGTACAATTTTTCATACAAATATTTTACGTTCTCGTTCATCTCTCGCTAGCGATTTCGGTAGTCATAAACTCATGGTAGTGCTACAGTTAGTTATACATAGTTTTATAAGACTAACTAATGCAAATAACGTAGAATCGAATTTCCATAATAACATTGTGTTAACATACCTTGTTAGCTATTAAATGTATATCTGAAACAAAAATTTTAATTTTTAATATAAAACACGATTAAATACACGAAAAAAAAAAAATGTGCAATGTTACCGAGGTAAAAATAAAATAGTTTTTAGAGTTTTTGTCTGTGCGTTTGTGCACGCTAATCTCAGAAACGGCTTAACCGGTTTGAATGCGGTTTTCACTTATGTACTAATGATTACAAGGATTAACATATAAGTTACTTTTTATCCTGAAAAAACGTTGGGATTTTCAAAAAAACGAACCACAGCGCATGGGCACTAGCTATATAGTTTAACTAGCTGTTGCACGCGACTTCGTCCGCGTAATTTTATAAAATACTCCATATTCATGGTTTCACAGACACATTCGTGTCTGTGAAACCATGGAAATACACATACAAAATTTCAACCCAATCGGTCAAGCCGTTTAGTAGTTGACATACCGACAGCAGCGCCACCTACCGGGTCAATTGTATTTTTAAATTATCCAGGAAATCATCGAAATAGCCATATAAAATTTCATCCTAATCAGTTCACCCGTTTAGAAGTTATGTGAAAAAGATAAGTACGGAAGGATAATTCTTACTACCCGTTGTCCTGTTACCCGTTTTCCCGTAGGAATGAAGCATTTTCCCGTGGTAAAAAGTATCCTATGTTCATCACGGATAATGTCGGCTTCTAATGGTAAAAGAATTTTTCAAATCGGTCCAGTAGTTTCGGAGCCTTTTCTATACAAACAAACAAACAATCAAATTTTTCCTCTTTATAATATTAGTATAGATTAAAATAATGCCAAAGTTCAAGCGTAACTCTTAAGACGTTTATTTCCTCATAATGACAGTTAAAAGTATCTAAACATTAGTAGCACAGTTGAGTAGTAAAAGTGAGTGTTAGACGAGAAAACCAGTAATTAAACAAGCAAACACACAAGTAAAAGTTGATATCAAAAGTGACGTGTGGTGAAATGAAATGCAAACACGCGTGTGTGTTTATTATAAGCCGAAAGTGAACGTGGCCTCGATTATGAACACGTGGTCGTAATGACCGACTTCATGTGACAAACATAATTACTATAGATATTGTGACAAAATATCTTTATAATAACTGTATTACATTATACTAGCTGCTGGCCGCGACTTCGCCCGCGTAACTTTGTAAATTATACATCAAAACCTTCCTCGAGAACCACTCTATCCATGGGTGAAAACAGCATGAAAATAGGTGCAGTAGTTTTTGAGTTTATCGCGAACAAACCGACAGTCAGTCACTTCTTTTGGGGCGTAAAAGAATCAGTGTATGTTTACTTATTATAGTGTTATAAGCAACGGTAGCCACCATTTTTGAAAGTGAAAAGTTCTTTAGGCGCGTTGGGCATTTTTGAGATGGGATAAAACCATTGAACTCGCGACACTGTCATGTAACGTAATGTAACGTAAGTTACGTTACGTATCTAAAAAACGCGAAACCTCTTTTTTTTTAGATATTAAATTAAAATAATTTAAAAAAAGCCACAATTTTTGGGATGGGATAAAACCATTGAACTCGCGACACTTTCATGTAATGTAATGTAATGTAACGTAACCGGAACCGCTGTTTTTTTTAGATAATAATTTAAAATAATTTAAAAAAAGGAACAATTTTTGAGATGGGATAAAACCATTGAACTCACGACATTGTCACGTAATGTAAAGTAATTTTGTGAAGCTTTACATAATAATAAAATAATAAACATTGCGAGACACATTTACGCATATTTAGCTAGTCATTGCGAAACTTAACAGTCTGTTACTCGATAACCTAATGCATAATGTGCACTAACTATATGCAAATTAATTAAAAAACTAATCTTGTATAATTTAAAGACTCAAACAATGGCATAGCGATCCGAATGCAGATTTATACGCGCTATCTGTTGAGATCTAAGGGAGCTTGTACACTCAGCGGTATTAGTCTTTAACTTATCAGGAAAAAAGTTTATTTTTCCGAAGACAGATGTCGCTGCGACGGCAGGTTATAACGCGCTATCTCCACTTTTCGTCCGAGCGTGTCGTTATGTTTCATATTTTGAGGTATTTCTATTTCTATGACATAGTAACCTTGATCTGATCAAGCATCACCCAACTCTTCAGCAACTTACAGCAGATGAATAGAATAGATAGAATACAATAATATTAATGTTTTAGTTATAGTTAATTAGTTAATATATTTGTTGTTATTAGCGATGGTTAGTTTAAATATTTAACTAGCTGGTGCCTGCAACTTCGTCCGCGTTAAAAATGTTATATAGGCTAAAGCCTTCATCGATAAATTGGCTATCAAATACAAAAAGAATTTTTCGAAGAATTGATTATCGCTTCCTTTCGCGGTGAGTAGCCGACTTGTTGTGGCAAAGCTGTTTGTCTTATTAGTTCTGCAACTGAACGATAGATGGCGTTAATCTAAATAAGGATAATATATTTTTTTTTATTTTTTTTAGCCTTTTAGGTCACATTAAATAGCCTAAAGCTGTAGTAAGCCTAAAGTAGTTCCTGAGATTAGCGCGTACAACTCTTACGCGCGTACTCTTCACATTTATAATTAAGTATATTGGTATAGATAACTTGTAATGCTTGTCCACACAAACGCTGCGTATTGTCAAATGCGTCGAATAGTCCAGTTTGTAAGCAGCCTAAACAATGTCGCAATATTATAAATGCGCAAGTCAGTTATTAATTGCAATTAAACATGAACTAAGGACATTGATTTGATAGTTAGAACCGAACTTCACGGTTTCATATTTTCAAAACAATAGGTCAAGTTTGTGTCTGAGAAAGTTATAATAAGTTTATAATTAATTTAGAGTTAATTATGTTCACTGCGACGAAAGAAACTTAAATTATGTATGCACGTTTTTAAAATAATTAAAAATATTTAGAATTAGATTCCTGTTTCGTCAGTTTAAAGTACATTTAATTGAGCAATGTACCTAATATTAATTTTTTTAACAAAAGAGTATTTTCAACAATAGAGGTTTCTTCCATAGTTTTGTTTTGCAGTTAGTTACACAATGAGCCCTTGTCGAAACAATGATTTTCTCAAAAGATTCTTTTTGCTTGATTTTTTTTTAATTGTACAGCAATTTGTCAGTGTGTAGGCATATTACTTATAATTAACATTGTTAGAACAACGAAATAATGAACAATAACTTTTCTAGCCAGTTACGACGTGGAGTTGTCTAGAGTGGCGTTCTCAGTCTATAGAAAATAGTCGTTTACCGAGTCAGCTATAGTATTAGTATAGTACTATAGCAGCACTATAGGTATTCTATATATGACTAGGTACTAAATGTTCTTTACTCTGCTGAAATCTCAATCTATACTAATATTATAAAGAGGAAACATTTGATTGTTTGTTTGTTTGTATTGAATAGACTCCGAAACTACTGGATCGATTTGAAAAATTCTTTTACCATTAGAAGCCGGCATTATCCGTGATGAACATAGGCTACTTTTTACCGCGGGAAAATGCTTCATTCCTACGGAAAATCTAAAATAAAAGTAAATACTGGCGGCTTGGCCCGGGATACACTTGACAGCGCCATCTATTCAGAATCAGGTGAAGCGACTAAAATGACAACTGCTTGGTGATATTTTTAGCGATCCGCTCCACGGTAGATGGCGTTTTATACTTTTCAACGCGGACGAAGTCGCGAGCACCAGCTAGTACTGATATAAAATTTTATTTACGACAATTTGTTTTTTATTATTTTTCTTAAAATATATATTAATATGTTTTTACACTTTATATGTTTTTTTTACAAAAATAGCAGCTAAACAGTATTGCAAAGTGCAGACTCATCGAGGATTCAAACCTGCACCTATGACCATCATTGCTGTCTAGACCCGTGCCAATATTTCCCCTTTAAACGGTGTGTCGTAATGAAACCTTGATTTATCTCCATGTCACATTGTAATATGATTCGTGATCTGTCCGTACACTTTGACAGTTTTTCTATCTGTCCGTGACGAACAGTACACCGCACATCTAAAAGCACGACCTCCGTTCAAATCTATAAGATAAATTTTCTGGTCAAAATCTCTACACTGTACACCGCCGTACAGTCTATCAAACTTTAACGACAACAATCATTATTGAAGTCTGTACATTCGTTTTTGTAAATATTCGACAGGGTGTACAGCTGTCACAGGTCGATTCCGCGTGTACTTTATGTCCTAGTAAATAAGGATCAAATTAAATCTTTAAAAAATATATGAAGGATATTGCATAATATGATTTTGTTGTAATATCTCGATCGTTCAATGTTGATTGTGCAAATAAAAGATTTTTTCTATGACTTGACATAAATTTTGATTTAAAAAACTGACTGGACAATGCGAATAGTACTTGCGTCTTGGGGATTATTATATAATTATATAGAAACTTAATTAATACGATTCTCCCAACTGCTCGGCAGTAGGAAGACTGTTTGTTACAAGTTGCAAACCCAGCCGTATATTATGAAACGAAACTTTATATTTTTAGACGATCCTTCGGGAACAATACCTACCTTTTTCTGGATGAAAGGTACCCTATGTCCTTTCTTGTATCCCTGACAACGTGTATGCAAAATTTCATGATGATCGATTGAGTAGTAAGGCGCGAAAAGACAGCAGACAAACAGAGAGACAGATAGTTATCTATATTATTATGACTATCTGTCTTTAGGTTATAGCTATCAGCAATAATTCATGATAAGAATATATCTAGGAATATTCCGGAAAAATATTGCGCATTGAGAACGCGTTAGAATGAAATTATAGATTCTAACGCATGTGTTCGAGTCTTTTTAATTATTCATGTGGGTGGTGGACCTGTTTTAATTATTCGTAGAAGGATTTGCTTACATTGTTTAAGGTTTTATGTTTTGTTGTGGTAAATAATGAAAAAAAAAAATACAGTGGCACTCCGAGAGTGCTGACAGAAGTGAAAACTTTGAACAATTACCTGCTTGTGTATTTTTTGAATCGTCAGGAAAGTACATACTCATGTGTACAGATTTGTCGGTTAAATGGTTACACGGTAACAAGTCGCGAGTTCAATGGACTTTTCCCATCTCAAAAATGCCCAACGTCCCTAAAGAAGTTTTCACTTCAAAAACTTCCAAAATTTTTTCCTAAGTCCACCGCTGCATCTAGCGCCTGGGAGCTTTCATCGAAAATGCTTTATAATCATTTTAAAAATAATATAGCTTAAAAAATTTAAAATCTAATCAACCTCTACAAAATTGTAAATGCTGACATAGACTTTGCTTGCGTGTTTGTTTATAATCTTATACTAATATTAAGTATAAAGAGGATGGAGTTGATTGTTTGTTTGTTTATTTGCATTGAAAATGCTCCGAATTGACAGGTTTTAGGATAGCAATAAGGACCGACTTTAAAAATTCTTCCACATAAAAGAAAGCTACGTTATCAGCGAGTAACATTGGGCTATATTTAATTTTAGCAACATATACATATTGTTTTAATATATTGCAATGTGAAAGTGGTCTGATCGATACCCTATCAAATGCTCAAGGTCGAGATCATCATGCCCTGTCATTTGAGAGGTGACCAAATTGTCAATCGGTTTGTTAGTCCACAAATGAATATGCAGTTCGACCGGTCCAAACAATAGTCTTATTAAACTAGTGATATATTATTATTGTCGTGATATAAAGACAATGAGAAAGCCTTCCTATCAATGTTTATAAGGTATTTCTTAATTGTCAACATTTCATAATTATTTCTTTTAAATTGGCAAGCCAAGTCATATAAATAGTATGAAACAAGCCTGTAAATATGTACGCTTAGATATTTTAAAGTACGCGACGGATTTTAATGCGGTTTTCACTAATAGAAAGAGCGTTAAGAGAGGAAAGTTTTTTTTATAGAGGATATTTCTCCTGGGACTCTCCTGGGACTCTTGGGAGTGGCTTTTTTGTGGGGGTACGCCCCCCAAAAGAGTTACTTTTTTATATTATTACTGGTTTTTTATTATCGTTTTCGTTTTTAACAATCAAAAAAATAATTTACTACATTTTTTCCTCAAAAACTTGCCACTGTGGCAAAGAATGGGGAGGGGGTACAAAAAATAATGGACTTCATAAAACTTTTAAGAATTAGCGTGCCCCCTAAAAAGAAGTGGCTGAAAAGGCCTGTGTATCTATACTAATATTATAAAGAGGAAATATTTGATTGTTTGTTTGTTTGTATAGAATAGGCTCCGAAACTACTGGACGGATTTGAAAAATTCTTTTACCATTGGAAGCCGACATTATCCGCGATGAACATAGGCTACTTTTTTCCGCGGGAAAATGCTTCATTCCTACGGGAAATCTAAAATAAAAGTAAATACTAGCGGCTTGGCCCGGGATATAGGCGCCATCTATCCAAAATACGGTAGATGGCGTTTTATATATTTTATAAAGTTACGCGGACGAAGTCGCGAGCACCAGCTAGTATAATAATAAATGCTCAGTAGGTGATTGTTAGACCAGGTTTTAAAGTATCATATTACTTTGAACATATATAACTTCCAATTGTGTCAACAAGATGTTATGTTATGATGCTAAAACATTTCCCAATACTTAGTACATTAGTAGCCATCTAACTGACACTAATACTAAATGTAGGCCACATAAATAATGCTTGTAATTCGTCTTTCAATATCGAATATCAAGTGTCGATATAATAATGATCGATCTCCAATTATTCAATTGTTTAAAGATTGCACAATTTCATTATGTAATTCCGTTTCTATTGAAAGCTATGAATTCGGTTTAAATAGTCGCTAATAGAATTCAGCCTTTGTCCGCTTTATTCAGAGGTTATTTATGAAGTAGATTACAATGTAGAGCTAAATGCTATTGTTTTAACTAGCTGTAGCACGCGACCTCGTCCGCGTAACTTCATAAAATATAATACATTCGTGTCTGTGAAACAATGGAAATACACATACAAAATTTCAACCCAATCGGTCAAGCCGTTTAGTAGTTGACATACCGACAGCAACGCCACCTACCGGGTCCAATTGAATTTTTAAATCATCTAGGAAATCATCGAAATAGCCATATAAAATTTCAACCTAATCGGTTCAGCCGTTTAGAAGTTATGTGAAAAAGATAAGTACGGAAGGATAATTCTTACTACCCGTTGTCCTATTACCCGTTTTCCCGTAGGACTGAAGCATTTTCCCGCGGTAAAAAGTAGCCTATGTTCATCACGGATAATGTCGGTTTCTAATGGTAAAAGAATTTTTCAATTCGGTCCAGTAGTTTCGGAGCTTATTCAATACAAACAAACAAACAATCCAATCTTTCCTATTTATAATATTAGTATAGAAGTATAGATAATGTAGCTTTCTGTAGGTGAAAGAATATTTATAAAATCGGTATATATTATATAGATTTGTATTTGTGATGAATTAACTGAAAATCTACTGGACCGATTTTGAAAATTCTTTCACCTAATGTCAGCAGCATAATGTCGGCTTCTAATAGTGAAAGAATTTTTTAAATCGGGCCAGTTGTTTCGGAGCCTATTCAATACAAACAAACATACAATCAAATCTTTCCTCTTTATAATGTTAGTATAGATGTCGTCGGCGGATCCTTTAACTAGGCTGATCGAGATCGGCCTAGTCACATCACGATACAGAGGCATTTCTTGATATGCCGCTCTAATAACCGTCTTATCGTTCAAAGCATAACGTTTGACGTTTTGCCTGGGCATGTTTAGGCAAACCGTTTTGTAGGTGAAGTTTAGATTTTTTTACTAGATTAAAGCGCTTATCACACTATTCAATTTGAACGTATCCAATTTAGGAAATCGAAAGATGTGATCGCAGTTAGAACAGATTGGATTCAATTGAGAGTTTATCCATTTTCAACTCTATATCTTCGATTTAGAAATCAATTTAGCGTAGTGTGATCACGAGCTCTCTACTTAGATTTCCTAAATAGGAAACGTTCAAATTGTATGGTGTGATTGCGTTTAAAGGGGCGTTTAGGTTTTACATTTTTTTTTTAGTAGTCTATGCCCAACTTTACATGACGTACAGCCGACAGTTAAATCTGTGGATCGGTCGTCAATCGTTCTGTGAACGTCACCTCAAACGTCAAGTAGTAGTTGTTCTGTGCCTTTTCAATTTTCTACTCCGGCGAATTTATTTATTTTTATTAAAGTAGGTTTTTGTAAAAATTAATATATTGAAGCAGACGGTGGCCACTGGCCAGGAAAGCCAGGAAAGAGGACGTAATCAGAGCTACAAGTTTATTTTTGAGAATCCTCAACATTTTTATAGTCATGGAGGCTGACGTAGATATTTCCACATTTGTAATCTCCAATTAAGATAATTGGTAAGTGTTTTTGTTGCTTTTCTCAATTTTCTAAATGTTCAGTTTTGTTTGACGCTTTGCGTCCTAATATTACACTCTTTTTTGTCTTGCTAGTATATTTTTCTTACCAGTTTGTAGCTTTAACTGTTGATTTGGACAAAGATAGTTTTTCATATTTAATTCTTATCTTTTTTTACTGGTATTTTGCTATGTAATCGGTTGGTACATTTTTATTTGATGGACGTTGTAGTGAGCTTATTTCTTACCTTAAATTTTATTTCCATTGCTATTGATTGCCCCGGTTAATTAATATAGTATTTTTTTATATCTCATACCAATTCATTTATTGCTAAAAGATTGCCTTTGCTAGTTACCTACCTACAAATTGTAACTATATAATTTTAACCTGAAATGTTCAAAATAGAACCCTTAGAAGGATTGCAAATTATAGTGAATAGTATTCTAAGGTGTTTCTTCGAACATTCCAGGAGGATTTTGAGATCAACTTGTACGCTGGTTGTCGGTGGTAAGCAAATCCGCACGGGACCATTGTATTTACCTGCTGTGTCGAACCTCGAGTCTCCTGTCTGTCAGCATTAGCGATTCACCCCGAAACTCTACGAGCCATAAGCCACAGCATAATTATGCATTTCTTTTTTAGTAATTTAATTAATTTAGAGTGATATTATTGTATAGATTCATTTTTTTTTTTTGAATAAACAATAATTGTCTAAACTTTCTTTTATTAATTCCTTTTATTTATTTGTTCGCTTGTCTGGTCTGCCTCACCGCAGATTGGTGTAACAAGGTATCAAAAATTTACCCAGCCATGCTCGGACAGAGTCTGTAGGGTGATCAAAGTATAGGTAAATAAAAAAATTATATAATTATATAAAATATATTTTTAATTACGTTTCTTAAAATGGTTACATTCTAGTATTAATCAGATAATAAAATCAGACTCTTAAAAGGCACATTAATCAGAATTATTTGTTTGGGTTGGCTTTTGAATCTTTTTACAGTTTTTACAGTGTCTTTAAACTAAATAAGTTAAGAATGCTTGTTAATTTTATTAAAATACAGTTTTTATGCCTAGAAAATCCATTCACAATTATTTTTATAAACATTTTAAAACATAATAACATAACAATTGTGCGCTTATTACAAAATGTATTACAATACTTACTTGCACTGGAAACAAATAGGTTAGGTTAGGTTCCGGAATGTTATGAAAATTAATGCGAGCGGAGCGCAGCGGAGCGAGCCCACCCGTAATACTGGTTGTAGCAGTACGACTGGTAACAAAATAGGTTAGATTTTGTAATGTTTATGACTCTGGTTCATTTCAAAATATGTTATAAAACGTAAAGTAATGTTTATAAAATTAATTGTGAATGGATTTCCTAGACATAAAAACTATATTTTTATAAAGCTAACAACCATAACTAACTAATTTAGCTTTAAAACACCATAAAAATCACATACAAGATTAAAAAAGAAATCCCATTTGTTTACTGTATTTTGCATACTTATAAATAACAATGGCTTAAAAAATCTTAAATTAATATTTAAGTAAGTAATTAAGTAAATGTTTTATAAACAAACTTATAAGTCACTTCCGCAGCCCTCTTAGATGTCAATGGCCGAGGAATCACGAAGCAGGGACACCCTACTTTTTTATAGCTCCATAACCTAAAACAATAAAACATTTTGTTATAAATCTCTCACCTTTTATCATGATTTATTGTTATAATTAACACAAGATTAGGATATAATCTTGTGCATCCCTAATAATCCTAAGTTGCATGCCCAACAGGGTCCATAATACTGGTCTTTGTTTTTATATTATAACATTTTTGTACATTATGGTTTCGCAATAAATAATAATTGAATTGAATTGAATTGAAGATATTAGTGTGTAATGTTTAATCATGATTTATTGTTATAATAAACATAAGATATTAGTTTAAGTGTATAAATAAAAACTAACCTGTGAAATCCAGTCAGAAGTCCATGGTCTTTTTACATTATATGTAGAATTAGCGTGACTCTCATAAAAAATCCTTAACTAACACTCATAATTTAATTGAAAATAACTTTTTTCTTCAATCGTCTCACTGTTATCACTTTTATTGTCGTATTTATCGATTTCTTCGATTGTGACGCCGCCATCTTATTCGCACGTAAACACACAGCTGACAGAGCGTAAATAGCGCCACAAGCATTGCGAACTACATTACGATGCGCTAAGCCATATCTCGATGTGGCGAAGTGACTAAAAGGGCAAATCGACGAATAGGTTGCTTTCATCGATCAGCCTAACTTTATAGTAGGCACATCATGAAATAATCAGTCAAATCAAGAAATGCCACTGTATCGTGATGTGACTAGGCCGATCTCGATCGGCCTAGTTAAACGAAACGGCGGCGACATAGATAGAGTATATATTTCACTAGACAACTCGCTTACATTTGGGTGATTTTGTACAGTTCAACATAAAATCTTAATAAAATATTAATGCATGTTTACGTAACTAGGAAACGTTTTTTTTATAGTACAAATATTTCTTAAGTGCTATAACTCATTTAGCGCAACATTTATCATAGTTTTTGCATTTAAATTTTCATCGCTCATTCATTCACAACTTCAAAACAAAACGTTCACGTAATTTGGACAAAAACTAAAACATCTACTACCGTATTAAATTATATAAGTATGTACAATAAAGTAAATAAAAAAAACACCACATTGGCTTTGTAAAATATTTCCTACCAAATGATTATGAAATCGTGAGTAATTATCGACATGAGTGATGTTCCTACATAGTTTCATCTGATTGAAGTTTGTACACATAGACTAGGGACTTAAAAGTTTAATAAAATACAGTACTAGTTATTGCCCTTGTAAGCCCTTGTGGATCGCATGAAAAATTAAAAAAAATAAAGCGAAATCTCTGCCTCTCTCTCTCTCTTCAGTCGTATACTCCTGAAAGAGCGGTCATGGTTATGAATAGCCTGAATAGACTTTTCCATAACTCTCATGGGAAAAATAGCAGCAGTGGTTTCCCTTTGCCTTATGCTGCTTTAGTTCTTTTAGAGATTACCGATCACCATGAAATTTTGCATACACTTTGTCTGGGACACCAGAAAGGACATAGAGTACCTTTCATCCATGAAAAAAGTACTGTACCCCAGGGATTATCTAAAATATAAAACTGTAACTAACGCCTGGCCAATGTGTTTTAGCAACAAGTTGTCAAGCAAGCGTTATAATTGCTTTTATATTTTTAATTTATCATCGCGTACGAAGTCGCGGGCACCAGCTAGTAAATAGCATATTTTTACTGCATGGATATCTTGAATGTCTTGTACAAGTCTATAGTTTTTGTGGTTACAAATCGTCCGTGACGACCCTAACCTTACCCGCGGTTGAAAAAAGCTAAACGCATGACTAACAGTTTTATAAACATTAGGAAGTGATGATCATCATTATCATTGTGACGTTATATATCATCATCCGTCTAAAGAAATCTCATTGTCTCTGTCGAATACCTTAAATGGTTTAAAAAGGCATGTTTTAGTCGTAAAATTGGCATCTCAAATGGGTTAGTCAAGCGTTATTTGCTTACTAGCTGGCGCCCGCGACTTCGTCCGCGTTGAAAGAGAAAAAGTAGCCTATCGTGTGTCCTGTACGTCTAAATGTTTATCTACCAAGTTTCGTGAAAATCACTTAATTCTTTTAAGAGTTATGGAGGAAAATACATACACACAGAAAAAAATTCTAAAAATTGTCAATTTAGTTTCAGTATCATGTACAGAGCCTATATACACGATATTTCTGAAAACAAAATAACTTACTCTATGACCAACTCTTACACATTTATTATTAGTATTGATGATGATGATGATGATACCTCATTTTGTTTATTTTTTAACGCGGACGAAGTTGCGAGCACCAGCTAGTATTGAATCGCAGCGCGCGCACATAAACATTTTCATTTAAGCTATTTTCTACATTTATTTATTATTTATTATTATTATTATTATTAACTAAGTACATACTATATTACTATATATACAACACTACTGAAAGGAATATTACAAGTACTTATGAGTTTAAATTAAAGGAAAGCACAACATTATATGTATATTTAAAAATATATTGACATATTATTTAACTGGTATCGAAAATAATAACTTAAAATTGAACACAAACTTTGTCAAAGTTTAAATTTTGATAAATGAAAAATAATTATTTTCTTGGAAACCATTACACTTTTTTTTGACGGTCCGCTTTGATTAAGTTGACACCTTAATTTAAAAAGGTACGAGCAAACAGATTCGTTATCTTTCATGTATGTGAGTGTTTTTAAAACAAATACTAAAATACACAGTCAAGCATCAACGTTCCTCGAATTTTTTTAAATTTTATTGACATTCCAAAGCACAGTTCAAAAGGGAATGCCGAGGTCTTCCCCTTTCTTTCATTGGACTCTTGTCGAAATCTCTCTTTTTCGGACCAAGCGCTTTAAGGTAATACAAGTCAGCTTTCCTCCATACAAACGTAGAATGATTATTACTCCGCTGTTTTATGTTAAATTTACAAAAGTAAGCATGATACCGATTTATCTTGTCGTTAATTAGGTTCGTATGCATACAAACTTTAAAAAAAAAAAATTTTGCTACGTAATTTTTGCTTGTTTGGCGCCGACTAAAAATTACTTAGGTAAAATAATAAGATTATTTTATGCTGTTCAGTTTTTTCGGCCGTTTTATTTTTTGTTAAAAAGTTTTATTTTATGTTTTTTTGTGGCTATAATCTAATATTTACTAGATGCTTAATTTTTAATTTTCCCACCCCCATTTTCCCACCCTTAGGGTAGGATTTTTTTTTCAAAATTTATACGAGACCAACTTCGAGGTATACCCTATCCATTAAAAGAAGAATTATCAAAATCGGACTACTCTGTAAAAAGTTATGCGTGGTTATACGCTACAATCGGTGAATGAACAATTTTCCTGTTTTCCTACCCTTAGGGTTGGAAATTTTTTTCCAAATTAAAATGGGATCCCCTTGGGGGTGCACCCTTTCAAATAAAAAAAGAATTATCAAAATTAACTAGCCGGTGCGAGCGACTTCGTCCGCGTTCTGGATGAAGTTACATTCGCCCTACAGTTAGAAGTAAGCGTCAAGCCATTAGAAATCGTAACAAAATTGCCCTTCATTTAGAAGTAAAAGTCGTAAACAAACCACAAATCTGTACCGGTGACATGCCACTTAACCACTCCGTTAAATTTAACTAACACAGTGAAAGTATTATTCAATTGTTGTAAACTTTTGGTTTCGATGGAAAGTTAAGCGTTACGTTACGTTACGTTACCCCATTCAAACATATTTTCCCTAAGAGTATGTTTGACTTTAGTTACAATTAGAACACCGTTCTAATATAGAATTTTTTGGACCTTATAAGGACTAAAAAATCTAAGTAACTAACTAAGCAATCCTTTATAAGTATTTCATTTAGCTTCCAAGTTTTTATTAAACTCGATGTAACTACTTACAAGGAGAATTAAAAGCTAAGAAAATTTGTAACGATGGATGGATGGGATTTATGTATTTCATGTCTTTTCATGGAAAAACTACTAGTAGGTGAATATATTTTGATGAAACTTTGCTCTTATATCTATATCTATACTAATATTATAAAGAGGAACGATTTAATTGTTTGTTTGTTTGTTTGTATAGAATAGGCTCTGAAACTACTGGACCGATTTGAAAAATTCTTTTATCATTTAAAGCCGAAATTATCCGTGATGAACATAGGATACTTTTTACCCCGGGAAAATGCTTCATTCCTACGGGAAAACGGGTAATAGGACAACGGGTAGTAAGAATTATCCTTACGTACTTATCTTTTTCACATAACTTCTAAACGGCTGAACCGATTGGGTTGAAATTTTATATGGCTATTTCGATGGTTTCCTAGATGATTTAAAAATATAATTGGACCCGGTAGGTGGCGCTGCTGTCAGTATGTCAACTACTAAACGGCTTGACCGATTGAGTTCAAATTTTGTATGTGTATTTCCATGGTTTCAAAGACACGAATGTATTATATTTTATAAAGTTACGCCGACGAAGTCACGTGCAATAGCTACTTGCTTATATTTTAGTATTATAATCTACACGAAACCGGAAGTGGGTCGCAATTGTACCATAAATAAACTTATGAATAATCTTGGATTGACTCGATATCAACACAATACGGTTAACTATTAGAAAAAAGTGTATCTGAAGCCTCAATTTTTTTTCAACATGATGATCATAATTTTTTTTAATCATTATTAAACAATAGTGGAGGCCAAATGAGATCATTTTATGTATCATTTATCATTATTTCGATTTAATACATCAATCAATTTATCTGAATGTTTGTGTGTGCAGCCTTGATTAGAAGTTTTGTGACGCCCACTTTGTAGTTTTGTTAACTTTTTTGTTAATAGTAGGTATGTATTACCTATTTTATTTGTTTAATTATACGTCTAGCAAAAACGATTGGAGGTGTTTGTTACATGATAATATATAAAAAAAAAAATTATAAAAAAAAACATCTTCTATATTCACATACTAGCTGTTTCGCGCGACTTTGTCCGCGTAATTTTATAAAATAAAATATAGCCCTATGTTACTCTCTGATAATATAGCTTCCAATCAGTGAAATAATTTTTCAAATCGGTCCAGTAGTTTCATTCAAACGAACAAACAAACAAATCTTTCCTCTTTATAATATTAGTATAGATAAAGAGGAAAGATTTGATTGTTTGTATAGAATAGGCTCCGAAACTAATGGACCGATTTGAAAAATTCTTTTACCATTAGAAGCCGACATTATCCGTGATTAACATAGGCTACTTTTTACCGCGGGAAAATGCTTCATTCCTACGGGAAATCTGAAATAAAAGAACTAGTGTCTTGGCCTGGGATACACTTGATAGAGCCATCTATCCAAAATCAGGTGAAGCGACTAACATGACAACTGCTTGGTGATATTTTTAGCGATTGCTCCACGGTAGATGGCGTTTTATACCTTTCAACGCGGACGAAGTCGCGAGCACAAGCTAGTATCTAATAAAAGAAAAAAATAGACAATGTTTTTCGATTAGCTCTCCTGCAAAAAGTGTAATTTTTATTTGTGGCACTTTAGTTTTTAAGCAGCGAAAGGTAACGAAAGCTTCAAACTATTTCAAGTAATAGATTATCCACAACGTCAACAATAGGAACCTATGTAAGTGAACCTATGCTTGCACAACGCATTCCAAATAGGTATGAATGGACACTAACATTAAAATTCAATGTGACAAAACTATTGACATGTCTAATATATGCACGGCGAACGGTACGAACAAAAAAAACCTAAATGTCCATAGAAAGTTCTTGTAACAATAGAGATTTTTTATAACAGATAGGAAATGTCATGCGTCGAATTTGTCAAAACGGAACAGCGAGATGAATGGAGATGTCATTGTGTTTGTTATTACTTTAAATTAGAACGTGTACAGATTATAAACATTGTTATATATTTTTTACGAACATACATACATAGATGTCAAGTGAAAGTGCTGGTTGGTTTAACTGTAGTTTGACAGTTATTGATTTTTCCAATAGTGTATTAGCTGGGCCCCAGCCCAGCCATGAGCACACCAATTCCAACGCTCCCTTACGAAGTTAGAGAACGATAGAAAATAAAGCGCGATGATTGGTCAAAATTTTATGTGGGCGTTACAACAACCAATCACCGGGCTTTATTTTCTGTCGTTTCGTCAATCTACAACGCTCCTGTTTGCACTGGGTGCTCTTGGCTAAGGGCCCTGGGGCCCTAGACAAAGTAACCAATCGAAAACGATAACGAAGTTCGAAAGCAATAAAATGTATGGGATTGACATAAGCCTTCGCTAAATCACGTGATACTTCCCATACATTTTAACGATAACGAACTTCGTTATCGTTTTCGATTGTTACTTTGTCTAGGGCCCCTGGTATAGTTTGTAACATTTTAAAAGTATCGAAAACACTTGAGACTACTTCAAATCAGTCTTCATTGACTTGCATTGTTAATGCAAGTCAATGAAGACTGTAACCATCAATGTACTACAACTATGGATTTAGCACGCCATACAAAGGCTTGATTTCCTCCTTCGCTGTCGTCGGTCGCTGACGTCTGTCGAGCGTACGGTCGTCGGTCGCGTATGACAAAGAAAAAGCGACTAATTGCTAAACAAGCAAATTAATTAATTAGGTAAAGCGTGATACCCGACGGCGCGGCGGCGCAGTCACGCGCCGACTCAAAATTACTTAGGTGTACTTAAATTAGTTTAAGAACTTAGTTATTAAGGTTAAATAAAATAATTTTTTGCTTTTCAGTTTTTTCAGCGGTTTAATTTTTTGTTAAAAAGTTTTTACATTATAATCTACTAATTACTAAATGAATAATTTTTGATTACTTTTTTTCAATTGTAATACACAACTCCGCATTAAAATCTGTGAGTGAACAATAAATCACCCCTATTTTCCCACCCTTAGGGTACTAGGAATTTGTTTTCCAAATTTATATGGGATCAACTTCGAGGTAATACCCTGTCCAATAAAAATAGAATTATCATTATGCGTGGTCGAATTCCAACAATGGGTCAAATACATTACAATCAGTGAGTTAACAATCAATCATCCCCTGTTTTCCTACCCTTAGGTTTGGAATTTTGTTTTCCAAATTTATATGGGACCACCCTCGGGGTATACAATTTCCAATAAAAAAAGAACCTCCTCCATTTTTCGTTTTCATCGGTTAAAAATCAGGCCATTTTATTTCTTTAACATACACTTTGGAGAAATGGGCAATAAAATTTATTCATAATTTTAGTAATTTCCTACAAATATTTCAGATTTTGAAAATCTGAAGATTTTCAGAAAAAAAAAGTATAATAAAACCAAAAGAAAAGGAAGTTAGTGTTATTCTAAAATATTATTAAGACCATCACAAGCAAAACCAAACGAGTATGACGCGACTAACTGTAAAATGATCCGATGCATTTCTTTTCGGTGACATTGACGCCCATTGTTTATTTTTTTACTGTATTACATCATTCGTGTACGTTCATAACGGTTTTCGGTAATATTTTGTGTGTCACACATATAATTAACGAATTGTGTCATCTAATACTTACCAACATATTACTTACTAGCTAATGCTCGCGACTTCGTCCGCGTTGAAAAGTATAAAACGCCATCTACCGTGGAATGGATCGCTAAAAATATCACCAAGCAGTTGTCATGTTAGTCGTTTCACCGATTCTGGATAGATGGCGCTGTCAAGTGTAACCCGGGCCAAGCCGCCTAGTATTTACTTTTATTTTAGATTTCCCGTAGGAATGAAGCATTTTCCTGCTTTAAAAAGTAGCCTATGTTCATCACGGATAATGTCGGCTTCTAATGGTTCATATTCAACACAAACAAACAAACAATCAAATCTTTCCTCTTTATAATATTAGTATCTAAAATGAAAGTAAATACTAGCGGCTTGGCCTGGGATATACTTGAGTCAGTCAAGTCAAGTGACTTGACAGTGCCATCTATCCAGAATGAGGTGAGGTGACTAACATGACAACTGCTTGGTGATATTTTTAGCGATCCGCTCCACGGTAGATGGCGTTTTATACTTTTCAACGCGGACGAAGTCGCGAGCACCAGCTAGTTTAAATATAAATCATTTTGTTAAGGTGCATGCAGAGTTAACTCGCGCGCGTAGTAAAGAAATCTCTCATATCTTCGCGATATTAAACTTGTGTCCGGTGGGAAGACACCAATAATACCCTACCGTTACCTATGTGATGGATTACGGAAGCGTCTGGTACTAATTAAACCAGCAGACCTCTACTTTAAATGACTATTAGACATACTTAAAACCTTGATGCAAACTAATAGACGAGAAATGCAGTACTTCACTGAATTATCCACAATTATCCTGTCCCATAGAATTGATAGGTTACAAGTTCGGATCCAGGGTCCGTTAGGAAATTACGAAGATTCCTTGCGTTCACTCGTCTATCACGGCATTAGGGTGTATTTGCATTGGATTCATAAAGGTTGGAAACCATTATAGTGCTATTAGACGTACTAAAATTATGTAATAAACATCATTACGGGAACTTTATGGGTACCAAGCTGGGTAGCTGTCGGTGGAGTATTTTATTAATAAAGGATTAAAAAAAATGTCTAGAGTTTTCAAGATGTTTAGCGACTCTTGATTGGCAAATAAAGTTGATTTATTTAGAGTTTTCCGAGCTGGATTTGATACGGTGTTCACTAATGGCAAGAGCGAGAGAAGGTTTGTGAACAATGCATTACTGGTCGTAAGTCTATACTAATATTATAAAGAGGAAAGATTTGTTTGTTTGTTTGTATAGAATAGGCTCCGACTAGAATAGACTAGTGGACCGATTTGAGAAATTCTTTTACCATTAGAAGCCGACATTATCCGTGATGAACATAGGCTACTTTTTACCGCGGAAAAATGCTTCATTCCCACGGGAAATCTAAAATAAAAGTAAATACTAGCGGCTTGGCCCGGGAGATAGCGCCATCTATCCAAATCAGGTGAAACCTCGCAGAGATATATTATTTCGATGGATGAAACGACTAACATGACAACTGCTTGGTGATATTCCACGGTAGATGACGTTTTATACTTTTCAACGCGGACGAAGTCGCGAGCAACAGCTAGTAGTGAATAAACTAAACAAAATTTCGGTCAAGTACAACAAAATTTGCTACATCACGTGGAGGCTAATTATGTAAACACCGATAAGAAAATTGACGAAAGTCGATAAACACTTTTTGGGTTATCATCTGACACATTTTCCAAGTAATAATCATGGACGTGTATGTAAAAGGGTTATCGGAAAACCGATAATAGGATATCTATGCATTTAATCAACATGAGGTAGATTATTTATATACTTACTACGTAATTTCCCAGAATTTTTTGACATTGGAAATGTCTTTTTTATAATAACGCTGTTAAATAATAAATTAAAATGTTTATTTATTGTAAGAAAAATCGTTTTTACAATGAATCCGTGATTGAAGACTCCTTTTAAGCCAAACACGATATATCTGCTGTAAGTTGCTGAGGAGTTGGGTGTCCCGCAGACTTTTTGATGCTGCAGCATCAGATCAAGGTTGCCATGTGATGGAAATATCACTAAAGTAACAGTATACCAATTTCACATCATGTGGAAACATGTGGAGTCATTTGAACATTTGGAAGTTAGTTAAATCCATCGAAGTACTACAACTATGGAATTTGCGTCACAAGTGCCAAAGAGGCACATAAAAAGTACGCCTATACGGAATCATGGCGGAGTCTGGGCTTCGCGCGTCGATGGCGAAAGGTATCATAGTAACGACCAAGTTCTACTATTGATTTTAAACTCCAATGTGTTGACATAAACTCACATTTTCTTTAAATAACAGATGTTTGTTAGGTTTTAAATGACAGATTATTTTATTTATTAAGAGACTTTGCGCTCTGCGCATAATATGTCACTTTAAATGTTCCATAAAGTTCGTAGTGTTTTGTATGGAGTGCGAAATCCATAGTTGAAGTACATTGATGGTTAAATCCCACCATCAACTATGTCCGTATTTTAAAGTATAACGTGTGTGCATGACAGTGTCATTTGAGGGACTGAATGATACTGAGTTCATTGGACTCAGTATATGAGATCCATCTGCTGATAGTCATCAGTCACTATAATCTTGCTTTTCGCTTCCATCTATGCTGACAGCTTTATATTTTTTTTATTTTACTCAAGACGTTCGTTCTATTTCAATATCTTGAAGCAAAAATTCATTGGAAATCAACGGAAAATTAACAAGAGCGAATCTTGAGCACGTATCGCTTGACACAGTTTCTAGGGGTCGAGAGCAGAAATCAGGTAACCCACTATTTCATTTTTTCTTTCTTTTTAAAATACTCTTTATGAAGTGTTACCTTGATATACCTATTAGAATGAAACAATGGTTTTAACGTAGGTATAGACTACTTGTCTCTTGTGTTGACTGACTGTTGTTTTCTTTATGTTAAACAGGCTGACTGTCCACTTGATGGTAGGTGGCTACCGTCGTCTATAACACAAGCAACGCCACAAGTGCTACAAGTCTCTGTCGTCTACAAGTAGGATTACATGTGTTTGTGTGTGTGTGTGTGTGTATGTGTGTGTGAGTATGTGTAGTTTATTTGTGTACGCGCACATATAGTTTATTATCTAGATTAATATCGTTCTTCCCTACTTCCCTACAAAGTATGCCTCTGGTAGGGTTGTATTTCATCTATACTTCTATACTAATATTATAAAGAGGAAAGATTTGATTGTTTGTTTGTTTGTATTGAATAGGCTCCGAAACTACTGGCCAGATTTGAAAAATTCTTTTACCATTAGAAGCCGACATTATCCGTGATGTACATAGGCAACTTTTTACCGTGGGAAAATGCTTCATTCCTACGGGAAATCTATAATAAAAGTAAATACCCTAAATTAAAGTCTATCGATGGCGTTATCAAGTGTTATAATTTTATACTTTTTAACGCAGACGAAGTCGCGAGCACCAGCTAGTGTATTATATTTTTAAAAGCTAGCATGAAACATGAAAGAATAATACTCAGTGGTTTTTAGTGTTATCATTTTACAAGTATTTTATATTGACCTTAAAATTTTTAAAATTATAAATAATTAATTAAAAAGTGTTAATTTTTTTTTAATTAAAACCTACTATATAAAATCCTTTAGACGATTCTTTAGAAAACAACAAATATTCGACGAAGCTAGATTCTTGACCTTTTACAAAATAAACCGCAACCGTTTACGCAGAGTATAGAATGACATCATATCGAAGTCATCATTATAGGAAATCCTACAGCTGATTCAATTGACCTCTAATTAGGGACAATACGTGTTCAATTAAGGAGTTTTAGCCTTTAAACTCATTAGAATTTAGACACGGAGAAAGCCGATTTAATAAGAAATTAATCAAAATAATTTTGAGTGATAAAGTCTTAAATCAAACAGAAAAACTAAATTAATTTTTCATATAACTATAAATTCAACCGACTTCCATAAAAGGAGGAGGTTCTTAATTCGACTGTATTTTTTTTTGTTTCGACTGGGTGAAACGATTTTGATGGGTTTTTTTATTTGAAAGCTGGTACTTCTCGTGTGGTCCCATTTCAATTTGGTCCAGTTCTGATAATGGCATCCATGAGAAAACGGATCGAAATCGGTTTTTTCAACCGACTTCCAAAAAAGGAGGAGGTTCTTACCTATCCTACGACTGACATGTTTTTTAATTAAGTTTTGTCAAAAAAAGCGTTGGCCCAATAGTCTGTTTATGATTTTATTTTTGGTATGAATAATTGTGCATCTCAGTCGAGTGCTCTTCCCGCGCTTTGTGCTGTGTGAGACAGAACGCATTTCAGCCATGAGACCGATTTAGTTCGGGCCACCGACTTGTTTCACCTTAAGACTTGGTGTCATCAGTGCCGTCACCAAGTCCGTCCGCATCTATCCGCGTAGATAAGCTAGAGTAAGATGTATAAAAAAAAATTTATTTTTAATTTGAGTGTGCAGTTTGTCATTGAATTTGGTAAAGATATGCATAAGTCGCTCACACCTTGACCGATTCGTTACGTAAACACGCGACTTCCTTGTTTATATATAAAAATAATTACTAGTATATAAATTAAATTTGGTTTCGTAAGTTTGTAACTGCGTTTTTAACACATCCATTAAAAGTTTTATGTAGAATTCTTTGGATTTTTACGTAACCACACTGGACCACAGACTAGAGCTTTCAAACGAAAAAAAGAATCATCAAATTCGTTTCACCCAGTAAAAAGTTATGAGGTAACAAACATTAAACAAATACAGTTGAATTGAGAATCTCCTCCTTTTTTGGAAAAAATACAGTCGAATTGAGAATCTCCTCCATAAATTATGTTTATGCATATGTTTTATGTTTGTTTCAACCGACTTCCAAAAAGGAGGAGGTTTGTTACCTCATAACTTTCAACTGGGTGAAACGATTTTGATGATTGTTTTTTTATTTGAAAGCCGGTGCTTCCCGTGTAGTCCCATTTCAATTTGGTCCGGTTCTGACAATGGCATCCACGAGAAAAGACCATGTTTGAAGTCAGATTATTTTTTGATAAAAGGGTTATTATATAATATTACTTGGTACAAATAAAATTTATTCTTATTCTTAAAATTCATCAATAACTTTCAGCCTCAAGTGTTCCAAAGACGTAAACAATCCACAGTTTCTCTCAAAATCGAGGAAATCAATAATGACGGCGCCTATTACTAGGTTAATTTTAACTAATACGTTTTGTAATTGCGTTATAACTAACAGTACATGAAATTAGTTCAATATGCTAGCATACAGATCCTAATCAACGCTATAAATCATGAGGAGATTGCTCTGATACCATCTTTGCTATTAAAATCATAGTAATTGAGTTCAATGAACTCCTCCATACACTAGTTCGAGTAATGCATCATCATATCATAAAAAAAATATTTATGTAAACATTATGACATTTTTTTATCAATTCAATTGATATGAAAATATTGCAATAATTACACACTCGCTGTTATTTCTTTGAGCATTGTTTATTGTATTTATTTCTGCAGTAAACAATTTTATCTATACTAATATTATAAGGAGGAAAGATTTGATTGTTTGTTTGTTTGTATAGGATAGATTCCGAAACTACTGGACCGATTTTATCCGTGATGAACATAGGCTACTTTTTACCTTGGGAAAATGCTTCATTCCTACGGGAAAACGGGTAATAGGACAACGGGTAGTAAGAATTATCCTTCCGTACTTATCTTTTTCACATAACTTCTAAACGGCTGAACCGATTGGGTTGAAATTTTATATGGCTGTTTCGATGGTTTCCTGCATTATTTAAAAATACAATTGAACCCGGTAGGTGGCGCTGCTGTCGCTATGTCAACTACTAAACGGCTTGACCGATTGGGTTGAAATTTTGTATTGTGCATTTCCATGTTTTCACAGACACGAATGTAAGTATTATATATTTTATAAAGTTACGCGTACGAAGTCGCGAGCACCAGCTAGTAAATAATATAAATGTTGCGAATCGAGGCTGTTACATTATAGAAAAAGGAAAATTTATTTTAATTTCATTTTATTAAGGAAAACAAATAATAATTACACAATATATATTATAGTAAATAAGAAAAGAGAGAAACATTTATGTATACATAGATAAACATAATATTGCAATCAACATTTTCCACGAATTAGTAAAGAAATTTTATACAGAGATAAATACATTATTATTTCTTATAGTTATTTAAATCGGTTCAGTAGTTTTGGCGTGAAAGCGCGACAGACAGACAGAGTTACTTTCGCATTTATAATATTAGTAGAGGATAGAGATGTTTTTGAATGACCGTCGTATTTTTATTAGTTAGCTAGTTTTAATATACTATTTTGTCAATAATAAAAAATGTCGGCCTGTCTGTCGAGCCTCATATAAAAAAAAATGCGTCAACCGATATCACTATATATTGTAAAACAAAGTCCACCGCCGCGTCTGTCTGTTCGCGATATACTCAAAAACTGCTGCACCGATTTTCATGCTGTTTACACCAATGGATAGAGTGGTTCTCGAGGAAAGTTTTGGTATATAATTTACAAAGTTACGCGGGCGAAGTCGCGGGCAGCAGCTAGTGTATAATAATAATAGCTAGTGTATACTTATTGCAATGTATCCTATTCAATGCAAAACTCCCTTCTCTCTTCTCGAAGCTACGTCGTAAAAAAGCTGCAACGTAAATAAAATAGTATTTATTTCGCGTGTTAAATCACTAAGTTTTTACAAGAGGGGTAACTTAAGTTACTTCGAGGCTAGGCCAGGTGCAGTTAAGTTGTTGACCTTAGTCAAACGCATTATTAAAGTTACCCATGAATACTGCAACGGACTAAAGAACTACATTTACTAACTATTGGAGTAATGTTATACACACGAAGTTTGACTAATTATTGGAGTTTACTCCATAGTGCATAAGAATCGATTTGCATATCTATACTTTACTAATATTATAAAGAGGAAAGATTTGATTGTTTGTTTGTTTGTATTGAATAGGCTCCGAAACTAGTGGACCGATTTGAAAAATTCTTTTACCATTAGAAGCCGACATTATCCCTGATGAACATAGGCTACTTTTTACCGCATGAAAATGTTTCATTCCTACGGGAAATCTAAAAGAAAAGTAAATACTAGCGGCTTGGCCCGGGAGATAGCGCCATCTATCCAAAATACGGTAGATGGCGTTTTATACTTTTCTACGCGGACGAAGTCATGTGAAATAGGTAGTAATATATAAATGCAGACTGATCAAATGCATTAAGTCTTGAAACTCCAAGGTTGAATCGAGTTCATAAGAAAAAAAAAGAAAAAGTTCAGACCAGACTCTCTGTAAGCCAGATAGTTTTAAAAATAAAACTTGACGGAAACTTGTCTATGTGCAAAAGAAGTCTCCTCATATTGCTCAAGTAAAATTAAGTTAACATAAATATACTTTGGAACTTAAAAGATTAAATAGGTAGGTATTTGGTTCAGGTTTGCGTTGTCACGAATTCCCCTATTGACATTTAAAATATGGCTAAGAAGATATAAAATAAGGCTAGTCATCATGAACTTAAATCTTAGAGTACCTAAAGTATATATGGCAAGTTATACCTTAGTGTAAAAAAAACCCATCGCATTTTTATACAATTTCCTCAGACAAGTTAAGACAAAAAAATTTGTAAAAGATCAAGTTACTCGGGTGTTATTTACAATTAGAATATGGCTAAGAAGATATAAAATAGGGCTAGTCAACATGAACTTATATCTTATACTACTTAAAGTAACCTTATAGTACTTAAGTCTTAAGCACCAACATAGCAAGTTAAACCTTAGAGTGAAAACTATCATATTTTTATACAATTTCCTGCTGCAAAGTTTCTCTTGTAGAGTTTATTAATGAAATAAAAGCAGTGGATTTAAAACAGAAAACTTATTATTGTTGCAAAAACACACATTACATACAATTAACAAAACCAATGAACAAACTATGTATGTTTTTCATGTTTTGACATTCGAATCGAATCTCGAATGTTAGCTGCCAGGAACGCCTGATTACAATAATATGCAACCTCCAACATGCCCTCTTAATCTAAGTCCTGGTCAGCATCGAGCAAACAATTTGTAAACAGTTTATGTTTAGTCACAGACAAGGGTTTTGTAAAAACGTCAGCTACCATACAATCAGTTGATATATAATGTAATTCAACTATTTTCCTATCAACAGCATCCCTCACATAGTGGTATCTTATATCTACATGCTTAGTTCGTTTGTGAAATATAGCATTAGTAGCCAACTTAGCCGCCGACTGATTATCACTAAATAAAACAACTGTTTTACAACTACCAGTAAGCTCTGCTAGAAGAGCACGAGCGTACACCGCCTCACGAGTCGCTTCAGACAAAGCAATATACTCCGCCTCGGTGGACGAAAGTGCGATACATGTTTGCTTGTAGCAACCCCACGAAATAACGTTCCTACCTAATTTGTAGACGTAACCCGTGTATGATTTGCGATCAGCCCCGTTAGCCCAGTCTGCATCAGTATATCCTTGTAATAAAAACTTATCTACCACATTATTACATTTACGATATACAAAACCTAAATTAATAGTACCTTTAAGATAGCGTAACACTCGCTTAGCTGCCACCCAATGCTCAGTAGTGTAGCAAGTATTAAACTGACTTAAAAAACTTGTTGCAAATGATATGTCAGGCCGAGTAGTAACAGACAAATACATTAGGCAACCTATCAACTCCTGATACGGTAACTTACTATCGTGAACGCTATCAGTAAACTTCAGACCTG
Source organism: Synanthedon vespiformis (assembly GCA_918317495.1). Lineage (NCBI taxonomy): Eukaryota > Metazoa > Arthropoda > Insecta > Lepidoptera > Sesiidae > Synanthedon > Synanthedon vespiformis. The sequence goes on along the minus strand of OU906968.1, from coordinate 1,240,838 downwards.
TATCTAAGGGTGTCTTAGCAACCTTACAGTTGGTCATATCAAACCTCTCTAAAAGTTTTTTGATGTATTGTTTCTGACTCAGCTTCAACTCACTACTAGTACGCACTACCTTAATGCCTAACATATGTCTTACTTCACCTAAATCTTTAATAGTAAAATTGGAACTCAAAGACTTCTTTAAATCATTTGCCATCACATCACAATTGTAGAAACAAAAGAAATCGTCGACGTACAAAGTAACAATAATAAACTTCTTACCCACTCGACGACTGAAGATACAGTTCTCATGCTGACTCTGCACAAACTTTTCAGAAAGTAATACTTCTTTTACCTTCTCATACCACGATCGTGACGCCTGTTTTAATCCATACACAGCTTTCTTGAGTTTGTATACTTTATGCTCATTGCCCTCTTTGACAAATCCTTCTGGCTGACACATAAATATCTCCTCACTTAAATCGCCATTAAGAAAAGCAGTTTTCACGTCTAGGTGATCTATCTTCAAATCAAGTTCTACTGCAAGTGATAATAACATCCTTAACGAACTGTGTCTTACAACAGGAGAGAATGTCTCGTTGTAATCAACACCAAATTGTTGCATAAATCCTTTCGCAACTAATCGCGCTCTGTAAGTAGCTATCTTTCCATTAGCATCTCGTTTGATTTTGTATAACCACCGATTCTTGACTATGTTTTTATTCGCTGGTCTATCAACCAACTCCCAGGCAGCATGATTATTAAACGAATCAATTTCCTCCTGCATAGCCCGTTGCCACAGCTTACAGTCGCTTGAACGCAAAGCCTCTTTGAAAGTTGTTGGCTCACTCCGTTCTTCATTCAGTTCAAGACAATGGCAAGTCTTCGGTATTCTAGGACGCAAGTTATAGGCTGGTGCATCATTCATAGATTGTTTTGATGTGACATCTTCAATAGACTTCGATGAGTCAGATGTTTCTGCGTCGACAAATTCATCAGACATTATCGGTATCTCCGATTCAACAACATCTCCAGGCAGGTTTGGCATCTCCGCCTCAAACTCATCCTTCAACAATTCTCCTCCAGTCTCGTCAGTACCGCTAGGAAAGAAAATCTCCACAGTATTTTTTCTTCTACTGACTCCTGGAAATTTTGTTTCATTAAAGACAACATCACGACTACGAATGACTTCATCTTTGTCAAGATCATATAACCTATATGCATTAGCTTCATATCCTAGAAATATACAACGTTTGCTCTTTGGATCAAGTTTGCTTCTCTTACACTTATCAATATGAGCGTAAGCTTCACAGCCAAATACACGTAAACGCTTTAAACTCACTTTATTACCAGACCAAGCCTCTTCTGGTGTCTTACCAGAAAGCCGTTTTGAAGGTGACAAGTTAATCAAGTAAGCTGCCGTATTTGCTGCCTCTGCCCAAAACTTGTGGTCAAGGTGTGCAGTATACAAAAGACATCTAACTTTTTCAATAAGAGTGCGATTTAATCGTTCAGCCGCGCCGTTTTGTTGTGGACTATACGGCACTGTCACTTGATGCAAAATCCCCTTATTTTTCAAAAAATTAGCTAAATCTTTGTTAACATACTCAGTACCATTATCCGACCTCAAAGTTTTCACTTTATCCCCAGTTTGATTTTCAACAAACTTAATAAAGTTCTTAGTGTATTCAGTTACCTCATACTTCCGTCTAAGAAAGTACACGAATACTTTTCTCGTATGATCGTCCAAGAATGTTAAAATGTACCTCTTTCCTCCAAGTGAGTTGACAGGTAGCGGTCCGCACAGGTCAGTGTGAACTAAGTTTAACCGCTTCTCTGCTACTGGCTTTTCAGGATTGCAAGGAAAGGGAGACCGTGCATGCTTCCCTTTTAAACAAACATCACATGCCACATCCTTACAGGGGTCATCCTGAAAACTAATATCATTAGCGAGTCTATTTTTTAAAAGCTTCATATTATTGCCACTTAAGTGACCAAGTCTCTGATGCCAAATTGACGTACTAACGCTTAGATTCACCCTTAGATTGCAAGTCTGAAGTTTATATGCACCTCCTAAGTCATTAACAGAAATTACCTCATCACTTAAATTAGAAATTGTACAACCATTAGTATTAAAGTTAACTAAACAACCATTCTTAATCAATTGAGAAACAGAAATCAAATTTACAGATAGTTTAGGTATAAACAACACATTAGTTAAAATCAAATTACATGACAACTTAATGTTACCTTTTCCTGTACATTTGAGTTTTTCACCACTTGCTATAGTTACCGAACTATTGAGCGTTTGAAAATCATTCATCCAATCACGCCTTCCAGTCATGTGGTTGGTGGCTCCAGAGTCGATGTACCACGAATCATCCGCCTCTACAGTAGTGAATGCCGACAAAACACAGTTCCCAGAAGTTTTCTTCTGACTGCGACAATCTTTCTTCAGATGTCCTTTTCGTCTACAATTCCAACACCATGGCTGCTTCTTTTGACCAGAAGTTCTATTCGTATATGACTCAACCTTGTCATGTGTCACGTTACTCGTCGTTGCAGTATTCGGTGCAACAGTGCTTCTCTTGTCGGAGTACAAGCACTCAGTCGAATTCTCACGAGTCCAACGCTTGTCTTGCAACAATTTCGTTTTAACCAAATCTGCGGATATAACAGCCCCTGAATGTTCTAATGCCATGATCATGGGTTCGTATTCCGATGGCAAACCTTGTAGCATAATCGCCCCAAGAAACTCATCGTCGACAGCTTTTTTCATATTTGCCAATTGTTGGGCCAATGATAAAACTTCATCGATATACGCTTCCATACTGATAAAATTCTCCAGCTTAACCGAACACAGCCTACGCAGCGCTCTCAGCCTCATTCCGAGTCCTTTATCATCAAATGCACTTTCCAGAGCATCCCATGCTTGTTTAGCAGTATTAACACCAATCAAATGGGAAAAACAACATCTTTCAACGCTTAAACAAATCATTGACTTAGCTTTCTCATCCAGACGTGTCCTCATTTCGGGCTTTGTGGTGTCATCAGCCGAATATCCTCGTATACAGTTCCATAAGTTCTCTAACGTCAACGCATTTTCCATGATAAATTTCCATTCTATATAATTTTCACGGCCTTTCAATTTTTCAATCATACTTCCGTTAGGCAATTTATTCATGTTTACGTTTACTTTTTACTGCAGTGCTGGTTCATAACCTCTTGTAGAGTTTATTAATGAAATAAAAGCAGTGGATTTAAAACAGAAAACTTATTATTGTTGCAAAAACACACATTACATACAATTAACAAAACCAATGAACAAACTATGTATGTTTTTCATGTTTTGACATTCGAATCGAATCTCGAATGTTAGCTGCCAGGAACGCCTGATTACAATAATATGCAACCTCCAACAGTTTCCTCCGACAAGTTAAGACAAAAAAAGTTGTATCAAGTTACTAGGGTGTTACTTGCAATTAAAATATGGCTAAGAAGATATAAGTAAAATAAGGCTAGTCATAATGAACTTAATCTTAGAGTAGCTAAAGTAGTAAATTTTACCTTAGTACGAAAACCATCACATTTTTTATACAATTTCCTGCTGCAAGTTTCCTCTGACAAGTTAAGACAAAAAAAGTTGTATCAAGTTACTAGAGTGTTACTTGCAATTAAAATATGGCTAAGAAGATATAAGTAAAATAAGGCTAGTCATAATGAACTTAATCTTAGAGTAGCTAAAGTAGTAAATTTTACCTTAGTAGGAAAACCATCACATTTTTTATACAATTTCCTGCTGCAAGTTTCCTCTGACAAGTTAAGACAAAAAAAGTTGTATCAAGTTACTAGAGTGTTACTTGCAATTAAAATATGGCTAAGAAGATATAAGTAAAATAAGGCTAGTCATAATGAACTTAATCTTAGAGTAGCTAAAGTAGTAAATTTTACCTTAGTAGGAAAACCATCACATTTTTTATACAATTTCCTGCTGCAAGTTTCCTCTGACAAGTTAAGACAAAAAAAGTTGTATCAAGTTACTAGAGTGTTACTTGCAATTAAAATATGGCTAAGAAGATATAAGTAAAATAAGGCTAGTCATAATGAACTTAATCTTAGAGTAGCTAAAGTATTATAAATGTTACCTTAGTACGAAAACCATCACATTTTTTATACAATTTCCTGCTGCAAGTTTCCTCTGACAAGTTAAGACAAAAAAAAGTTGTAAGAGATCAAGTTACTCGGGTGTTACTTGCAACTTACTGGATTTATTCCACATTAACTTACATACGGTACTTTGCGAAACAAGAATATAACGACCTTTGAAGTCGGTTCAAGTTTTATAAGGTCCGCCAGTGTATCTCGGTTTGTGTCAAAAGAAAGTGCAATCCTCAGGTACTTACGACTGCTTAAGGTGTTATCAACTGAAGAATTTCCGCATACAACTCCCAACTAATACACAGGCACTGTGGCACAATACTAAAATTTATATTAAGTATACACACCGAAACCACTGTTTGTATAGAGCTTGTCAATGCAACAGCAACTTTCTATTGAAACTTGTGTTTGAAACACGGATTTTAACTTATTAAGTGACGTCACAGAATTTTGATAACACAAAATGTCTTTTTTACATGTTCTCCCGTAAAAAACGATTTGTGTTTCGCGATTTTTTTTTTGGTGACGTAAAAGTTTTTCAGCAGATGCGAATACACGTCTACCCGTGGCGACTGTCTGTCGGCGACTGAACTGTTTGAATGTTCGTTCGCTGACTCGCTTGGGGAACAACAGTGATGTTGTGTGCAGCCCTCAGACAGTTGACCTTCGTATAATGAAATGCGACCAAGTGAAGTTGGTCTCGGAGACCGGTTCGCTTTGGGCAAAAGTGGTTATACTGACTTTTTTTTCTTTTTCTCGCTCACTTCACTTTGAACGTTTAGATGAGCTTCGTGGTTTATTTTTTCGAAACTGCAATTTATTAAAATAACATTAGGTCTGCCTTCGCCTTCAGCGCGCTGTGAAGAGTTTGTTGGTTAGAGATTTTGTTAAATAGGACCTCCTGCAACATTGACCTCAACGTAATTGATCTCAAAATACAATAATTCTATTTTTACAAGCATTTGCTGATTTTGTCTTGGCCAACAACCAACTCTGTAGCAAGGATGAGGCCTATGATGGAGCGAGCTCACCCAGAAGACTCTCAAAGGACCTGTTACTGTAGAGGGTGTGACTCTTAAATTTCTGCAAAATTACGACAAACGATCAAGTTAGGCAGGAACAACGTTGAGAAAGAGGTTGACAGAAGTATACATTTTCCCTTCACCACTACTATAATGTCTGAAGACCAAGCTGTGAAATCAGTGCGTTTTACAAGTGATGACGTATGGTTCCTAAACGTCTCTCATGGCAGGACTGATCCACAAGTTTATATGGTCGTTCAGCGTGCTATGGAAAGAGTTATGCTTGGAGTTTTTTTGGTGGATAGGATCAGAAATACTGAAATACGCCGAAGAACCAAGGTTAACGATGTAATAAGAGAATTAGCAAGTTGAAGTGACAATGGGCCGATCATATCTGTCTCAGAGCGGATAACCGATGAGGAGAGTTCTCGAATGGAGGCCACAAATTAGAAAGCAGTTAGACAGACTACTTGAAAGGCTTCAAAAACTCTGAAATACGTATTTAATTATTTGTAAACAGAAGTTGTATATGAAATTTTATGGTTTTAATTTTAAAAATGCCTATTTTCCAGAATTAGTAGGGCTTTTAGGGCCCTTTAGGGGTTGAATTTTCAGAAACGATAAAATACGTATGACAAAATACGACATTTTTGCTTCGGGCTCACTATATAAACTTTCAACTCCTATTTCACATTTTTAAGAGAGATATTTTCAAAAACTTCGATATAAGTATTTATTTATTTCTAACCAAAGCTTATGTAAGAAATTCATAACACTTTTTTAATAATATCATCCACTTTGTCTGTCACTTATACCTCATTTTTAATTTATTACAGACTTTATAACTTGTTGTAGACAGTTTAACAGATGTTTACAGGGTACACTCTTTGTTTTATGAGTAAAAATGATTTCCAAGAAAATTTTCAAATGAATCAGCACGTTTGCCGAACTCGAGTTGAAATCGTTTTTAATTGGGGAATAAATCAAGTATGGGCGTCGCCTTGCACCATGTTAAAAGCGCAAAGATTTATTCCTACTGCCATATTTTAATTAAATTATGGTGGTTCAGATATCTTACTTTCAAATTTGCAGCGCTCGCTTTTTTGCTTAATTACAATTTAGTGTTAGTTGTCTGCACTTAATCCTCTTTACAACTTAAGGGTTGGTCTTAACTTACCTTAAGGTCTTTTTTCAATTTAGATTTTAAGGGTCTTCAACCTTTTCTAGTGCAAGGGCAAAAATCGATTTCACATTATCCGAAGGGCCACAATCCACAATCCACATTGCTCCACATTATCGATAAAATAAAAAGCTACTCAGGAAGATTCAACCTGTTAATAATCAGAAAAAAATCCTTTGAGGTATACTGGACTCTAATAATAACTATATTTCAGAAATGTTTGAGACAGATAGAATTTTTCAAAAAGTCAAAAAAGAAAAAAGGTATAGCCGAATTAGGTGAAAAAAAATTGATTTTGATTTTGGCGCTCGATATTTTGGAAACGAAGAATGATATCAAAAATTTGAGAAAGTTTCCTTTGGACAATTTAGAAAGGTACAATTTGAGCCTAAAATAAAGACGATCAGGTTAAGGGTTTGCCCTGTAGCTTAACCTTTTTGAAAGAAGTCAACAAGTTTTCCAATTCGTGGAAAATTGTCGTTGATTACGCTATTATCTCTATTTATGCATGTTTCTCTTTATTTAAATTTACTATATTATATATATGGTGTAATTGTTTGTTTTCCCAAATAAAATAAAATAAAAGTCAGAACAACATTAATATACATTGCATATGTTTGCTATAATAAATTTAACATGCATTTCAGATAGGGTTACCATATCTCCGGATTTGTCCTGAGATTTCAGTACTGACGGATTGCGGCCGGATTTCGGAAATCAGGATATTTCGATTTTCAATAAAATAGTAAATTTTTTATATATATTTTTTTTATTTGAAAATTTCAATCAACCAAAACAAAAAATAATTTAAAAATATAAAATAATTCACCTTTTTTTTAGAGTTGATAATTACGTTTGCGACGAAATCTCAGGACATTTCTATGGAATATGTCAGGACTATACAATTTTCCATATGGTAACCCTAATTTCAGATGAAGCATCGGGCATTAAAATCTCCGGGGTTAATTCACCGTGTCAAGACTCAAGACATGGGTCTCATACGATTGTATGCAGATATCTAATCACACGGTTTAAGATGTTCCAGCAACATCGCATTATCAAAATGATCGGAGAAAAAAATATCAAAAATTCCAATGAATACAATCATAATATTCTTGGAAGTAAAATTCGAGTAATTCGAGTTAGTTGCTAAAAAACGAATGAGAGAGAAAATTTGAGTTATTTATGGGCTTACTACATAATATGAAATAAAAAAAAAAAATGGAAAATTCTTTTCATTTTTTTTGTTGGTTTGGATGTTTTTATTATGATTCTTATGTCACTGTGTTGTCTATACTAATAATTTGTTTGTTTGTATAGAATAGGCTCCGAAACTAGTGGACCGATTTGAAAAATTCTTTTACCATTAGAAGCCGACATTATCCTTGATGAACATAGGCTACTTTTTACCGCGGGAAAATGCTTCATTCCTATGGGAAATCTAAAATAAAAGTAAATACTAAGTAGTGGCTTGGCCCATTCTCTCCTGGATGAGTAAGTAAGGGTCATTCCCTTACTCACTCATCGAAACACAATGACAAATGTGCTGAAACTATAAAAATTATTGCAGTTGCATAAGTTCATCACATCACTAAGTTATCCATTGTTAAACGAGTTTAAACAGAAAAGTATGTCTGTCTCTTTCGCACACACTGGAGTTCTAAATACGTTTGTCCCATTCGCACACCGTGAAAAAGGATATGAGCCTATGGCTCTTTTTAAAATTTGAATAAATTTACGCTTTTAAAGAAAGGTTTCCAGCTCAAAGGTGGTTGAACTCAGATGTACTGCTATTTACTATAGATATTTGTGTCAATCCATTTTGAACTCTAACTTTTATTGGATACGAATAAGAATTGCGGAAAAATTTAATTTTGTCTTCGCAAAGTCATTAGGGTTTATTATATTTCTCTTTATTTTTTTTAATTTGGGTAAGTCGTAAGTCGTTCAGTCTTATTACTTACAAAGCTAAAGAGAACCTTTTCTCGCGTCACTTTTTTAATAACAAAATATTTTTACATTATTACACAATACTAATAATAAATCTGTAAGTCCAGGTATTGTATGTAATGTATGTTCCTCCATAACTCTTAAACGAATTAACTGATTTTCATGAAACTTAGTAGATAAACATTTAGAAGTACGGGACACTTGATAGGCTACTTTTTTCTTTTTCAACGCGGACGAAGTCGCGGACGTCAGCTAGTATTAGTATAGATGTTAGTCGCTGTTAATGTAGCTTTCTATAGGTAAAAGAACATTTGAAATCGGTCCAGTAGTTTTTGAGTTTATCCATTACAAAAAATACAAAATAATACAAAATTTCTTTCAAAATTTTAAATACAACGCCCTACAAAAGTATATATTACTAGCTGTTGCACGCGTCTTCGCCCTCGTAACTTTATAAAATACTAGCTGGTGCTCGCGACTTCGTCCGCGTTGAAAAGTATAAAATTATAACACTTGTAATTTTGTTTGAAAATTACAAGTGAAAAGTATATCGCTAAAAATATCACCAAGCAGTTGTCATGTTAGTCGCTTCACCTGATTCTATTTTAAATGGTTAGATTGCGCTATCAAGAGTATCCCGGGCCAAATCGCTTGTATGTACTTTATTTTAGATTTCCCATAGGAATGAAGCATTTTCCCGCGGTAAAAAGTAGCCTATGTTCATCACGGATAATGTCGGCTTCTAATGGTAAAAGAATTTTTCAAATCGGTCCAGTAGTTTCGGAGCCTATTCTATACAAACAAACAATCAAATCGTTCCTCTTTATAATATTAGTAATAGTTGTTAGTCGCTTATAACGTATCTTTCTATAGAGCCTCTTTCACCATCAGTCAAGTAGGCTAACCGTCATTTAAAGTCACTGATATTATATAAAAATTCGCCTGTCGAAGGATGCACTAAACCGAGTGCAAAACATAACATTATTTCTAAAACTAACTAATCAATATTTTACTTGTAGTTGATGAAAGAGATTTTTGAGAATTTTTTTGAAATTAAGATTTTTATATTTTTTGCTTTTTTTTATCAAACAAAACATTCTTACTTTTGCATGTATAAAATTAGTTAGAATTATTTGTAGACATTAGTCTGGACATAACATAACAATGCTTGTCCGTTCATTTAAAAAAAAAAAAATTGTATTCCAAAGCTGATTGTATCCTATACTAGCTTAAAAGTTAAACCGAGGCGAGGCACATACTTTAGCTAAAATAAAACATCTCATTTCACTTGAATCTGGTACCTAACACTTACGTGTCGTCCCATCTAATTAGCACCTTCGGCGTGGTAATGGCTAACTTGACTCCATAGACCTATGAAACTTTTTAACAAAAAATAAAACCGCCGAAAAAACTGAAAAGCATAAAATAATCTTATTATTATTTTACCTAAGTAATTTTGAGTCGCCGCCGCGCATCGCTCTTTAAGTAATTTTTGCTTGTTTGGCGCCGACTCAAAATTACTTAGGTAAAATGATAATAAGATTATTTTATGCTTTTCAGTTTTTTCGGCGGTTTTATTTTTTGTTAAAAAGTTTTATTTTAAATTTTTTTGTGGCTATAACCTAATATTTACTACATGCTTAATTTTTAATTTTCCCACCCTTAGGGTAGGATTTTTTTTTCCAAATTTATACGAGACCAACTTCGAGGTATACCCTATCCATTAAAAAAAGAATTATCAAAATCGGACTACTCTGTAAAAATTTATGCGTGGTTATACACTACAATCGGGGGTGCACCCTTTCAAATAAAAAAAGAATTATCAAAATCGGACTACTTTGTAAAAATTTATGCGTGGTTATACACTACAATCGGGGGTGCACCCTTTCAAATAAAAAAAGAATTATCAAAATCGGACTACTTTGTAAAAATTTATGCGTGGTTATACACTACAATCGGGGGTGCACCCTTTCAAATAAAAAAAGAATTATCAAAATCGGACTACTTTGTAAAAATTTATGCGTGGTTATACACTACAATCGGGGGTGCACCCTTTCAAATAAAAAAAGAATTATCAAAATCGGACTACTTTGTAAAAATTTATGCGTGGTTATACACTACAATCGGGGGTGCACCCTTTCAAATAAAAAAAGAATTATCAAAATCGGACTACTTTGTAAAAATTTATGCGTGGTTATACACTACAATCGGGGGTGCACCCTTTCAAATAAAAAAAGAATTATCAAAATCGGACTACTTTGTAAAAATTTATGCGTGGTTATACACTACAATCGGGGGTGCACCCTTTCAAATAAAAAAAGAATTATCAAAATCGGACCACCCTGTCAAAAGTTATGCGTGATCATAAATAAAAAAAAAAAAAAAACAAAAAATATACGCGTCGAATTGAGAACCTCCTTCGTTTTTGATTTTTCGTTTTCGTCGGTTGAAAATGGTTCAAACTATTTCACGAATTGGGAGAAATTTTGGAAATTGTAAAAGTGTGTGCAACAAATTCATTCTGTTCTGTAAGTTTTTCCTCTACTAGCTGGTGCTCGCGACATCGTCCGCGTAGAAAAGTATAAAACGCCATCTACCGTATTTTAGTTAGATGGCGCTATTTCCCGGGCCAAGCCGCTAGTATTTACTTTTATTTTAGATTTCCCGAAGGAATGAAGCATTTTCCCGTGGTAAAAAGTATACTATGTTAATCACGGATAATGTCGGCTTCTAATGGTAAAAGAATTTTTCAAATCGGTAAAGTAGTTTCGGAGCCAATTTTATACAAACAAACAAACAGACAATCAAATCTTTCCTCTTTATAATATTAGTACAGATTCCCAGTAGTTCTGGTATGCAGATAATAATGTTTGGCTCTATTGTTGTGTGCAATAAGACCTAGGACACACAAGATTTGACGTATCATAATGTCCCAGCGTCCTCAACCTTTTTGGAAATCCTTTTGGATTTATGGGGTTATGCCCATAACCCAACGTTTCTAAACGTTAAAAAAAAGGACACATAAGATCTAGGACATAGATAGATTGGATCGGAGTTGTTGCTTGGATCGGAGTTGTTGCTTTGACAGAGCCCGATCTACACTGACAGCGCACCGGCTGACCCCCACATACCCCTACCGTCTAGCCAGCGGTAGGGAATCTGTAAACGGATCTCTCCTCGTTAAAAAAAAAAAAAAAAAAAAGGACATAGATAGATGGAAAATCAGAGAAATTGTGACGTATGTATGTAGTTTTTCTTATATTGTTATTGTTAACGCAGTGTGCCCTCACAAGTAGAGTAGTAAATATTTTTAAAACTTATAACTGACTAGCTGGTGCCTGCGACTTCGCCCGCCTTAAAAGTAAAGGATGTGTAGAGCCTGACTAGATGTGTAAAGCAATAGAATGCCTGACATCTTTGCTGTTATAAAATTTTCAGTGGTTGTATATTTATTTTTTAATAGATAGCTGGTGCCCGCGACTTCGCCCGCGTAACTTTGTAGATTATATCTATTAAAAAAACCGCAAAATCCGTTGCGTAGTTCTAAAAATCTAAGCATATGTACATAGGGACAGACAGACAGCGGGAAGCGTCTTTGTTTTATACTATTGATTATATCAAATCTAAGTGTAAATTTGTACTTCTAGAGTATTTGAGAGTCTATGTTCGAAATCTCTTACTTTTGTTTTCTAAGGACTGTTTGCACCTCAGAAAGGTTAGGGCTGGTTTACAATGAGTTATAAGTACCAACACTTCACCTTATTTACTAGTTTGAAAATGTTGGTACATAATAATATAATTATTAAGGATGAAGCTGTTTTTAAATATTAAATTAAAATTTTGAAATGATGCACTTTGACAAAAGAAATATAATATAATCTTTCTTTTGTAACAAATATTTATTTTTAATAAATTACAAATAATATTTTTTTTAAATATTAAGAAAAAATCTTATAACATAGCAAATGTTTAAAGTTTGATATAACGGTATTTAATATTAAAATTAACTTATTCTATGATATTATTTAATAGAACATTGTGCGTAGCAATTTTTATTATGCTATGATATTATGATATATAATATTATAATACTATGATAATAACATTATGAGTAAGTACTTCAAAGCACTCGGTGTGTCCGAAGCTTAACTTAAAAAGATAAATATAGCACGGCCAACACCTCCTTTATTTTCTAAGTTAACTCAAGACTTCGTATATGCCTATTAAGTGAAAGTAACGTCTTATGTTTTTTAAAACACGATAGGGCGAGAGAAACCGTTTCTGTAAGTCTAGAAACTTTGATTTTTTTTAAAGTTCAATTCAAAAACAATTTGGATTACCTCTAAATACTGTGTATTCTAAAGGTTCGATAAATACTCGAATACTTCTTTTTATTAAGTAAGTCTTGTATGTACGTGTTTAACGTTTTCATGTTTTTGTTGAAGATTTGTATTTTTTTTGTAATGAAAAAACTCAAAAACTACTGGATCGATTTTAACAATAAAAAGCTACATAATCAGAGAGTAACATAGGCTATAATATATAAAGATACGCGAGCTAAGTCACGTGCAACAACAAGTTTTAAATAAAATTATTTGAATTTGAAACCGAACGCAACTCTTTTAAGCGCATTCTTATCTATACTAATATTATAAAGAGGAAAGATTTGATTGTTTGTTTGTTTGTATTGAATAGGCTCCGAAAATACTGGACCGATTTGAAAAATTGTTTTACCATTAAAAGCCGATGTTATCCGTGATGAACATAGGATACTTTTTACCGCGGGAAAATACTTCATTCTTACGGGAAAACGGGTAATAGGACAACGGGTAGTAAGAATTATCCTTCCGTACTTATCTTTTTCACATCTTTTTCACTTCTAAACGGCTGAACCGTTATTTCTTGGATGATTTAAAAATACAATTGGACCCTGTAGGTGGCGCTGCTGTCGGTATGTCAACTACTAAACGGCTTGACCGTTTGAGTTGAAATTTTGTATGTGTATTTCCATTGTTTCACAGACACAAATGTATTACATTTTATAAAGTTACGCGGACGAAGTTGCGTGCAACAGTTAGTTCCTAATAATTAAGCTCAAGTTATTACGAAATCTATGAACTTATAATCTACTGGTCGTTATTATTTTATAATCCTCTGAACTGGTTGAGTTAAGTAGCGAACAAGTTTAGGCAAGAAATTGATTTCTGTAACAATTTAACAATAATTTATCTGTTATTAAGTTGTGAAAGGTTTATTCGAATCGAACATAATATGGTCTAAGAATCGTATCCAGGATAATCAATCAAACTTATTATTGGCATTAAATTTCAAATTCTTCCACATTACTACTTGAAACTAACTTTAACTAAGTAACCATGAAGTTACTTAAACTGACTGGCTTCGAAACAAAGTGACGAAAATCTATGGCTAGGGGTTTTTTAGGTCTAGAAATCGATCTTCCAGTCAAAAAAATATTTTAGGTAGGTTTTTAATAGAACGGTTACAAAAGTAATACCTACCGCTTGTTCTTTTTATAATGTTTTGAATTATTATTTACTAGCTGGTGGCCGCGACTTCGTCCGCGTTGAAAAGTATAAAACGCCATCTACCGTGGAATGGATCGCTAAAAATTTCACCAAGCAGTTGTCATGTTAGTCGTTTCACCGATTCTGGATGGATGGCGCTGTCAAGTGTATCCCGGGCGAAGCCGCTAGTATTTACTTTTATTTTAGATTTCCCGTAGGAATGAAGCATTTTCCCGCGGTAAAAAGTAGCCTATGTTCATCACGGATAATGTCGGCTTCTAATGGTAAAAGAATTTTTCAAATCGGTCCAGTAGTTTCGGAGCCTATTCTATACAAACAAACAAATCTTTTCTCTTTATAAAATTAGTATAGATTAATTCAAGTATATTTGTTTTTTTTTTTTTTCTATAATGTTTCATAGACTTTCTTTCTTACATGTAAAGAACTTTAAAACTTTCATTGGCCCGAGCGATTCTAGTAATCTGGTAAATATTATAAAGAGAGATTTTTATTTGGTTGTATTGTAATTAATAAACTAAAAAAAAAAAAACTGCATCAAAATCCGTCCATCCGTTTAGCTTGGATACCACAGACAGACACACACACAGATACATTATAATATACACACGTCATACTTATAACACCCTGATTTTTCGTTGGGCGTCGAGGGTTGAAAACATTGTGACATCACTCCCCCTCTCTCCAAAATGGCCTAGCAAAGTAATATAAAAGCTTCATTACAACGATGACCTCACCATCACGCTAGTTTATTGCACGTATAAAATTCCAAGCCGACCTCTCGGTTCATTAATGCGTTTACAAACAATTTTGTTTAACCGCGCCTCGCCTGTCGCCACTCCCGGTGTGTTTTGCGTATTTGGTTTTGCGTCTTTTAAAATGTAACACACTCACGAACACGACACACAATCGTTTGACGACACGCTTGGTCTAGTGGCTAGTAACGCTAGCTGGTGACCAAACGGTCGCACGTTCGATTCCCGCCAGAAGCAAATGTTCGTGTTAACATTTTAGCTTTGTACCTGTGATGGATGTTTTGTATTTATATATGTATTTATTTACAAAAAAATTAAATCTAGTATCCATAATACAGGCATTAGTTGCTTACTGTGGAATTAGATGGTGTTGTGTGGAATAAGTGAAGATATTTATTTATTACTAGCGACCCGCTCCCGGCTTCGTTTGGGGTGCATTTTTTTGACGTAAAAACCTTTTCTGATTTAAAATCGGTCCACCCATTCTCGATTTTTGCGCTTAGCAACATGTGATGTTTTGGACTGTGGTTGTTGGCAGAATATCTGTCAACAACCACAGTCCAAAATACATACAAAATTTCAACCCAATCGGTCAAGCCGTTTAGTAGTTAACATACCAACAGCAGCGCCACCTACGGGTCCAATTGTATTTTTAAATCATCCAGGAAATCATCGAAATAGCCATATAAAATTTCAACCCAATCGGTTCAGCCGTTTAGAAGTTATGTGAAAAAGATAAGTACGGAAGGATAATTCTTACTACTCGTTGTCCTTTTACCCGTTTTCCCGTAGGAATGAAGCATTTTGAAGAGGTAAAAAGTAGCCTATGGTCATCACGGATAATGTCGGCTTCTAATGGTAAAAGATTTTTTCAAATCGGTCCAGTAGTTTCGGAGCTTATTCAATACAAACAAACAAACAATCAAATCTTTCCTCTTTATAATATTAGTATAGATGATAATTATATGATTCTAATAAAAATATATAAGAAAAATAGATGCCTTTTGCTGTAAACAAAATTTTGTGAGGTTGTGGTACGTACGTAGGTATTCGTGTGTGATAGCCACCGACACTTAGCCTGTCTTTCACCCCTTTTATGTTAAAAAGGTTAGGTCCTATAAAAAACGAGGCAAATAAATTTATCATATTTACCATGTTTAGATTTCGTGTCAGATTGCGGCCGTATTTCAGCAATTTTTCTACTATTTTCAGCACCACAGTGTCAAGGGCGGGGACGATACCATACAACTGCTTTTTGCTTATTAAACGTAAGCCATTTTCGACCTTATATCTTATGGGGAAAGGACGTTGGATGATTGTGTTGGTATAGAAATAAATTAAACGATGTAAAGGTTACGTGAATGAAGAATCCCCAAACAGACAATTCGTGTGACCCCAAAACTACACGTAGAAGGTTTTTAACTTTGGACACTACATGATAGAATATGGGCAAAATTTATTTATTTACATATTCACATCTAGTTTTACAGGCTTATCCTAATGCAATATAGTAATAGTATCTATCTTTATAGTACGACGCACGACTGGAGTTTACTCTATATCTATACTAATATTATAAAGAGGAAAGATTTCATTGTTTGTTTGTTTCTTTGTATAGAAAAGGCTCCGAAACTACTGGACCGATTTGAAAAATTCTTTTGCCATTAGAAGCCGACATTATCCGTGATGAACATAGGCTACTTTTTACCGCGGGAAAATGCTTCATTCCTATGGGAAAATGGGTAGTAAGAATTGTCCTTCCGTACTTATCTTTTTCACATAACTTCTAAACGGCTGAACCGATTGGGTTGAAATGTTGTATGTGTATTTCCATGGTTTCACAGACACGAATGTATTATATTTTATAAAGTTACGCGGACGAAGTCGCGTGCAACAGCTAGTAATTAATATAATCATAAATCTGTAATCTTAATCGAATCTGATTTTTGTGAAACTTGGTAGATAAACATTTAGACGGACAGGACACAGGATTAGGCATCTTTTTTCTTTTTCAACGCGGACGTAGTAGCAAAGTAAATAGATAAAAATTAAACACCAATGGTATACTAGCACGGAGTAATGTATCTATACAGAGAGACAGCTCCCTAGAAGCTTAAATTTTATTAGCCTATTCTTGTAGGGCTCCCAAAAATTTATTTTTATTTTTATTTAAGTTTATTACTAGAGATCGGATTATATCGCTGCTTAAAAACTAAACGGCCACAAATCAAAATTACACTTTTTATAGGAGAACTTGAAAATTAAATTATTTTTTGTCTATATTTTTCTTATTTTACAAACTATAAACATCTAACCTAAGTCTCTTTTATATTCTATTTATAATGTTATTTAAATATAACTAATTAATTTATATCTTACATGCAGAAATTAAATAACAATAAACATCCTTTACATTTTTCTTATTAGATATTTATCAGATATACTCGTACCTAAGCATATAAGTTACTTTTGAACAATTATTACTCGATAGCCCTTATATTTTGTGACTATTAATTACATTTAGTTGGAACGCAGGGTGAGTGCACTGCACTCGGAAAAGGAAAAAGTAGCCTATCTAGTGTCATGTATCTAATGACGCGAGTTTTGTGTTTGTAGTACGTAGGTACTCGCGTCATTCGCCTCGCGTGCGTCTGAGTCCCTGTGACATGTACCCTCGGAATTGCCGAGGCCGCCCGAAACATACCTTCGGGTCACGTTCGTGAACCCGTCGGTGAAAGGTCACGCACACATAGCTGCGCATGTAGTGAAGTGCCCGGCGCCGTGCGCTTGTTGAAGCTGTTTCTCAGTACTCAGTGATACTAGCGCCATCTGGTCAATTTATGAACCACTATTTAATGTTTTTAGTTCGCCACTTTTTCAGTTTAAAGGTCTTCCATAATAGAAACCTTAATATAGTTAGGTTAGCTACAGTTAGGAATTTTTTTTCCAAATTTATACGAGACCAACCCTATCCATTAAAAAACTAAAAAGTTATGCGTGGTTATACGCTACAATTGGTGAGTTAACAATCAATCATCCTCTGTTTTCCTACCCTTAGGGTTGGAATTATTTTTCCAAATTAAAATAGGACCCCCTTGGGGGTGCCCCCTTTCAAATAAAAAAAGAGTTATCAAAATCGGACCACCCTGTCAAAAGTTATGCGTGATCATACATAAAAATAAGTAAAAAAAAAAATACGCCTCGAATTGAGTACCTCCTGCGTTTTTGTTTTTTCGTTTTCGTCGGTTGCAAAATGCAGGTCAACTAATTTGACGAACCAAATCCGATGTTATTTTAAATAGAAAACTAAACCTCATTAACAAGAAAGACTGAAACGCGAATGGAACTTCATAATTAGTTTTGGGACGATTTAGTTTAGAAATAGCGGCCGATATAATTAGTACATTTCGTGTCGGAACACGATTAGTGAAACCTTAAATGGATTTAGGTACATGTATTTTTAGAATTAACACAACCACTGTCTACATTTTTTAATGTTAAAGTTTGTTATAGTAAAACCTGACCAATATTGTGATCTGTTAATGAAAAATTATCATTTGCCATTTTTTAAGTTAAGGTGATTATTAAATACGTAGGTATAAAGAATTAGGATTTACCTATTAAAAGACTGATTTAGAAGTTTTTGATCTTTGTTTAATTATTGAGTAAGAAATTACCAATATTGTGTGAGTGTGACGCTTAGGGCCTCTTTCACCAACTACAATATTAAAGTGTTGAATAGTTACTTTTAGAAATAATTTTATATTTATTATGAAACTAGCTGTTGCACCCGACTTCGTCCGCGTAGCTTTAGAAAATATAATACATTCGTGTCTGTGAAATCATGGAAATACACAATACAAAATTTCAACTCAATCGGTCAAGCCGTTTAGTAGTTGACATACCGACAGCAGCGCCACCTACCGGGTCCAATTGTATTTTTAAATCATCCAGGAAATCATCGAAATAGCCATATAAAATTTCAACTCAATCGGTTCAGCCGTTTAGAAGTTATGTGAAAAAGAAGTTAAGTACGGAAGGATAATTATTCTTACTACCCGTTGTCCTTTTACCCGTTTTCCCGTAGGAATGAAGCATTTTCCCGCGGTAAAAAGTATATCCTATGTTCATCACAAATAATGTCGGCTTCTAATGGTCAAAGAATTTTTCAAATCGGTCCAGTAGTTTCGGTGCCTATTCTATACAAACAAACAAACAATCAAATATTTCCTCTTTATAATATTAGTATATTATCTTAACTTAACCTAATAACAATATTTTATTATAAATACAAAAAAAAAATATGCTAGTATTTGTTGCTTGCTTGTTTTTTGAAGATCTGTTTGCCAATCGGCAAAGGCGCCTCCTCCAACCTTTTCCATTCTGATCTTTCCTGAGCCACTCTGTTCCACACCACTCCTCTAATATCATAATCCCATCATTTCTGCGAATTCTAAGGAAAATTACAAAGTCTAAATAAATATTTTTAATCACCAACCTTGACTAACCTATATGTGCTTAATGATACGCCATAGTAATGACGAAGCTAATGGGCGCTACCAAATTATCGCGTGACGATGGCATGGGGGTGGCATGTGGCGAAAACAAACCAATGTCACGGACATTAAGGCCACGGATACCATCAAGGTAAACCATTTTGCGTTCTTACAATTTGTATAATTATAATAATATCTGCATTAATGAAGCTATAGTAATCTACATTAATCTATCTATATTAATACTAGCTGGTGCTCGCGACTTCGTCCGCGTAGAAAAGTATAAAACGCCATCTACCGTATTTTGCATAGATGGCGCTATCTCCCGGGCCAAGCCGATAGTATTTACTTTTATTTTAGATTTCCCGTAGGAATGAAGCATTTTCCCGCGGTAAAAAGTAGCCTATGTTCATCACGGATAATGTCGGCTTCTAATGGTAAAAGAATTTTTCAAATCAGTCCAGTTGTTTCGGAGCCTATTCAATACAAACAAACAAACAATCACATCTTTCCTCTTTATAATATTAGTATAGAAAACCTTCCCCGAGAACTAGGTACTCTATGCATTGATGAAAACAGCACGAAAATTGACGTCGTAGTTTTTGAGTTTATCGCGAACAGACATACAGGATAAGGATAAGGATAGCAGATTTATAAACTATCATGTGACAAATTTTCAAGAGTTATTTTACGATTTTTTTTTATTTGATAACTTTCTGCCAAAAGAAGAAATATAAAACTGCAAAGTCTCTTCAGATTCCAGGAGAACCGAGATGTTTGTTATAAGGTTGAGTTTACACACACATGTATATTTTTTTGGTTTAATTTCGAAAAAAAACGAACTACAGCGCGTACGAAGTCGCGGGCTCAGCTATTTCATTAAAATACTAATTGGTTCGCGCGACATCGCCCGCGTAACTTTATAAAATACTAGCTGGCGCCCGCGACAAAATGAAAAAAGGATCCTATCCTGTGTCCTGTACGTCTAAATGTTTTTCTACCCAAGTTTCATGAAAATTCGTTAATTCGTTTAAGAGTTATGGAGGAACATACATACATACATACATACATACATACATACAGATTTATTATTAGTATTTATGATTGATGATAATATTAGTATAAATGCAGAGCAGAGATAATAATTATGATGAAGATATGATGACGTTCACATAAAAAAATAATCATGCAGATGTTTATTCATAACATAATAATGTTCACGCCCTAACATTTTAGGAACGCTCCCATCGAAATCTCTCAAAAGTTTCTCAGCAAGATTTTGTTCAAAGATTAATGGTTTTTGGTGTTTTCGCTTGAAATATATATCCATTGTTATTTGACCTTTTGAACACAATAACATAACTAAAATATTCTAGGTTTATTGTTTGGTTAAAATTAGTTTTTTACCATCAAACGAAATGAGATTTGTTTAACAGGATATATTTTAAATGACTAGTTTTATAATTGCTAATTTTGAAAATGCTAATTTGTGTCCGTTATGTTTTTATTACTTACTAGCTGTTGCACGCGACTTCGTCCGCGTTGAAAAAGAAATAGTAGCCCGTACGTCTAAATGTTTATCTACCAAGTTTCATGAAAAGGTATGGAGGAACATACATACATACAAAAAATATTCTAAAAATCGTCAATTTCAGTTTCAGTATCATGTTTAGAGCCTATAAACACGATATCTCTGAAAACAAAGATGACCAACCCTACATATTTATTATTAGTATTAGTGAATAGAAGACGTCGCTTAGTCGTCACTAAATTTTTCTTTTATTTTTCAGAAAATTGAATTCTTAAATAGAAAAATAAAAATTTTCAGAAAAATGTCGCCTTTTATTAAACTACAAAAGTAGTTGAAGAGGCGACATCTATCGTATTTGAGTAAATCTGCTTGGTGTCTAATGCATAGTAGGTATACTCGGAAACCTTAGATTTGTCCAGGATAAAACCTTAACGAAAATCTTTTTCGGGTATCACTCATACATACATCTAGACAGACAGACAGACGCGACGGGTGACTTTGTTTTTTAGGTTTAGTAGTCATTTCGCACGAGGTTAATTCGCACGAAATGTGCGAAAAGCCACCTTCAAATTTAAATATATGCTTATTTATCATCTCGCACGATTTTAATTCGTACGAAATGTGCGAAAAGCCACCATCAAATTTAAATAATTATTATGTTTAGCTGTCATCTCGCACGATTTTATTTCGTACGGAATGTGCGAAAAGCCGCTTTCAAAAGATATATTCTTAGTAGTACTATTGGATTTATAGACGAAAAAAAATAAATTAAAAAATAAGCAAATTCACACATATGTATAATTAATTATTCAAAATTTCAATGTGAATAAAACTTATGGTAGTATCGGAGTTGTCGCATTCAAGTTTGTTTTACAGTACAGTAAATAATTAAGAATTATTGTCCCCAACTGGAAACAGTCGGCGGTTCAGTTTTATCATTGTTTTTGCAAACTTTACACTGTTGGAAATGTTCACGTGATTAACTATTTTAATACGACCACAGTAACTATAGACTTAGAACATTTCAACAGCTGCTTAGTATATTCATCGCCTCAATCGTATGAGGTTCAGTGCTGGATATAGGTTTACCTCTTATTTTTCGGTCAAAAAGAGAATTTCCCCGTAATTTTTCGGTAAAAACGGTCATAAACAGACAACAACCATCGTCGAACTGTGTTCGTAGTCATCATTCAAAAACTTTCTGACACTAGTAGCTGTCAGGTCTGCGTATTATGTGGCCTGTCCATTGCCACTTCAACTTATTTATCTGCCAACTTAGTCGATGATTTTCTTTTGTGTGTATGTCTTCTCATTACTGATTCACACTAATAAAATTTAGCATCGTTAGTATACGAGAATTTTATTGGTATCATTAGTACTGAAGGTTCTTTTGATTAAAGTAATTAATCAAACCATTTAGCCATTTAGCTAATAATCATAATTAAGTAACCATTTAGCGAATAATCGATTATTTTATAAAATAAATGCTAAAAATGAATAAATTCTATATTTGGCAGCGCACTTGCAGCACTTGTTTCTTTTGTTGTATTATTGGCGACGGTAGCCACCTACTATTGTGTGTGTGACAAAATTCACACACAAAAAAACTTTATTTTGGACAATTGATTAATGTTTTTAAGCATAATATGCTGTTATTTCATGGTGGTCTTATTTAACACTTTTATCGTAAAAATGTTTCTGTTATAATCACTGTTCAATTCAAACTTTCGCGACAACAATTTTCCCAAGACCCCAGTGACAGTGGTCGCATTATACTGCGCTTCGTAACTCCAATGCGCTGTACATTAACTACATTCTTGAAATCGCTATGTGCTAACTTACAGGTTAACTGGAATTGTTTCATAGCTTCCACGAACAGACGGGCGGACATTCTCATTCTTTCTCATTATTATTAAAGATAAAATATTACTTACTTAGTGCCTATTAGTGTTGGATCTATTTATATCAAAGTATACATAAATTAAACCTATCCTATAGATAGGGTAACTCTCAATGCACCTATTCACCAGATCAATAATGATTTCTTTTCAATTTTTTTTCATTAGATCCAGCTTTGCAGGTTTGCATTGGCTCTATTGAGATATTTTTTTCTTAGTGTATCCAAGGTAAAAAACTGCAAATTACAAAAAAAAATATACCGTTTTTACACCGCTTTCAAGAGCAAATATCGTTGGTTTTCTAACGATTTCTCATAAACCGC
The DNA here is from genome assembly GCA_918317495.1 of Synanthedon vespiformis. Lineage (NCBI taxonomy): Eukaryota > Metazoa > Arthropoda > Insecta > Lepidoptera > Sesiidae > Synanthedon > Synanthedon vespiformis. Next base: position 1,218,006 of record OU906968.1, on the reverse strand, counting down.
TAACCAGAAAAACATTCAAAAAGTAGAGACTTGAAGCTCCAATTTCCTTTTTTAATGAGCTCTGCACGACCATTTTCTTCGAAGTTACAGCCTGTTGAAAATCACCTATAAATTTGAATTTTTTTATATCTTTTAATTGTTGCGTTTAGTATATTTGTTAGTGAGTAGAAAATTGATTTCCTTACATTGTATTTGTCCAGCCAGTTGACGATATTGATATTGTAAGGCGGCTTCGAACGGTGCTTGTAAGGATAGATAGTGGCAGTGAGCCTATTTACTAATTCTGTGTCCGTCCAATTGATCCCAGGACGTATTTGGCATGAGGAAGTCGATAACCGCACACGAAGGGTCCAAACGAAACGGGTCGTGAGACTAGCGGTACTCTTATTGGGTGTTTAGGACCACTGTACGGGATAAATTATTGACCAATTATATGTTTTATGAGGGATAATATTTATACAACTAAAGACAATATAATATTCATGCATAAAAAATAACAAAAAAGTCTTTATATACGTTCGCATTGATCGGTGTAAATGTTGAAAATTGTTTCATTCTACTAATATAATTAAAATAAATACATATTTGGAAAGTTTGTGATGATGTACCAGATTTGGATGAAATTTTGAGAAAAATAATAATATATGATTTGTGATTTCAAATGTTTTTGAAATTGAAATGAGGCATCATAAAATGGCGTGTTAACCACGAAACGGAATTTGTTATCGATATGTTACGGTGAAAGTAAGAAATTCGCAATTTTGTGTTAAACTAATGACTATTTTTTCATTTTATCATAACACTGCGGTGTGGCTGCGAACATTTTTCTACAAAACAACAACAAACTACAAAACAATTTAAACTTATTTGAACTGATTTCTTTAATGATTCGAATTTGAATAGTCGAATTCATTGATAAAAAAAAGAAGCTAAATCAAGTAAATTTTATACAAGTAAAAAACCATTGTATGGAAGTAAAATACCAGTATTTCAGTATTCAAATCTAGTGGGTACTCTGAAAAACATTGAGCGTTTAAAAGAGTCCTTACTTTGGTAATATGAAAAATCTACATAATAGTATTATGCAGAGTCAAGTATTGGCCCAAGTGAACCAAATTAATTTTTGGTCACAATAATATGCGAACGAACCTTGAAACGTTTCAAATGACTAAATTTTAACTTTGACGACATCATAAAATATGGGTACACCAATGTGAATACAATGAGGAAGTATTGATGTGAGCAATTTGCTACATTGTAGGAAATTGAACCGAACAGATGGAGGCTGGTGTATGTGATCACATGGTTATCTGTGAAGTTGAATGGAAAGTAGGACCACCGAATAGGCGATGGCTTGACCTTCTAAATGGAGGAAACTTATTTAGATGTAAGTAGATAAATCTATAATTATCTGTCTATATAAATATCTTAATTAAGTACATATAGTAGTATTATAAAGAGGAACATATACTAGTATTGCATTGAGCAGACTCCGAAATTACTGGACTGATTTATACTTATACATTAAAATCCTGCTAATGTTATAGGTAATTGTAAATTTCTATCCCACCCTTAGCGTTTGTTTAGATGCAATAATTCACGTAACGTTTTGGTTTGCAACTTCCGCATAGATGCAGAGATTAGTCATAGAAGGACGAGGTATAACAGTTAAGCCTGTATTGTGCTGATATCGGGGGGTAAACGACCTCGCCCTCTGTCAAATGGACAGAGCCATCTGTGGAAACGACACTAAAATTATTTTTCTGTCTAAAGTTATTTATTATTGCTGTTGCCTGCGACTTGGGCCGGTTTCAGTGCTCTCCTGAGGGGACTGTGACTATGCGAAATGGAAAAAAGGATGTGGGAAATGTCGGAAACCATTATCAATTATATTACCTAGTCGTAAATATATATATGGAAACGACTTGTGAATTTTCATAATAATGACAAGCGCGTCGGTCGCACGGTCGGTCGTGCGTATCGTCAGGACTGACCGTCAGGAGAGCACTGAAACCGGCCTTAGGCCCTTTCCCTTTTCATAAGCATTAAAAAACAAACAACATCAGACAAAAATATACGATGAGCTAATTTGTAAGGAGGCAATATTTATATATTATACTAGCTGTAGCACGCGACTTAGTCTGTGTACCTTTATAAAATATAGCTTATGTTCATCAGGGATAATGTCGGCTTCTAATCGTAAAAGAATTTTTCAAATCAGTCCAGTAGTCTCGGAGCCTATTCAATTCAAACAAACATACCTATTACAAACAATAAAATCTTTCCTCTTCGTAATAGTAGTATAGATATATACTACACTTTTTACATTGGTTACATTAAAAAACTAAACTAATTAAAGCTCTTTAAAAATAAATTTATAAAAAAATATATTTAAATCAAAATATATTTTCCGTTTGTTAAGTTGCTTGCTCTTAAGTTATTCACAGGTGAACAAAACCTAAATTAAAATCAGGTATTAAATTAACAAATTTATTTCATAATTTAATTTAATTTATGCTTATTTATATCATAATATTATCTTAACATAAACTATTCAAGAAAAATAATTATAATAATAACACAATCTCGATTTAAAAAGAAAACCATTTTTATTGTCGTCAAAGTATATTTATCTAATCAAAAGAAATTAAAATACAAATAAGACAAAAATTTAAATACAAAAAGTTTTTACATACAAATACGTCTCCACAGCACTGCTGTTCTGGAATATATTCTACGGTCTTCGAATGCTCATTACAGCTTCCATATTGGATACGTCGTGTTGTTATCTTTACCAACGAGGTTTAAACTAAAAATATACTAAAATTTTATGCACTATCACTAGGTAGCCTATTATAAAAAAAAAAGGTACCCTATTATAACGCGTAAGTTATAAAAAATATACTACTTTATATAGTTCAATTGTATTCTTATTTTTCTCGGTTTCTCTTAGAACCTTATTACATATTAAATAGTAATTAATAAAAAAAAAAAAAAATGACCAAGATATTTTAAAAAATATAATAATGAAGCTTTAATATTTAAACTAAATAGTTAAAGTTAACATTTAACAATTAAATATAAATAAACTAGCTGGTTCCCGCGACTTCGTCCGCGTTGAACGATGTAAGATGAACGATGTTAAAATAATTAATAAAAATGACCAAAATATTTTAAAAATATTTTAATGAAGCTTTAACATTTAAAAAATATTTAGTTACAGTTAACATTTAACAATTAAATATAAATAAACTAGCTGGTTCCCGCGACTTCGTCCGCGTTGAACGATGTAAGGATAAAATAATTAATAAAAATTACCAAAATATTTTTAAAAAAATCTTTTAATGAAGCTTTAGCATTTTAAAAATATTTAGTTAAAGTTAACTTTTAGTTAAGTTTTAAGGCTACTCGGGTAAAGCCTCACACAGATACTGTCATTTTTCTCTCTGATCTTAATTAATCATTTTTTAGTATTCTTAAATATTTTTTTTTTATTTATTCTAATAATATATTAAAGGCGATGTAGGTATGTATGTATGTATGTTTGTTTGTTCCCTATGGACACATTTTGATGAAATTTTCAGACAACCTTCAGATTAGTCCATCGGGTAATCGCCAAGTTTGGTAGCGATCGAACTCGGATGAAGTGGTGGGCATATATCTGTAATAGTGGGTGCCCGCGACTTCGTCAGCGTTGAAGAAGAAATTTATGCTAGCTTGACTCGGGAAAACGTTATTTTGTAACTATCACTTACTTACCTACCGAAAAAAAATCAATAAAAATCGGCCAGAGATCGGACCTCAAACTACAACAAAATTCTGAACGCACCTACAAATATTTGACAACCAAGTGACAATTTTAGACAAAAGCCATCAATAATGTTTCACAGCTAGGAATATTTTGTACTGGAAAATTGCTGTCGTCTTTAATATTTTCCGTTACTTATTTATTTATGTTGTCACCGTTTAAACCTTCCCTGGACTTTCACGAATATTGCAAAACCAAAATCTCTTGTAATGTAATCTCATGTCATCTCATATCGCTGTGACGACGATGGCGCCGCCATGCGACAGTGGCCCCCAATTATTTATGTTTTTATATGATCCCTCGGGAATACTTAGTCCTTTTTTTCTGGATGAAAGGTACCCTATGTCCTTTCTGGTGTCCCAGGCAACGTGTATGCAAAATTTCATGGTGATCGGTTCAGTAGTTTTTGCGTGAAAGCGAGACAGACAGAGTTACTTTCGCATTTATAAATGCAAAAGTTTGTGATGTAAGTATTGTGGATGTTTGTTCCTCAATAACGTAAAAATGGCTGAACAGATTCAGATAGGATATGCTTTGTAAAACTCATATAATATTTCCTCAGGCGTAACATTATTTATTTTTTAACGTGGACGAAGTCGCGGGCATCACCTAGCCAAACATAATCTAAGGTAATCTAGATTACAGGAATTTGCATAAGTCTTATGCGCCATCTGACGACCTGGCAACATACTTTTTCTACTATAGCGTTTTGATTACAGTTTAACATTTCAACAACAGATGGCGACAATGGTATGTTCACAGTTGTCCAAGTACGAAATAGATGGCGTGAATAATGTATTGTTTTATAAATAATTCCTTATTAAATTGTAATTTATTACTTATTTTCATTTATTTATTATACTTATTAAAAAAATGCAACGTAACTACATTTTTTTCTTGATATACCTATTTTTTAACAAGCATTGAGATACTTATTGAAAAAGCAGGAAAGTAAATTATATAGGCGACGGTAGCACAAATACCATCAAGTGGACAATATAATTATGTTTTTAATACTTTTGAAGACTTTTCTTACATAATTTACATAAAAAAAATAGAAGACACCTTCTTTCTTCATAAAAATTTACAACAACATAAAATATGTGTAAATAAATATATCTTTTTATTGTTTCATCATTATCCCCCTCCCAGCCGTAGAACGTCCACTGCTGGACATAGGCCTACCCTAATATTTTTCCAATAAGACCACTCATATATTTCCGAGCTCATATAGCCAAAATCTTTTCAAAGTTTGAGTGAATAGGCCTCTTCTGGGTGAGTTCGCTCCATCATAGGCCTCATCTTCGCTGCACGGCTGGATGTTGGCCAAGAACAAACCTGTCTTTAATAAAAATAAAAAAAAGTCAGCACCAGCCAAGTTCTAAATGCCTTTGCTGAGCGACAGGTGAAAAATTTGTGCAATTTTCGCCTGTCGCTCAGCAGAGACAATTAGATAATAAGCCGGACCGTGGCCTCCACTTGAGAACCTTCCGGCCTCAGTGGCCTAAGGCACTCTGTACTAATGTGTCCTTTTTTTTTTTAGGAGGGGAAATGACATTTACGCACTACCCTCGTCGACGGGGATAGTCGACGAGGAGTGTGGACTTATCACCGGGAATACCCACTAAAACCCCCCCGGGCCACCATCTGCGGTGATGTGTGGGTCCGAGACGACAGCCGAGGCCTTATTCTCGGATCCCCACCCACCGCTGCGTTTTCTTCACATCCAGCTCAGGGCGATGGCTTCGCCTCACTTTAGATGTGGCGACCCACAGGAATACCATGAGCTTCCACGCGTCCTTGTTGAGTGTTTCAGGGCGTCAGACATGTCCCCTTCTGACGCCCTGAAGTTGTCACGCGACGTGCGCCGCGGCATACGCCCGGGCACGTCGGCCGGCTCTTCGACGCCTGAGTGGATCAGCCTGCGGGTCCGCTTCGCGAGCCCGCTCGTTGGCCTCCTTTCCACTCAGGGCCACTTCACAAAATTTCTTGACGGCATTCCAGCCGTCAAGACTTTCTACCATTGCCCTGACGACAGCGGGTAAGGACAGGTCTTGTCCCACGACTGCCGTCAGAGCCGCCCTCTCATTGCCCCAACCTGGGCACTCCGCCAAAGTGTGGTCGGCCGTATCAATCGGCTCCCCGCATTCGTGGCAGGTACTAATGTGTCCTGCCCACTGCCAATTCAACTTAGGTACTGATTTCCTGGCTTATATCGGTAACTTTCGTTCGTTTACTTACCCCTTCATTATTATTATTATTATTATTATTATTATTATTATACACTTAGTGGCTATTTCTGTCTGCTAGAGAACCAGTATCACTTCATCCATTTCTGAAATATTGTGATCGCCACGTAAACTAAAGCTCTCTACCTATACCTACCACGTTGAGAAACTGTAGTACTTTTTTGATAGAGGCATTCTTCACATCTTCACAAGCCATTGTGTGGCTTCTTAGGATGTGACTGCGCTTGTGCAAATAATAATAATAATAATAATAATAATAATAATAATAATAATAATAATAATAATAATAATAATAATAATAATGATAATAATAATAATAATAATAATAATAATAATAATAATAATAATACCTCCTCATCCCTGATTCGATTTTGCAGTGTAACCCTGAGCATGGATGGACTGTCTACATAGATCATTAAGCGATGTAATAAATCCATCCTAGGTACTTTGAATTTATTCCAAATACTAGCTGGCGCCCGCGACTTCGTCCGCGTTGAAAAAGAAAAAAAATAGCCTGTCCTATGTCCTGTACGTCTAAATGTTTATCTACCAAGTTACATGAAAATCAGTTAATTCGTTTAAGAGTTATGGAGGAACATACATACATAGTCAATTTAGTTACAGTATCATGTATAGAGCCTATAAACACGATATCTCTGAAAACAATGTAACTTACTCCATGACCAAACCTTACAGATTTATTATTTTTATTAGTATTGATAAGTATGCAAGGAATTCGCATTAAGTGAATTGTCTCGAACAAAACCGGAGGCTTTTGTTAGTAATTAATAAAGTAGATTCTTCGCAATAACAAAGTTTATTGTTAACATAAACAATTGGCCAAATTGTAGGAACCTGAATTACTGTTGCCAAGCATATTTTATTACTATTTAATTTCGGTTAAAATTAAATGAAATGGACATACCTCTACCATTGTTTTAGCTGAAGTCAATTTTTGTAGCTTAAACAAAACAATGGTCCATTTACATACATACATACATACATACATACATACATACATACATACATACATATACATACAAACATACAGAAAAGAATTCTAAAAATTATAATGATTATATAATAATAATAATAAATCGCGGGCGCCAACTAATTTTAAATTTATTTAAATTTTAAAATTTCATAATTTTCATATTATGTATCTTGAAATGAAAACTTCTAGAGAATTTGGTAAAATTCGTAGGGTGTAAATAGTATGCCCTGGGGGTGGATCGGAGTTGTTGCCTCGGCAGAGCCCGGTCCACCCCCGCACAAAGGACAAGGAGGCACCGGGGAGTTTTAGTGGGTAGTGGCCGGGCCCGCTATGACTAACATAGCGCAGTGCACCGGCTGAACCCCACATACTGGCTGGCTAAGCGGCGTCAAAAAAAAAAAAAAGGGTGTATATAGTACATTCAGAACGACATGCTACATAGAATACGACATACTCTGTGATCATCAGATAGAAATCTTGTATGAAAAGTGAAGTTCACATTGAAGAACGAAACGAATCTACATCTGTCATAAAAAAAACCAATTTTAAACTTTTTTTAAACTAAATTTTCACGTTACAGTCCAACGACTGTCACATTTTTTTTGTACCAAATATTTATTTTTTTGCTTACAAAATTTGGACACGTCAACTCATTCGGTGTTGTTCTCGTATTTTATTACATTTAAACGGCAACGTATTTCCAAAATCGGGTTATAAAAATAATATTATGGCTGCAATAATTTGAAATACGCCGCTGGCGGGGTAGTTATTTTCAATTTGTTGATTTAACTGCTTTCTCGCCAATAAAATTGCTTGTTATTTGAATAGTCTCGAAGCGAGCTTTTATGGGCGTAGGTGATAAGAGAAGATAAGTTTCACTTTTATTAGGGAACACCTATAAGAGGTTTTATTAATTTTACATTTAGTATTACAGTCCTGTCTTGGGTCCACTACTTGCTGTGTCGTCGTCTAAAATATTGGAAATGCTCGCTAGTTGAATAAGTGCGCGAATGTGTTGCTTCGCTTTCTGTCTTAGGTTATTTAGTTCTGACGCTCGTCCAGCGCCACCTTATGGAGGTCGTCCAGAGTTATGGAGGAACATGCATACATACATGCATACATACATATATACATACACACATACATACATACATACATGCATACATACATATATACATACACACATACATACATACATACATACATACATACATACATACATACATACATACATACATACATACATACATACATACATACATACATACATACATACATACATACATACATACATACATACATACATACATACATACATGCATGCATGCATACATACATACATACATACATAAATACATACATACATACATACATACATACATACATACATACATACATACATACATACATACATACATACATACATACATACATACATACATACATACATACATACATGCATGCATACATACAATACCTACACTTACAGATTTATTATTAGTATATACTAGCTGGTGCTCGCGACTTCGTCCTCGTAGAAAAGTATAAAACGCCATGTACCGCATTTTGGATAGATGGCGCTATCTTCCGGGCCAAGCCGCTAGTGTTTACTTTTATTTTAGATTTCCCGTAGGAATGAAGCATTTTCCCGCGGTAAAAAGTAGCCTATGTTCACCACGGATAATGTCGGCTTCTAATGGTAAAAGAATTTTTCAAATCGGCCCAGTAGTTTCGGAGCCTCTTCTATACAAACAAACAAACAAACAATCAAATCTTTCCTCTTTATAATATTAGTATAGATTGATGATGATTATATCGAGCCAGTGCACTACACTTCAGGTACGAATCCGGCATAACACCGCAGTGTCCCCTACAGTGCCGGGAATCCAAGAGGATTTTCCAAAATTAAAAAAAAAAATGGGTATACTCCCCATCGAGTAGTGATACTCGAAAATGAGTAAAAAGAGCCGCTTCTCGAAGTTATTACATAAAACCCTCCTCGTTGACCGGACTTAAGGGACGAGGTTGGTCACGAACTCTTATCTTATTGGTGCAAATCAAAGGCGGTAAGATACTGAAATCACTGAAAAATCATCCAAGAAAAAAAGTACTGTTCCCTAGGGATTATCTAAAATATAAAACTGTAACTAACGCCTGGCCAATAACTAAGTGTTATACTTATCAACAATGCGTCAAGCGTTGTAATTGCTTTTATATTTTTAGTTTATCATGGAGTACGAAGTCGCGGGCACCAGCTTGTCTATACTATCTATACTATACTATAATATTACAAAGAGGAAAGATTTGATTATTTGTTTGTATAGAATAGGCTCAGAAACTACTGGACCGATTTGAAAAATTCTTTAACCATTAGAAGCCGACATTATCCGTGAAGAACATAAGTTGCATTTTACCGCTGGAAAATGCTTCATTCCTACGGGAAAACGGGTAAGAGGACAACGGGTATTAAGAATTATCCTTCCGTACTTATCTTTTTCACATAACTTCTAAACGGCTGAACCGATTGGGTTGAAATTTTATATGGCTATTTCGATGGTTTCCCGCATTATTTAAAAATACAAATGGACCCGATAGGTGGCGTTGCTGTCGCTATGTCAACTACTAAACGGCTTGACCGATTGGGTTGAAATTTTGTATGTGTATTTCCATGTTTTCACAGACACGAATGCATTATATTTTATAAAGTTACGCGAACGAAATCGCGTGCAACAGCTAGTATAATATAATTTAACAGTATTTATTGTTACTTAGACCAAGTATTTGAGTGGATAGACAAAGGCAGGTCTATAAAACACAACCCAAGCCGTCAGCAATAAAACGCAGATTTGTACGCAGCCCTTCCTACTTATTACTTATATTATAGCTTCATGTTATATCCGGTAGATACTTTATTTGGTCACAAGTGACACTTAATTCTTTCTTAGCGGAATCGTGTTAGGGAAAATTATTATTTTTAGAGAAACTCCTCGAGAACCACTCTATCCATTGGTGAAAACAGCATGAAAATCGGTGAAGTACTTTTTGAGTTTATCGCTAACAGACATACAGACAGACGGTTTTATGATGATGTCTGGGATGTAATATATATTTAAACAATATCAACCGACGAATACATCGAAACACATCTAATTAATACTAATTAATTCATCTTAAGTAGTGTTTGCTATACACTAAACTTTGTTGACATGTTTATACTGAAAATGTTCCATACAATGACTAACGCGTTCATGTCAAGGAATTTCCCGTTATTGTTTAAAAGAGGTCGTCCGTCTAATTTTAAACTTTCAGTCTTGTGTATGGTGTTTTATTTAAATATTGCGACACCTGTCTTTTGTGTTTATTTCAAAGACTGTATATAAAAAATCTAGCTGTTGCACGCGACTCCGTCCGCGTAACTTTACACATACAAATACACATACAAAATTTCAACCCAATAGCTCAAGCTTTACTATTAGCCGACATTATCCGTGATGAACATAGGATGCTTTTTACCGCGGGAAAATGCTTCATTCCTACGGGAAATCTAAAATAAAAGTAAATACTAGCGGCTTGGCCCGGGAGATAGCGCCGTCTATCCAAAATAGGGTAGGTGGCGTTTTATACTTTTCTACGCGGACGAAGTCGCGAGCACCAGCTAGTATGTACATAATTATGAAACTTAGTTGATATTCTAAAATATTCGAAAATATATAATGTAACGCATTTCGTGCTCACTGCTCACATTCCGTGTAACAATTTTGATTTTACTCCCATAAATTTTCATACCTCGGGCTTATCATCACTTACATAGTACATTATAAAACAAAGTCGCTTCCCGCTGTCTGTCTGTCCCTATGTAATATGTATGCTTAGATCTTTAAAACTACGCAACGGATTTTGATGCGGTTTTTTTTAATAAATAGAGTGATTCAAGAGAAAGGTTATAGTATATAATTTTTAACGCGAGCGAAGGCGCGAGCACCAGCTATCTACTAAAAATAAAGATACAATCTCTGAAAATTTTATAACAGCAAAGGTGTGAGGCGTTATATTGCTTTACACATTTAGTCAGGCGCTACACATCCTTTACTTTTAACGCGGGCGAAGTCGCGGGCACCAGCTAGTATCTATCTATATAAATAAAATGAATCCCTAAATGTGTTGCTAAGCGCAAAACTCGAGAACGGCTGGACCGATTTTAATTCTGTCTTCACTTATGGATAGAGGGATAATCAGGGAAGGATTTTACGTAAAAATAACTATTTTTAACAAAAAATAAATCTTATCTCATGGTCTTTTCTCATAGATGCCATTGTCAGAACTGGACCAAATTGAAATGGGACCACACGGGAAGCATCAGTTTTAAATAAAGAAAGAATCATCAAAATCGTTTCACCCAGTCGAAAGTTATGAGGTAACCTCTTCCTTTTTTGGAAGTCGGTTGAAAATGCACCCAGGGCGAAGCCGGGAGCGGGTCGCTAGTTGTATATATGAAAATCGATTCTTATGGAGTAAGTTAACTCCAAAAATAACTGCTCAGAGATAAAGTAGGCAACAGTATCTAACAATTTCAATACGTTTTATTTGTGTACGCTACTTTTCGCTAAGCGGGGCTAAAAGGTCCCAATGTCCCAACGCCTAACAAGACTTTGTTTATTTGACGCCATTTACTAAAAACACCTCAATGTATACGCTAGTGTGACCACAAAATAATGTATTTATTTTAATTTATTATTTAACTAAAAATAAATCGACAGTGATCTAAAAATGTACAAGTACTTATGTGTTCCAATTTTGTTCGCATGTTTTTATGTTAGTTATCAACTGGTCCCGTTGCGTAAGTATTAAAAAAAGTATATGTTATATATCCATTATAGAATTTTTTTTTTTTGAAATATGATACATTTATGATTAAAATACAAATAAATAAAAATGAAAAAATAATAAATTGTTATAAGAACTTGTACATAAAGAGACATTTACATGTTTAGGTACAGTCGGCCGCAAAAGGCGATTAACACATTCAAAAGTGCAAAACAACTGAACACTCAACTTACTTTCCTATTTACTTACTTACTGAAACTTTTTACGAAAGTTTGTACGTGAATTTTATTTTGTTCTCTAGTCGTGACAACGACCTTATGATGCGTTGAGTGTTCAGTTGTTTTGCACTTTTGAATGTGTTTTATGCGGCCGACTGTACCAAGTAAATGTACCTTTTTGGTATGAATACTTGTTTGTGTGCTATATTTCTAGGTTTCGTCTTGTTTCTAGGTTCTGCTTTGTATGTAATTTCCATGCCTAACATAAATTTATAATATCGATGGGTTTTCGTTGACGTTATAATTGTAATTATTAATTTTTGGTACTTTTAATAAAAAAAATTACATACATACATATTACGCAATATAAGCTTACTAGTAACCCGCTCTCGGCTTCGCCCGGGGTGCAATTTATATATCCTATCTTTTAAGTTGGACCAAATTACACATAGTTGTTACGAAATTTTATCAAAACCGGTTCAGTAGTTTAGGAGTTCATCGCGCACGAACATGTGACACGAATTTTTTATATATATATAAGGGCCTCTTTCACCATGTATCAAGTAGGCTAACAGCCATTTAAAGTCACTTTGTTTGTACGGTAAAAGTCCCAAACATTAAAAAAAATGCATAGATTTTGCATAATTTAATAAAACACGAAATTATTGCTAACACTTTACTTGTAATTGGTGAAAGAGGCCCTAAGGATTGTTATTTAACATCAGTGAATTATTAAACAAGGCAATGGATCACAAAACGTCATAATTATGTAAATCTCAAATAAGAAAGAAAACTATGACGTTGGAAGGTTGTCAAAACAAAATCACTTTGTTCAAATAGACACAAGAAATTGAAAATATGGTCACACGACCAAATAATTCTTGCAAAACTAATTACGACTTTCAATAATAAATTTGATTTGTGACTTGTGATAAATGGTTTTCTTGTTTTCTCATAAAAATAAATCAGTAAAAGCGTAGTTAAGGAAATGCTATAAATTAAAACGAAAATGTTATTGCTGTCGTTTGTATTTTTATTTATTAAAAATGGCAAAAACAAAGTCTATGTATAACATTTCTATTTAATTTTGAGTTTATATTCTTTACGATACAGGCAAGACTGGGTATTTGGTATGTTACTACAATTTTATTGTTCCCGGGTCAGCGAATACGTCTATTGTCTTTTCTTACAATCATCGAAGTACTATTAAGACGACGCATTGGAAATTTTGGTGGCAGGGATTTAGATTTTTCTCAGCAACGACAAAACATATGAAAGTGATGTTTGGTAATCTGTTTCTTCATGTTATTGACTTCATTTTTACGGTTGGATTTCACGATTGATAAACTGTTATAATATAGAAAAAAAATTCAAAAAACCTCTTTTAAAAACACAGGTGTACATTTTATAGCCAAACGGGATTTTGTTATAGAAACGTGTGCTTTGTTATACATTGTGCTTTAAATTATCTATCTATTTTTATTAGCGTTGGACCAGAGCAAGAGAAAAAATTCAAAAACCATATGAAATTAATAAATTAGGTAGGTACCGTTAGCACAGTATTATCATGTCCATTGTTGAATGAATACAATAATTTTCTCCGAATTTCCCTAAGCAATAAACGCGTCAAGGAAGAGCGATGTATAAAATCACAGATATATTAAAAGTTACGCCTGTTCAAATTGACATAGCAAGAAGTTGGTCTCGTGCGCGAATCACTCATTTCCATTCGGCAGGCGTGAGTGAATCTGTAAACTCGTAAGAAATTAAATTATAGGTGTACTTTTTCTCTTTTCAATTGTAAATAAATTGATTTAGAAGGAAAACGAATTTTTTCGCTTTATCAAAGTATTCAGAGAAAACAAAGTTACAAAATGCCAATATAAATTGACTGTGGGTTTCTATTTGTGGACTTCTTTCAATAGTACAGTATCACTTAACTTGACATTAGAACAATTATTTTTACTCTGTACCTATTTAGTGTGGCAAGCGAAATCTCTCGACGCTTAGCAGTTATACAACACTGGCAACACTCTAGTTCCAAACAATCAAAACAGGACAAATAGACAGTCTCTGAAAGCGACTTGCATCTGGGAATGTCACGATCGGGACAAAGTAAATATTAAGTTTTCATGCAACCATCGAAGTACTACAACTATGGAATTTGCGTCACAAATGCCAAAGCGGCACATAAAAAGTACGCCTAAAACGGAATCATGGCGGAGTCTTGCCTTCGCGTCGTCAATGGCAAAAGATAGTAACGACCAAGTTCTACTATTGTTTACAAACTCTAATATGTTGACGTAAAGTCACATTTTATTTAAACGACTTATATTTGCTCGGTTTTAAATGACACATCACAGAGTTCAGCTCTACGCAAATGTCACTTTTAAGTGTTGCATAAAGTTCGTATAGTCCAAGCGGCGACCGTAAAAAAAGGTGGTGATAGAGTATAAGTACAAAAATGGACCACCATTTCTTTTTTGACCAACAAAAAAAATGGTTAATGACAAATAAGGAACAAGCGACCTGTCCAAGACATAAAGTCCATTTTTGTACTTATACTCGATCACCACCTTTTTTTATGGTTGTCGCTTGGACTAGTACTGTTTTGTATGGCGTGCGAAATCTATAGTTGTAGTACATTGATGCTTGCAACACAATACTTACACTTCTGTACTTCGTCCATTTCGGTCTTCAAACCGAATGGTAAATACAAATATGGTCTGCCACCTCGTCAATAACACCTACTGAAGAATATGATTCCTTAGTATGCCTACTTGGTTGCAGGTAGAGAAAGCTGTTACCATATTATATCATACCATATGCATTGACCCAGGGGTGCAGAATTCGATTCCTTAGCCAATTTTGGGAATGAAATTTTCGGAATTAACTGTGTCTGATCTGAGCGTGTAAGTAGGGTTTTACCATCGTCCGTTGTATCCCATAACACAAGCCTATAAGTGAGACAAATTCCCCCATAAGTCCCAAAAGGACTGATCAGAACTAGCCAGGATTAACCGTCGACCCACAGCCTTTATCAGATAGTCTCTTTTACCGTAAAGTCTAGAAAAAACAAGTGTGTGTGTGTCAACGCATGCCTGGAGTTTACTTCTTACGAACGATAAATAAATACAAAAGAAAATATACATGATACTGACACACAATGACAATTAAATAGAACATAATTATTATTTAACATGAACTTCATAATTATAGACCATTAACAAATACTCCTTACGAACAATTATAAGCGAAAGCTGACTTGTATTATCTTAAGGTAATACAAGTCAGCTTTCCTCCATACAAACGTAGAATGATTATTACTCCGCTGTTTTATGTTTAATTTACCGAAGTAAGCACGATACCGATTTATCTTGTCGTTAACTAGATTCGTATGCATACAAACTTAAAAAAAAGCATTAATTAAAAAAAATATGATCCTCGAAAATCCATATTTTAACACAAGTTTTTATGCAACTTTGAGGGTGATTAGGTCAATCCAGTGTACAAAAACTCCAAAATAATTTGTATACAAACATTGATTAGTTATTCAAGAGTTCAAATAACTTTACACGAAATAGATATCTGCAGTAGTTTTGTCAAAAAGAGTATACGCCCAAGGGTCTGTTTATGATATTATTTTTGGTATGAATGATTGTACATCTTAGTCGAGTGCTCTTCCCGCGCTTTGTGCTGTGTGAGACAGGACGCATTTTAGCCATGAGACCGATGTGTTCGGGCCGCCGACTTATTTCACCTTAAGAACTAAACTCCAAAAAAATATAAACCTAATTCAAATACACACGAATCCTATATAAGTGTAACTGAAGCTTTTATAAAATCGATTAAGATAATAATATCTATCTAAGGGAGTTGACACAAGGATCATTGAGATGAATCGCTGTTCAATTCGGTATGAAATCCGCTGATCAGAGATAAGAGCTCCTCGGCCTAATCATTGTTCAGATTCCCTCTCACTTTAGGATTAAGTATGATATAATAAATGTTTCTTGGTTACATATTTTATACTAGCGACCCGAGCCCGGCTTTGCGTTGAGTGAATGTTTTTTAAATCCTTTCTAAGCTAAATTCACATAATATATAACAAAGCCTCTTAACTCCTATGCAAATTGGCTACCCACTTGTAACGACCTCTTTGCCGTTGCTTGTCGCGGCAAAGAGCAAATATTATAAAAAGGAAATTTTTTTTTATTTGTTTGTATTGAATAGGCTCCGAAACTACTGGACCGATTTGAAAAATTCTTTTACCATTAGAAGCCGACATTATCCATGATGAACATAGGCGACTTTTCACCGCGGGAAAATGTTTCATTCTTACGGGAAATCTAAAATAAAAGTAAATACTAGCGACTTGGCCTGGGATACACTTGACAGCGCCATCTATCCAGAATCAGGTGAATCGACTAAAATGACAACTGCTTGGTGATATTTTTAGCGATCCGCTCCACGGTAGATGGCGTTTTATACTTTTCAACGCGAACCAAGTCGCGTGTAAGAGCTATTTCTTTATATTTTTATACGATCACTCGGGAACAGTAGTTTTTTCTTTATGAAAAGTACCCTATGTCCTTTCTTGTATGTCTGACAACGTGTATGCAAAATTTCATGACGAACGGTTGATTAAGGCGTGAAAAGGTAGCAGACAGACAAACAGGCAGACATGTATGGACTAGTATGGATAATCAAGTGCCTTATTACTTACCATCAAGTGACCTGTAATCTTTTACGATGCACTTCAGTTGAAAAAGGAGAAATAGTGTGAATGTTTTATTAGGATTTTTATTTAGAACAAAACAACAAATAAAAAGGTGCTCACAGACACAGAAGCAATCTGTCTTACAATGTTGCGGCCATTGTGTGAGTGCTAGCCAGTTTCATTAGGCCATAAACGTTCACAGGTGGTGCTACTAACTTTTCATTGTCTATGTAAAAGGATCTTAAACTAAATCTCTGAACTTAGATGCGTTACTCTTCATGCCCCAGCTAAGTTTATTTTAAATGCCTTTTACTGAAAACAGGCGGGTTAATGGCCACACTAAAATGAGGGTTTTTGTTGAAAGCGAAAGATTTTGTTAGTTTAATAGGTATATATAATTCATCCAGTAAATGGCTTTACTAGTCGGATCAAATTAAAGAGATTACTATAGTAAAAACTCTTGTTAATAATTCCATTAAGGGAAAATCCATTTTCTGAACAAAAAAAAAAAAAGTAAAATACTGCTAAAAAAAACTCTCTGTTCACAGTACTAAAAATTTTCCGTGACTACTTTTGTATTTAGGCTTATTAATTAGCTTACGTTCTTCGCTAAAGTTTGAATCGGCTACTTTTATTAATTTTTTCATATTTTACACAATATTTAAGAAAAGCATTCCAATTTTAATTCTGTTCGGTTATCTAAGAAGAGCTACGAAAATTTGTTGCGCAATATTGCACCTTAATTCATAGGATATTAGGTTGCGGTCATTTTGGCAAAAATTGTGTTAAGTCCTTGCCTTAAAGCGCTTGGTTCGGAAAAGAGGGATTTCGACAAGATGAGGATGGTAACCTCATCTTAAATATAAATTACTAATTTATAATTTTAATTACTGATACTATTAGTAACTTGAATTGATGTATAAAGTAAGGAAAGTATTGCTAAATGGGTATTTTTTGTAGGAAACTTGTTTGCGGTTTTCTCAAGCTATCCCAAGAGCGCAGTAGTCACATTGTAACAAGGAAGAAGCTTCATTGGAACTATAAATTTTACTGAACACTAAATAGACTTTGTTCTTTGCTCTATACACATAAGGTGTAGTTCACACTGGATCTTTTCTTTTATTTTATTAGGGAAAACAAACAGTCACACCATATATACTATTAATAAATTTGAAAAAAAAGAAACATATACCTATAAATAATGTAATAGTGCAATTAAAACAATTACTTACCTCGAATTGGTGACCTAATTTCCTCCTTACTCTTTTAAACGAATTAACTGATTTTCATGAAGCCATGAGCACACCAATTCCAACGCTCCCTTACGAAGTTAGAGAACGATAGAAAATAAAGCCCGATGATTGGTCAAAATTTTATGTGGGAATAGGCTCCACATTCTAAAAATTCTAAAATTTTGTTTGTTTGTATGGAATAGGCTCCGAAACTACTGGACCGATTTGAAAAATTCTTTTACCATTAGAAGCCGACATTATCCGTGATGAACAAAGGCTACTTTTTACCGCGGGAAAAGGCTTCATTCTTACGGGAAAATGGGTAATAGGACAATGGGTAGTAAGAATTTTATCTTTCCGCACTTATCTTTTTCACATAATTTCTAAACGGCTGAAGCGATTGGGTTGAAATTTTATATGAGTATTTCGATGATTTAATACACGATTGGACCCGATAGGTGGCGCTGCTGTCGGTATGTCAACTACTAAACGGCTTGACCGATTGGGTTGAAATTTTGTATGTGTATTTCCATGGTTTCACAGACACAGAATTTTACAGAATTTTATATTTTATAAAATTACTCGGACGAAGTTGCGTGCAAAATAGATAGATAGATAGATAGATAGAAAATAGAAAACATTTATTTGCATACACATGACACACACGAATACAACTAAAGTTAACAAAACATTACACTTAAATGAGAATACATACTAAATAAAATCCCATTGAGTGTGCGCCATGGCAGCAAAAAGGTATCTGGCTCCGTATGAGCTGATGCAGAGCACAGCGCTGATTTTACGCCAGTCCTACTTGATGTTTCACGCCGGCGGAATACGCGTCGCTATAGCACTATTGTTATCTTGCAGGAATTTACTACATTCTATAAGTAACACTACACTACCCCTGATTAAGTCTTCCCCAGTTGTCGCTCACAAAATCTTCTTGGCTCACGAACTCATTCACTTTTTTGTCTTTCCAACAGAAAGCAGTGTATTTATTTAGATTTAAGATCACGAATGGGGGTGGAATATTATTCTACTACTCCATGAATATAAGAATTTATTCAGAGCTTGTTTTAATTTCTTTTTTTTTTCTAGCAATCCAAAGGCGGGTGTAAAAAACCTTTTATGGTACGCAACTCGGTGTTTTCTCGGAGGGAATGCATTTTTTATTGTCCACCGTAAATCGTCCGTAACCCCGTTCGAGGAAACCTCTGCAATTTCACTCCACTAAACAACGTAATGCGTTTTCGCATAAAAAGACTTGTTAGGTTACAAACACCTTATTATTTCATTATTTATTTATTTTGATGGGGTAGCACGTAGGGGCGATTACTTCCGCCTTGAAAAATGAAAAATTTTACACTAGAAGAAATGTCTTACATCTTTAAAATTAATCATTCTAAAAATTCCTATCACTACAATAAAGTTTTAAATGATATTGACATATTTTCAAACAATTTGAATTCTAACAAAAAGAAAATTGGCGAATTACATTTAAATAATTAATTTTTCTTTTTTTCAGATAAAATATGATTTTTTTCTTTTTCATCTTTTTTTGTTTTATATTTGTTTTTTTAAATTAATTAAATGTAAATATAATATTTCTTTATGATTCTTTAGGCCTATTTGTATTTCTACATTAATATTATAAAGAGGAAAGATTTATTGTTTGTTTGTTTGTTTGTATAGAATAGGCTCCGAAACTAGTGGACCGATTTGAAAAATTCTTTTACCATTAGAAGCCGACATTATCCGTGATGAACATAGGATACTTTTTATCGCGGGAAAATGCTTCATTCCTACGGGAAAACGGGTAATAGGACAACGGGTAGTAAGAATTATCTTCCGTACTTAACTTCTTTTTCACATAACTTCTAAACGGCTGAACCGATTTTTTTTTTCAGGATAAAGTGTATCCTATATTATGTTAAAACAGGTAATAAAATTCTAGCTAGCTAGGTCAACCAAAAATAAGGTTCATCAATTACTTGGCGACTTTGAAAAGCGTCATTAATTCCCACAAACACAAAAGTTAAGTAATTGATATATCACCTCCTTCTTGTTCATTAAGAGAAATTAATTGAGTTACATATTATCTGGTAATAAATTAAGAAAAAATCTGTATAATATAACAATTACTCTAAGAAATATGTGAAACTTTTGGTGGAAACTTAAAAATATAATTATATCTACTAGCTAACCCCGTTTGAAGTATAAATTTCCGGATAATATGTATTTCTAAGATTTCTCTTCATAAGAAATTTTCTCGGAATTCAACTAATAATTTAAAAAAATCCAATTAAACGAGACATTCACGAATTTTGTCGCTTTATTAGGATACTAGCTTTCGCTCGCGACTTCGTCTGAGTGGAAAAGTATAAAACGCCATCTACCGTATTTTGGATAGATGGCGCTATCTCCCGGGCCAAGCCGCTAATATTTACTTTTATTGTAGATTTCCCGTAGGAATGAAGCGTTTTCCCTCGGTAAAAAGTATCCTATGTTCATCACGGATAATGTCGACTTCTAACGGTAAAAGAATTTTTCAAATCGGTCCAGTAGTTTCGGAGCCTATTCTATACAAACAAACAATCAAATCTTTCCTCTTTACAATATTAGTATAGATTTATTTTATTTATTTACGGGTATAATAATAATAACAGTGGTTAATAAGCTTTAGACAGACTTTTCCTTTATACTCGTATCGTATCGTATAACGAACTCTAGAATAGGGAAGTTAAGAAAAAAAAATGCATTACCTTTTAGCGTTGTCGGTTAGCAGCCTTACTTCAGATTCAATTTAAATATCTTACAGAATAGCACTGAGCGTTTCCGTTTTTTTGCTTTTAACAATATTAGTATGGAGACAACTTCTTCCGGCTTAGTAGTGGTCTCACACAATTTTGTAGCTTTAAAATTGTTAAAATTATAAAAGCAAAAAAATATATAAAGCGGCAGTCATGAGGACTGCCGACAGAAGTAAAAACTTAAAACTGAGCGTCCAACGCACACACATACAATTGGGTATTGCAATACATTTTTCCCTACCCAAAGTTTTCACTTCTAATTGATTTTGATTGATTGGCGGGAATCGAAATTTGAAACTGAAAAGCAAGCTTCTTGATTACCTACTCGACCAAGGGGATCGTGAAATATATGTACAGTAGAGGTACGAAAACCTCCGTCAGTTTTCAAATTCATTCCTTTATGAAATCGTACTCTTAGTACCTTTTGCAACTAAAGCACTAAGCAGGCAACTGACAGACGTTTAAAATGAAATTTTGGCATTTCTGATAAACTTTATTGGTGCAAGCAAATGTCAGTCCACTGTCTACTTTAAGGGGACGAAACTTTTCTTACCCCGACTTTACACATAGATAAATAGAAATCTTTTGTATCAAAATCTCTCTCCACAATACTAAAGCTATTTCGTTTCGATGCCAGCTCCAATCGTGATACTAAAGCGCGATAGTCTAATAGCACATTAAATTCACACCTCTGCCCGTTTGTTTCCTATGAACGTTCGCAATTATGGAAATATCGATTCTTTTGTGATCTAAACAGAAAATTCTGCTGTGTAGTCACAAGTCTAATGAACATACTTCTAGTGCATGGTTTTTCTGTTCGTCGCTCATTTATAGTGTATACCAGCTGGCGCCCGCGACTTTGTCCGCGTTGAAAAAGAAAAAGGTAGTCTATCATGTGTCCTGTACGTCTAAATGTTTATCTAGCAAGTGTCATGAAAATCAGTTATCGTTTAGAGTTATGAAGGAACATACATACATACAATACCTACTCTTACAGATTTATTTGACGCAAATTGTAGACTTACAATGCGAGCATCAAAGTAAGTACTGAAGTGATAGATTTTTGGAAAGCGATTCAAATGAAAGGAAATAACCAATATCTATAATAGCATTTCTAAAATCGGTCTCCCGAGTGACGTCAATGCCGAACGAGGGCTGTCAAATAAAATTACTTCGAGTGGTGGAATTAAGGGAGCTGGCAACACAGAGATAACATAGGCGGGTTGTGTTACGTGAAACCAGTAAAATTTGGAGCAGGCAAGTATAGATGTTTTTGGAGTGAAAAAATGTATCGGTTCGCGTCAGCAACATGCTAATGCTAACAGTTATGCGCACGCAGCTGTCTACGTACGCGATCGCGCCAACACATTGTATATACCCGATTGTATGTGTGTGCGTTGGACGCTCAGTTTTAAGTTTTCACTTCTATCGGCAGTCCTCATGACTGCCTTCGTTTTGTTTTTTATTTTTTTATATTGTATGCTTAATAGAAATTAATTATTTGTTTTTTCTTTATGTAAAGTTCATAAGACAAACTAACTGTCAATTTGATGATAGGTGCCGCAAGTGCTTAAGGGTAAGAGATTTTTTTATTTAAGGTTGACAGACAGGCTGACGGTCCACTTGATGGTAGGTGGCTACCGTCGCCTATAACACAAGCAACACTATAGATATGTCATAGGTCATAGGATCATAGGTCGGCATCGCATTTGCAGCACCTAACAAGGGATAAGGAAGGAATGGAGTAATGTTCTCTGGCATCCCTTACTCACTCACGAAAACACAACAGCACATGTGCTGGTATTTAACGATAAACGGACAGACGCGGCGGAGGACTTTTTTTTAATAATATGTAGTGATGCTTATGAAGAGATATACATAGGTATATATCTATAAACAAAATGTATAATATTTTTGGAATAGCGTACCTTACATGCGGTATCCAAACGCAGCTTCATACTTCCATGTAAGAATCTTCTTATCTATCGTCGTCCGAAACTCTATACAGATGAAGTCGACAGTTTTTCTTAGAAACACAAATAAAGATTTATTTATTTATTCACACATTGACAGCCTGACATAGCTTACAGTAACACATTCATATTAAATACAAAAGACAATATACAGACCTATAATGATGAGACTGTCTCGTTACTAAGCTACTTAGAAATAATTAAAAAAAATGACATTTGTAACATTAAGATGAAACATGTCGGCGGCCCGAACTCATCGGTCTCATGGCTAAAATGCGTCCTGTCTCACACAGCACAAAGCGCGGGAAGAGCACTCGACTGAGATGCACAATCATTCATACCAAAAATAATACCATAAACAGACGCTTGGGCATATACTCCTTTTGGCAAAACTACTGGATATATCTATTTCGTGTAAAGTTATTGGAACTCTTGAATAACTAATCAATGTTTATATGTAAAGTATTTTGGAGTTTTTGTAAACTAGAGTGACCTATTCAACCTCAAAGTTACATTAAAACTTGTGTTAAAATATGATTTTTTTAAGGATCATATCTTTTAAATTAATATTTTTTTTTAAAGTTTGTATGCATTCGAACCTAGTTAACGACAAGATAAATCGGTATCATGCTTACTTTTGTAAATTAAACATAAAACAGCGGAGTAATTTGGGGGTCTACGTTTGTATGGAGGAAACTGACTTGTTTTTTTTACCTTAAGTAAAAAAGTTTACAGGGAAGAGACACAAATGAATTTTTCCTATATGCCAGAGGTAATAGGCAGATCTTTAATCTCCGGTTATGTCGACCAAACGTTTTGACAATATGTTAAAAAACGTTATTTCAATTCAATATGTTTCCATGCCTGACGCTGCCATAAATCGAAAAGCTAACATAAAACCGCTCGAATAAATTCTCATCTATAGTATGAAGTTTTGAAATATTTATTTAAAGAAGTACCTAGGTTTCGCACATTTTCTAGTATTAATATAGTAAAATATGTCGTGCTTCGTGTGTGTACTGTTGCCTCCATATTTACAAAGCACTAGACGGAGACGGGGCGCATCAAAAATGAATTTCTGAATATGTGAGAATTTTCATTGCACTTTGGTCGATTGAAAAATATTTGTGCACGTTAGTACTTGAAAAACAGGGTTATGTAAATATGTTTATAAAATGCATTAGAATTCTAATTGGACAGACGTTACTAGGCTGCTTATATGAGAGACGCTGGTTCGAAACCCAGCCAAGCCTGCCTTTTTTCTTTCTTTTTTTTATAAATGTGTGTACATACTCTTGTCAAACCTTTTATTGGAACATCAAATTAGACATTTTAAGCATTTGGCACAAATTTACTAAATCGTTTTCGCCCCTTCAAAGGCTTAAATTAAAAAAAAGGGGGTACAGTACAAAGTATCTTTGTACTAAATTTCATCGAAATCAGTTAAGAGATTCAGTAAACTAATAAGAAACAGGGATACAGGCTTACTTTCTCATATTATTATCTATTTTTTTGTTTGTTTGTTGAGGAAAGATTTGTTTGTTTGTTTGTTTGTATAGAATAGGCTCCGAAACTACTGGACCGATTTGAAAAAGTCTTTTAGCATTAGAAGCCGACATTATCCGTGATGAACATAGGCTACTTTTTACCGTGGGAAAATGCTTCATTCCTACGGGAAAACGGAAAAAAGGACAATTGGTAGTAAGAATTATCCTTCCGTACTTATATTTTTCATATATAACTTCTAAACGGCTGAACCGATTGGGTTGAAATTTTGTATGTGTATTTCCATGGTTTCACAGACACGAATGTATTATATTTTATAAAGTTACGCGGACGAAGTCGCGTGCAACAGCTAGTATAATATGTTCAGAATAAGAGATTAGTGTGCACAAAAATTGCGAAAAATTACCTATTACAAGGCTTAATTTTGTATTGTATATCTCTAATTAATTAATGAGAAACTAAAACAAATTCTTTTAATTACCCCATAAAAAGGTAACTGCGCGAAAGGAGAGTTAGTATATAAGGCTCTATTAACTTACGCTGTCTTGTAGGATGTCTTAAAAACACAGCATTATTACATCACAGTAAGTAAGTAAATTAGTAAATGTACTACTTATCATGTTTTTGGTGCTAAACCTCAATGTAATGTGCAGGACCTTATCATTTTCGACCGACGAAAACGAAAAAACAAAAACGGAGGAGGTACTCAATTCAACGCGTATATATATATATATATTTCATGTATGATCACGCATAACTTTTGACAGGGTAGTCCGATTTTGATAATTCTTTTTTTATTTGAAAGGGTGCACCCCCAAGGGGGTCCCATTTTAATTTGGAAAATCAATTCTAACCCTAAGGGTAGGAAAACAGGGGATGATTGATTGTTCACTCACCGATTGTAGCGTATAACCACGCATAACTTTTTACAGAGTAGTCCGATTTTGATAATTCTTTTTTTAATGGATAGGGTATACCTCGAAGTAGGTCTCGTATAAATTTTGAAAAAAATATTTTACCCTAAGGGTGGGAAAATGGGGATGAAAAAATTAAAAATTAAGCATGTAGTAAATATTAGATTATAGCCACAAAAAAACATAAAATAAAACTTTTAAACAAAAAATAAAACCGCCGAAAAAACTGAAAAGCATAAAATAATCCTATTATCATTTTACCTAAGTAATTTTGAATCGGCGCCAAACAAGCAAAAATAACGTAAAGAGTGATGCGCGGCGGCGACTCAAAATTACTTAGGTAAAATAATAAGATTATTTTACGCTTTTCAGTTTTTTCGGCGGTTTTATTTTTTGTTAAAAAGTTGTATAATATCCACATGAAGTCATTCATGACTGGCAGCACTAGTGTTGTTAACGGTACAAAAAAGTACTGAGTGTGTCACGAGATTTTGTAACAAAAATGGCGAACAGATGCATTAGCAATTTGTGAAGCTTATACTGAGTTTTTATGTCCTACTATCGGCTGCTCCTCTTGCAACATTTAATAATTTATTCCAATACTAAAATTTTAAGTGTAATCCCAAGGAAATCGAAATAAATTAATGTTCTCCATATCGTAATGCAG
Source organism: Synanthedon vespiformis (assembly GCA_918317495.1). Lineage (NCBI taxonomy): Eukaryota > Metazoa > Arthropoda > Insecta > Lepidoptera > Sesiidae > Synanthedon > Synanthedon vespiformis. The sequence goes on along the minus strand of OU906968.1, from coordinate 1,192,088 downwards.
AAGCCATGCGTAATCTGTAAGCCAAGTTTCTTCGAATAGGTTTTCTATACTAATATTATAAAGAGGAAAGATTTGATTGTTTGTTTGTTTGTACAGAATAGGCTCCGAAACTAGTGGACCGATTTGAAAAATTCTTTTACCATTAGAAGCCGACATTATCCGTGATTAACATAGAATACTTTTTACCACGGGAAAATGCTTCATTCCTACGGGAAATCTAAAATAAAAGTAAATACTAGCGGCTTGGCCCGGGAGATAGCGCTATCTATCCAAAATACGGTAGATGGCGTTTTATATTTTTCTACGCGGACGAAGTCGCGAGCACCAGCTAGTAGTTAATATTTTAGGCATCTTACTACCTACAAAATGATGGTACAGCTTTCTTTACTTCCGACTGTACCAATTGAGGTGTTAACCAATATAAAAATATAAATACTAAAACTTTTGACAGTTTGTCTCCACAAGATCGTAATTAACTTCTTACTAACTTAACTTAGTAATTTATCCTGAGCGTTTCCTTACTTGAACTGTTATCTTCTGTGTACGGAATTATCTTGTTTGTACTAAAAACACATAAAGAATAAATGCCCTCGTAAAGTTAAGTGCATTTCCAAGCGAATGCAACATATCTTGCATTGTAATACAATGTACAGAATTTGGAATCCAACTTGTAGAATGGGTGGATATTAGCATGTACTTTTTTGGTAGTAATTTTTCCCGGCCTAGCACTTATGGTGTTGCTTGTGTTATAGGGGTACCATCAAGTGGACCGTCAGCCTGTCTGTCGACCTTAACATTAAAAAAAAAACTAAGTTGAAATACTCGTTGTGCCACCATCCTTAGTACAACAGCAGCAAAAGTGCCTTATTGTATTCTATCCGTTGCATTTTTACCGCGGGAAAATGCTTGATTCCCTTTATTTTTATCCTTCCCTACTTATATTTTTCACATAACTTCTGAAATATTATATGGTATTTCGATAGTTTCCTGTATAATTTAAAAATACAATTGGACCCGGTAGGTGGCGCTGCTCTCGGTATGTCAACTACTAAACGGCTTGACCGATTGGGTTGAAATTTTGTATGTGTATTTCCGTGGTTTCACAGACACGAATGTATTACATTTTATAAAGTTACGCGGACGAAGTCGCGTGCAACAGCTAGTATTACAATAAACGAAAGTACCTTGGAATGTTTACAGTAAAATCCAGAAGAAACGATTGAATTGAGAAATAGTGAATCTTCAATTTTAATAAGGCCGAGATTTGTTCAAGTCATGAAATGCATCTTCTTTACTCTTAGATATATCGAAATTAAATATTAACATAATGTGTGTACGTCTTTGAAAATATGTGGTAGCGTCGCTATTCTGGTATGAATAGGTAGAACGACCGGAAATTTCCGTATGGAATATTATAAAAGACTAGCTGGTGCCCGCGACTTCGCTTGCGTTGAAAAAGAAAAAAGTGGCTTATCCTGTGTTCTGTACATCTAAATATTTATCTACCAAGTTTCATGAAAATCAGTTAATTCGTTTAAGAGTTATTGAGGAACATACATACATACATACAGAAGAAAATTCTAAAAATGGTCAATTTAGTTTCAGTATCACGTATAGAGCCTATAAACACGAAAACAATGTAACTTACTCCATGACCAACTTTTACACGTTTCATTATTATTAGTAGTATTGATTGATAATTAGTATTAAAGAGCATAAAGAATGAATGACATAGAAATACCAGCTACAATCATGAATCTACTACAACTATGTACAGTCGGCTGCATAAGTCTATTAACACATTCAAAAGTGCAAAACAACTGAACACTCAACGCGCCATAAGACGTTGTCACGACTAGAGAACAAAATAAACTTCACGTAGAAACGATCGTAAAAAGCTTCAGTAAGTAAGTAAGTTGAGTGTTCAGATGTTTTGCACTTTTGAATTTGTTATTTGACTAATGCGGTCGACTGTACCTATGGATTTTGCGCCACAAATACCAAAGCAGCACATAAAAAATACGCCTAAAACGGAATCATGGCGGAATCTTGCCTTCGCCCGTCGATGGAAAAGGTAGTAACGACCAACTTCTACTATTGATTATAAACTTCAATGTGTTGACGTAAAGTCACATTTTCTTTAAATGACAGATGTTTGGTTGGTTTTAAATGACAGGTGACAGAGATTATGCTTTATTATTTTACTTTTTAACCGACTTTCAAAAAAAGGGAGTTCTCAATTTGACCGTATATATGTTTTTTATTTAGGTGTGTTCGTCTTTTATGAACCAATTTTGATGATTCTTTTTTTGTTGGAAAGGAGATATCCCAAGGGTGGTACCATGATAAGGAAGCCGGGATCTGATGGTGGCATCCCAGAGAAATCGAGGGGAGCCTTCGAAAGTCGTATTGGCGACTAGTGTGTTGTTCATTTTTTCATTAAGTATCTTATTAGTTTCCTGTTTAAAGTCGGTTTTTTTTTTGTAATTGGACAGTAAAATAATCTTATAATTGTTTCATAAAGTCCGTAGTGTTTTGTATGGCGAGCGAAATCCATAGTTGTAGTAGATTGATGATAACACTTTGGCGAGTTGGTAGTTTATTACTTGAATTAATATATAGGATAAATTTTATCCTGTATAAGTGTTAGGTTCCTGTGGAATTTTCAAAAAACTAACTACACAGTTAGTTTATATATATTTTGAAAAATTTTAATCTATTTTTTTTAATAATAAATAGAAGTTCAGAATAAGTACGCCGTGTTTTGCGGAAAACTCCGAACATACATTATGGAAAAGCAAGTCTTGATTTTGAAGTCCCCTCGAGAGACGGGTTCTTGTTACGTATGTATTGGGTAAAATCAGTATAAAATGTGTGCAATTTTTTAAAGAATAAAGTTTACTTGGTAAGGGTTGTGTACAAATCAAGGGATCTTATCTAATCTAGTAATCTAATCCAGAAATTAAATAGCAATAAGATATATCAGTCGATAGATGACCGACATATTTTGTGGAAAATATATTAAGCTACTAGGTGAATCGGCAAACGATATTTTGCTATATAAAAATATTTTTGGGGTGGGCGACCCTTATCACTTAGGAGTGTAAAAAATAGTTTACGACCTTATTCTCAGACCTACAGAATATACACAAAAAATTCATAAAAATCGGTCAAGCCGTTTCGAGGTGTTTGTATATACCAAAATTTTATATACTACTAGCTGGTGCTCGCGACTTCGTCCGCGTTGAAAAGTATAAAACGCCATCTAAAAATATCACCAAGCAGTTGTCATGTTAGTCGCTTCACTTGTTTTTAAATAGATGGCGCTATCTACCGGGCCAAACCGCTAGTATTTACTTTTATTTTAGATTTCCCGTAGGAATGAAGCATTTTTCCGCGGTAAAAAGTAGCCTATGTTCATCACAGATAATGACGGCTTCTAATGGTAAAATAATTTTTCAAATCGGTCCAGTAGTTTCGCAGCCTATTCTATACAAACAAACAAACAATCAAATCTTTCCTCTTTATAATATTAGTATATGTAGATATTATAGAAACTTAGAAGAATTTTTTGTTATTATTGCATATTTGTGGTTAAGACTATTATTTAGAGTAATATCTATCTGTATAACTGTATCTGTGTATCACAAGCTTTTGATGAACACAGTTACAGATATACTTTTATTATTTCTATTAAACCTAATTCTATACGAATTTAGACCCTCTTACAGAAGACCACCATCATAGCGGGACAGGGGATCGTTTGAACTGGATTTAAAGAGCCTTGTAATATGGTCCATTTATTTCTACTCAACCGTGGAGCGGTGTAGCAATCGTTTCAAATTAAGCTTGGTACAGTCACAGACAATATAATTAGTAATTATGTCATTCAGATGTAAAATCCACATAACAATTTGACATTCACATATTATATTTGTCTTCATAATTTTTATGTTTAAATGTTAATTATACTAATATACGATCTTTTTGATTGTCTTTCATAATTATTATTATTTCATATTATTATTATTTCCCATTATTATGAGAGCAGCCAATATTTATTTCGTATAATAAACTCCTCGACGTACATAACAATAAAACAATCCGTGTAATCAACTTCTTTGAGAAATTGAAAATTCTTGAGAAGTACATAGCGCACGTTAAGGCTCTAATGCGTCTTGACTTAGTGTCTCGCACAATCTACAATACAATGTACCAAATAAAGATTTCTTTCTTTCTTTCTTTATTCGTTGTGTATTTACTGTACATCACTTTGTGCGCGCTCATAGTACGCAACGTTTTAACGCGGCGTCAGAAAGTCGCGTTTTAGGCTCTGTTCCACAACACGTGGACGGGCGCTAATTTGTATGAAAATTAATAGGTGCATTCACACGGACCACATTTTGCCGTCAAATTCAACCGTGTGGTCGGTACCGACAAAATCGCAACCACAACGCAACCACCTGCGACACCGCGCACCAGCGGACGGCCACCTCGCAATAACAACTTAGTCTTTTACAAAATTTTCTTTGACACCGGGCTTTCTTGCTTGACCTTTGGAGCATCGACTTCAAGAAGACATTCGAGTCGCTGGGACATGATGACGAAGACTGAATTCAAAAGCCGTCCAAGTACGCGACGCGACGCGACGCTACGGCGCTAACTTGCACTAGGTACGCTTTTCTCTTAACGAAGTCCGGAATATTCCTCTTTTTTGTTGTAATTTTTTCTGTTCTTTGACTTTAGGACGATTATGTGTTCTGTTAGTAGACAAGTTATCTACTTATCGTCTTTAGGCTGACAACATTTTCTATATTATTCATTCCACGTTTTGAATACACAACGGTAGTTATTATATACTCGACAAACAAATGTTTTATTCAGTCGACTGTACAACTCAAGTTGACTTTATTCGGTTCACAAATTTTGCACGATACAGTGACAATAAAATATACAATTTGCGCGTCGACTTTTAAGGCAGTGTGCTTGCTTAGTTCCCGTTTAAATAAACCGAAATGTAGATATGAGTATTTAGGCATTTAGTTTTAGGTAGCCCATTTACCATTATTATCTATGTTGAGCCTCTTTATGCTTAATAAAGCTTAATTTCATGGTGGTCTTCAGTAAGAAGTTGTTTACTGTCTAGTTTATAACCAGCGAAGTCCAAGCATGTATTTTTTCATATTATTATTATATCTTTATGATACATAATTATATAAATAAAAATTACGTGTCACGTTGTGTCTCCGGGATGAACTCCTAAACTCTGAAACGATTTTGATAAAATTTCATAACTATGTGTGATTTGGTCCAACTTAAAAGATAGGATAGATTTTATTTTGAACCCGTGCGAATCTGGGAGCTGGCCACTAGTTATATATGTATGGATGGAAAGGAAATAATGCAAACTCACTATATATTTTTAGAATATCACGTTCCCTCTCTCCTCCTTAATTTTTACAGACCACCCTAACACATCCTATCACAATTTTACACCCCTTTCTGAAGCCTTTACGATCTCCGCAAAGCTATATATCCAGTCAACCAATATAAATTGACACCTCGCAGTGTTTCGGAATTCAAACAGTATAAAATATATATGAAATATTTTTTTATGATATGCCGTTTATGATATGGAACATGACCACAAAACAACTATCAAGAAGAATTAGTTCAAAACTTCACATAATTTGAAATATTATAATTTCTTTTTACCTAAAAATAGTTTAATTTGTTGCCATTTGCTTTTAATTATAGCATTAGCAAATTGTAATATAATATTTATAACGTTTCAAAGTAAGTACGTTATTGGAGTTTACTCTTTAATCGATTTAAATAAAATCAATACTAATAATAAATCTGTAGGGGTCGGTCATGGAGTAATTTACTTTGTTATCATAAATATCGTATACATACATGATACTGAAACTAAATTGACGATTTTTAGATTTTTTTTCTGTATGTATGTATGTATGTTCCTCCATAACTCTTAAACGAATTAACTCATTTTCATGAAACTTGGTAGATAAACATTTAGAAGTACGGGACACGTGACTTATTATCTTTTTAATACTTTTTACGGCTACTTTTTATCTTTTTTAACGCGAAGTCGCGGGCAGCAGCTAGTAAAAAATAAACGTTTATTAACAGTTAGAAAAATCTTTACATATAAGGCCACGGTACGAAAATTTATGGAAGTAAAATCAAAATTGTCACACGGAAAATGCGTTACGTTCTATTTTCGAATATTTAAGGATGAAGTTTCACAGGTATTGTGCCATATATGAATCATGTATCATGATTTGAACAGATGGCGTTGATATTTATTTATTTATTTAATTTTTTTTTTTATTGTTCATAAGGTGTAAATTCCAGTCGTGCGTCGGAGCTGATACACACATTTTTTATACCTATTACCTATACTAGATCGACATAACAGGCTAATAACTTGTATCACCTGCACTTTATAACACTTTATAATATTTAAGGTGAATATAGCGTCTTAGTCAAATCGTTATTCTCAAAGTAAAAATTCAAAGTAGCTACTATTATTGTTTTAATACAATTTTGGAGAGAAAAACAAAAATAAACTACAGTAATCCTTCCTAAGTTAAGGTACACCTTTTTCGTTAAGAGTTCAACACAAACTGGTCTTTGTTTTCTGATTGAAAACCAATCTCCTGATAGGTGTGATAATACTGTGGAATAAAAGATAAAGTGCGTGCATATTTTTAACAGTTAAATAGATGTTACAAATAGTTAAAATATGGAAACTTATTCACGTCCATTACCCGATAGTTTTGTGTTTATCTATACTAATGTTATAAAGAGGAAAGATTTGATTGTTTGTTTGTTTGTTTGTATTGAATAGGCTCCGTAACTACTGGACCGATTTGAAAAATTATTTTACCATTAGAAGCCAACTTGACAGCGGCTTCTAATGGTAAAATAATTTATCTATCCAGAATCAGGTGGAGCGACTAACATGACAACTGCTTGGTGATATTTTTAGCGATTCGCTCCACGGTAGATGGCATTTTATACTTTTCAAGAAAGATTTGTTTGTTTGCTTGTTTAAATTGAATAGGTTCCGAAACTACTGGACCGATTTGAAAAAAAAAAATCACTATTGGCAAACTAGTAACATAGGCTATATTTCATAAAATTACCCGGACGAAGTCGCGTGCAACAGCTAGTACAATATAAGATTGTTCGCGGTCACAGACTAGTAAATATCTATGTAAGTATTACATTTTCAATACATAACCCAAACCAGTTTACAAACTAAATAAGATAAGACATCAAATTACCAACTCAGATTGAATTGGTAAAGATTTTAGATATTGTAAACCTCTATTGAGGTAAGTTGTGTCAACAAAACTGTCTTTTGTGTATCTATGCCTCTTACTATATATTATAGAATGTGGTTTAGTACATTTATACATAGTTAGGTTTAGGTTGTTAATGTTCCTACAACGAAAACACAAGTTTATACGACTTAAGTGAACACATACTTTATCTACTAATTAAGTTCAGTGGCAACCGTTGACGAAAATGAATTCAGTTTATATTATTTGAACGAAAACCTATAGGGCAATACAGAAAACAAAAAAAACTGACTTAAAACCGTCTTCTCATGGATGCCATTGTCAGAACTGGACTAAATTGAAATGGGACCACACGAGCCTGGTGTTTCCCGTGTGATCTCATTTCAATTTGGTTTCAATCCCATTTCAATGTCAATCCCATTTCCAATTTTTCAAATAAAAAAAAAATCAAAATCTTTTCACCCAGTCGAAAATACAGTCGAATTGAGAACCTCCTTCTTTTTTGGAAGTCGGTTTTCTAAGAGTAATATACAGAGTTCATTAAGTTTAAAAAGCAAATTCGTGTATAGTAAGGAACTGGAGTGTGTGCGTGCGTGTAGATTTATGTATATGTCGTGGGCAGATCGTAGAATTGGGCAGATCGTAAAGTATGAAATCAAAAATCTTTCACCAAACGTCAAAATAGGTGCGACGAAGAGCGGAGCAAAGCAAAGCGAGGAGGAGCATGTTAGGTTTACATGGAAATAAATTTGGGGAATCGAGCGAAGCGGAGCGGAGTGAGGCGACCCTCTCAGTTTTAACAGAAATATGATCTGCCCGGGAATATCATGATATGCCCAATTCTATGATGTGCCGACGACATATATACTAGCTGGTGAATATGTACACACATACATACATACATACATAAAAAATATTAATAATCGTCAATTTAGTTTCAGTATAATGTATAGAGCCTATAAACACGATATCTCTGACCAACCCTTACAGATTTGTTATTAGTACATATTAATGATGTATAGAGCATTGGACAGATTATATGCAGACAGAAAGCATAAAGCATTTTTAAACAAAAGAAAAAATATATACAACGTAGGTATAATAATGTACATTATTATGATTACAAACGAAGTTACACTATATAATAATACAGTTCTAAAGCAAATTGGATTCGGATCGGCTTCGAAAGTAACACAATAGACACCACTATACCTTTATTAATTAAACAGATACCGCTGAATGCTGAATAGGATTCCATGCACAGTATTATTGCTAAACAATAGTATGAGAACTTAGTAATAATATTTCTTAATTTCATTTATACTTGATAAACAAACAAAATCCGATATAAATCTGTGTGTGGCTGTGTATGTGTGTATATGTGTAAATGTACATAGTGTGTGTGTATGTGTCTCCAAACGGATAAACACATTTTAGATTTTTTTTGTTTGAAAGCTGACAATTAAAACAAATAAAAAATAATCAAAAAGGTCCTTAGCTATAATTTATGACGATCTGTTCAGGCTGTTTCCTAGTACTAATTTACGCGTTTGAAGACACGCCTGAACAGATCTTTCTAAACCGTAGCTAAGAAATGGATCATAATGACTAATTACAGCTAAAAGAAGTCAGAACAAAATAACTAATTATAGCTAAAAGAAGTCAGAACAAAATAACTAATTATAGCTAAAAGAAGCCGGAACAAAATAACTAATTATAGCTAAAAGAAGCCGGAACAAAATAACTAATTATAGCTAAAAGAAGCCGGAACAAAATAACTAATTATACCTAAAAGAAGCCGGAACAAAATGACTAATTATAGCTAAAAGAAGACGGAACAAAATGACTGATTATAGCTAAAAGAAGCCGGAACAAAATCGTTAAATTTAGGAGATATACACACAGATTCACACATGTACAGATATACAAATACACAGCCACACAAAACACGTCAAACATTTTCATCTTGTCACAGATATTCTCCACTAGAAGTAATTTTATAGTGAAGGCTTGTTAGTTAATGGAATAGAGACGGTCGTTATATTTGTGAACGATACCTCGAGGCTATGCTCGGCTTTATTTATGAAATATGTATACAATATAATGTAAGTGATGACAATAAAAAATTAAATAAAACCTTACCTGTAGGTATAACCGCAATGTTTATCTTATATTATAATAGCTGGTGCCCGCGACTTCGTCCGCATTGAAAAAATGATAACAATTTATTTTAAGTTAACTTAAAAGTTAATTAGTCCACTCTACATGTTAACTTCGTTAATTAACGATTAACAGATTAACAGTCTTGTGTCCAGCTCTGGTCAAAACCGTTGTTTATTGTAGAAATAAATGGTTTCTATATTTCTATATTAAATAAGTACGTGTTAAGGTTTAATAAGCCTCTGAATCCAATAATGTACCTCCAACTTTGAATACCAAATTGGTACCGAATTTACTTGTGACCGCTAGCGTCTGATCTCTCGAATACGACGTTAGGTGCTTATTTGTCCATCTAGAATAATGTTTAGGCATACATATATCTATGTACAGTCGACATTAAAATTTGCTTGGACCAAGCAAATGAAAATATGCTTTTCATATTTTCATTTTTTGAGGTTTATTTTTTATTACGTTTAAGATATTTACTCACCACTGTTATTATGTAATTATACCTGTAAATAAATCTATACTAATATTATAAAGAGGAAAGATTACATTGTTTGTTTGTTTGTTTGTATAAAATAGGCTCCGAAACTACTGGACCGACTTGAAAAATTCTTTTACCATTAGAAGCCGACATTATCTGTGATGAACATAGGTTACTTTTACCACGGGAAAACGCTTCATTCCTACGGGAAAACGGGTAGATGGCGCTGCTGTCGGTATGTCAACTATTATAATAAATAAATAATAAAAAAAGATATTTCCTTAGACTAGTTTGCGAAGAAGTACCTAGACTTAGCTATATCCCCTTAGCTATAACATCGCTTTCTGACGCATTGAGTTGCATTTCCAGCGAAAGTGTGAGGTGTGAGTGTGAGATACATCCTTATTTATTAATATTATAAATGCGAAAATAACTCTGTCTGTCTGTCTCGCTTTCACGCCAAAACTACTGAACTGATCACCATGAAATTTTGCGTACACGTTGTCTGGGACACCAGAAAGGACGTAGGATACCTTTCATCCAAGAAAAAAGTAATGTTCCCGAGGGATTATCTAAAATATAAAACTGTAATGTAACTAACGCCTGTCCAATGTGTTATAGCAACACGTTGTCAAGCTTTGTAATTGCTTTTATATTTTTAATTTAGTCATCGCGTACGAAGTCGCGGGCACCAACTAGTAATATTATGTTTTGCAACTTGTGGACTAACGAGTCCGGATAAAAATTGAAATTCTATAGAACACCTTCATGTAGGACTTACTTACACGCCACTTTCGGTCCAAAAGGTAACTATTAGTAAGTCTTTTTTAAAGGTGTCTGTTGAAGAGTGAAATTTTTCAAATAAATTCACTATTAAATTGGTGGTCTTTCAAAATGGGAGGGATTACCCTTCATAAGTTTGGGTCTTTGAATGTCCAAGGCGGCGACGTGACGTCATTACGCGATACGTGCGCACTAACTACGGCTAAAGGTGTGTGCATAATGGACCTAATATAATGTTAGTATTTTAAGAGTTTAGTTTAATCCGTACTAAATATTATATTTTTTTTTTTTTTAACGGTGTACTAGGAAAAGTGCATCCTTATAAGATTACAATCTAGTCTTAAGACTAATGAGTAATTTTAATATAACATAAACTACTAACTGTAATATTTACTAAGAATAATGTCCATTAACACGATTCTTATTGTCTCTATTAAGGAGAGAACACTTTGTTATTGTGTTCTTTACAAGAATATTATAAATGCGAAAGTTTGTATGGATGTATGGATGTTTGTTACACTTTCACGCAAAAACTACTAAGTGGACTTCAATAAAACTTTACAATAATATAGCTTATATATCAGAATAAAACTAGGTTATATCCTTACTTACTAATATTATAAATGTGAATGTGAGTTTGTTTGTTACGCTTTCACGCAATAACTACTGAACCGATCACCATGAAATTTTCCATACAATTTGTCTGGGACACCAGAAAGGACATAGGGTACCTTTCATCCAGAACGCGGACGAAGTCGCTGGCACCAGCTAGTAAGACATGAAAAAGATAAAAAAAAGATATTTCGTCGTCACAGCGATAACGATGTCCGTCGTTACCAGTCACATATTTTTCCTTTCAACGCGGACGAAGTCGCGGGCACCAGCTAGTCCTTACTAATATTATAAATGTGAATGTGTTTGTTTGTTTGTTACGCTTTTATGCAAAAACTACTGAACTGATCACCATGAAAATTTGCAAACACGTTGTCTGGGACACCAGAAAGGATATAGGGTACCTTTTATCGTTCAACGCGGACGAAGTCGCGGACAACAGCTAGTAAATAAATATCTTCACACATTCCACACACTCAGCAAGTTTCACACTAAGCAACTAATGATACCAGACAGTTGATTTACTACATAGATTACTTTTTTTTTGTAAATATATACATCCATGACCCAGGTAAGTACAATGGTAAAATGTCAACACATAAACATTTGCTCCTAGCGGGATTCGAACCCGCGACCGTTTGGTCGGGTTACTAGCCACTAGACCAATAAACCATTCATCTAATAAACTAACACTGCTCTAACGATTGAAGTACCATTATGCACGCAGCCTTACTTCCAAACCCTCGAGTTAATGCATACGTTGGCCGAATGAGTTTGCAATTTAGTCCAAATATCGACTGATATCTGAAGACAAAGCGTTGCCATACATATTAATAATAACCGACAATAACCACTAAGTTCTGCTTTATGTGTCTTACTAATCGATCCATTTTAATGGGCGATGGAATTTGACATTTTTATACGTACCGTCAGTTTACAGATCTGACTAGAATTGACAGTCAGTTGACTAAGTTTGACCCTGTGTGTGACCCTGTCTGTGGCATTTTAAACTTTTTTGTTTGATAGCTGACATGGTCCAAGTTGTGCCTAATTATAATTTTTGAAGATCTGCTCAGACGTTTGAAGATGTTATCAGTAGGTACATTTTCTAGTTGACGAAGGGATCTCACTGATTTCCACTGAATAGATGGCGGTAGCCGTTAGGTAGACCGTCTACCATCAGGTTGACCGTCAACCAGTCTGTCTTTTTATCAAAATACTAGCTGGTGCTTGCGACTTCGTCCGCGTTGAGAAGTATAAAACGCCATCTACCGTAGAATATCACCAAGCAGTTGTCATGTTAGTCGTTTCACCCATTGGAATTTTATACCTCTGCGAGGTTTCACCTGATTTGGATAGATGGCGCTATCTCCTGGGCCAAGCCGCAAGTATTTACTTTTATTTTAGATTTCCCGTAAGAATGAAGCATTTTCCCGCAGTAAAAAGTAGTCAATGTTCATCACGGATAATGTCGGCTTCTAATGGTAAAAGAATTTTTCAAATCTGTCCAGTAGTTTCGGAGCCTATTCTATACAAACAAACAAACAATCAAATCTTTCCTCTTTATAATATTATAGTATAGAAAAATTTGTGATTAGGTTAAAAATGAATGTTTGTAGGCTGAAATTTCAGTTTTACCTTACTGTTGTTATAAATTAACATGAATATTTCCATGTGTGGTCACTGCATTAATTTTTCATAAATTATGATTTATACGTTTTTATTACAATAGGGCCAGATGGCATTCAGCTTTGGGGCTGTACCAAACAGAGCAATTTCGTAATTATTCAACGTTTCCAAAATAAAGTGCTCAGAAATATTTTCTCATGAAACTAATGATCTCCATTAACTTAGGTCCTTCTTCGGACTTCAAGCTATCTTATCAATTTTCAACTATGCCTGTTGAGTAGTTAAATTACCAGTGAAAAAGCTACAAACAGACACACAGAGTTACTATTTTGTTTCACCGAAAGATACACAAATAACACATTGACGGATTCGAAAATAGACCTTGTTGTTAAAACAAGAATGTTTGTCAATGTCTTGAAAAGAAAATCCCCCATTTTTACATTGAAAGCTTCAATAAATCTAAGCTTTTCTGTATAAATTTGGCAAAAAGAATCCCTATTAAAACAATGAAAGTATCAACCACATCAACATTGAATAATTAAGTTGTATTTTATTAGCTCTTTCGGTCTTTGAAATTAGCGAAAACTGTATCAATATATGTTGGGTGGTTAAGAAAAAGTTAGGGAAAGATCGGACTTATAATAAACTAGGTGTTGCATGCGACTTAAAAGTAAGTATAAAAGTATAAAACGCCATCTACCGTATTTTGGATAGATGGCGCTATCTCCCGGGCTAAGCCGCTAGTATTTACTTTTATTTTAGATTTCCCGTAGGAATGAAGCATTTTCCCGCGGTAAAAAGTAGCCTATGTTCATCACAGATAATGTGGGCTTCAAATGGTAAAAGAATATTTCGAATCGGTCCAGTAGTTTCGGAGCCTATTCTATACAAACAAACAAACAATCAAATCCTTCCTCTTTATAATATTAGTATAGATAATACATTCGTGTCTGTGAAACCATGGATATACACATACAAAATTTCAACCCAATCGGTCAAGCCGTTTAGTAGTTGACATACCAACAGCAGCGCCACCTACCGGGTCCAATTGTATTTTTAAATAATGCAGGAAACCATCGAAATAGCCATATAAAATTTCAACCCAATCGGTTCAGCCGTTTAGAAGTTATGTGAAAAAGATAAGTACGGAAGGATAATTCTTACTACCCGTTGTCCTATTACCCGTTTTCCCGTAGGAATGAAGCATTTTCCCGCGGTAAAAAGTAGCCTATGTACATCACGGATGCTTTCATCGTGCTAGCCAGTTCAAGTAACGTTAGAATGATTATATTAGATGAAGTACATTTTAGAATTGCTACGAATTCTTTGTCTTAAATACTTTTGGGGAAACGTTAGCGGAAATCTTAAACTAAATTCGACCCCTTGTTCTATGGAATGGAAAATTGAAAAACTTCCTGGCCGTCTGTCAAAATACGTTTCTCTATGTACATACTTTAACTTGATTTAACTTGGAAATGGAATGGGTAGCAGTACCTACCGTAGAGTACGAGTATATCTAGATTTTCTCGCTTAGTTCAGATTACATTTGACTGATAAATAGTCTTTGTATGAATTTTGATTTATTTATAATAAAACTAGCTTCTGCCCGTGACTTCGCTCGCGTATAAAAATAGATAAAAACCTATTCTCAGACCTACTTAGCTAAGTAAATCTGCAATGCAATTACTTAGCTAAGTAAATATTAAGACCAAAAGATTCCATTTGAAACTGTAATGACGTTTATTGAAGGAATAAAGACCAATGAAGTGTAGGCGACAATTTTGAAGCTAGAGCGTGAAAACCGTCTTCAAACTATTTACTTCGGGACCAGTGGTTTGGAAGTCTTGTCTGGAGCGATGAGTAAGAACTTAACTTGATTTTATTGCACTAAAGAAAATATAAAGAATAGTTTAGATACTAAAGTTACCTATCTATTTTCAACCGACGAAAATGAAAAAACAAAACGGAGTATAATATTTTTATGTATGATCACGCGTAACTTTTTACAGAGTGGTCCGATTTTGATAATTCTTCTTTTAATTGATAGGGTATACCTCGAAGTTGGTCTCGTATAAATTTGGAAAAAAAATTCCAACCCTAAGGGTGGGACAAGGGGGGTGGGAAAATTAAAAATTAAGCATGTAGTAAATAGTAGATTATAGCCACAAAAAAATATAAAATATAATTTTTTCACAAAAAATAAAACCGCCCAAAAAACTGAAAAGCATAAAATAATCTTATTATTTTTAGGTAAAATAATCTTATTATTTTTAGGTAAAATAATCTTATTATTTTTAGGTAAAATAATCTTATTATTTTTAGGTAAAATAATCTTATTATTTTTAGGTAAAATAATAAGATTATTTTATGCTTTTTATTTTATTTTATGTAATTTTGTGTCGGCGCCAAACAAGCAAAAATTACTTAAAGAGTGATGCGCGGCGGCGACTCAAAATTACTTAGGTAAAATGATAATAAGATTATTTTATGCTTTTCAGTTTTTTCGGCGGTTTTATTTTTTGTTAAAAAGTTTTATTATTTTCCGCGTGTCAAACAATATCATCAATACTAATTGGTCATGGAGTAAGTTAATTTATTTTCGGAGATATCGTGTTTTTAGGCTCTATAGATGATGTTGAAACTAAATTGACGATTTTTAGATATTTTTTCTATATGTATGTACGTATTTTTCTTTTTCAACGCGGCCGAAGTCGCGGGCGCCAGATAGTACTTAATAAGTACTTGTTAAATTTCTATAATAGCATACTTTTGGAATAATTTATCCTAACTAAGTACTAACGAGGAGCAATAGTAAAAAACTAAAGTCTGTGTTGTTGAAAATTGTAAACCACAGTTTAGACATATCGTAATGATTGAAATCCTATTTTAACATTTCCCCATTATAAACCTCAATAGCCAATTGTTTTGAATTCAGGCAAGTATGCATTGGCTCATAAAAAATTAAAAGAAAAAAAACAAACTTAGATATTTTGTGAAATAGTCTTTCTAGAAGATAATGTCAGACTAAGCGATACTGTGTAGAGTAAGTTAACTACTAAAATACTACAGATCTAGCTTATAGCTTTCAACAATAAGAGAACATTGAAACATTAGACACGTTCGTGTACAGAGACATAAACATTCTAGATGCGACTCAGCAATGATGCTCAGATATTATGTTTTATCTATATTCACAACTAATTAAAAATTAGAAGACTATAATAATAAAATTAATATTAATAACAAATATCTTCACACATTCCACACAGCATCATCTAGTTTCACATTAAGCAAGAGACCGGACAGTAAAGTTGATATACTACATAGATTACTATTTTTGTAAATACATACATATTATAAACTAGCTGTAGCCCGCGACTTCGTCCACGTTGAAAAAGAAAAAATAGCCTATCTTGTGTGCTGTACGTCTAAATGTTTATCTGCCTAGTTTTATGAAAATCAGTTAATTCGTTTAAGAGTGATGGAGGGACTTACATACATACAGAAAAAAATTGTAAAAATGGTCATTTTAGTTTCAGTATCATGTATAGAGCCTATATACACGATATTTCTGAAAACAAAGTAAATTACACCATGACCGACCCAAGATTATTAGTATATTGATTGATACAAACATCCATGACTCAGATACAAACGTAAATGTTAACACATAAACATTTTCCCCTAGCGGGATTCGAACCCGCGGCCGTTTGATTAACCACTAGACCAAACGTGTCATCGAAATGAATGTGTAGTGCGAGTTTTGATCGGATCAAACGCATCGAATGCATCAACGTGAATTTTATTGGAACGAAACTCATTGGCTCATTGGAGTTTTAAAAAACTCATTGGCAACGACACTCTTGTGGAGTCTCAGCTTCAAAGCCTGCAGCATCGTCGTACAGTAGCATGCCTATCGGTTTTCTATCGTCTACACCACGGAGAATGTGCGTCCATCCTATGGGATCTGATCCGGCCAGAGCCGTTCCACTTGCGGAACACGAGGCGTGGGCGGGGGTTTCATCCCTTCGTGGTTGATGTTCCCCGGTCACGCACGAAGCGTTATAGTTCCACCTTCCTTGTCCGAACTGCTAAGGAGTGGAACTCATTGCCTGCGTCCGTGTTTCCCCAAAATTACAACCTCGGGGTCTTCAAGTCTAAGGTAAATGGGCACTTACTAGGTAAGCGTGGTCCATCTTTGGCCGCATCTGCACCTAACATCAAGTGAGATCGCGGCCAAGCGCTGCCTTGAAAACATAAAAAAAAAAAAAAAAAAAAAAAAACGAAGCATCGCCACCTAGTGGCTAACGTGACTAACACTACACACCCTGGCCTATTTTCACTAGTTCAATTAGGAGTTCAATTGATTGAACTGATTTTTTGAATTTATTTCTTGTTTTTTTTTCTAATTTTCTTATGTTAAGGTCAATAAATTTTTTTTATATAATTTATTTATTGTTTTTTTATTTTTTATTTTATAAGATATGGGTTTGCTCTTGGCCAACAACCAGCTGGGCAGCAAGTGAGAGGCCTAAGATGGAGCGAGCTCACCCAGAAGATGCCTATTCACTCGAACTTTGAAAAGATTAGGGTTATATGAGCTCGGAAACACAGACGCAGGCAGGGTGTTCCAAAATTATGTTTTATAATGTTATTTTTTTTGTTTTATGTTATTTTTTGTTGTTGGCACATCCATTCCTTCTAATTCTGTGGTCGGGTAATGGTGCGGAACACGCATCGCTCGGTAGAGAACGACACGGCCGAAGGAGCTTGGCGCACGTTTCTCTATTAAGAGCACTTGAACTGAGCTGAACTGTCATCGGATTTTATGGATTCAACTATTGCTTGGATGTTATGGTTGCCATTCAGCCGTTACTAGGCTCACGACTCAAAGCAACATAAGGGTTATTTTGATTCATATAAATATCGGAAGCATTGTATATAGAATCAGGTGCCCAAAGACTCGTTCACGAATAAGTTTTTAAAAACGTTTATTATAAACTTAGCCGGTGCCCGCGACTTCGTCCGCGTTCTCTATAGCCTATAGCCTTCTTCGATAAATGGACTATCCAAAACAAAAATAATTTTTCAATTCGAGCCAGTAGTTCTAGAGATTAGCGCGTACAACCAAACAAACAAACTCTTTAGCTTTATGTACCTCTGTTTAACAAAAAAAAACGACTTCAAACCGTTTTCTCATGGATGTCATTGTCAGAACTGGACCAAATTGAAATGGGACTACACTGGAAGCACCCAGCTTTTAAATAAAAAAAGAATCATCAAGATCGTATCACCCAGTCGAAATTTCTGAGGTAACAAACATGAAAAAAAAATACAGTCGAATTGAGAACCTCTTAATTTTTTTTGGAAGTCGATTGAAAAATGGTAGAGATCTATGGTAAAATTTATCTGTATTTTCTGTAGTATTATTGTACTATGTTCTTCCAAATGTAAGCAATTCAAGAAGCCATTTATCAAGCTCGGTGACAGCGTGACAACTGACAGTACAAAACCAATAAACTGCGCAAGAATAGCTATGCATTCTTACTGTTGAAGAATGTGTTTCAAACATTCCTTCACAGAACGATTTGAGACGAGCCCGTTGGATGAGTGGTAATGGTAGTTGCCTAACGTCTCGGTGGCCCCGGGTTCGGACCCCGGCTGGGTCAACTTTGGAAACGACCGCTCAAAGTTGCCTTTAGACTGATTTTAATTTTAATTAATATTTTGATTTTAGAACAATATTAAAAAAACCAAGTGCGTTCTGAATATTTTCTATTTGCTATTGATTTTCTAATGTATATTTTTGGTTTTGTATAAATATAGTTTATAAGGTATTTATAAGGTGAACTACTTATATTTTAACTACTTATATTATATTTTTAAACTATTTTATTTAACTTTTAGAGCAGGACTTGGTCATCTTTTGAGTTCAGCTAATAGGACAGCATGCACTTATATATTATACTAATACTAACTGGCGTCCGCGACTTCGTCCAAATTGAAAAATTTAAGAGTTATGGAGAACATACATACATTCATACATAAATACAGAAAAAAATTCCAAAAATGGTCAATTTAGTTTCAGTATCATGTATAGAGCCTATAAACACGATATCTCTGAAAATGATGACCAACTTACAGATACATCATTACTATTAGTATTGGTGATGATACATCACGAATGCCACAAAAGGCTAAAACGTATTTTCAAAATAAAATTAATTTATCCCAATTTGTACCTTATTAGAAGCGATTAGGGTGTAATTAACAAAAATTATCGACATAAAGACTTTGTGCGGAAGCATTGTAATGGCACTAAAATGAGGTTTTGTGGTTTGTTGAGCATGAAACTGTCCTTTGACTCGTAGCTTGTGACAATTAAGGACCGTTAACAGTTACACAGAGGGAGAGTGTAAGTGGTGTAACCGAACAATCCCTAAAAGGAACAATGGATTAAATATTGTCTAAGTTTTTCTAATTAAGCTAAGGGGGAATAATATTTTTCAATCATTTATTATTCTTTGATAAAGGATGCACTAGATTCAGGGTCTCAAACAAAATCACTGCGAAAAAGTGTCCACTGGATTTTGTTATGTATATGTTACGGCTAAAGATAGTGTGAACATAAACATAAGATTAGCCGGCTAAACTTAGATTTGTCTTCGGGAAGTGGTTAATGTTAGTTTCTTTTATCGTTAGCCGGCTAAACTTAAGTCTAACCGCAGGTCCTTGGCTAAAAATGTAGAAGCAAATGAAAAAGGAAACGGTATAATAATGTTTACTATTTCGACCAGAAAACTTTTATTAAAAAATAATCACTCTCATTACATATAGGTAATTATGGGTAACTCATAGGTAACTATCATTACTCATTACATATAGGTATTCAAAATTACAAAATGAAAGTTCTGCAGTGTTAATTACTTAAAATAATATAAACTCATTAAAATAAAATATAATAATATAATAATAAATTAGAATGGCATGTCGAATTCGCGAATTCGTCTCCCCTCCGCCCCCTCCGCGCCGGGGCGCGTCCATCGTGTTTCGGTTAATGTGCACATTAGCCGACTAAAGATGGAAATTCACGACGCAAACTAACATGTTACCGAACATTAGCCGCTTCTCGAAGATAAACTTAAGATTAGCCGGCTAAACTTAAGTTTATGTTCACACCTATATTTGGCCGTAACATATACTTGCTATAACTTTCTCTCGTTTATTTCTGATAAAAAGATGAATAATGTAAAGCATGACTGATTTGAACCTTAACATTTAGTAATAATGGTTCAAGTCGTAACACGTGTACACTAAGGAGACATTTGTGGAACTAATTTGAAATATCACCCCAAGCTGTGAGTGCGGTGATATTCCACTATGTCACTTTTAGTGAAGCAACCCAGAATCAGAACACAGAACCCAGAAAGTTTATATTAATTAATGCAAGAACGGATGACTTTGAAATATGCCATTGAAAGAAAGAAAGATAGAAATAATTTTATTCACTTCCAAAAATGTTTCGTTTGTTCCTCAACAGTATTCGATTACCACAAGACAGAGATTAATAAAAAAAACCAGTTAATGAAAGTTTGTTATTAACTTAATTAATTGAATATACATAGACTTACATACAATACAATCCTTCTATCGTCGGCAGATAGAACGTTCACATACCATCAGCTGGACCGTCAACCTGTCTCGGCGACCTTATCATAAGAGAAGCGCTTTGATTTTCCGCTTTAATACATTTGAAGTTTTAATTGTTCTAGTAAAAGTTTCGTACTCATATTTTCCCTTGGCTCGTTGTTACGAAGAGTTCGGCAAACTCTTGAACGGACGCAATTTTTATTTATTTTCAAGACAGTGAAAAAATAATAAAAAATAAATGGCGTACTTGCCGCTGACAGAAGAGTCATTATAGGAAAGTTTTATGTTCGCCACTTTATCACGCAATGGAGGCAAGGTATCCGCGCTCCTACTAACTGAACTCGAAAAGAACTCGAAACAGTTGGTGAACGATAAACAAAGTTCGATAGAATAAATGTATGGGAAGTACACGTGATTTGGCGACGGCATATGTCATACATCATACATTTTATGTTTAGCGAATGCGAATCGAATGCCATTTGTCTAGGGCCCCTGGGCCCTTAGCCAAGAGCACCCAGTGCGTTTGCACTGGGAAGCGTTGTAGATTGACGAAACGACAGAAAATAAAGCCCGGTGATTGGTTGTTGTAACGCCCACATAAAATTTTGACCAATCATCGCGCTTTATTTTCTATCGTTCTCTAACTTCATAAGGGAGCGTTGGAATTGGTGTGCTCATGGCTAGGGGCCCTGGGCCCTTAGCCAAGAGCACCCAGTGCAAACGGGAGCGTCGTAGATTGACGAAACGACAGAAAATAAAGCCCGATGATTGGTAAAAATTTTATGTGGGCGTTACAGCAACCAATCACCGAGCTTTATTTTCTATCGTTTCGTTAATAAGCGTAACGCTCCCGTTTGCATTGTGCTCTTGGCTAAGAGCCCTGGGCCCTCAATTTAAAACGATAACGAAACTTTACGAAGTTCGAAAGAATAAAATGAATTGATGTATCATTTTATTGTTTGAACTCTGTTATCGTTTTTAAAATGTTACTTTGACTAGAGGCCCCTAATCATTTTTCAAAGGTTATTATAACAAATTAAGTTGAAATAAAAGCTATTTCTTCTTTGTTGTTTTCTTGGTTCCCTTTTTTTTGTTTTCTAAAATTATTAATATTTAAGACCAAAAAAAAAGATTCTTAAATCACACGGACTTTTTGCCCAAGCGATACCTTAGTAAGCGCCATCTCTCCGGACGCCATCGTAAACGCATTTCGCTCAGTTGGTATATACACATAAATAAGAAACAATTCAAACAAGATATATTTTTTAAGTCCAATGAAGACTATGTACTAGGTAAATGCATGGAATGGATATCGACAACCCGATGACGGTTCTCGATTGCGTTGAACTGCCTAATTCATGAAGCAAGTGTCGCCATGTCCATCGACGCACTGATCTATACATATATAAAACAACCGCTTATCACACCGAACAACATGAATGGTTTTTGGACAAAATTTATTGCTTTATCCTTAATTTTAAGCCTTTATTTCTGATACTAACTAAAATCAATATTTGAAAGTCAAAACTTCTTTAGGCGCGTTGGGCATTTTTGAGATGGGAAGAAACAATTGAACTCGCGACCTGTGATGTAATGTAATCGCAACACCTCTGTTGACAATTATAAAAGAACGCAGTAATTAAAATAGAAAACGGCCAGTGATACTATACCATACTATACATACTGAGCGTTGACAGTTTAAAAAAAGAACAATTTTTGAGATGGGATAAAACCATTGAACTCGTGAATTGTGATGTAATGTAACGACACTTCTGTATAATATGAGTGTGTATACTTTCCTAACGATTCAAAAATTATACACGTAATTGTTCAAGTTTTCACTTCTGTCGGCACTTCCGGAGTGCCACTGTTTTTTTTTAATATTTGTCCTCCACTTTGTCCTGTTATCTCCCTTCATGTGTCCCGTCCACCGCCACTTCGGTTGCTTTATTTTCTCTAAATTTCTATACCTACTAATAAATAAAATCGAACTGTATGCTTGTAAATAATTGCTTTTTACTAAATGTATGTCAAATTATCTTTATCTTTTTTAAGAGTATGTAATTATGTGGGAGACACTACGTAAAACGAACATGTATATTATCACTGTAACCAAGCTAAATTATGGTACCATGGTTCACTTTTAAATTTAAGCGCGTTTACTTAGTATTGTGGTGAAACATCCTTCAATAATTGTTTGACAAACATTCGTTTCGGTGTGATAGGAGGAAATTATGCTAAGCCTTTTGGTAACGTGTGAAATCGGTTAATATACGTGCATGTGTCCTCTCTATGCGACAATCGATCCAATGTCCTGCAATATAATATAATGTTGGAAGAAATATCAGTTCCATTGTGCTAATCCAGATCTAGTCCCTTGATTTCTAACAGGACTAGCACCCATTTTTTTTACGGCTTCGTCTCCGTGGCTTCGTCCTTCGCCCATGGGTCTCGTCCCTTCCGCCCACAGAGCAAAGAACCGCTGCGTCGCACGCTACAAGAGACGGCAATGTTTAGGTTTTGTGTTCCAAGAAAATCTCAACTCACATTTTTGGAATTTACTCCTTTAAATCGATTTGCATATATCTATCTACATAAATAAAAATGAATACCTAAATGTGTTGCTAAGCGCAAAACTCGAGAACGGCTGGGCCGATTTGGGTGATTTATTTTTTGTTGTATTTGATGAAGTCTGAGGAAGGTTCTTGTGGAGAAAAAAAAACGGAAAAAAATACGAGGGAGAATTTAAAAACAATAATTTTCTTTTCCCATACAAACCACTCTAACCCCAGATGGCAAAAATTTGACGTCAATGAAAACAAAACAAAGGCGCGTTAGTATATAGTTTGGCCCGGCGCCATCTATCCAAAATACGGTAGATGGCGTTTTATACTTTTCTATGCGGACGAAGTCGCGAGCACCAGCTAGTAAATATTATTAATTATACATAAAAAATAAATTAAAAATAAACTAAAAAATCGTACCTTCAAATATTATTTTCATTTTGAAGTGTACATTTAATTCCGTATAATAAACGGCAAACTGTAAAGCAAGAAAAAGGGAAAATGTATTCTTGCATTCGTGAAAGAAATCCTTTTTCTTTTGCGGCGAATCGTTTAAACTTCTTTGCTCACTTTATACTTCTGTACATTTTTAAATAGCTTAATGACACAAAGTTCCTTTAATGTACCTAGTTCAGTAAATGCAAAAATGTTTCTTTGCCGAGGAAAAAATTTCAAACGGCCAACCTCTTTTTATTATAGCTGTTGCTCGCGACTTCGTCCACGTTAAAAAAGATAAAAAGCAGCCTATCACGTGTCCCGTACTTCTAAATGTTTATCTACCAAGTTTAATGAAAATCAGATAATTCGTTTAAGAGTGATGGAGCAAAATACATACATACAGAAAAAAATCTAAAAATGGTTAATTTAATTTCAGTATCACGTATAGAGCGTATATACACGATATTTCTGAAAACAAAGTACATTGCTCCATGACCGACCACAGATTTATTATTGGTATTGACTCAGGGTGCAAAAAATAGGACACAATTTTATTGGAACTATAGTAATGAAACATTTACTAGACAACCCTTTACCGGTTACAAAACTAAGTTACTAACTACAAGCAAGTCGTATGTCGTAAAACCCAGCCCTGTAGGTGTATAAACAAGTAATTTGGAACTCCGAAACAATCAATCTGTTCTCTATTCCGTAACTCCTAAAAAACCTATTAGAAACCCGCACAGAAAGTCCTCAAGGGAACTAGGATTTGTACTCTGTATCAAAAAATGGGTATAGTGGAGTACGCAGTAGGAAATCGCGTTACAAACAATTGAAGACGTGAGTGGATGAAGCATTTTTAATTTTGAATAAATCGAGGTTGAAGTTTTACTTTTAATTTTTGAGATTGATTTGATTGTTTGTTTGCATTGAGCAGACTCCGAAATTACTAGACTGATTTTAAAAAATCTTTCACCTATATTAAGCTACAGTATCAGCGAGTAACATAGGATATCAACATACCTTTTTCAACTTTTTATTTAGCAAAAATGTCCTAATCGACGATCTTAATGTCTGTAAACATTCATAATAATATTATGGACATATTTCCTTCATCAACGCAAAAAATCGAAAAACACCCAAAAATGCAACATAACGCCTTCATCCACTCACGTCTACAAACGTGATAATTGTGTTATGAATATCTGTGTCTTTGTCTTTGTCTGTGTCTGTGTCTGTGACTGTGACTGTGTCTGTGTCCGCGTCCACGTCCACGTCCGCGTCTGCGTCTGTGTCTGCGTTTGAGTCCGCGTCTGTGTCTGTGTCTATGTCTATAATATTATGTACAACTCTATATCTATCATTTTCATTCAAAATTTAATTACACCACTCGACAGTTAAAGAATCAAAGATGTTTTTGGGTTACATGCTTGTAGCATTTATGGCGTAGCTTGTGTTATAGGCGACGGTAGCCACCTACCATCAAGTGGACCGTCAGCCTGTCTGTCGACCTTAACCTTAAGAAAAATAATAAAAAAAACATGGTATATTAAAATTTGTTGCATAAATATGTACATTATTAATATGTCCAAACAAAATATTACTCGTAACGTAGACACAGTAGAGACACCCTATTTTAACAAAGTTTTTGAAAATACAACATTATGTACTACATATAACTTATACTGTGATCTACCGGTTAGAACCGAACGGGACATGCCCTTAATTGTACTCCTGGGAAATCTAACCTTATTTTATTTTGTCGCATTTTAATCTGTGATTTGCAACTAAGGCTTTTCTTATTTTAGAGTATGGATTTGTTATTTTGATCTCTGGAGCAAAGTGGTTGAGCAATCTATACATAATATTATATATCTCTAAAGGTCACTTTCACCATATGTCAAAAGTCACCTGTCAACGGGAATAATGTAGCTCATATACCTTTGTTTGTACGGTAACATTACTTAAATAGAAAAAAAAATCGCCTATCGAAGGATGCACTAAACAGAGTGCATAATTCAATAAAACATAACTTTATTTCTATAAGTAACTAATCACCAACCACTTTAATTATGCTTGGCGAAAGAGGCGTTTTCCCGTAGGAATGAAGCATTTTCCCGCAGTAAAAAGTAGCCTATGTTCATCACGGATAATGTCGGCTACTAATGGTAAAAGAATTTTTCAAATCGGTCCAGTAGTTTCGGAGCCTATTCAATACAAACAAACAAACAATAAAAATCTTTCCTCTTTATAATATTAGTATAGATAGCCTATGTTACTCGCTGCTAATAATATAATATGTGAAAGATTTTTTTAATTTTGCAAATAAAGGCCTTTTAACATTTAACAAGTTTAACGCCTGATTAAATGTAAAAGCAATGTGTTTGGTTTTATCTGAAATGTATTACATATTAATTTGTGGTAATATTGTAATAAAATTTAGTGAATAAATTTTAGTGATAAAATCCAGTAATAATGTAGAAAAAAATATAACATTTAAAGAATTTACAAAAAAGTTATAACATAAGGATATAAACATACGTCAAACTTCTAACACCCCGTTTTTGCGCCGGACGTCGGACCACATTCAAACGCAAAATATTTTTTGTTACAAAATTATATTGTAAAAAGTCTTTTATTTGTAAAGTTTGTAAGTAAAAAAATTGCATACCTTAAAATTAGCCAGTTGAATAAAAAAGAATTCTTTCACCATCTCTGAGTCAAGTGTCAAGTAGGCTAACCGCCATTTAAAGTCACCGGTACGAACACGTACGAGTTTTACCATCATCGAGTTTCACAAGATACTCTCTAATAAACTTTACTTGAAAAGTAACTAATAGACACTTTACTTTTAGTTGGTGAAAGAGGCCCTAATAGCAACAGAAATGTGTTTGCATATAAATGTTCCGCTTATTAGCACCGAATTTTCCCACAGAATCTTTGTGTGTGGAAAAACTTTTAATTCCTGCCCTCCAGACTTGGGTTCGCTGTTTGCCTTATCACGTGTCTGGAGTAAGACGGCTAACTCCTTAAGTCCGACTATTAAGACCGAAAGTATGCGGACACTAAGCCTCCAGTTCCACAGTTATCTGCGGTAAGGTCTTACTTTAAGCTCTTGATAGTAAAAAATTGTTTGAGCTTTGTTTCTAAGATTATTTGCACTGTAATTTAAAAAAATATTTCGCCTTAGCTCTCAGCTTGCTTACATAATACTAATATTATAAAGAGGCAAGATTTGATTGTTTGTTTGTATAGAATAGGCTCGGAAACTACTGGACCGATTTGAAAAATTCTTTTACCATTAGAAGCCGACATTATCCGTGATGAACATAGGCTACTTTTTACCGCGGGAAAATGCTTCATTCCTACGGAAAAACGGGTAATAGGACCACGGGTAGTAAGAATTATCCTTCCGTACTTATCTTTTTCACATAACTTCTAAACGGCTGAACCGATTGGGTTGAAATTTTATATGGCTATTTCGATGGTTTTCTGGATGATTTAAAAATACAATTGGACCCGGTAGGTGGCGCTGCTGTTGGTATTTCAACTACTAAGCGGCTTGAACGATTAGGTTGAAATTTTGTATGCGTATTTCCATGGTTTCACAGACACGAATGTATTATATTTTATAAAGTTAAGCGGACGAAGTCGCGTACAACAGCTAGTGATAAATAAATATGACTTTAGTAAATTATTCTCACATCCTTGACTTCGATATAACATGACTTAGCTGATTTCGTCTTTAACTTTTCAAGTATATTTTTAAACTTATAAATGTTTAAAAAAATGCCTTTAAACCAGTTATTGGTTTGACAGGTTTACTCATTGTGAATTTGATTATAATAATGGGTAGATAAGTGTTACTTATAACCTGCTTATAACCCTTTGCGTAGCGTTGATCAATGAATGTTAGTAGTAATAGGCATCTTACAAACGTGTTAAGACAGTATCTAGTAATCCAAGACTCAACTGTAGTCCTGTGGGGAAGTTCGCATAATTATGGGGATTTTTCTTTGAAGAAAGTTTTCTTTGACTTCCCAGTAATTATGACGTCATGAAATTTTTGTATATATTTTTTCAAAAATTTATATCTATACTAATATTATAAAGAGGTAAGATTTGTTTGTTTGTATAGAACACTGTACCGATTTGAAAAATTCTTTTACCATTATTTGACATTAGAAAGACATTAGACATTAGAAGCCGACATTATTCGTGATGAACATAGGCTAATTTTTACCGCGGGAGAATGCTTCATTCCTACAGAAATCTAAAATAAATCTAAAATACGGTAGATGGCGTTTTATACTTTTCTACGCGGACGAAGTGGTGTATTCTAATAGCTATTTCTAATATAGGTAGTTTTTAATATAGGTACAATAAAAAAAATTGTATATAAAAAATGTAAATGAAAGGACTCCATGAAATAATTCCAAAAATATTATCCACCATTATATTTGAGCCAGTTGTTTCTGAACGGCTGAATGTTTTTTTTTCTTCTAAAATATACGCCGAATGAGGTTTTATATCTTCATATTGTACATCAATCCAATGAATGTATTTTATTATTTTTTTCTTATATAAAAAAAAGGAAATTCAAATAACCTAGGTAGGTTTTAATATTTTTCGAAAAAACAAAAATTACGAGACACCTAAATTTGATATCATGAACTAGATCTTTACATATTAAAGCAAGCTAATCCTTAGAAAGAGATATAAACTTTGCAATATATTTATACATTCACTCAACTAACAGCGTGTATAGACAGCCTTAATTGCGAATTTCGCATAATTATGGAGCAACCTATCGCAACATGTTTCGGACTTCGCATTTACGTCATTGCAAATGAATAAAATTATGAAATCTTTGTAAATACTTGGAACTTGGAGTCGTAAAGTTATAAATATCTATATACTAATACATATTATAATTTGTATGTTGCTAATGAATAAACTCAAAAACTACTAGACCGATTTTAAAAATTCTTTCACTGTTGGGAAGCTATATTATCAGCGAGTGACATAGGCTATCAATCATCAATCAATCAATACTAATAATAAATCTGTAGGGGTCGGTCATGGAGTTGTTTACTTTTTTTTCAGAAATATCGTGTATATAGACTCCATAAATGATACTGAAACTAAATTGACCATTCTTAGAATTTTTTTCTGTATGTATGTATGGATGTTCCTCCATAACTCTTAAACGAATTAACTCATTTTCATGAAACTTGGTAGATGAACATTTAGAAGTACGGGACACAAGATAGGCTACTTTTTTCTTTTTCAACGCGCACGAAGTCGCGGGCGCCAGCTAGTATTTTATAAAGTTACGCGAGCAAAATCGCGTGCAAGTGCGTGCGCTTACTATGTATAAAGTTATATAATATTATTGGTCACGATGATTTTTTTAAATCTTAACTACAATATTTACAAACTAGCGACCCGCTCCTGACTTCGCCCGGGATGCAATTTTTTTATACACAAAAACCTACCTCGTTTATCCCTCTTTCCATTAATGAAAACCGAATTAAAATCCATTGTGTTTTTTTAGATATAGTAAGCGGAGAAACAGACATGACTGATTTAAAATAAACTAGCTAAACGCTCCCGGCTTCGCCCGCGTTCAAAATAAAAACTGTCCTATTTTTTAAGTTGTACCAAATTACACATGGTAACGAAGTTTTATCAAAATATATACAGTATTTGCCCGCGATTTTGTCCGTTTCCGATCGCTATCAAACTTGACAGGACCATAGAATATATTACCTGCTGGACTAATCTGAAGATTGTCTAAAAGTTTCATCAAAATTGGTTCAGTGGTTTTGGATCCATAGGAGACATACGTACATACACACATAGCCTTTTATATATTAAGACTAGCGACCCGCTCCCGGCTTCGCCCGCGTCCGAGTGCTACCAAACTTGACAGGATTACCTGCTGGACTAATCTGAAAATTGTCTGAAAGTTTCATCAACTTTCAGCTATTTGGAGTCCATAGGAGACATACGTACATACACACATAGCCTTTTATATATGACTAGCTGGTGCTCGCGACTTCGTCCGCTTATATAGAAAAGTATAAAACGCCATCTACCGTATATTGGATAGATGGCGCTATCTCCCGGGCCAAGCTGCTAGTATTTACTTTTAATTTAAATTTCCCGTAGGAATGAAGCATTTTCCTGCTTTAAAAAGTAGCCTATGTTCAGCACGGATAATGTCGGCTTCAAATGGTAAAAGAATTTTTCAAATCGGTCCAGTAGTTTCTGAGATTATTCTATACAAACAAACAATCAAATCTTTCCTTTTTATAATATTAGTATAGATAGTATAGATTAAGATTACATTTCTTTTAAGGTTAATCAAAATTCACAGACCCTCGCTTATAGACAAGAAAAGGACTGTTACTATGTCAGTCAGTTTCCTTGAATTGTATTCGAAAATTAATAAAACACGAATACAAATGTACAAACTAGACAGTGTCGTAGTAAGGCCCCTCTCCGAAAAGTTGTGGAAGCTTGCGTAAGGCTTTGGCACGGACGGTTGTAAGCGTTTCGTTAACTATAGTTCGGTACAGCGACTCGTTAACTATGCTGTTGTGTTTTTTATTCGTTTGTGTTGTGAACTTTGTTGTGGCCCACAATAACACACTTGTGAAAAGTGTAGTTCAAGGTACGTTTTCGTGAAAATTTCCTATGTGATTGTTTTTTGGTTTTATTGTGATGAAAATATTAATTATTTTGGAATTCGTAAATTTATTAATATTTTTTTAAGAGTGTCTGATTAGTTGATGTAAAATTGATTTTAATTATTTTTATGTCATGACTGTTTAAAAGTAATATTTATTTTAAATTTATATATTAAATGAAAATATTAATTTAATTTTTTTGTAACCCGTAAATTAATTTATAAGTTTATTAGTTTATCTGATTAGCAGATTTAATATGAATTCTAAATATTTTTATATCATGACTGTTAAAAAGTCAAATAAAACTAATATTGATTTTAATTTTTTCCGTGATTAATACATTTGTAGACATAAAATTAAATTAATCATAATATATATTAAAGAAATGCTGTATATAATTCCACTTAGTGACACATTTTATGGGCCTAGGCGAGACTTAGTAAATCTTTTTTCGAAAAATACACTTCTGAAATATTTACAAAAATTATCCTTATAAAATATATTAACTATATAGCTGCTGAGTTTATGGCAAACAGACAGACAGACAGAAGCGATAGAGGTCTTTTTTTATAATAATTATGTAGTGATTACGGGTCACGTTGATTGAGGCCAATGAACTCCTAAGCTACTGTACCGATTTTGAAAAAACTTCGTAACTATGTGTAATTCGGTTCAACTTAAAAGATAGGATAGTTTAGCAATCCTAGAGCGTATAGCTAATAGTTATCCTATATAGTTTTATATGAAGGTTTATTTTTTAAAATAAATATTCTATTAGAAACTTTTTATAGGTAAATTTATTTGTCTTATATACAGGGCGTCCCAAGACTATGCAACATGAAGGAAAAGTACCTTAAATATCGTAGATAGGATATTTTGCTGAAAGAGGACTTTATGTTATTTCTAAAAGTTAGTAATACTGCATTCAAAGATTTCCTAAAAATTACTTGCTTCGTCTAGAAAAAGAACCGACTTAAATGTGAAAAAAATAATCACCTGTATTTTTATGATGTCAATCGAAAGAATGGACAAAAAATAATTCTTAAAAATTTCAAGAATATTATTTGTTGCCGACGACGACGTAATTTTTAGAAAATCTTTGAATCCAGTATTACTTAACTTTTTACAAATACCATAAAGTCTTTTTGCAGAAAATCTATCTACGATATTTAAGATACTTTCCCTCCATGTCGCATAGTTTTGTGACGTCCTGTATATGAAAATTTAATACGCTCAAAGAAAATGTTACTCGTAATATACACAAATGCACAGCCACATCACATTTTTTCTAATTTATTCATGAAATCGTTTAAATTACAGAAGTATTCGCTCGAACCGGGTTTCAAACCTGCTTCACTCATAATATAGGCAGACGAGTTATGCTTCCTGAACTACTTATCTATATACTAATATTATAAATAGGAAATATTAGATTTATTGTTTATTTGTTTGTATAGAATTGGCTCCGAAACTACTGGACCGATTTGAAAAATTCTTTTACCATTAGAAGCCTACATTATCCGTGATGAACATAGGCTACTTTTTACCGCGGGAAAATGCTTCATTCCTACGGGAAATCTAAAATAAAAGTAAACACTAGCAGCTTGGCCCGGGAGATAGCGTCATCTATCCAAAATATGGTAGATGGCGTTTTATACTTTTCTACGCGGACGAAGTCGCGAGCACCAGCTAGTATATTATAATTGCTTTTAACTATTTGTGGCTTTTTTTAAAAATAACCTATTTCATATTGTGTACTCTCTCAGTGACGACATTCGCGATCGTGACAACTTGTTTATCGGACACCTAAATGGGAAAAAAATCAGTTATATAATCCGTGAATTGATTTTCCCAGAATGTTATTTTACTACTAAAAACCATGCGAATTTAAATAAGCGAAAATCTGGTTAAAGATAGGTCACGACTAGACCTATCTTGAATTGGACACCTGTCCATTAATTAACATGCGCATGCGGCCGGGTTTAGCTAGTTTTTATTAAGTCATCCTTTCCTTACATATTATAAATTAATGTCCTCAGCCGCGTCTGTCTGTTCGCGATAAACTCAAA
Organism: Synanthedon vespiformis; assembly: GCA_918317495.1. Classification (NCBI taxonomy): domain Eukaryota; kingdom Metazoa; phylum Arthropoda; class Insecta; order Lepidoptera; family Sesiidae; genus Synanthedon; species Synanthedon vespiformis. The sequence continues at coordinate 1,159,673 of OU906968.1, read as the reverse complement.
AACTACTGCACCGATTTTCATGCTGCACCAATGGATAGAGTGATTGTAATTTGTTGCGCAATATTGCACCTTAATTCATAGGATATTAGGTCGTGTACGGTCTGAGGTTAGTCCTTGCTTTTAATGCCCTGAGCAAATCCGGTGCGTTTTACTAGTTTAGTGGTTAGTGTAGAGGTTGATAATTTACAGCGATCTTAGATAAATGGTATGTTTATAGATTTGAGCATTCACAGTTGAGGTCAGCGTATAATATTATAAGACGTCAGAGTTTACGAGAATTATTTCTCAACGTGTTAAGAATATTCGCATTTAAAGGTTTTTGCTATTAAAATTTTTCTTTCATTGGGAATTTTGGTGGCAGGGATTTAAATTGTTCTCAGTAATGACAAAACATATGCTAAAGTGATGCTTGGTAATCTGTTTCTTCATGTTATTGACTTCATTTTTACGGTTGGATTTATACGATTTATAAACTTTTATAAGATTAAAACCTCTTTTAAAACACAGATTTACATTTTACAGCTAAACCGGACCAATTTATACCTCCAATTTTTTTATGTACATTAGTATTAACATACATACACTTTAATTTATCGGTTGGATTTATTAAAATACATTATAGTTTTTTATTTAAACGATAAAAATCGTATTGTCGCATACGACCTTACGACGTAAGCAAGCGCGCTCTCGTTTATGTATGGAATCACAGCCTCTGAGTCTCTCCATGGATTTTAGATTAATTGTTTATCGCTGCGTCGCCTTAATTTTCGACTTTTGAAATGCACCCAGTGAAAAGTTAGTGAGAAGTTCGCAGCTTCGCCCACGCGTGCGTTTATTAAACACTAGCTGGTGTCCGCGACTTCGTCCGCGTTGAAAAAGAAGCCTATCCTGTGTCCTGTACGTCTAAATGTTTTTCCACTAAGTTGCATGAAAATCAGTTAATTCGTTTAAGAGTTATGGAGGAACATACATTACATACAATAGCTACAGAGCATTACTTACAGATTTAAGTAGTATTAGTATTGATAGTTCATGTTACTCGCTGATAATGTAGCTTTCAATAGGTGAAAGAATTTTCAAAAGCAGTCCACTACTTAGTTTTTAAGTTTATTCATTACCAACGTACAAATCTTGTGTCTTTATAATGTTAGTATAGGATTTTAAGTTTATCGCGAACAGACAAACAGACAGACAGACGCGGCGGAAGACTTTGTTTTATATTATCTATAAGCCTTAAATAATAATAATAACATATGGTTATTATAATAATATAATTTAAAGCTTGAGAGGCTTTCATTATATTAATAGAAGATTATTGTTGTTATAAAAAGGATTTATTTTAAAGTGTTTACTTTTTGCGTAACCACATTCGCCTTAATGACCTCATTAAGGTGCAATAACCCTTTGTATTTACGCTGACAAAAACAAGGTTCTTCCTAAGAAACAATCTCTTTATTAAAAAGGACACCTTGTACGGAGAGAATTTAATTTCAATTAATAAATATTATACTGTCTGAACCTCTGTTGTAAGCTTTGGTTCAAAACATTATTTAAAAAAATAATATTGTGTGTGTCAGCTCCGACACACGACTGGAGTGGACTTTATGAACGACTAGCTGGTGCTCGCGACTTCATCCGCGTAGAAAAGTATACTATCTCCCGGGCCAAGCCGCTAGTATTTACTTTTATTTTAGATTTCCCGTAGGAATGAAGCATTTTCCCGCGGTAAAAAGTAGCCTATGTTCATCACGGATAATGTCGGCTTCTAATGGTAAAAGAATTTTTCAAATCGGTCCAGTAGTTTCGGAGCCTATTCTATACAAACAAACAAATCTTTCCTCTTTATAATATTAGTATAGATTATAAAATTTAAATTTTCATAATTCGAACCCGCCGAAACAAACACATTGTTCTTTTTTAAATGATTTTGTGTAAATGGCGCGATATCTCTGAAACTTCAGATATATTTTTAAATATTCAAAACAAGTAAAAATTTTAACAAAAAAAAAACGACTTCAAAGCTTTTTCTCATGGTCCCATTTCAATTTGGTCCAGTTCTGACAATAGTCAGAACTGGACCAAATTGAAATGGGACCACACGGGAAGTACCATCTTTCAAATAAAAAAAGAATCATCAAAATTGGTTCACCCAGTCGAAAGTTCATGTACAGTAAAATACAGTCGAATAGAACCTCCTACTTTTTTGAAGTCAGTTGAAAAACAATTTTGATTTTACTCCCATAAATTTTCATACCACGGGCTTATTATTTTATATTTGCAAATCGATTCTTAAGGAGTAAACTCCAAAAAAAATACACCGTATATTTCGTAGTCTAATTTAACATCTAAATTATTTTGACTACCACTCTCTAAAATTTGTAAACACAATATTTTTGAGGAGCTATTAGGAACCTTGTTCAGCCTTAAGCAAGGGGGGACCTCGTTCAACCCCACCATTATTTAATAATATAGCCTTACTACATGTATGTATATTTAATTATTACATTTAATGTTCCGGAAAAGTTGTGCAAAGGTTGAAGCCAGAGACTGGGTCAACGTTTCCTTGGAGCGTGCGATGACCACTCACTGCAAACAGCGGCCTACGAAACCCAATTACATGTTACGGAATCGACCGACTGTGTCTACTTGAAACAACTCGACTCGTGTTTCAATACGCACCAAAAAATACTTCTGCTTAACGGTTGCATTATTGAATACATTCAATTGAATCCTTATACTTCCGTACTAATAATAACCCTTGTAGTTACGACAACTAGTGCCTGACTGGATTTAGTACTATTATACAAGTAGATGAATTTGTTGCATATATCCGGCTCTGGCGAAATGGACACGAAAATAATTGTCGGATAAATCCGACTCTGGCGACTGAAGGGTTAAGAACTAGCTAGTGACAGCGACTTTGTTCGCGTTGAACGATGAAAGGTAACGTCGGGGTACGAAAGAAAACCTTCGTCAGTTTTAAAATGCATTCCTTTATAAAAATCGTAGACTTTTAGTACCATTTGAAACTAAAGCACTAAGAAGACCAGTGACATACGCTTGAAATGAAATTTTGGCATGACTGACAATTGCTCTGGTGCAAGCAAATTTAGATTTTTCTTACCCCGACTGTACCCTATGTCCTTTCTGGTGTCGCAGACAACGTGTATGCAAAAGTCCATGGTGATCGGTTCAGTATTTTTTGCGAGAAAGCGTAACAAACAAACAAACAAATAAACTCACATTCGCATTTATAATATTTATGTTTATTACTCTTTCACGCAAAAACTACTGAACCAATCACCATGAAATTTTGCATACACGTTGTCTGGGACACAAGAAAGGACATAGGGTACCTTTCATCATTCAACGCGGACAAAGTCGCGGGCACCAGCTAGTATATTATAAAGAGAGAATATTTGTTTTTTACTATGTTTGTGATGAATAAACTCAAAAACTACTGGGCCGATTTAAATAATTCTTTCACCTATAGAAAGCTATATTATAAGCAAGTAACATAGACTATATTTTTTTAAGTTACGCCGACGTAGTCGTGTGCAACAGCTAGTATTATAAATGCGAAAATGGCTTTGGATGGAATTTGACACACATATAGTTTATTGCAAGGATTAACATAATATATGGATACTTTTTATCCTGAAAAAATCAAGGGATCGTCTAAAAAAAATACAAATAATGGGAAACACCTTTATAAATCTAAGAATCTATTTTTGCTTTTATAATATTAGTTAGAATTTGCTGATATTTCCAATTATTATATAGCAATAATATGAATAGCTTGTAATTATTGTCAAGTGATGAAACGGAAAATATCCTCAATCATGCATTCATTAATAACACAAAAGTTCACGGTCATACCACTATTATTATAATAGCTGGATGTTTATGATTTAGCGGATTTCATTTATTGTAAGACAAAAAACTCACCTTCAACTGTAGTCAGATTTTAAATGCAGTTCCTACTATATTGTTTTAAATTCTGTAATTAAGAGCTTATATAAGCCAAATCTCTTTAAGTGAATAGGCCTCATCTTCGTTACACAGCTCGATCTAATGGAAAAATATTCTCACAAGTTTTAGTCTATCAATAAATACTACTAAATAAAATTGAAACGTCTGTTTGTACGTCAAAATAACTGCTTTTCTATATCTATATCTATATCTATATCTATATCTATATCTATATCTATATCTATATCTATATCTATATCTATATCTATATCTATATCTATATCTATATCTATATCTATATCTATATCTATATCTATATCTATATCTATATCTATATCTATATCTATATCTATATCTATATCTATATCTATATCTATATCTATATCTATATCTATATCTATATCTATATCTATATCTATATCTATATCTATATCTATATCTATATCTATATCTATATCTATATCTATATCTATATCTATATCTATATCTATATCTATATCTATATCTATATCTATATCTATATCTATATCTATATCTATATCTATATCTATATCTATATCTATATCTATATCTATATCTATATCTATATCTATATCTATATCTATATCTATATCTATATCTATATCTATATCTATATCTATATCTATATCTATATTATAAAGAGGAAAGATTTGATTGTTTGTTTGTTTGTATAGAATAGGCTCCGAAACTATTGGACCGATTTGAAAAATTCTTTTACCATTAGAAGCCGACATTATCCGTGATGAACATAGGATACTTTTTATCGCGGGAAAATGCTTCATTCCTACGGGACAACGGGTAGTAAGAATTATCCTTCCGTACTTATCTTTTTCACATAACTTCTAAACGGCTGAACCGATTGGGTTGAAATTTTGTATGTGTATTTCCATGGTTTCACAGACACGAATGTATTATATTTTATAAAGTTACGCGGACGAAGTCGCGTGCAACAGCTAGTTACTAATAAATGTACACCGAAGTATACATATTTCGTACATACGAAACCTAGTAACGTTACCACCGCGAAGCTTTCTGATATCAAAGTAAAAATTTATAAAAAAAATTGGTTTGTACTGGTTAATCTCCGAAACTGGTAAACTGATTTTGACGGGACTTTTACTGGCAGATAGCTGTAGTTTTGAGAAGCGTTTCTTAACCCACAAAACATTTCGCAATGGTTGCATTAAAATATTATTTTGTATTAATATTATTTTGTTATACTGAAATAATTATTTTTATCCTCAAATGTTATTGTTGCTATCTGAAAAAATACACCTTGGTAATTTATTTAAGAAATAAGCCCATTTAATCTAGACTTCAAAATTACAATCTTTTTTTAAATTACAATTAAAAAAGATTGTAATAATATTACAATCTTTTTTTATGCCCTTCGGGAGATTTCCTTAAAATCAACGAAAACTGGTTTCATATTAAAAATCAGCCTTTTATTGTCCATTTATGGAATGTTACTGAATAGTTTACGTCAAAGCGTATCCGGTTTTCATTTATATTTCAATTTTATCTTTCTTTAAATTATTGTTGTCCACATGAAGTTTAATCCTCAATGGATGCCGCTAAAAGTATACTCGTATTTGGAACATTTTTATCATTGTTCGAATATGCATTATTTGAGTAAATATCTATGTTTGAGTATATATCTGTTTTATGGTACAAAAATAATACTTGTTATCTAGTTTCAGAGATATTGGTAAATGGCGCGATATATCTGAAACTTCTGAGATTTTCAAAAATTAAAACGTTAGCTTCCGTATGACAATTTTTGGTTTTACTCCCATAAATTTTCATACATATACCTAAAATCGATTCATTGGATTAAGAGGGAAGAATAGGACGCACTCGTCCATACAAAAAGAGAAAACGTTTTTCCACTTCTAAATATTTTCCAATCTCCATGATTTTTTTGCATGTTATTGACACAGTGAAAGACTAAGTTTATAGGTTTTCCTGTTTTCAAAATTTTCAATAGATTCAAACTTATTTAACCTCAAATAACCTAATTTTTGTGATTAAAACTTTGTCGAATTAAATCGTTTGTTTTATAATAACAATCTAAATTTTTTAAAAAAGCGAAACCTACAAACCTAGAATATATTATGCTGAAACGATCGACATGAAAATCAAAGTGATTTGTTAAGATTTAGTTAGTGGAAAATGTTTTCTCCCGAAATGAAATTTCATAAAAAAATGTACTATTGTCAGTCGGAAGCTCGCTCTCTATCGCACGACTGTCCCGGGGCTAGAGCGCACAAGCGATAGCATGTGTTTTCCTAAATACCTATCGCAAAGCTATACTTCCCTCTTAAGTAAAAATGAATCTAGTACGTCGCGCCGGTAGTAACCGGCAAAGTATTGTAGCAATAGATTAAAATGACCAGGTTTTTACTATCTGCACTACGTTCGGACATGTTTTGCAATGGGTATGGGTACGTAACATACCTTTACCTATAATTATTATTTGCGCAACCTATGTCTACACGCAATCTACATGTATAGTGTCTGACCAATTCTAATACATATGAGTTATTAACATTTTGAATAATACTATTGTTAAGCATTTTATTTGAATAAATGCTTGAATAAGTATATAAAAAACATGTCAGTCGTTTGACTCAGTCGTTGAAAGAAGTGAAAACGTAGGTTCACAAAAATAAAATTGTATGATATTGAAGTTGCTTGGCATTATCGAATTAGGTAAATTATCGCAATTATTGATGGCTGTATTTTTTTTTAAATATTTGTTACCTCATAACTTTCGAATGGATGAGCCGATTTTGATGATTCATTTTTTTTTCAATTTGGTCCAGTTCTGATAATGGCATCCACGAGAAAAGACCATGAGACGGTTTGAAGTCTGTTGATTTTTTGTTAAAAACAATTATTTTTCTTTCAATTCAATGATTTTACCCCATCTCAAAAAACGCCCGACGCGCCTAAAGAGGTTTTCACTTCAAAAATATTAGTGTTCGCAAACTGACTTAAACTTACTTGCCCTCAGATGAAGTACAAGAGTCGACACTTGACTACCATTCAATGCCGGCTCTGTCAGAGCTGGACGATTTCGATTTATGTCTCAAGAAACCTGACGCCGTCTACTGCATAGTAGATATGGACCTGTTAGAAGACGAATCGCCGCTATTCCAATACATAAAGGTCAGTACACACAGTGAATTGAGTGATTAAAGCAGTTGTGCAATGTGCAATCACCCTTATACCTTTTTTTGTAATGTAGATAGTTAATATAGGATTAGGGAAAGTAAGTTATTAATCCTAACTTATATTAAAAATGCGGAAGTTAACTTGTTTGTCTATACTAATATTATAAAGAGGAAACATTTGATTGTTTGTTTGTTTCTTTGTTTGTATAGAATAGGCTCCGAAACTACTGGACCGATTTGAAAAATTCTTGTACCATTAGAAGCCGATATTATCTGTGATGAACATAGGATACTTTTTACCGCGGGAAAATGCTTCATTCCTACGGGAAATCTAAAATAAAAGTAAATAGTAGCGGCTTGGCCTGGGGGATAGCGCCATCTATCCAAATCAGGTGAAACCTCGCAGAGATATATTATTTCGATGGGTGAAACGACTAACATGACAACTGCTTGGTAATATTTTTCGACCCCCTCTCTCCCCCTGGTGAGATGTCGTGAGATTTGGCTCGACCCCTTCCCCTCCTAATAGTGAGATTTTTCAAAATGCATATTTTTAGTGTAAATACGTTAATCTGTGCTTGATTGCACTGGATTTATTAAAAAAAATGCTTAATTATTCTTATTTAAGACTATGTACTTAGTTACTCTGTACCATTGTGTGTACAATACTATGTTAAAACATGTTTTACTTAAAATAACTCAGTTTTCTCGCGATTTTATACTAGTTTCCTGCGGAAAAAAAAGATTACGTGAGATTTAGTCGAGACCCACCCTCTCCCCCACGTGAGCATGGGATGACATGAGATAGCTCAACCCCCTCCCCCCTAAATACCGTAACACACTTATAATTCAGCTAATTAGTAATTAGTGCCTATTAGTGCAAGTACTAATCAGTGCTGAGTAGTTATTTTAATATAACTAGAGATGCGCCGAATATGAGTTCAATCGAATCAGTACGAATATTCGGCCGAATTATTCGGTTAATAATTGATTTATAATTATTATATAGTGAACGATTTAATATCTAAATTTATGATTAATATGTGACATTTTGCATTTAAGTAAATGTATATTGGCCAAAAAATGAATTAACAAGTTCAATGGTAACGAACAGTAACTCAAATCAATTTCCGATTGGCATAGCCAAATTTGTAATTGACGTTGGCTCCTTACAGAATTTCTCATCGGTAACATATACCAACTACAACCATTCGAAGCTGCATAGAGGCGTGTGCGGTAATCAACACTGTGGCCTGAATCTTACTCATCTCAATGCGTCCGAATCAACTGCCGTGGCATTGAGGGATTGCTTCAATGCCACCATTCATCAAAGTTACGGATTACAGGTACGTCTACATTATCAAAGTGCATTACTAAATAATTGGTAAATTTATTACACGTAGTATATTATGTGCAAATTATAGGCGTTCATAACACTCATAATGAATACTAGATCCTACTGCAATGAATACTAGTATTCACAACGAATAACTAGATGCAAAAATAGCATCCTAAAAGTGGCTACAAAAGGTGGTCAAAATTAAATAGACTTAAATGCACTAAAAGTCTTGAATTCTTGAGGGTGGCGCCAAAATAATCCAAGTCCTCAATAAAGCTGTTGAATTAATAATAATGATTGGTTATCAATTTAAACAATTCAATAGCGCATTTTATAAAAGTTATAGGACAAGAGATTAGTTATTTTCTAAAAGAAGCGTTTTCTTATGAAAGAAGTCAAGTCATGACCTAGTCTAGTAACTTGGTGGTGTTTTTAACATCAAGTCTGGTAATATATTTCATTTCTCATGATCTCCAAAAGTACTTAAGTCTATTTCTGTAGCTAGACTTTAAGCCTACTAAATTTATGCCCATTTAACTACCTAGTATTGGAGTTTACTCTTTAAGAATCCTTAAAGTATGAAAATTTATAGGAGTAAAATCAGAATTGTCACACGAATGCGTTATTTTATGCGTTATGGTTACGTTCTATGTTTTTTGAATATATTAGAATATCTCTGAAGTTTCAGAGATATTGCGCCATCTACACAATATTATTAACAAAAAAAAGAAACATGTTTTTTCGGCGTGTTCGAATTGTGAAAATTTAAATTAGGTATATAATTGTTCGTAACGAGTAATAGTATAGTTAGTAGAGTATAGTTGTTCAAAACATAATTAAAAATAGCATTTTAAAACTCCTCATCGTTCCGGCACTTGGAAAAAAATTTATTCAAGGTCAAAGGTCAAAAAGATGGGGTTTTCGCGATTTTTAGCTAAACTGTAAACTCCAGTCGTGTGTCGGAGTTGACACACTCATTTTTTTGAAACAATATCAATGTTTTCTTATGCAGGTACACTCCTTAGCCGTTCGGTACTGCAAAACCAAAGACGATTGGGTTCCAGTAGACACATTGGATTACGTAATTGGTGCCATCCTGCTAGCAATTTTATTGGTGAATGCAGGATGTACCGCTTACTTCTTTTTGTGGCCAGTGGATAGAAGGGAAGGTAACTGACGTAAAAATATATTATTATTTTTTTTATTTTGTTTATTATATAGTAAATAATCCTTATTTCTTTCTTTTGATTGAAAAGTTTTTGGAAAGTAAAGAAACGTGTGTTTCTCTTTATTTTGAACTAGCTTTTGCACGCGACTTCGCCTGCGTAACTTTATAAAATGTAGCCTATGTTGTTCTCCGATAATGTAGCTATCTATAGGTGAAAGAATTTTTAAAATCGGTCCAGTAGCTTTTGAGTTTAATAGATAGTTTTAAGACGACGCATTGGAAATTTTGGTGGCAGGGATTTAGATTTTTCTCAGCAATGATAAAACACATGAAAGTGATATACGGTAATCTGTTTCTTCATGTTATTGACTTCATTTTTAAGGTTGGATTTCACGATTGATAAACTTTTATACGAGTCAAAGAAACTTCTTTTAAAACACAGATTTACATTTTACAGCCAAACGGGACCAATTTATACCTCCAAATTTTCTATATAGATTAATATAAACATACACTTTAATTTATCGGTTGGATTTATTAAAATACATTATAGTTTTTTATTTAAACATACGCCCTTACGACATAAGCAAGCGCACTCTCGTTTATGTATGGAATCACAGCCCCTGAGTCTCTCCTCAGATTTTAGATTAATTGTTTATCGCTGCGTCGCCTTAACTCATTTGAACTCAATCCTTGAAAAGAACCGAGTTCTTTTCAAGGATATTCGTATTTGTTCTTAAAATGTAGATATTCTCTAGAGGTCTCGTATGTACGCTTTTCTTTCAATATTTCTATACATTTTCAAGATCATAAGTTAATTTGAATGTGCTTCGTTCTTGTGATTACAGCGAATCAATTTCTGGTTGCATTCAGCATCCAAGAGAATTGGCGGACTTTAAAACACGGAGGCAGTGCCGAGGGAGGATTGTTCAAATGTTTCCAAGCGTTCCGGTAAGTGGTAGGCCGCACACTCTACTTTTGACCATAAATAGAACACTCCTTTTGGCCCCCTTATAGAAGACTACTGTTGTTAAAGGTTAAATTTTTCCACCTGAATCCATTGAAAATCTGACTCAAGTAGAAAACTATTTTAGATACTAAATTTCATTTTAATTCAATACTTATGTCTTCACGAATAAACTAGAGGGAACAAAGGTATTTCACGGCCGCAGCACCTAGGTTATAAATCTTGGGAATATAATATTTGAGTTGTTTTATTTTAGTCGTTGTTTAGTATTTTAAATAATAAACATACAATTTGATTTTTTATTTTTGATTGTACACTGACCATTTGAAAGTCAGACGATTTGAAGAAATGACCATTTTAAAGTCTGACCTTTTGAAAATCTGACCTTTTGAAAGGAAAGGAAAATTTATGGGCAGGTTCCAACAGTTAGCAATATTATTTTTTGCATTTATAATATTTTATTGACTAGATAATAATAGAGTAAAATTTCATACAGATTTTACACCATGGTCATGATACTTGGACTGCACTCCATGATCTTCATTGGTTACGGCTACACAGCTAACCCAGAATTTATTGAAATGGTAAGTGTCTAGTTCTATAAAAACATCTATACTAATATTAGAAAGAGGAAAGATTTGATTGTTTGTTTGTATAGAATAGGCTCCAAAACTACTGGACCGATTTGAAAAATTCTTTTACTATTAGGAGCCGACATTATCCGTGGTGAACATAGGATACTTTTTATCGCGGGAAAATGCTTCATTCCTACGGGAAATCTAAAATAAAAGTAAACACTAGCGGCTTGGGCCAGGAAATAGCGCCATCTATTCAAAATACGGTAGATTTCGTTTTATACTTATCTACACGGACGAAGGCGCGAGCACCAGCTAGTATTTAATATAAAGAATAGCATATGTGCAGTAGAATTATAATGATTGAATATTTTGTTCAATTTGCATTTTTTCATAGATTATTTTTCGTTAGCATGCAAAGCTAGTGAACCGATACAAGTTGAAGGTTTAGACGAATTCGCCCCAAATTCAAACATTTATTATTTGCATTTTAGTATAATAATACGGTATATATAAGTAATACTAATATTTCTCTGCGATTTCTATAAAATAATAGCTTAGACTATTATTTTATAAAATGCGGTTCAGTGATTTATCATAATAATATGACGATTATAATTATAATGGCTACTGTTAAATATAGCACCTATCATAAAAAAAAAATCTCAGCGTCTCGGCCTGCTTAAAATTGTTTAAAATCATTTTAAATGTTACACTAGCTGTGCCAAGCGACTTTGCCTACCTTGAAATTTGACAGCATACATTTTTTTCCACAAAAATACAATTTGTACAGTATCACCATAGTTAAGTAGCGATCACCATAAAATTTGACATTTATCACCATAAAAATGTACAAGTAAACTGTACCAAAATTTATGGTGATCGCTTGGCTTGCCTTTAAATTTGACAGCATGAAAACTGACCATGAAAAAGTACATTACTTATAATATTATAGCTCCTTATTAACTACCCTTATCCTTCTATTGTTTGTGTTATAGGCGACGGTAGCCAACTAGCCACCTACCGCCAAGTTCACCGTGAGCTTGTCTATCGATAACTCCATTCTGATTATATTTGTGAGAAGAAATCAAAGCTAATAGTAATAGATTGGTTTATATTCGTTTTTGGCTTAAAATTTCTACTCCGACATTGGCAATAGTATAGCAAATTGCTTTGTATGTGCGAATTATCAAATCCGGTAGTCCGGTTGATAGATTTAATACATCCGTCCGGTGAATGCGAATGCTCATTGAATCGGTGAATGCGTGGTAAATAGTAGTATATTGGTCATTTATGTAACTTTCCACATACTGCTGACCGCGCAGATAAAGCGGATATTGGGAGACAGCCAATTGTCAACCAATAACTACAATTGTGTGCTCATATTCAACATAATATCATAATTAAATACGATATTCGTACAAATGAAATTAATTTCATATTACTAGTCACTAGTGACCCGCCCAGGCTTTGTGTAGTTTTTTTTGGCTAAGATCTTTGATAAATAATAACACTATTATTTTATCAAAGGCTAAGATAGACAGGCTTCCGTGACTATTGATAGTTTTTTGAACATTGTTGTAATTTTACATTATTGCAATTTTACTTTATTGCAATTTTTACATTATTGCAATTTTACATTATTGCAATTTTTACATTATTGCAATTTTTACATTATTGCAATTTTTACATTATTGCAATTTTTACATTATTGCAATTTTACATTATTGTAGTTTTACATTGGTGTAATTTTACTATGTTGTAATTTTACATGGGTGTAATTTTACATTGTTATAAATTTACATTGTTGTAATTTTACATTATTGTAATTATCTTACGTATTTCTAATTTTATTTTAAAAGAAATACAATCTAAGTCACTCACTGATGTAGCCTATCTATTGGTGAAATATATATTTTTAAACTATTGCTAAATTTTCTAATGTGACAACATCAAACAAAAAATAAGTTATGATTTAAATATCGGAATATTTTCATATAAATAAAACATTTTCATGTGAAATTTTGTATATTGACACGGGTTGTTGTGCAGTAGGTAGGGGTATATAAAAAAATATATTAATAGTATCAGTTTTAGGGTAACATACAGTTAACATAATATTGATGTGATTTGTATAGTGTGAGTTAATCTTGCGCGCCGAAGCATATCGTAACAGCATACCGTTGGATTGCGCAATGACGACCACTCCTTTTAGGTTCCAGTATACTCAGACACCTCAAATGTTCACTTGTTAAAGTATGTGGTATGTAAACCTATATGCAATACCGATATTAAGAGCGTTGCAGAATCAAAATCACTTTGGAGTCAAAATTTATGATTCCCGACGAATCATAATGCCATGATATGTTTAGTTTGCAAATAAGATATTAACGTCATATTATTTGTAGTTTTATAAACTAGACAATGGCTCAAAAATATTGTAAAATATTGGGATAACTTTCTCATTAGAACAGTTTTTAAGCAGCCCTTATTTAAAACTAGCGGTCGACGGTCTACGCAGAAGTGAGATATTAGTAAAATTATATGGGAAAAATTATAAAAATATTGATTTTCCAAAAATTCATATCATTTATTAGATAATAGTTGTAAAATATATACGATTTCTGTAAAGTTTTATTCAAGAAAAGTATAATCAAAAGTGTCACTTTTAGTAATTGTTCGTGATATTAAACGTCTTATTTTAGGATCAAATTTGAGATATTTCTGTTTTTTCTTCGACCTGTGAATGTGAAGTCATTTATGTTCTAAAACATTGTTTCATATTTTTTTTAAATATTTTGTATATACTGTATTTATTTATCTGCGCAGGCCGTCGACCCGTAGTTTGAAAAAGGGCTGTTCAAAAACTGTTCTAATGAGAATTCATTTTAAAATATTTTTCAGCCATGTACTAGATTAAAAAACTACAAATATAATAACATTAATATCTTATCTGCAAACTAAACATCTGAAACTACTAAAAATCATAAATTTTAACTCCAGCGTGATTCTAATTCATGTAACCGCAGAGTAAACATGTTTACATGATCTCATTAGATTGAGTTTTATTTTTAAAAATTGCCTAAGTATATTTTCCTTATATTTTCATACTACATTTTCTATCTAAGTAATACATCTAAAGAATTCTGAACATTCAATAAGAATTCAATTGCATAGATAATATTTGTTTCGAATTGGCTTCTACTAGATTTCTTTAGGTAGTGTGAGGTTAAAATCAAGAGACTATCAAAACTACTTGTTGCATTTTTGAAGTGAAAACTTCTTTGGGCCCGTTGGGCATTTTTGAGATGGGAGAAACTGTTGAACTTGCGACTTGTTACCGTGTAACCTTTTAACCGACAAATTAGTATATATAAGTAAGTACTTTATTGACGATTCAGAGTTTTTTTATAAGAAGTCCTAAAAAAATGGGATTATGTCACAAAATGACAACAGGTTATCGAACAAAATGGCACATACAGAAGGTGAATAAAGTGATAAAAATATCTCGAGTCCGTATCTAAAATAAGAAAAAAAAATACATATTTCTCGACCTATTAAAATAAATAATGCATGCATTCCGTTATGTAAATTTTTTTAGCAGGATCGTTTACACTGAAGGTCGATTGCCTCTCTACGTAAAATTGTGTCAATTTATGTTTTTTGTCATAAAACCTAGAACATCAGATGCAACTGGTTTTGAATTATTTTTGTCATTTTAAAAAATATTAAAGAATAACTAGGTGACACGGCAAACGTTGTTTTGCCAAAAAAAGGGGGCTCAACCCTTTTTTTGGCAACCCTTATCACTGAAAAAAATTTCATAAAAAAAAATAGGTCAAGCTCCTCCTTTATGATTTTTTTTTATGTATATTCGGTAGGTCTGAGAATAGGTCCTGTACGTATAAATGTATAAATAGACAAACACGAGGACATTATATAAGGGCTACCACACCATACAATTTGAACGTATCCAATTTAGGAAATCGAAAGGTGTGATTGCAGTTAGAACAGATTGGATTCAATTGAGAGTTTATCCATTTTCAACTCTATATCTTCGATTTAGAAATCAATTTAGCGTAGTGTGATCACGAGCTCTCTACTTAGATTCCTAAATAGGAAACTTTCAAATTGCATGGTGTGATTGCCGTTTATATCTTCATTTGTATAGAGTAAAGAAAAACGAGGTCAAGTTTGGAGACTATTCTAAATAGCGCAACAAAAATAAAAAGAACAGGTTTAAAACATCTAAATTTAGACTTTCCTTGTTGTTAATACCTTTGTTGATGCTAAGTATTTCATCATCATCAATGCTAATAATAAATCTGTAAGGGTGGTCATGGAGTTAAGTTAAGTTACTATAGGCTCTATACATGACACTGAAACTAAATTGACGATTTTTAGAATTTTTTTCTGTATGTATGTTCCTCCATAACTCTTAAACGAATTAACTGATTTTCATGAAACTTGGTAGATAAACATTTAGAAGTACGGGACACAAGATAGGCTATTTTTTTCTTTTTCAACGCGGACGAATTCGCGGGCGCCAGCTAGTTCATAATAATAAAATCCAATATTTTATAATATCCCTCTTTGCAAATGTTTTTTCTTAATAAAAACTTTAAATTTATTTCTTTATAGATACTTTATATTTATCTATACTAATATTATAAATAGGAAAGATTTGATTGTTTGTTTGTATTGAAGAGGCTCCGAAACTACTGGACCGATTTGAAAAATTCTTTTACCAATAGAAGCAGACGTTATCCCTGATGAACACTTTTACTTTTTACTACTTTTTACCGCGGGAAAATGCTTCATTCCTACGAGAAATATAAAATAAAGTAAATATTAGCGGCTTGGCCCGGGATATACTTGACAGCGCCATCTATCCAGAATCAGGTGAAGCGACTATCATGACAACTGCTTGGTGATATTTTTAGCGATTTTCAACGCGGACGAAGTCACGAGCACCAGCTAGTATATTATAATTAACGTTACAACAATATTTAAAACCTTGCCCTTCAAGGCTGCTCATTTTAAAAGCGTCAGGTTTCACTTGACAACCCAATATTAAAGAGGATAAAGTTCAAATTCGCATGAAATCATTTACAAATCTTACGCAAAGTGAACGCAAGGTATTGCGTTATTTTGGATACAGGTTTATCAAGAATCTTGGCGGTTGCATGGTTATTGAGGTAACGGATGTCTCTTTCGTTTGAACAGTGAGTGTAATGAGAGAGAAAGAGATGGGAATATTGCTAGTAAAATTTGTGATGTATTCTGTGGGGTCACTGTCACAAATTATCATGAATTTTGGCACAAAAATTGAGCTGCTTATTGAGTTGATTTGTCAAATACTGTTGCACGCGGCTTCGCCCGTGTAACTTTATAAAATACTAGCTGTTGCACGCGACTTCGTCCGAGTAGAAAAGTATAAAACGCCATCTACCGTATTTTGGATAGATGGCGCTATCTCCCGGGCCAAACCGCTAGTATTTACTTTTATTTTAGATTTCCCTTAGGAATGAAGCATTTTCCCGCGGTAAAAAGTAGCCTATGTTCATCACGGATAATGTCGGCTTCTAATGGTAAAAGAATTTTTCAAATCGGTCCAGTAGTTTCGGAGCCTATTCTATACAAACAAATCTTTCCTCTATAATATTAGATAGCTGGCGCCCGCGACTTCGTCCGTTTTAAAAAAGAATAAAGTAGTCTATCCTGTGTCCCGTACGTCTAAATGTTTATCTACCAAGTTTCATGAAAATCAGTTAATTCGTTTAAGAGTTATGGACTAACATACATACATCATACATACAAAACCTGCACTTACAGATTTATTATTAGTATTGATATTTGATAGCCTATGTTACTCGCTGATAATATAGCTTCCCAACACTGTTTTCTTTTTTTAAAATAGGTCCAGTAGTTTCGGAGCCTATTCAATGCAAACAAACAAACAAATCTTTCCTCTTTATAATTTAGTATAATATGTCTAATAAAACTATCTATAGTAGTCAGAACTGGACCAAATTTAAGATTAATTTAAGATGCCTAACCTTGTAATAGGCTATATAAAAATATAATCTGTTTTATATATTTGTTAAATATTAAATGCTGTAAGGTTAGCTATTAAATAAATAAATAAATTAATTAATTAATTAATTAAATGGGACTACATTTTAAATTTGGTCCAGTTGGTCAATGGCATCCATGAGAAAAGACCATGAGACAGTTTGAAGTCGGTATATTGGACGAAGTGTAACCACACATTCGTCCAATATACCAACATTGGCTCCAATGTATTGGAAATAATCGAAAGTACTGTAAATCTCGCCGAAGCTTGTTACAGCATCGCGTTCGCGTTTTGCTAATGAAATCAAGGCCAAATGACCAACGAAAGTGAATCATACTTGACGAAAGTTTAATAAGACATAGTGAGGAAGGACCTCAAGATAATAAAATATAATTTAACAATTCTTTTCATATTATAATAATAAAGTTTCCTTAGTAAAAGTCGAGGTCGACACTCAGTCCATGCCTGTTTATAAGTAAAATTGAATTTCCTGTTTTTAATATCCAAATAATTGCGTTTTACTAAAAGTGTATCAAAGTAGTGTATCAAAAAAAAATATTAAAATTTTTGTCTGTTATTATAAAAATATTGCAATTTTTTTTTTTAATATTTAATGTACGATTTTATTATATACTAGCTGGCGCCCGCGACTTCGTTCGCCTTGCAGTTCTTGCAAAACTCATATTATATAGGTATAAATATTAAATATAAAACGCCATCTACCGTATTTTGGATAGATGGCGCTATCTTCCGGGCCAAGCCGCTAGTATTTACTTTTATTTTAGATTTCCCGTAGGAATGAAGCATTTTCCCGCGGTAAAAAGTAGCCTATGTTCATCACGGATAATGTCGGCTTCTAATGGTAAAAGAATTTTTCAAATCGGTCCAGTAGTTTCGGAGCCAATTCTATACAAACAAACAAGCAATCAAATCTTTCCTCTTTATAATACTAGTATAGATAGAAGATAAAAATTTGCATATTTCGAGTATATTAAATTTTCATAGGATTAAGACTAAACACTATTTCCGCAAAACGACATAATATTTAGTAGGTCAGCGTGTCTGTTTGTTACTTAAAAGTAAAAGTATGTCTTGCTACTGAATCTGACTTCACGGGTTCTGACTTCGTTGCTAAATTGAAGCAAATCCAATTATCTAAGTATATCTTACTTGCTACAAACAATCTTAAAGCGTATAAAATCTACTTTTGCTGATGGCATGTTATACAAAAAAATATTAAACCGCCAAAAAAAAATTGAAAAGCAAATAATAATTTTATTTAACCTTATAATAAGTAAGTTCTTAAACTAATGTAAGTATACCTAAGTAATTTTGAGTCGCCGTCTCGCCGTCGCGCATCACTCTTTACGTACTCTTTACAAAATTACTTAGGTAAAATGATAATAAGATTATTTTATGCTTTTCAGTTTTTTCGGCGGTTTTATTTTTTGTTAAAAAGTTTTATTTTATATTTTTTTGTGGCCATAATCTAATATTTACTACATGCTTAATTTTTAATTTTCCCACCCCCATTTTCCCACCCTTAGGGTAGGATTTTTTTTTCCAAATTTATACAAGACCAACTTCGAGGTATACCCTATCCATTAAAAAAAGAATTATCAAAATCGGACTACTCTGTAAAAAGTTATGCGTGGTTATACGCTACAATCGGTGAGTGAACAATCAATCATCCCTTGTTTTCCTAACTTTAGGGTTAGAATTTTTTTTCAAATTAAAAAGGGACCCCCTTGGGAGTGCACCCTTTCAAATAAAAAAAAGAATTATCAAAATCGGACCAACCTGTCAAAAGTTATGCGTGATCATATATAAAATAATAATAATAATAATAATAATAATAAAAATATATATATACGCGTCGAATTGAGTACCTCCTCCGTTTTTGTTTTTTCAATTAAATGCAATTAAATGTCCAAAATTTAACATTTCAATTGGGTAACATTAGTTTACCTGTCATTTCACCTTGACTTATTTACAACTAACACTAAATAAACACATTAATTCGAGTCCAAATTTGTGTGGTTGTTGACTCCAACGAGTAGTGGTGTTAATTGTACTGTGTTTATGATTCATATCTGCGAGTCATTTCACGAATAATGAGTCGCGAGTAATGAGGTAATGAGGTGCAGTGGAAATGCTTCTTAAAAACGTGCTTCTAAGACATTAAGTTAAAGATATTGTTGGATATTTTCTGCAAAATAATACTTTTTTCTCGCTCTGTAAATAAGAAAGTAATCTATATATAAAATTCTCGTGTCACAGTGTTTGTAACCAAACTCCTCCGAAACGGCTTGACAGATTTTTGTGTACATTCTTTAGGTCTGAAAATAGGTCGTAAACCAAAAAAAATATATGGAAAAAAAAAAAACCTTTTCCGCGTCAGCTAGACAATCAATAATCTAATAATAAATATGCAAGTGTAGGTATTGTATGTATGTATGTTCCTCCATAACTCTTAAACGAATTAACTGATTTTCATCAAATTTGGTAGATAAACATTTAGACGTACAGGACACAGGATAGGCTATTTTTTCTTTTTCAACGCGGACGAAGTCGCAGGGACCAGCTAGTTATAAAATAAAATAAAGAATATTTACTGAAACATTTTGCATCAAATGAATCCTGCAAGAGAGGCGCATCACTTGTGCGGTTATACTCACGGTTGCGGTGTACCGTTGCATTAACAGTTGGCACAATTTAGTAATTGTATGTAACGCAACATTCATTCAAGTGTATTTTGAAATTGTAAACGGAAAGACGTATCGTACGCCATCTCCGGCATCAGCTACATCGGAATTGGGGAAACGGATAGTCTAGTATTGCATTAGGAACATAATAATGTGCTAACAAATTATGTTCATAAAAATGTAAATTAAGAAAATATAATAATTAATTTTATTACTAGAAAAGGCAGTTTGGTAGGTTTTTTTTGAAACCTATCTACTGCATTCTGCAGCGATAAAGTCCACCCACTAAACTGATTTACTTACATTATTTTCGAAGATAGTTAGACTTCCCTGAGATGACAGTTTCATATTGAGATTTCATTTCAAATTTAGAGTTTGCTAAATCACGAATCTAATCATCGCAAAAAACCTGAGGGCCTAGTTCGAGTTTTACTCGATCTAGCGCGTCGAACGCGTAAACGTCAATTTTTGTATGGGAATGAAGTAGACCTACACGTTAGCCACTAGGTGGCGCTGCTGCATTCCCACACAAATTGACGCTTACGCGTCATAACCCACCTAGCTAGCATACGATCATGCACGTATATCTTGCATGTCATTAATCAATCAACACAATTCAACGCTCATGCACGCATGACAGCACGTAACGCATGTCATGCCGCATGATTGTCTAGGCAGCAGCGGCCTTACCCATTGCGAGGCTCCGGGCGGCAGGTCTTTGCGAGGCCCTTTGTCCTTCGTGAAAAGTATGTGTTGCGAAATTAGATCTGGTTGTTTGGTTTAGGTATTTTGTCACGTTTGACGAGAAATGCTAAAGTTATACAAAAAAATAAATTTTGAGTTTTAAAATATTTTACATTTACAAAATTAATAAATACAGAGATGATAAATTTTAAAATTGATGTTTGCTGCTTTTCCTAAGACTAAAATCTTTAATTAAAACACAATTACATAATAAATTTTTCAATTATGTTTTGAATGAATTAATTAATGTTTTGAATAAAACCCTGGATTACTCCCGGTCTGTTACGGTGTATGAGAAATAGGGATAAGCTTTACAAAAAGTATAAAAGAGACCCGGAGAATGAAATTGCAAAGCTTACTTATAACCGATACAGGAATTTCTGTAAATCCCTACTAATAAAACAAAAAAGAGAATATGACAAGCAGGAGCTTTTAACTGCGAATAATAATAGAAGGAAACTATGGGATGCAATTAAAAACGTTACTGGTTCTACCAAGGTTTCTAGTGATCTTGCTTGCCTTATCTCCCCAAACAGTCCTCAACACACTGCTAATGAAATCAATGAGTACTTTGCTGGTGTGGGTAAGAGACTAGCCGAACAAATTCTAAACTCTGACCAGTCTGCTGATAACACCAATTATTACCGTTCATCTGAATCGCCATCTGTTTCGTTGGCTTTCCTTCCAACGGATAATTCAGAAATTGAAAACCTCATTCTGGGTCTAAGGGAGAATTGTGCGATAGGACTGGATGGCATCTCGAGCAAAGTGATTAAGAGATACTCGCTCCAACTTACACCCCCTATTACTCACATATGTAATCTTTCAATTTCTAGTGGAATATTCCCTCGGGCATTTAAGTCGGCTGTTATTAAACCAATACATAAGAGCGGTGACAGAAACTGCGTAATTAACTATAGACCCATATCCATCCTCACCACCTTGTCCAAAATTTTAGAACGTGTCATGAACAAACGTTTAATAGGTTACTTGGAATCTAATAATCTTCTCTCACCGGCACAATATGGTTTCCGCTCCGGTAGGTCAACAGATGATGCTGTTCATGAGCTAGTTAACACAGTTATAAATACCCTTGATAAAGGAAAGAAATGTTTAGCCATTTTTCTTGATTTAGCAAAGGCTTTTGATACGGTTTCTGTCCCTCTTCTGGTTTCTTAGTTAGAGAGAATTGGAATAAGAGGCCTTCCACTGGAGCTGTTTAGCGACTATCTAACCTACAGAACCCAACGAGTAAAGGTTAATCAATGGATTAGTGACGAACTTTCTGTCACGCACGGAGTGCCCCAAGGCAGTGTTCTCGGTCCCACATTGTTCCTCATCTATGTTAACGACTTGTGCCAACTTCAGCTCCGTGGTGGGAGGGTTTTCACTTTTGCCGACGATACAGCTCTTGTTTTCTCGGGGGATGATTGGGAGGATACGTTTCACAGCGCTCAGCGTGGGTTCTTAGACGTATGCAAATGGCTGAGAAATAATATCCTGACACTGAATATCTCTAAAACAAAATTTATTACTTTTGCTCTTAAAAACAATCTCCTTCCACCAACATCTTTCGCTATATCAGCCCATTCTCAATCTTGTCCTGACCTATCCATCCCCACGTGTCCCTGTCCTGTCCTCCAAAGAGTTGAGTCTATCAAATACCTAGGGGTTTATATTGATCAAAATCTTAGTTTTAAGCAGCATGTCGATACTCTAACGACACGATTACGTAAAATGATTTATATATTCAAGATACTGAGACATATTACTGATCGTCACATAATCAAAATGGTTTATCTTGCCTTATGCCAACCGCTGATCAGTTATTGTATTGGTACTTGGGGTGGTGCTGCTAAAACGCACCTGATAGAATTGGAGAGAGCTCAGCGTGCCATCTTAAAAGTCGGAGCCGGCCTGCCTTTTCTTTTTCCCACGGTTGAATTGTACAAGGATTGGGAAGTACTAACTGTTAGACAGTCTTTCATACTCCATACTGTTCTTAAACAACATTCTCAATTACCGTATAGTCCGGATTTAGAGAGGGATAGGCGTAGAAAACGGGTTATTTGCCCCTCCCAACAATTCAACCTGAGAAATTCTTATAGATTTTACTGTTTCCTGGGAGGATATCTTTACAACAAGATAAATTCTATTATACCAATATATTCTCTTCCTCTCCCTAAATGTAAGGCGGCAGTCACAAAATGGCTTAAGAGCTTGAATTATGAAGAATCCGAAAAAGTTATTCTTCCACTCTTCAACATCTTCTAGTATATTATTGTGATATTTATCTTTATTTATACTCTTAATAGTTGTATTTATGTATTTATTATCATCCTATTTGTGGGTATGCTTTGTGCAATCAGCGGAGTGGGACCTGGTGACCTGTAACACAGGTATTTCTCAATACCTACCACGGGCACCAGGCTCTCATACAGTTACGACCATTGTTTGTGTATATTACAATTTAGGTTAACATTGTCTGTATATTTTGTGGTTTGTGATTGTGTGGAGCTAATAAATGCATTATTATTATTATTATTATTATTATTAACCACCTTTATTTCAATTTACCGCTATAACCTGCATCAAAATCAAAAGTAATCAAAATCAAGTATCAAAATCAAGTATCAAAATCAAAAGTTGTAAATAACAAAAAAAATAGTTAAAAAAAACTATATTTTTATTTGCTTGGGTTGTTGCGCGAGGCCTCTGCAAGAGCGAGGCCCCGGGCGATTGCCTTGTCCGCCACCCCTAAGGCCGCGACTGCGTCTAGGCACCGCTTAACAGTGACAATGTAGTCCGCATCCATAATATTTTTTCTTTGTTCCAGTCGTACAGCGATTTCTTCAAAGCTTTGCTGTTTAACGCGCGTGTTATTGTACAAATATTCTTCGTGATGGGCGGCTTCCTCATGGCTTACAAGATGATTATCTATGCAGAATCTCATCCTTTTTCACTGAAAACTGTACCGATGGCACTGGTGAACCGATGGCTGAGGTAAGTTGTTCAACTTACTATGTACAGTCGGCCGCATTTAGTCGAATAACACATTGAAAAGTGCAAAACAACTGAAAACTCAACGCGCCATAAGTCGTTGTCACGATCACGAACGATCGTGAATAGCTTCAGTAAGTAAGTAAGTTGAGTATTCAGTTGTTTTGCACTTTTGAATGTGTTAATCGATTTATGCGACCGACTGTACTTAGGTAAGTTGCGGGCGAGTAATCTATAAAAATCCTTACTAATAAATAGAAGCGAAAGAAACTTCTAAATGTTTATCTACCAAGTTTCATGAAAATTGGTTAATTCGTTTAAGAGTTATGGAGGAACATACATACAGAAAAAAATCAGTATCATGTATAGAGACTATGACTCTATGACCGACCCTTACAGATTTATTATTAGTATTGATGATGATTGATGATGATATCCGAATTATATTATACTAGCTGTTGCACGCGACTTCGTCCGCGTAACTTTATAAAATACAATAATACATTCGTGTCTTTGAAACCATGGAAATACACAATACAAAATTTCAACTCAATCGGTCAAGTCGTTTAGTAGTTGACATACCGACAGCAGCGCCACCTACCGGGTCCAATTGTATTTTTAAATCATCCAGGAAATAATCGAAATATCCATATAAAATTTCAACCCAATCCATGTAAATACAATACTAAATTACAGTACTAATACTAAATTGTTCGATGTATTTAACTCACTCGCTGTGATATCAAATATTTCATTGACAATTTTTTTAATTAAAACATGAAATATCTAATTATTTTTTAATTTCGACAAAGACCAGATCAAACATATATAAATCTAGCAATACATCGATCTACTGATAGCTGCAATCTCCTTTCTTTCCTACATGCAAATGGAAACTTCAGTTAAAATGGATATTGCAAAATGTTGGAACTCGAGCACGACGATGTACAGTCGGTGTAAGAAAAGGGTCGTCACCTTAAATTTGATATTTGCTTGCACTAGGACAATTGTCAGTCATACCAAAACTTCATTTCAAACGCGTGTCACTATTCTGATAAGTGCTTCAGTTTTAAAAAGTACAAAGAGTCTACGAATTGTGTGTGATAAGGTTTTCGTACCCCGACTTTACGCAGCAGGATTGAGACGTACAGATTATATCAGCTCGCGTCCTCATCGATTTCATTATATTGCCTTAGAATCTTGCATGTTGAGATTGTGAACAGAAAATTCAATCTATTAACCCTCCAATACCTCTTGTTTGTAAACTTGGTAGCTTTCTGGTGGTAATACCAACTAATTTATTTTATCTAATTTTTATTATATTTTATTTGAACAGTAGCTGGCGCCCGCGACTTCGTCCACGTTAAAAAAGAAAAAAGTATAACCTATATCCTGTGTCCTGTACGTCTAAATGTTTATCAACCAAGTTTCATGAAAATCAATTTATTCATTTAAGATGAAACAAGTCGGCGGGCCCGAACTCATCGATCTCATGGCTAAAATGCGTCCTGTCTCACACAGCACAAAGCGCGGGAAGAGCACTCGACTCAGATGCACAATCATTCATACCAAAAATAAAATCACAAACAGACACTTGGGCCACCGCTTTTTTTGACAAAACTACTGCATATATCTATTTCGTGTAATGTTATTTGAACTCTTGAATAACTAATCAATGTTTATATGTAAAGTATTTTGGAGTTTTTGTAAACTAGAGTGACTTATTCAACCTCAAAGTTGCATTAAAACTTGTGTCAAAATATGGATTTTTCTAGGATCATATCTTTTAAATTAATATATTTTTTTTAAAGTTTGTAAACTTCATTCGAACCTAGTTAACGAGAAGATAAATCGGTATCATGCTTACTTTTGTAAATTAAACATAAAACAGCGGAGTTATTATTATTATTTATCAAGTTTAAGTTTTAAAAGCAACAATAAATAAATTAAAAGATGTATCAAAAACAAATACGGGATTGTCGAGTAGGTCAGTCCCAGTCAATATATTATGTAGTCAGTATCATAAATACTAATAATAAATCTGTAAAATGTAGATGTATGTTTCTCAATAACTCTTAAATGAATTCTTCATGAAACTTGGTAGATATAAACATTTAGACGTACAGGCTACTTTTTTCTTTTTCAACGCGGACAAAGTCGCGGGCGCCAGCTAGTTATCAATAAATTACCCTAGCTTAGAATTTAAAATTCCCCTTTTTTCGCAGACTTATGCCCGCAGTGCTAGTCGTTATGGGTCTGGCGATGACTTGGATCCAACATTTGGGTTCGGGACCAATGTGGGATGCAGTAGTCAAGCGAGAGAGAGATCTGTGTCGCAAAAACTGGTGGCAGAATGTTATACTCTCGCCCAATTTGTTTCCATTCGAATACCTGTGTCTACCTCAAGCTTGGTGAGTACTTTTCAGATTATCTTAAAGTCATAGTTGGGCACCGTTAATCAAATAGTTAACTTCGTTAACCGCTAATCCTTTACTGAAAAAGTTAACGTCGTTACATTTCGGAAAATTTAACGGAAGTTAACGTTAATCGTTAATCCGTTAACACGTTATAGAAATTGCAATTTTTATGTCGCTACGTTAGTGATCTACTTATAAAAACTATTGGTTTGGGTTCTGGAAGTTAACAGGTTATGAACAAAAAAAGAAGCACGTATAAATAGAGTGTGCAATTTAACAGTTGCCAAAGGGGGACGCTAGATGTCGCCATCGCTGTGTTCCGTACGTAAGACCGATAGCTTTTTTTACAAAATATTGCCTAAAGTTTTGGCAAATAGATACTGGATTAACGATTAACAGAATTGAGGAATGTTAATGGAAGTTAACGAGTCCGTTAACATTTTTAAAGTTAAAACTTAAAAGTTAATCCGTTAGTCGAAATGTTAACTTCGTTAATTAACGATTAACGGATTAACGATCTTATGCCCAGCTATGCTTAAAGTCCACAATGTGATGGTAGATGGCTACCGTCGCATATAACACAAGCATGTCCACATCGATTGTAACACAATCGAGCCCAGACCAGAGCTAACTCTGAAAAGTTTTTTTCCAAAATTGAACGTGCCGGGGATCGATCCCGGAACAGAGAGTCAAGGCAAGCACCATAACCACTAATCCGACAATAAATTAATTATTGTATAACAATAATAAAATTTATTGTATGACACCAATGATTTATTGTTTTTATTAAAGAAACTGTTTTGTAAGTTTTTTTACTTTGAATCAGTCATTATTCACAACTAAACTAATCATACAAATTTATCTTTTTTATCTGCCCCATCTATGAACAATGCTTTAAGATGTATAGAGTTATTTTTTCTAATATCATGATACATTCGCAACCCAATGTCCAAGCGAATACTAAAAGGTCAGGGCAATGATATTAAGGCCACCATTCACGGGCACTCCATTTGGCAGCGCTCCACTCCATCACTCCAAATTCATGCATTATCCCATCGGGAATGTAATAATAACTCTTTTTAACAAAATGAAACCGACTTCAAACCGTTTTCTCATGATGCCATTGTCAGAACTGGACCAAATTTAAATGGGACCACAAGGGAAGCACAAGGGAAACTTTCAACTAAAGAAAGAGTCATCAAAAGCGTTTCACCCAGTCAAAAGTTATGAGGTTACAGTCGAATTGAGAACCTCCTTCTTTTTTGGAAGTCGGTTTTTCAACCGACTTCCAAAAAAGAAGGAGGTTTTTCAACCACGTGAATTGTGTGTAATAAGAAATTTGGATGTAGAGTGCTTCCAAATAGAGTGCCCGTGAATGGCGGCCTTTATACGTAAATATATAAGTATAAAGAAATATTATAGCAAGAGTTCCATGTGTGTGACTACGCAATTTGACCACACAGTTCTATGTTTTAAATAAACACTGTCAATGCGTTGTCAATAAACCTTGGCTTAGATACTAAATAGATATTGTCAATTTAGAATTGTTGTAAGAATTTAGAGTTGTTATAAGAATATGCTTTTTTTTAAGTAAATGTATTGTTAGAATCTTTTTTAACAACATACATACATACATACATACAGAAATAAATTGTAAAAAACGTCATTTTAGTTTCAGTATCATGTATAGAGCTTATAATATACACGATATTACCAGGTACTTGGGAACTGACACTCAGCTGTTCCTGATAACTTTGGTGGTGATGTTGATCATCTGGAGGTGGCCCAAGTCAGCTGTGCCAGTGTTATCCATTGTGATGGTTGTCAGTTTACTGATACCGTTCCTGCAGAGCTATTTCATGGACCTACTGCCCATTAGAGTCAGCCTGTTTCCGGAGTAAGTATTACTATTTTTAACCCCCGACGCCCTGTACAAAAACGGGGTGTTACAAGTTTCTCGTGTGTTTCTGTGAAACTGTCTGTGCATATCTGTGGCATCAAAATCTCGAGGAAGGTTTTCTATACTAATATTATAAAGAGGAAAAATTTGATTGTTTGTTTGTTTGTTTGTATAGAATAGACTCCGAAACTACTGGACCGATTTGAAAAATTCTTTTACCATTGGAAGCCGACATTGTCCGTGATGAACATAGTCTACTTTTTACCGCAGGAAAATGCTTCATTCCTACAGGAAATCTAAAATAAAAGTAAATACTAGCGGTTTGGCCCGGGAGATAGCGCCATCTATCCAAAATACGGTAGATGGCGTTTTATACTTTTCTACGCGGAAGAAGTCGCGAGCACAAGCTAGTAGTATATAATTTACAAAGTTGCGCGGGCGAAGTCGCGTGCAACAGCTAATAGTATAGACAAATGAACCTCGATTTTATTTCTAGGTCCATAAGAGACATATTCGGTTACAACGACACCTTCTACCACGCATACGTGTCGGCTCAAGGCAACTGGGCCGGATATCACTTGGGTGTACTCACAGCTTACTTCTACCACAAGGCGCAAACGAAGAAATGGGACTTCAGAGAATCTATGGTATGTCGTTCTTTCTATTTCGTTTTTAACAACTCAAAGAAACGGGTACATTGTCCCTCACCTACCTTACCTTCAGGTCAACACCATACCTTCAGGTCTGCATATCAATCATATCTATACTTAGCAAGGCTCCTCTGACACTTAAATAAACTAGCAAAATTAATTGACCTGTTCCATTGCACACTGAATGAATTCAATAGGGTGGGACTATTTGTGCTATCTTATAGTTAAATATTTAGGTAATATAGGTTTATGTTAAATAGGTTTATTTAAAAAATATATATATTGTAATTTTTTTAATTTTTATAATTTAAGAACAGATACATTGTTTTAGGACCACTCCTGTAATGGTGTATCATTTATGTTGTAAATAAATAAATAATAAATCTGTAGGCTCTATACATGATATACTGAAACTAAATTGACCATTTTTAGATTTTTTTCTGTATGTATGTATGTTCCTCCATAACTCTTAAACGAATTATCTGATATTCATGAAACTTGGTAGATAAATATTTAGACGTACAGGTCACAGGATAGCCTACTTTTTCTTTTTCAACGCGGACGAAGTCGCGGGCGCCAGCTAGTTTATAAAAAATGATATTAAATTTTTCTAAAGATAATGTTTATGAAACAGTTATATACATATGTATAAGTAATAATCAAAATTATTTATTACCTAATTGTATAGTTTCCTTGGTATATAGGTACCATGGAATATTATTATTCCTTTTAAAAATATAATCTCCCGCCATTATCCTAAACCCGAAAACTAATTTGCATTGTTGGTAACTAATGAATAAAATTATAATAGTACATACCGTAAAAGTTATTTAAAAGTTTAACTAATAAATCAAACGTCTTACGATGAAATACGATATTTGCGAGTTTTTAGTATAAATCAATCTTAAAGTACAACTTTTCTATCAGCTATAAATCAGCTTTGACGTTCGGATATTAATGGGTACTAGAGGTCGCCCAGAGGTCAAAATTCGACCATAAAAAAATTACGTATCAAACATCGCGGTAGTGTGTGTAATGTTTATTTTAATCTATCTATACTAATATTATAAAGAGGAAATATTTGATTGTTTGTTTGTATTGAATAGTCTCTGAAACTACTGGACCGATTTGAAAAATTCTTTTACTAAAACCCAAAATCCCGTCCCGTCAAAACCCAAAACCATTATAATAGGAACGCGCGATATTTGTTAAAGGTTGTGCTAGTTATGAGTCCTAAAAAGTATAAATGCTTGATGATTGCTGAAAAGGAGAAGTTAATCGAAAAAGTAGAGGGAGGTGAGAAGAAAAGTGATGTTGCAAAATAATTTAATTTAATTTCAAACCATTTGATAATTCAAACACTCGATAATTCCCTCGAGTTTCGAATTAACGAGAGTCGACTGTACCTACTTACATGAGGCACTACAGCTAGTCTATCGCTTGTAGTCTAAAAATTTTGAGATCGATGGCCAGATGTTCAAGTCTGAGTTATTAAAGTTATTTTCATTTATAAATAATTTAAAAAAAAAATTAAGTTGAAAGTCTTAAATAAAATCAAATTTTAAACATATTTTAAAGTTTAATTTCTAGTCTTTTTTGTGAGTGTAATTTACGTAACAAGTTCACGACTAACTTCTAAGCAATATACTTGACCTGAATTGTGACGTAGGCATGATGTAATAAAACTGGGTTTTTATGTGTTTATTGGAAATGTATTACCACATTAATACATAGTAAAATTGTTTTTAAATATGAATATATTATTGATTCCTTACATATATTTAAACTCGTTTCGCCTAAACAAAGCATTTTGTTTATCGGAATGAACACTGTGATACAACTTGAAGACGATTTCCGCATTTGTCTATCTATATGTCGGCGGCCGATCGTATAATCCGACAAATCGTGATATGGAGTTGTTTCACGTATTTGCAAAGTGATCAAAAAAGTACATTTAATCAAAAACTAATCAGAATCTCACAATACATGAACGATATGCCTAGAATGGGCAGTCAAATCATTGAACGATATACTTCGAACGATCTAACTGATATTAGTTAAGAACTTCATGTAAGTAACGATGCCATTATTATCACGATCTGCCTAAGCACATCACGAATTGCCGGATTACATAATACGATCGGCCGCCGACTACTCCTCCAAATTCCTCCACGCTAACTATACCTCCACGAAACTTAAAATCCGTTGCGTTAGACATATATATGTACAATATAAATATATCATGCTAAAATAAAGTTCTATCTCGTTTGACGCCTCAATTTTCTGAAGTTTTCTAAATGAAAACAATTGGAATACAAATTATATATATATGACAGCTGTTATGTAAAATTAATATAACAGAATCTCGAGTGATTTTGTGGATTGTATATTGCGCATTCGAGACAATTGAAATAACCACCCTCTTTAAAGTGATGAGCATTTGAAATTTGAATTTACAAGTTCTGAGTGGATTTGGGTTTTTAAAACAATAGTTGGATGGGAATGAAACATTACTCTAACTTCGTATAGGAATTTTCATTTAGAACTTCGAATGAATTTATTAAGACTTTATGTGAACTTGAACCATTTTATAATCAGACGAGTCATTGCCCGCTGCTCCGCTAGTGCCATTTATTTTCTACTATCTAATGCTAGATATAATAAAATCAAAATCAAAAAACAAAATATTAATTTATCAATTAGGTTTCTCCAAGAAACTCTTATTATCGTCATTATAAATTTAATTATACCAGAGTTTCGGAAAAAAGCCAAGATGACGGTCCTGAGAAGAAACCTTGAAAGAAACTTAGGATACCATTTTTTTTGTCATGTTTAAAATATAAAATTACAACAATTACATATAATTATAAACAAAATCAAAGTATATATACAATATTAAACATATGAAGCTCCGAAGCGCTTAAATCCAGGTTTCATTGTCGCTTAAAAATAAATAATTGCTTGAATATAAACATAAAATACTATGTCATTTGCAGCTTATGAAACTCCTGTTCCTATCGTCTATCCCGGTAGCTTTTGGAACCGTTTTGATAGGATGGGATCTACATCATCGCGAGGCATCCGCTTTTGAGGCAGCCATCTTCAACTCTCTCAACCAAAACTTCTTCGCGTTGGCCATCTGTGTCTTCATTATCGGATACTTCTACAAATGTAATAGTAAGTAACTGTGTATTCTTAATTTTATTCTTATATGAGCGAGCCGCACCCGGCTTCGCCCGGGTTTCAATTATTTTATATACACGAACCTTTTTATTACGTGGGAAAATTTGCGCACCAGATCCCTACCGACCATGGAGTGGTTGATGGGGCTTCTGGAACTTTTACCCACTAAAAAACCGTGGGTTTCTACGCGTCGTATATGGGCGGAGGCTACATAAAACTTTTTAACAAAAATTAAAACCGCCGAAAAAACTGAAAAGCATAAAATAATCTTATTATTTTACCTAAGTAATTTTGAGTCGCAGCCGCGCATCACTCTTTACGTAATTTTTGCTTGTTTGGCGCCGACTCAAAATTACTTAGGTAAAATAATAAGATTACTTTATGCTTTTCAGTTTTTTCGGCGGTTTTGTTTTTTGTTAAAAAGTTTTATTTTATATTTTTTTGTGGCTATAATCTAATATTTACTACATGCTTAATTTTTAATTTTCCCACCCCCATTTTCCCACCCTTAGGGTAGGAATTTTTTTCCAAATTTATACGAGACCAATTTCGAGGTATACCCTATTAATTAAAAAAAAAATTATCAAAATCGGACTACTCTGTAAAAAGTTATGTGTGGTTATACATTACAATCGGTGAGTGAACAATTAATCATCCGCCGTTTTCCCACCCTTAGGGTTGGAATTTTTTTCAAATTAAAATGGGACCCCCATGGGGATGCGCTCTTTCAAATAAAAAAAGAATTATCAAAATCGGACCACCCTGTCAAAAGTTATGCGTGATCATACAAAAAAATAAATATATATATATACGCGTCGAATTGAGAACCTCCTCCGTTTTTGTTTTTCGTTTTCGTCGGTAGAAAATAAAGATTAAGTAACAATAACACAAATAATAGAAAAAGGTAATATTTGTTTTAAGTTTTTGAAACCACAAAGTCCTAATAAAGTTATCCGTTACAGATGTATACGTATATGCAGTGGAATGGGGCCCTGTGCAGCCACTTGGCAGGATGTCGTACTGTGCTATGTTGTTGCACGCTACAGTACTAAGAACTTACGGTGGTCAATTGAGAAGATCATTCTATGCCACAGATTACACTGCTGTAAGTATATCTTTATGTGAATACTTAACTTAAATATAGGTAAGTATTCAAAAGTACCTATGTGATTTTTTTATGAACTCATCTGAATTAATTTACCTACTTATAACCAACATTATCTAAACAGAAAACTTTATAGATAAGGTTTGAGCCGTTTTCTAACTTCCTAGCAGGAATTGCTCTTTTAAAGTATGGAGATATGCTTACGTTATCATCAAAACTTTGTACAATTTCACTAGAGTTCCTTGAAAAACTTTGTACTGGTGATCTTATCTAGAGATTACCATTCGCTGATATCGATTAATTTTTAGTATTATTTCATCGAAACTTATCTGTAACTAATATTATAAAGCTGAAAAGTTTGTTTGTTTTCAACAACAGTTTTTTTTTTGTGTTGGATAGTCCATTTAGCGAGAAATTCTTTAGGCTAAATAACATTTTGAACGCGGACGAAGTCGCGCCGAACAGCTAGTCTGTAATAGTTTTGGTGGTGATTTTTCGTTTCGTATGTTGATTTTTTAATTATTAAATAAAAAATGAATTTAATAAATTAAATTGCTGCTGCCCAATCTATAACTTAAAAAAAAAACGCAATACAATTTATATCGGCGGCCGATCCTATAATCCGGCAGTTCGTGATGTGCCTAGGCAGATCGTGATATTATGTCGGTGTGTCATGAAGTTGGAGAGTGATCAAAAAAGTACTTATCAAATTACTTATCACAATATCAGATCTCAATGGGCAGCTAAGTTGTCAAACTATATACATCGAACGATCTGACTGATATTGATTAGGAACTTTATGAAACACTGCCATGTCTCGACCTGCCTAGGCACATCACGAATTGCCGGATTATGCGATCAGCAACCAACATATAATATACAAAACATATTTAAATTACACATCAGCTACCACAGTCAAATAGTTTTTGACAAAACGACGTGTAAGGTCAGCTAGTCTCTATATACATACCTATATAAATTTTGTGTCAAATGTTTGAGGACAATGAACTCCTAAACTACTGAACCGATTTTGATAAAACTTCATAACCACGTGTAATTTGGTCCAAGATTTTATTTTGAACCCGGGCGAAGCCGGAAGCGTGTAGCTAGTTGTAATATAAAATTACTCCTGGTTACTTCCGCTATAAGGATTGTTTAGTCATCGAATTAATATAACTCCTGTGTTTAGTATATTACTGCTCAGTATGCTCTTAGACTAAATTTAATTTCTCTGTATTTTGTTTTAGATAATGCTGTACGCTGGAATAGTGTGTACTACCTACCTTTTCTCACTGCCATTATACCTTCTCGTGGAAGCTCCGGCATGCCAATTGCAGAAATTACTTTTGGGCCAGAAAAGAAGACCAAGGAAGGTCCAAGAAGACACTAATGCCAATCAAATCAAGCCTGGCATTTCCACCGTATCCGTGTCGACTGTTTCAACACACATTTAAAAGTTTAATATTTTAAATTAATCTGTATAATTTAGCCCATAACCTGCTACAAAAAATCAATGGCAAGGATTTATTTCCTATTCAACTGTATCTCTAATATGAATATTGTATGTATTTATTGTTTATTTTTTTGTCTAGTTCGAACACAGAATATTATCTAACTAATAATAAATATGAAAAGTCAAACAGTACGTACCTATTCGGGTAGATGGCGCTTATTTTATACAATTAAACGTTACTGAGGGTGTCCCTCACACAACGTGAAGGCGCAATGTCGCTATTTCTCCCCATACTAAAAGTGTCCAAAGAGCCTATAGAAACCCTATTTTTCCATTAAAAAAAAACACGAACAAAATGTCGACCCATAGACCCAAAAAACTAAACCCATAGATTTTTTAACATTAAAAAATATGTATTTGTTTCTATTGTAGATATAAAAATAGACAATATTCTTACGATTACAATTTAGTGATTACTTAGCTAATTAGAATCGAATTATATGTTATACCAGTTGAGATGAAGCCCTGATTTTCTAAATAACTAAAGACTAAATAACTATAGATTTGACACTTGTGGGATGGCACCTATATACTTATGTATATTTTTATTCTATTTAATTAATTTGTAAAAATGGACGTGCTACTTTTAAAACCTGCTCAAATAATATTAGGCAATATGTATGAAAGGGCCATAAGGCAGTTAATAACAGTCTTTAGCATCTTTAAATGAAAACTATTAAACTTTGAAACTATTTCTTTTATTAAGGTGTGGATTTAGCTAAAAACAGAGATCATTATTTCGATGTCTGAAAAGCGTTATTTCGTCCTCTAATTTAACTTCTTAGAGTGTTAGATTTCTATCTCTTAGAATTCTATCTCTTAGAATTCTTACACTTAAAAATGGAGATAAAAATACAGTGCATAATAGTCCTTTGAAAAAGGGCAGATTTATACAAAAAAATCTATTAAAACCCAGAAATGGTGAAGCGATCCATAAGAAGCTTTTATCTGCCTTTGTGTAAATGTGTCTTTATTTAAGGTAAATAATGAAAAGAATATGCGTATTGCCTAATTTCTTGCTCAAGTGTTTATTGACTTTAATGTAAGTTAGAAATTTTAAATAAGTAGGTAATAAAATAATAATAAATTGCTTAAACAAAATATTTACTTACGAGATTATAATGGATCAATTTGCAAATATTCTGAATAAAAATCTGCGCCTGATGAAATTGTTATAGCAACGTGTTCATGTACACCGACAAGCTTGCTAATTTTAATTGCATGAATTTTACACGTTGACTCATAGTAGATTTTAATTGCAATTTGTGTAGACTAAAAAGATTTCTTAGTTAAGTTTAATAAATGTGTATTTTGTACGATAGCGTAGCGAAAGTTTTGTAAATATTTTAATGAAATAAAATAGGTATAAAAATATGCTACAGACATTTTTATTTTACACTACATGTTCCTCTATAACTCTTAAATGAATTAACTGATTTTCAAGAAACTTGGTAGATTAACATTTACTACATTTTTCTTTTCCACCGCGGACGAAGTCGCAGGCACCAGTTAGTCTCTATTTATAAATTATATTGAGTTGAAAATAAGAGGAATAAAAAATATGTACCCTAAATGACACTTGAATTTGACCACTTTTTAAAAACCTGTTTGAATGCACGTATACTATGTACTTAATATATAATAATCTAAAAGTTAGCTTTACAATTACTTAGTACTTATCTAAGTAGGTACACCAGCTGTTCGATGTTATCTTTTGAACATTAAAATGTTATCTAAGGTTAATATTAATAACTGTAAAGTGCATAATATACAACATTCAACGTCAACATTAAATATTTTTGAGGAAAGTTTTAGTGATTGTTTAAGAATTTTTGGGATTTTTATAAAAAATGTATTAGATAAGCCAATAATTTTACTTCTCTGATGGATATTCGTGCATACAATTATAGCAGAGCAGATATCCGATGGGGTAAACTTCGGTAACGAAGAGAGAACGCTATAAGATTTAACATTTTGATAATAAATCACTAAACAATAAGAAACTTATCCTAAACCATCTCACCCCAATAAAATTCTAATCATATTAGGACTAATAATCAATAATAATATTGAAAAAACAAATAATAAAACTAAAATAATAAAAGGATTTAAATTAACCTCAGATGATATATATCTTTTTCTATAATAAATAACTACTGAAGAAATTAAAGTAACAAATGCAATAAAAATAAAAGATTCAATCAAATAAAACTGAAGAGAAAGCTTGGGGATTCGTTGTTGTAACGTCAATATAAAATTTTGACCAATCACAAAGATTTCTCTTAGCGTAGCGTAGCATAGCGTAGCGTGGCATAGCATAGCGTGGCATGGCGTAGCGTAGCATAGCGTAGCGTGGCATAGCGTAGCATAACGTAGCGTAGAGTAGCATAACGTAGCGTAGCATAGCGTAGCGTGAACAACTGTATAAAGCACACATGGCTACGGGCCCAGAAGAGATACAGGCTGATGATGACGGTAGATGTTCGTAAATCGACCTTGAGAGAATGCTACCGAGTTAAGCTTTTCGCAAATCACATAATGGATCCTAATAATGACTTGAACATTGGTAAACGAAAACTTTAAAACTTAAGTCCCCTTAACCCCTAACTTTAAACTTTAAATCCCAACCCTGATATTATAAGGACATATAATAAATGTATTACATAAAGTCTTGATGAAATTTAAAGTCAATATGCGATGAAAGTTCGCGGCGATATTATATAGCTCGCCAGTGCCAGTTTTTTAGCATAATAATGATAATAGAGCAACACAATATCACGTTGATTGGTCTTTATTTTGTTAATATCTTCAATTTCAATTTAGCACTAGTTATATTCGGTTGTGATTTAGTTTTTATCTCGGTACTTGAGTAAAATTGTACAGTTGATTAATAAGCAAGAATATTTTTACTGGTGATTTCATAACTAAAATTGAAGACAAATGTTAAGATGAAGATGCAATGTTTTCTGTCACTAATGACATTAACGAGTATAAAATCTGCTTACGTAAGAAAGCAGTGGGAATTGAAAGGGAATGATCTATTTAAATTTAATCCTTGTAATAACAATAAAAATATATCCATAATTTTTGAAACTGGCCTACCACCGGGAGAAGAAAATCAGTATCTAATACGTGTTCAAGAAAGAGTCCCACAGTACACCAATGTCGATTTACAATTTGATTCGGAAGCAGTGGTGTCATTGGTGAGTTATTGAAAAATTAGTAGTTACATTAGTAACCGTGTAACCGACACCTCTGTATATTTTCAGAAATTGCACCATCAACACAATACAACTGAAACTAGAATATGTCACGTTAGGTAATACATCCTAGCAAAGACTAATTGAATTGAAATAATACATCAATGTGACAGTTTAAAAAAGAACATTTTTTGAGATGGGAAAAACCATTGAACTCGCGACCTGTAACCGTGTAACCAACACCTCTGTACATACATTAGTATGTACTTTCCTGGCAAATAAATACACACGTAATTGTTCAAGTTTTCACTTCTGTCGGCACACCCGGAGTGCAATTGGTTTTTTCTTCAGTCCTTAGATAGTATGCTATGAGATAGTATGCTATGATGGCCGCAAGTGGCTTATAATATGCGGTCTAGCTAGCGAAAGGCTGAATAAGTGTAGTAACTCCCTACGTTATTTGTTTCAGACAAATTCCTCGTCGGCCAGAATTTCGACAGTAAATAATTCATTCAATATAAGATTTTTTAGAGACGCAGATATAGTGCCTGCGTTACAAGTGAAAGGTCCTGCGACTGGTACCGTACCATATGTGACTAGCTTGAAGATAAACGATGTAGAATATTGTGATGATCCAGACACTGTGAGTTTAATAGACGATTTTTTGTTACATGGTACAGAAAAAACCAGATTTATAGCGAAAAATTAATTTAGCCAGTTTAAATTATTTGAAACTTGCTGGTATCAGAGCTTCGTCCTCGAAAAATATTCCACCTGATAATGAGACGACGGTGGCGTCCAGTTTTTGTATTTTTAGGCCAAACCTCGGATACCCAAAATCTTTCCAGGATAACAGTATCCTATTTGGTAATCTAGTTAAACTATATGTGTGCCAATTATCATCTAAAACCATATATATATATAGTCCTGTTAAAAGAATGAAGTAACAGAATAAAGCTGTTGAAAGGGTAACAAACATTCATCCTCATAAATTTAATTTATAATATTAGTTTATTTGAATTTTCTACTATTTAACGTTTTTTTAATAAAGTAATTATCCACTGTGTAGTTTCTTTTCAAGAGACGAAAAATTTGAAAAAACAAAAGAAAAATACACGTATAATGTATACGTTTCAACGAAGAAAAATCTATGGTGATTTTTCTATGGTGGGCACTGGGCAGTCTGTATCACAAACAGAGGGGTTACATGATGTTGATAGGAAAAAGGATGAGGGATATATTATTGTTGAAATATGTATTATTGATA
Organism: Synanthedon vespiformis; assembly: GCA_918317495.1. NCBI lineage: Eukaryota > Metazoa > Arthropoda > Insecta > Lepidoptera > Sesiidae > Synanthedon > Synanthedon vespiformis. The sequence goes on along the minus strand of OU906968.1, from coordinate 1,120,695 downwards.
ATTTCAGGGTTTTCTTGATCAACATATTCTAGGTTACCAAGACACAGCAGCTGTCAGTTTGGCGGTGCCGGATAATACTTGTGGAAGACGTAAAATAGACCACACTGAGCTTTTTGTTAACGGCTTGGAAACAGCTCCTGGCGAATGGCCGTGGCATGTTGCTCTATATAGACTAGAAATTGTAAACATTAAATATATTTGTGGCGGTACTTTAATTACGAAGAATTTTGTTTTAACGGGTAAACATATTTTTTTATTATTAATTAATTTTTCAATTAATTTTATCCTTCATTGTTGTTAGTTTATTTTATACTAGCCGGTGCCCGCGACTTCGTCCGCGTTGAACGATGAAAGGTACCCTATGTCCTTTCTGGTGTCTTGGACAACGTGTATGCACAATTTCATTGTGATCGGTTCAGTAGTTTTTGCGTGAAAGCGTAACAAACAAACTCACATTCACATTTATAATATTAGTAAGGATATTTTAAATATTTTATTTATATGATGGAAAATTGAAGAACTGAGATCACCTTCGTCACTTAGGAAAATAGCATCAGTCAACCAGCCAGATGCAAAACAACATCTATATAGAACAAGTGTCTTTTTAACTTACAGCTGCTCATTGTACTACTATCAGAGGTATCCCGGTGTTACCAGAGATTGTTAGCGTAGTTCTAGGGAAATACAATCTAATTGGAGGCGATTTGGGTTCGCAGGAAAGAGAGGTAAAGGAAGTAATTGAATTAAATTTGAAATATTTCCCCTTTTTGAAGAGGTGAGAAGTCTTGTTTTATAGGCGACGATAGCCAAAGCCATCTACCATCAAGTGGATTGTCAGCCTGTACATAAGAAAATCTCTATTTTAGGTTCACGAAATAATAGTTCATGAACAATTCAACGCCAGCAATTTGAACAACGACATATCCTTATTAAAAATGAAGACCGAAGCTGTCCTCACAGACTAAGTGCAGCCTGCGTGTGTTTGGTATTCAGACGCTTATAAGAAATTGCCAACTCATAGTGTATATGGAACAGTAAGTTTGTATTTTTCTACTATCCTCATCATCCTCATCTTTGGTCATACTTGCTACTCAGCTGGTTATTGGCCAAGAGCAAACACATCTTTAATAAGAAAAAAAGACGAAGTCGCGTGCAGCGGATAGTTATTAAATAAAATCGTTATCTGTTATCCTTATCCTTACATCCTATACTATATACCAATATACTAATATACTAATATACTATATACTAATATACTAATATACTAATATACTAATATACTAATATACTAATATACTAATATACTAATATACTAATATACTATATACTAATATACTAATAGACTAATATACTAATTATACTAATTACTAATCCTTACTAATATTATAAATGCGAAAGTAACTCTGTCTGTCTGTCTCGCTTTCACGCAAAAACTAGTGAACCGATCACAATGAAATTTTGCATACACATTGTCTGGGACACCAGAAAGGACATAGGATACATTTCATCCAAGAAAAAAGTAATGTTCCCGAGGGATTATCTAAAATATAAAACTGTAACTAACGCCTGGCCAATGTGTTATAGCAACAAGTTGTCAAGCGTTGTAAGTGCCTTTATATTTTTAATTTTTCATAGCGTACGAAGTCGCGGGCACCAGCTCGTTTATACTAAATATGAATATAATTTGAATATATTATAAAAAAATGAACCTAAATGGTATATTTTAGGTGGTAGGGTGGGGATTTGATCAAACCGACACTTTGTCCAGCCAGCTCCGACGGGCGACAATGCCCAAGGTATCACAATCTAAATGTCTCAAAAGCAATCCAGTGTTCTTTGGAAGAATGTTGAATGACTACAAGTTTTGTGCTGGACTTAAAAATGGTAAGAAAAGAGATTTATCTAAATCATTACCGAGCCGTGCCTGTAAAGTCGGGAACCTTCGTCAGTTTTCAAATTCATTCCTTTATCAAAATCGTAGACTCTTAGCACCTTTTGAAACTAAACCACCTAACAGCCAACTGACAGGCGTTTGAAATGAAATTTTGGCATGACTGACAGTTCTGCTGGTGCAAGCAAATGTCGACTTAAAGGTGACGAACCTTTTCTTACCCCGACTGTTATGTTATTGAATATGTTTAAAAAAATACCTCTTTGTAAACTTTACACTTTGCAGGAAATATTTGATTGTTTGTTTGTTTGTATTGAATAGGCTCCGAATCTACTGGACCGATTTAAAAAATTCTTTTACCATTAGAAGACGACATTATCCCTTATGAACATAGGCTACTTTTTAGCGCGGGAAAATGCTTCATTCCTACGGAAAATCTAAAATCTACTAGCAGCTTGGCCCGGCATACACTTGACAGCGTCATCTATCCAGAATCCGGTGAAGCGACTAACATGACAACTGCTTGGTGATATATTTAGCGATCCGCTCCACGTTAGATGGCGTTTTATACTTTTCAACGCGGACGAAGTCGCGGGCACCACCTAGTACTCAATAATTTAGCACATGCTTATTAATATTTCAGGTACATCAGCTTGCAATGGCGACAGTGGTGGAGGTTTCGTGGTATTCGTGCCAGATATTTCTGGGGATACATCACCAAATGCAACCGGTTCTTGGCACATTCGAGGGATAGTGTCTATAGGAGTCAGACGAGCCGACAAATTAGTCTGCGACCCGTCGCAATATGTTTTGTTTACGGACGTTGCGAAATATAAGGGATGGTTGCAAAGAAATATGAACTAAGTGAATGGAGACAACGCAAGCAATATAAAAAAAGTCGATCTATCATAGTTCCATACTGAGTAAGATCAAGTGAAATTTATTGTTATTTCATGTAAACTTATTTGCAAGTAAAACAAATAAATTAAATATAAAGAAATAATAATATTCTTTGCTGTTTCAGAATCCAAATATGAAAAATATACTGAAACTAGCTGGTGCCCGCGACTTCGTCCGCGTTCAAAATGCTGTATAGCCTAAAAGCCTGTATAGAATAGAATTTTTCAATTCGAACCAGTAGTTCCTAAGATTAGCGCGTACAACCAAACAAACAAACAGACTCGAATCTTTAGCTTTATATTTTTCTAGCTGGTGCTCGCGACTTCGTCCGCGTAGAAAAGTATAAAACGCCATCTACCGTATTGGATAGATAGCGCTATCTCCTGGGCCAAGCCGCTAGTATTTACTTTTATTTTAGATTTCCCGTAGGAATGAAGCATTTTCCCGCTTTAAAAAGTAGCCTATGTTCATCACGGATAATGTCGGCTTCTAATGGTAAAAGAATTTTTCAAATCGGTCCAGTAGTTTCGGAGCCTATTCAATACAAACAAACAATTAAATCTGTCCTCTTTATAATATTAGTATAGATTAGTTCTTTGCACATTCTGCCACTAATAAGGGCGTACAATATTACTTATTTATTTAATTTTGTATTTCTTATTTCTTCAAGATATTATTTGTCTAAATTGATGTCGGGTAGTTTGCAATCTTCAAACCCATTCTCTTAAAATGGTATAACTGAAACTAAGCTCTATATTACCGGGGAAATGTGCAAAAAATTTGCATATAAATTGACGGGGCTCCTGTGTGAACTTTTATTAAAGTTAGATAAAAAAAGTTTCGTATGTAAAAGAGCTTTTGATAAGAAAGTTGAACGAAGCTTTTTCCTTTGGTCGGTATTTGTGTGGAATTAATGAAAAATAAAGTTTTTCAGCTAATTTAGAAAAGGTTTTTTTCTGAGATTTATGAACAAAAAGTGACATTTGAATTTATGATTAACTCCAAAATGACGTTTCAAGGACTTCAAAGAATTTACTGTATATTATTTAGGAGTTTTCTAAAAATAACCATCATCAGCTTTTCTTGATCCATTTTAACTTCGTATGGTTAAATATTATCGATACTCATATTATAAAGGAAGAAGGATTTTTGTTTTAACGACCTAATGACCTATATTTTATGACCTAATGTCGATCTTAATATAAAAAAGTCATTGTTTAGATAACCCTATTATTAAATAATTCACCATTAATCCTGATTATTTTATTTTTCTATTCATTTATACATAAAAAGTAATCTTAATATTTACATTGTCCCATAAAACTGTAAAGCAGTTGTTGTGTGACCGCTCGTTTATATAATTATAAACTCAGCGACTCGCTCCCGGCTTCGCCCATGAAAAACACTTAATTTGGTATAAAAAAAAATCCGTGAATAATTATCCAATTGTATTGTTGGTGAAATCCGTTGAATATTTTATATAGGAGGAGTTAGCGGCCATACAAACGACTATGTAAAGAAGATTAATAAAAATATTGAATATTAGCTGGTGCTCGCGACTTCGTCCGCATTGTAAAGTATAAAACGCCATATACCGTGGAGCGGATCGCTAAAAATATTACAAAGCATTGTCATGTTAGTCGCTTCACCTGATTCTGAATAGACGGCGCTGTCAAGTGTATCCCGGGCCAAGCCGCTAGTATTTATTTTATTTTAGATTTCCCGTAGAAACGAAGCATTTTCCCGCGGTAAAAAGTATCCTATGTTCATCTCAGATAATGTCGGCTTCTAATGGTAAAAGAATTTTTCAAATCGGTCCACTAGTTTCGGAGCCTATTCAATACAAACAAACAAACAATGAAATACTTGCTCTTTATAATATTAGTATAGACTAATGACCTTAATAGGTGACACCGCAGTTAAAGCAAACATACTTAGGTTAATTTAAATTATTGGCCAAAAAGAAAATAGGAATGCGGACGAGAAGGAACATGCGGATAAAACATTTGGCGGCCCTTCCTTAAGTCGGAAGGGGTTTATCTCAAGACACATTATCGTCTATAAATCTTTCCAAGTGCTGTTTACGAAGTTGTTCATCTCCATTTTCCTTTTGGTTTCACGCGTCTTAGTGGTTGGCTTCTTTTAGGTAGTTTAAAAGTACTAGCCTCAACGACCGAACTTCGCTTGGGGCCAATGAAAGGTATAGTTTTTTTTACAATGTAAGAAAGAAAGTCTATGAAACATTATAGGAAAAAAAAAGCTTTTTAACAAAAAATAAAACCGCCGAAAAAACTGAAAAGCATAAAATAATCTTATTATCATTTTACCTAAGTAATTTTGAGTCGGCGCCGCGCATCATTCTTTAAGTAATTTTTGCTTGTTTGGCGCCGACTCAAAATTACTTAGGTAAAATGATAATAAGATTATTTTATGCTTTTCAGTTTTTTCGGCGGTTTTATTTTTTGTAAAAAAGTTTTATTTTATGTTTTTTTGTGGCTATAATCTAATATTTACTACATGCTTAATTTTTAATTTTCCCATCCCCATTTTTCCACCGTTAGGGTAGGAATTATTTTTCAAAATTTATACGAGACCAACTTCGAGGTATACCCTATCCATTAAAAAAAGAATTATCAAAATCGGACTACTCTGTAAAAAGTTATGCGTGGTTATACGCTACAATCGGTGAGTGAACAATCAATCATCCCCTGTTTTCCTACTCTTAGGGTTGGAATTATTTTTCCAAATTAAAATGGGACCCTCTTAGAGGTGCACCCTTTCAAATAAAAAAAGAATTATCAAAATCGGACTACCCTTTCAAAAGTTATGCGTGATCACACATAAAAAAATGGGGTCAATGAAAGGTATAGATTTTTTTACATACATGTAAGAAAGAAAGTCTATGAAACATTATAGAAAAAAAAAACATGAAGAATACTTGAATTAAATAATCATAAATACTAATAATAAATCTGTTAAGGGTTGGTCATGGAGTAAGTTAGTTTGTTTTCAGAGATATCGTGTTTATAGGCTCTATACATGATACTGAAACTAAATTGACCATTTTTACATTTTTTTTTCTATATGTATGTATGTTCCTCTATAACTCTTAAACGAATTAACTGATTTTCATGAAACTTGGTAGATAAACATTTAGACGTACAGGACACAGGATAGGCTACTATTTTCTTTTACAACGCGAACGAAGTCGCGGGCGCCAGCAAGTATGATATAAATTGATTTATTTCGCGTTTCTCGGAAAAAGTTCGATTTGGATGAAATTTTGTAGATAAATAAGGTTTTGCCTTTTATTTCTTGTGAAAACGTAATTTTACACGAAATATATATTTTTTAATATCAGCCTCGTACTTTATTCAAAATAATAAAATGTACATTTAATATATCATTTCCATGAAAACCAATAGCAGCAATATTTAATTAAATAATTCACGATGAAAAATCACACAGACCGTGTCTATTATAAAAAATAGCTAGCGAAATATATATAAAATAAAAAATATACGAAATGTTATATGAATTTCTCGTTTAGTTATTAGATAAGCAATACTTGAGGTATAAAAGTGAGCTTTTAACTCAAGTAGGTTTAAGCCTGAAGAACCAGTATTAACGCAGTCACATTATTATGACTAAAACAAATAAATATGTACTAAGTAACATCTAAAATCAACTTTTAAAAAAATGTGTGTCTGTGCACCTTTGAGGAAATATAAGTTTATTATTTCCACTCGTACAAAACAGTATACGTGTTGTTTTGTTATACATATTTCATTGTCTTTCAAACAATATCCCGTGCGAGCTGTAATATCAAGAAATGGCTACAGAAATTGTGCTCACATTTTTCTGCCCTAAACACACAATGTGTTCTCTATACGTGATATTTTATTAATTTTATATTAAATATTAAATTAAATATATATTAATTTATATAATATAATTAAATTAAATATTAATCTTAAATACATTATTAATAATAATCAAAATATATACCTACACGAGCCTATCGTATACATATACAGGTTGTCCAAAAACTAAAAAGTGACATGAAGGGAATTTAAGTACCTTAAATATCATAGAAAAAAAATATTAATTTATATAATATAATTAAATTAAATATTAATCTTAAATACTAAATGACTCTTTACAATTTGAATTACCTTTTTTGCTGTCCAAAATAACTTTTTACACATCAGTTATCCCCAATTATTTCTTTAATCGAAGCATTAAATCGAAGCGTCTCTTGTTAAGACTTCTCAGAAATCATTTTTAGTTTCAATTGGCTAAATTTAACTGTCGATGAAAGTTATTTAACACTTTTAAAGTTCAATTTTACCAGAGCCCTTAGCTTTTTGGATAAAACACTCAGTTTTTGCATTCACATTGTCTCGGACACCAGAAAGGATATAGGGTTTCATCGTTCAACGTGGACGAAGTGCTTCAACGTGAAGAAATTATTATCTTTAGAACTCGTCCAAAGAGATTGCATTGTTGTTTTACGGAGCTTTGCTGACCTCAGAAGTTTAGTATGCTTTGCTACTTACTACTTTACATATTTTTTTACTTACTTACTTTACATATTTTGCCAGCGTCATCTTTGAAAAGTTTTAAGTTTTAACCCTAACCACTCGTCCAACGAGCTCGTTGCACCATCTAACTTTAATGGTAACCATATGCAAACTAGCCGTTAAATCTTCGCTTAAGCGTAATATACGTTGCACCATTTTTACAACGTCATAACTTAACGATAACATTAACCGCTCCATATTGGCCGGTTAATGTTATTGTTTCGGTTAAGTCAACTGTGACAGTTTTGTGACAGGTGACTGTGAATGTTGCCACATTAGAAAAGTATATTATCACGACAACCTAGTAAAAATTACATTATTTTATAATGGTAGCCCCTTTAACTTTGACAGTGACGACAATATTATGGTGCAACATGCGATTGTTAACGACTGTCACCGTTAAAGTTACCGCTAAAGTTGACTTTGACCTTAACAATAACCAAGCCTACGGTGCACTAGCCCACCCTAAGAATGTTTAAGTCTCACTGATGTGCTAATTTGCATTTAACAATCTCAGTTACATTAACGATACTTACCTGAATTTTAAACCTCCTTAATTTCCATTAGCTAAGAATGAATTACGTTGTGATACATTCTCGTCATTCTAAATGCGTGGAAACTACATAATTTAAACACAAACGCTTTTAAGGCCCGATATTAATTCGACTGATCTGCATTCTCGACCGCATCTACATATATCTGAGATGGCGCAGACTCGATGAATATGCATGCATGTACCCACAAACTAATAATAGTGAAACGACTACACCGTCAATGATATTCCGATTTAATTGATATTGACTGCTAAATATTCAATTTCGTACTAAATCTAATTTATTTTATTAATTAACTATGTTTTGCCCTCGACTTCGTCCGCGTTCGATCGCTACCAAACTTCACAGGATTACCTGCTGGACTAATCTGAAGATTGTCTGAGAATCGGTTCATACATATAGTTCGTGTAGCGAATAAAGACTTCTCGGCAAATGTGCGCAGAACTCTGTTTTTAGGTCTTTGAGGGGGCAGAGGAAAGTGAGAGGCGGGTACGCGTCGGTGTGCCGACACGTTATTGGTAGACTTAGTCGCTCTTCCCCTCCCGCACTTCGTTCGCGCGTCTCGAGTCTCTTAGGTACTGTTGCGTACAGATTGTTTTATCGTATTAGTAAATACGTCATGGTGAATAAATGCCTAAAAAAAGCGTTGTCCTTCAACATCGCCCGATGATTTAATGGAAGGAATATCAATACTGCCTGTAATGTTAAGTTAGTGAGGTGAAAAATTACGAAATAAGAAAAAAAAATCATATTTCTTAGCAATTTTGTGCGCAATTGTACACATGCGCCGATTCCCCCACAAGTGTCGCCTTCAAAATCTTAATATAATAATTCACCTATACATACATACATAAAATTCTCTTTTATATATATAGAAGATTAATTAAGTTATTAATTAATTTAATAATTAAGTTTGAGGAAACTTTATTAAAAAATAAATTTACTCATTTTTAATAGTAATTAACTACGTCGATTTTACGACAATATTTACTCTATGGATTTTGAGTAACCACAGTCATAACAAATCAGGACAGGAAATAAAGATTAATGAGGGAACTATAAAAAAAAACGATATTTCTCATTCATTCGCTAAAACACAACAGCATACGTGCTGATATTATAGTGGTCTTATGTGTATTCCTAATAAAAAATCCTAGCCACTAATAAAATCTGAACTAGCTAAATTTTAACGGTCTTTGAAGTGTACTTCTTATCTTTACATCACACACTGTAACAATTTATTGGAAAGTAAATAAATTGATGGATTAGAAATAGTTATACTTTATTTAATTCCACTAAATACACAAACTGATGAAAGCCTGGATGGCAACTCATTTCATTTTTTGTTCCAACCAATGTTGATACTTGGAGACATCAGTAAACAGCACATAATTATTAGGATCGCACAATTTCTTGTCAGTTCTTGATATTCCAACGGACACTATCCCTAGTAAGTGCCAAGTACCAGACGCGTTGGGATTTGCGTTTCCAGAAACATCAGGAACAAATACAACGAATCCTCCACCACTGTCACCGTTGCACGCGGAGGTACCTATAATTTGATTTTTATCTATTACCATCATTGCAATTTTGCTTCAAACACAAGTGTAGTTTAACTCACATTCTATATCCATAAAAATTTCATACTAGCTATTGTACGCGACTTCGTCCACGTTCTGGATGAAAGGTAAGGTACCTGGTGTCCCAGACAACATGTATGCCAAATTTTAAACGGTGATCGGTTCAGTAGTTTTTGCGTGAAAGCGTAACAAACAAACAAATTCACATTCACATTAATAATATTAGGATTAGTACGTATACGTAGTACATACATAGAATCTAGCCGTGTAGCGAAGATGAGGCCTATGTTGGAGCAAGCTCATCCTAGAAGTTGCCTATTAATTCGAACTTTGAAAAGATTTTGTCAATGAGCTCAGGAGTTCCAAACCTTGGCAGTGGGCGTACAAGCAATGTTTTTAAGCGTTTTGTTCGAAAAAGAGGGATTTTAACAAGATGGTGATGGTAACCAGACGTACGTAAGAATGTCCGATGAAAGAAAGGGGAAGGCGAGCTCCTGAACACTCTCTCCGAAGTATATCTTCCAAAAGACACTAGGACATACTAGGCCAAAACTACACACAGACCTTGTACACATACCTTCTGTATGCCTTCTGAATAAATTATATATATATTTTTTATTTATTATAGTAGATGATTATTCTTTTTCTTGTTCTTCTTTGTATAAGTAAATAAAGCTGTTTTTTTGTATTATGCATTTTTAGGTTGTATTTTAATTGTAACTATTTTGTTGTTAAATTTTGTTTTGATTTTGGATTTTTATGCATTTTTAGGTTGTATTTTAATTGTAACTATTTTGTTGTTAAATTTTGTTTTGTCTTTGGATTTTTATGCATTTTTAGGTTGTATTTTAATTGTAACTATTTTGTTGTTAAATTTTGTTTTGTCTTTGGATTTTTATGCATTTTTAGGTTGTATAATTGTAACTATTTTGTTGTTAAATTTTGTTTTGTCTTTGGATTTTTATGCATTTTTAGGTTGTATTTTAATTGTAACTATTTTGTTGTTAAATTTTGTTCTGTCTTTGGATTTTTATGCATTTTTAGGTTGTATTTTAATTGTAACTATTTTGTTGTTAAATTTTGTTTTGTCTTTGGATTTTTATGCATTTTTAGGTTGTATTTTAATTGTAACTATTTTGTTGTTAAATTTTGTTTTGTCTTTGGATTTTTATGCATTTTTAGGTTGTATTTTAATTGTAACTATTTTGTTGTTAAATTTAGTTTTGTCTTTGGATTTTTATGCATTTTTAGGTTGTATTTTAATTGTAACTATATTATTTTTAAATGTTGTTTTGTTTTTGGAGCTTTTTGTATTATGTTTGTCTAGTAAGTGCGTAATCTCACCCTTCGGCTTCAACGGAATACCAGCGCAGGTTTTTACAACCTGCATTATGCTGAGTTGGAGCCGGTTTGTGGCGGGGGACGTTTGTGCTTGTCTTTCTATATGTTATCTATGTATGTTGTCATAATATCCTTTGCTGCAAATAAAACATTATTCTATTCTATTCTACATATATACTTACCATTTCTATAACCTGCACAGAATTTATTATCATTTAGAACTCGTCCAAAGAACGTCGGATTGCTTTTCAGACAAGTCGAGTCAGAAATTTTAGGCATTATTGATTTACGGAGTTGATTAGCCAATTTTTCGGTTTGATCAAATCCCCAGCCGACGACCTGAGAAACGTTGAATATGATTTAATCTTTCCTTTCAGCACACTAATACGGCAGGAAACCGTTGATGATGAAATTACTTGTGATTTATAGAAATAGATAGAAACTACTAGATTTTGCACTCGACTTCGTCCGCGTAACTTTATATAATATTACTCGATGATAATATTAGTTTTCAATAGGTGAAAGAATTTTTAAAATCGGCCAAGTAGTTTTTGAGTTCATTCATTACAAACTTACCAAAAATACAAGACTTTATATATATTTGTATAGATTTAGTATATCTATACATAGATAAGGTAGGGATTGTAATTAATAAGATAAGAGTTAAATTGCTATTACACTTTTGACAGGTGATTTTTATTTTTATTTTAGATAATGCTACGGGAACAGACGAAATGTAGGTACCCCATGCTCTTTCCTGTTCCCTGAGAACGTGTGATGACTGGTTGAGTAGTTAAGGCGTGAAAGGGTCACAGACATACAGAAAGAGTAACTTTCAAATTTATAACATTAGTACTGAAGTAAGAATAAGGACTAGAACAATAAAATGGACTGGAACTATATGCTTACTGTTCCGTAAATTTCTTGCGAAGATAGTTTTTTGAGGGCGTCACTGTGCCACATACAAACTGGCTGAATGTAATCGTCGTATACAACTTCAGTCTTCAACTTCAGCAAAGAAATATCATTGTCAAGGTGTTTGCTGTCATAAAATTCGTGAACTATTATTTTGTGTACCTAAAAATTAAATCAATAAAAACATTTAAGAGTAGTGATAGTTTTAAGTAATGGCAGGGCAAACTGGGCTGACCGTCCGGCTGATGTAACCAGTCTTTACAGAGTACCAGTGTGAAAGATTAACGTATTTTCTTTTGGCGAGTGAAGTAAGGGATGCCAGAGCCCATCTCCCACAACCATATAAAAGTAGGTTGCGTTAAGTGCTTGCGTTTATAGGTCCACTCTTAGCTGCCATAAAGTGAACCGTCAGCCAGCTTGTCGATCTTCATAATAAAATTTACATACCTCTTTTTCTTGCACGCCAATATCACCTCCTATCAGGTTATATTTTCCAAGAATTACACTAATAATTTCTGGCAACACTGGTGACCCTCTAATAGTTGTGCAGTGAGCAGCTGAAATCGAATAAATAATATTATATTACCTGTGTATAACATACACAGGTGTCAGATGGGTGCGAATGTTGGAAGTTTTGCAGGATTATGTCTATTTGGGACAAACAATAAAATAGGTAAGCTACGTCACTTGTTCTCGTCATCACTGGGGCAATAATGTAAGTATAAAGTCAGTCATCTAATAAAAAATTGAGTAATGCAAAATTAAATATATTTCAATCTATTTACCTGTCAAGACGAAGTTTTTTGATATTAAACTTCCACCACAAATATATTTTATGCTTGCTATTTCTAATCTATATAAAGCAACATGCCAAGGCCAATCACCAGGTTTGGTGTCTAACCCGTTAACAATGAGCTCGGTATGTTCAACTTTGCGTCTACCACAGGTATTGTCAGGTACATTCAGACTTATTGCAGCTGTGTCCTGATGACCACTTATATATTGATCCAGAGTTCCCTGAAAAAGATTTAGGTTATTACAATAAAAAGTAAAGTAAGTATGGGAAATATGTAAATTTTCTGCCAAAAATCAGGTGAATGATGCTCATTGCTGAACAGTGGATATCCCCCTATTTATAAGTTGTAAATTAAAATAATTAAATGAGAGGAATTCGGTGGTAGGTAACTATCATCGCCTATATCACAAATAATGCTATAGACGCTGCAAGTATGCTGTCAACCATACTAAGGAATTTAGAAGGAATAGGGAAACAGGCTCTGAAATCCTTTACTCACCCACTGAAACTCCTTTACAGTAGCAGGCACATGTCAGATCCAAACCAGAGCCAATTTATGAAAAGATTATCCCGCCGGGAAACAAATCCGGAACCCCTAACACAGAGCATAAAAGCAAGCACTACTCGCCCAGTATTTATTTTTGAAGGAATCAGTCTCATAAAGAAGCTCCACACATATACATTTTCTATGTAAGACGCCGAGAATTTCTTCTCTTCTAAAGCATATCTTATTTAAACTTAAAAAAATAATAATTAAAACTTACAGTATCAGGTTCTGTGCAATATTCATGTGTGTTTATGTCGAGACTAGTAACATAAGGTATAGCACCATTACTAGGCCCTTTCACGTTTATTGATGGTACACGTCCGCTGCGGAAAAATCTTATGTAGAATTTATCAAGTGCCGTAGAGATTCTAGCGTTGGAGGAATTAGTCTGAAACATAAAATAATTTATAAAGTTTAGATAGAAGATTTCAAGTTTTTTTAACGCTTTTACTACTGATGTTATTTAGCATATATGTCAACCGTAAAATGATATTCATCCAGAAAAAAGTACTCTTCCCAAAAGGGGTTTCGCCCCGTTCCAAAATCCAAAAAGCGTTTCACCCGGGCTACAGGGGCCGTAGACAAAGTAACAATCGAAAACGATAACGAAGTTCGTTATCGTTAAAATGTATGGGAAGTATCACGTGATTTAGCGAAGGCTAATGTCAATCCCATACATTTTATTGTTTTCGAACTTCGTTATCGTTATCGATTGGTTACTTTGTCTAGGGCCCCTGGGCCCCAAAAGTGTGTAAATAAATATTACGCATAAGGCGTAATATTTAATTGTGATTGTGGATAATATTTGATGAATAAATGAACTGCATCTAAAAACATGCGAACTTTTCTTAGACGCATTTAGACCCTTGCCGAGGCTTGGCGAAAGTCCACAAGCTCTAAACCTGGAGAAACGCTTGGATGCCATTTAGACGCTTGCGAGTGCGTTAGTGTGTTCCGGACAGGCAAACATGGTGGACGTTGAAGTTGTGAACTACTCATGGTTGATACGCAGTTGTATAATAGCGCAGCGAAAAAGACATCTTTTTGGCGCGAGCTCGTGAGCGACACCAAACAGGCGCAACGTGTAAATGCATCGCAAGAGCTTGCCGCAAACTTCTTTTGATCTGTGTTCAAAAACTGACACTAGCCCGGATCGCGACAAGCTCACGCAAGCCAAACCAAACACCCCGTTCACACGCTTGTATTTGTGGACACTTGTCGAGACTTGGCAAGCATGTAAACGTGGTGTTATAAGAAGCAGATAATAATTTTTTTTACCAAAGTAAGAACAGCCGGAGAATCAAACTTAATTTTAATGTTAGTATGACTTGGTACGGTCTTATCTATAAAGAGATAGTATTGATTTTCTTCTCCTGGTGGCAAACCTGGTTCATATGAACCAGTTATTGCTTCGACTCCTTTGCAGGGACGGAAGGCTAATAGCGGATTTCCAACGACCGCCCAACTTTCCGAAGTTTCTTCTAATTTATATTCTACTACAAATATAGTTAAGAATAATATCAAATGAGACTTCATCTTCAATTACGGCTTCTTAGTAAACGCAGTTATGTTCAATCCTGAAAAGATTATACTTTAGTTAATTATTTAATTTAGGTCTTTAGAATTTAGACTTAACTTAGAGCCGGGTCTGTACATTAAATTTTTTTAAAAAAAGCGTGTGTGGTAATTTACAAATGACAAGGTTTAGGCAATTTTTTTTAACTAAAAACGCCTGGGGATTTTAACCTCGGAATCCAATTACTGTAAATGAATTAATGTGGAACCTTCTAAATTATATTTTATAGATAAAATACTAAAATGTTTACCCATTTTTGTTGGTTGCTTTTGATTTTTTTTTAGTAAATCAGTAGCAGTAGCAATCACTGGCAGCAGTTAGGCCACCGTGCGTTAGTTACATTCAGTTTATTGAGATACGTATTTCGTTACTGTTGTGTATTTTGTGCACAAATATAAATTCAATATTATTATTGGCAAAAAAATTAGATTAAAGTTAATTATGATACATTTTCTACCTCGAAAGCCCTGAAGATCATTGTTAAATTCATTAAGTGCCATTCTCTCTGACGTCGAAAAGCGATTTTTGTTTTGAATTTGAATTTGAATTTAAGATGTGTGATTTTTAAGTTTTTGTCGATTTGGTAGTCACCAAGGACGTGTGTTACGGGAAAAATCACTATGCACACTTTATAAATAGATTAAATTTGCAATTAAATGAGAATAATTTAATCTTGGAAGGCGAAACAGTTCAATCTATTTAAAAAGTGTAGGTACATAATAACTTGCGCCGGTTTTGGTAACACAGGTCTTTGGTAAGTAGTAAAAATCGACAAAAACTGAAAAAATCCTATATTTTATTGGATTTAACAATGATTAATAATAATAATAATAATAATAATAATAATAATAATAATAATAATAATAATAAATCATTTATTCGACGTAAGTTTTTACAAAACATTTGTCTTCGTCAACATTCTTTACAAGCTACCACCGGTTCGGAAAGCTGTTTCTAGGGGGAAGAACTCGGCAAGAAACCCCCTAGTTGCTCTTTTCATAAATAAATTACAAAGTAA
This sequence comes from Synanthedon vespiformis, assembly GCA_918317495.1. Taxonomy (NCBI): domain Eukaryota; kingdom Metazoa; phylum Arthropoda; class Insecta; order Lepidoptera; family Sesiidae; genus Synanthedon; species Synanthedon vespiformis. The sequence goes on along the minus strand of OU906968.1, from coordinate 1,104,994 downwards.
TACGTAACAATACATAGCAATCTACATAACACAATAATCAACTATATTTGACTCCAAGGACAGTCATCATTTATGTAATCTAATATCCTATAATAACCCTTTTTGCACAGGGTTTTCTTAATATAAACTTTAAATTTATTTATAGATAATTGTTGTATATTAGCTGGAAGCCCGTTGTAGAAGCGCACACATTGTCCCATAAAGGAGTTGCTAACCCTGTGGAGACGAGTTTTATTTGGTTGAAGTCTATGCTTGTTTCTAGTATTTAAATTATGAACATCACTATTTCTACTAAAAGTGCTAATATTTTTGTGAGCAAACAAAAGATTTTCAAAAATGTATTGTGATGCTACAGTAAGTATATTTATTTCTTTAAATTGATCTTTTAGCGAGACTCGGGGACCGAGCTTGTAGATGGCACGAATAGCCCTTTTCTGTAACACAAATATAGTGTTTATATCCGCAGCATTACCCCAAAGTAAAATACCGTACGTCATTACACTATGGAAATAGCTAAAATATACTATCCTCGCGGTATTTACGTCAGTTAGCTCGCGAATTCTTTTAACAGCGTAAGCAGCCGAACTTAATTTAATGGCTAGTTTATTAATGTGTGGTCCCCATTGTAGCTTAGAATCTACATTTATACCTAGGAATACAGTCGACTCAACCAGCTCAATGTCTTCACCATTTACGTGAACATTATGATCAATTTGTTTGACATTAGGTAAAGTGAATTTAATACATTTTGTCTTTTTATTGTTCAACAAAAGATTATTAACATTAAACCAATCAATAACCTTAGACATCGCCGAGTTAACATGATCATGATTACTTCTACGGTTAACTTTAAAAAGCAATGACGTATCATCTGCGAATAAAACAATATCATGATCATTAATATGGTAAGGAAGGTCATTTATATAAACAAGGAAGAGAAACGGACCCAAAATAGAGCCCTGTGGGACACCCATAGTCACTAATGATCCCTGTGATCTAGTCCCACCTACATCTACACTCTGAATTCTATCACTCAAATATGATTTCAAGAGATCCAAAGCTATACCTCTAATACCGTAGTGGGAAAGTTTTCCGAATAAATTATCATATTTAACACAGTGAAAAGCTTTGGACAGGTCGCAAAAAATACCCAGAGCATCCTGTCTATCCTCCCAAGCTTCATAAATAAACTTAAGCAATTTTACTCCAGCATCAATAGTGGAGCGACCCCTTGTGAAACCGAATTGCTTATTACACATAAGGTTATTCGTTGAAAAGTGAGAGTTCATTTGATTAAACAGGATTTTTTCGAATATTTTACTAAGAACCGGTAACACTGAAATCGGGCGAAAATTTGAGGGGTCCGTAGTACTACCAGACTTAAATAGAGGTATCACTCTGCTCAATTTCATCTGATTAGGGAATATGCCTGTAGTAATACAACAATTAAACACAGCCGCTAAATGAGGAGCTATAATATTAATTACTGAACTTATTGTTTTAACAGATAGTCCCCATAGATCTGTCAGATTCCAAAGGCTTTCGAGGTAAAAAGATTTCATCAGTACCAACATATAAAAAATTAGAACTAGCCAATTTGATTTAAGGCAACACATCTCTTGTTTAATACGATTTTCATGGACTAACTAGCTGTTGCACGCGACTTCGTCCGCGTAACTTTATTTTATAAAATATAGCCTATATCACTCGCTGATAATATAGCTTCCTAACAGTGAAAGAATTTTTCAAATCGGTCCAGTAGTTTCGGAGCCTATTCAATACAAACAAACAATCAAACTTTTATAATATTAGTATAGAAGTATAGATATAATAATATCTATACTATATCTATTATAAAAATAACTGAAGTAGAAGAAACTGGCGAGAACGAACAAATTTCAGTTATTTTTAACTTTGTCTTATTACTTATTATTAACCTACTTGTTATAGTAGGTGAAATGAATAAACAATTTCTGTATTTTTTTTATAATATAATATTCTTTACTATTAACCTTTAGTAATATATATATTATAACAATAGACACATATTAATACGACGATTTTTCCATAAAATAAATATATTAAACTTGTCACGTATTACATACATATTATGTGTCTGTATTTATTTATTTCTAACGGAACTGTAGTAATACTAAATCTATGATTGGTTTATTTAATTATTTAATAAAAAGCACCCATTTATAATGGGTAAACTTTGTAATATACCTCATCAAAAATACAATTCAACAGTTTTCATAACAATATATTCACAGTATTCACAGTAATTGTCCTTTTATAGGAGGTTTGAACATTTGAAACATGTCTTTTTCCTTACTCCTTCACTTAATCCGAGATAGCTCCTTAAATACTGGTGTGATTTAAATGAATTTGGTATCAATTTAAAGTTAACAGTTTAACCTTTAAAACGGTGCCATTTTTATTATTATTAACAAATTATTCAGTACTCAAGAACGCGCGGAACCAATTTCAAGTAAGTAATTCCATACATTTGCTCGCGAGTATAAATAATAATATAATGACGTCACGCGCGCTCGGGTTTTGTTCGGGAGCGATCGGCGCGTCTTCGGTACTGGATTCAATAGTAAATTTTTATTTTGATATAACTTTTGAATTATTGCGAAAAAAAAAAAAGAAAATAGTTTTGTTATAAAACATATATATGATCTTTCCATTTATCACAAAAAAAAAAATTAATTCCAAAACCCAATTGAGTCTCTTTTTTTTTCAAATATCTCCTAAGATAGTTGCGTCCTTTATATAAGTATTTACTAAATCACAAAACAGTTTATAATGTTTAAAAAATACTTACGTGTATAAATTTTACAACAAAAACAACACAAATTTCAAAAGGAAAACATTATTTCTTTTATATAACCACTCTAGCACACGGTCGTCTCAAAAATATTGTGTCATCAATAAATTTAAATGGAGATCAAAAAATCCAGTTTCATCTGAACTGATGAAGTGAAGTTCGCACAGTTGTAAGTTTAATCGTGATATGTCTTGGATTTTATTGGTTGCTTCAAACTTCAATCTTTGACCTTAATTAAAACATGATTACGTTGTAGACATTATTATATATTATTATTATTATTAATTTGATACTTGGCATGTTGCGCGCGACTTCGTCCGCGTAACTTTATAAAATACTAGCTGGTGCTCGCGACTTTGTCCGCGTTGAAAAGTATAAAACGCCATCTACCGTGGAGCGGACCGCTAAAAATATCACGAAGCAGTTGTCATGTTAGTCGCTTAACCTGATTCTCGATAGATGGCGCTGTCAAGTGTATCCCGGGCCAAGCCGCTAGTATTTACTTTTATTTTAGATTTCCCGTAAGAATGAAGCATTTTCCCGCGATAAAAAGTAGCCTATGTTCATCACAGATAATGTCGGCTTCTAATGGTAAAATAATTTTTCAAATCCGTCCAGTAGTTTCGTGGCCTATTCAATTCAAATTAACAAACAAATCTTTTCTCTTTATAATATTATGTAGTAATAGTATTATAGTACAGATAAAACGCGGACGAAGTCGTGGCTAAAATAACTACTCTTCCAACAATCTTTTTTGTTTAATATAATGTAAGTATGGTATATTTTTTAAATTCATGTTAAATGTCTGTGCTCGTATATATCAGCGCGTCAGGGCTTCTCCGCGCCGGATGTTGAGGAACAGGAAACAGGAAGCCAGCTTATCTCTCTTTCGCTTCTCTCCTGTCGACAAATCAAGTCACAGAAGTGAGCGGAAAACATTTGAATTGAGGTACTTTTAAGATTTATAGAATAGAACGGAACGGAATAGAACGGAATAGAGCAGAATAGAACAGAATAGAACAGAATAGAACGGAATAGTACAGAATAGAACAGAATGGAACAGAATAGAACAGAACAGAACAGAATAGAACAGAATAGAACAGAATAGAACAGAATAGAACAGAATAGAACAGAATAGAACAGAATAGAACAGAATAGAACAGAATAGAACAGAATAGAACAGAATAGAACAGAATAGAACAGAATAGAACAGAATAGAACAGAATAGAACAGAATAGAACAGAATAGAACAGCATAGAACAGAATAGAACAGAATAGAACAGAATAGAATAGAATAGAACAGAATAGAACGGAATAGAGCGTAATAGAACGGAATAGAACAGAATAGAATAGAATAGAACAGAATAGAACATAATAAAACCGAATAGAGCAGAATAGAACAGAATAGAGCAGAATAGAACACAATAGAATAGAATAGAAAAGAGTAGAACAGAATAGAACACAATAGAACACAATACAATAGAACAGAACAGAGTAGAACAGAATAGAACACAATACAATAGAATAGAACAGAGTAGAACAGAATAGAACACAATACAATAGAATAGAACAGAGTAGAACAGAATAGAACAGAACCTTGACAGCTGGCCGCGTGTTGTTAAGTGATCTATGATCTAAATCAGAATCTCCCTTATCTGCGCAGCCTGGATCACATGGTAGGACTATGTGATATGAATTCTCCATTATGCTTTATATTATAATTTTTGGGGTTTATGGCTTTTAATCGTTTAATATACTGAAGACGAACGAAAAGACATTTCCAATGTCAAAAGTTAACGAGAGTCGTTCAGATTAAAATGCGAGTAGAAGGTGTAGATGTTTTGAATTTAGTATCGACGACAAGAAGGTTATCTTATAATAAGGAAAACATTTGCAAACTTGTACCACATAACGCGGTACTGTCAACATGTTCTTATTTCCAAGTTGAGTAACGATTTTATAACATAATTATTAACTTTGAACGAACACGACTCCAGCGTTAATATTTGCTGAAATTTACTTACACTCGGCTGTATGTTAATTGAGAATTACTTTGCCTTATAAGAAGATTTACGTAAATTCACCGGGAGTTACTGAGATTAGTATTCAAATATAAAACGGTGTTATCGTTGAGGGAGTGGATGGAAATTAGTAGCCTTAATCCATTGTTATTTTCTCAAAAGGTGTGTTCAAATTAAATAACACAGTTCTATGTAACTCTGTTACATAATTATTAATTGCAACATTAAATTAGACTGTAGGTATATATTAAATAATAGTAAATAAATAAATAAATGGAACGTAATTATTTAACATGAACTTCATAATGACAAAAGACCATTAATAAATACTCCTTACATTATAAAATACATAATTATGAAACTTCAGAGAAATTCTAAAATAGTCGTAAATAAAAAGTAACGCATTCCGTGTGACAATACAATTTTGATTTTACTCCCATAAATTTTCATACATACAATATGCATTTGCATTCTTAAGGTAATACAAGTCAGTTTTCCTCCATACAAACGTAGACCCCCAAATTACTCCGCTGTGTTATGTTTAATTTACAAAAGTAAGCATGATACCGATTTATCTTCTCATTAACTAGGTTCGAATGCATACGAACTTTTTAAAAAAGTATTAATTTAAAAGATATGATCCTTGAAAAATCCACATTTTAACACAAGTTTTAATGCAACTTTGAGGTTGAATAGGTCACTCTAGTTTACAAAAACTCCAAAATACTTTACATATAAACATTGATTAGTTATTCAAGAGTACAAATAACTTTACACGAAATAAATATATGCAGTAGTTTTGTCAAAAAGAGTATATTCCCAAGGGTCTGTTTATGATATTATTTTTGGTATGAATGATTGTGCATCTCAGTCGAGTGTTCTTCCCGCGCTTTGTGCTGTGTGAGACAGGACGCATTTTAGCCATGAGACCGATGAGTTCGGGCCGCCGACTTGTTTCATCTTAAGGAGTAAACTCCAAAAATATAACAAATGGTAGCTATCTATTGAGGAGCGGTTCACTAAAAATACCACCAATCAGTTCTACCCAAATCCGATAGATGTCGCGTGACCCTCTCTATCGCTTCATCTAATTCTATTTTAAACTACAATAGACAGATGGCGCTATCAAGTGTATCCCGGTCGAAGCCGGGATCGGTTCGCTAGTCTATATCTATACTAATATTATAAAGAGGATAGATTAGATTGTTTGTTTGTATTGAATAGACTCCGAAACTAGGGGACCGATTTTAAAAATTCTTATACTATTAGAAGCCGACATTATCGGTGATAAACATAGGCTACTTTTTACCACGGGAAAATGCTTCATTCCTACGGGAAATCTATAATAAAAGTAAATACTAGCGGCTTAGCCCAGGATACACTTGATAGCGCCATCCATCGGATTCGGGTAGAACTGCTTGGTGATATTTTTAGCGATCCGCTCCACGGTTTCTACCGGTACCTTGATAACGCCATCTAGTTATAATTTTATACTTTTCAACGCGGACGAAGTCGCACCAGCTAGTAAGATATAATTATATTTAATTATTGGAAGATACGTTTGGTCTAGTGGCTAGTAACCCTAGCTGTTAACCAAACGGTCGCGAGTTCGAATCCCGCTAGGGGAAATTTAATGTTTATGTGCTAACATATACCTTTATACGTGAGTCATATATGTTTGCATTTATAATATCAAAATCAAAATCAAAATATTTATTTATCAATTAGGTTTCTACAAGAAACTCTTTTGATCGTCATTATAAATTTAAATTTACCAGTATGTATATAATATGTATGTATTTACAACAAAAAAGTAATCTATGTAGTTAGTATATCAACTGTCTCGTATCCATAATACAAGTGTGAATGTGAATGTGGATGATATGATATTTAATTATTTGGTTGAATAGAAATAATAAAGTAATTTTTATACATCATAATATTAATTGTTCAGTAAATATTTAGATAATTATGTTTTAATTGACAATGGTAATCTTAACTTGTCAAAGTTGCATCCTAAGACAACATTGACTTTATGACCTGGTAAGTAATGTTTGTTTAGGTTGTGCTTGAGTGATAATTTAATTGCTTCAAAGGCAAATGTTAAGTTAAACATTTTAGGGGTTACTTAACTTCAATATAATTTCATGACTTCCTTTCATGTATTTGACTCTGAGAGAAAAAATAAAATTGTGTGTGTCAACTTCGACACGCGACTGGAGCCTTATTCGAACACGCCACAAGAACAACATGGTTCTTTTTGAAGTGAAAATTTCTATAGCCGCGTTATACGACTTTGGGTAGGAAAAAAATGTATAGGTTCGCGTCAGCAACATGCTAATGCTCACAGTTATGCGCGCGCAGCTGTCTACGTACGCAATCACGCCAACACATTGCATTTACCCGATTGTATGTGTGTGCGTTGCACACTCAGTTTGAGTTTTCACCTCTGCGGGCAGTCCTCATGACTGCCTCCGTTTTTTAAAAAAATAATATTGTGTAGATGGCACAATATCTATAAAACTACAGATATTCTAAAATATTAAAAAAAAAATTGAACGTAACTATAACGCATTCGTGTGACAATTTTGATTTATTACACTCGCGAGCAAAATAATTGCATCACTTTACATTTTTTCGTCTGCAAAGTATAACTTTGTAAATGGGATTCTTTTTTAAAATATTTTAATGAAATCCTATTTCTTGACATCTAAGCTCTACAAAAAATGAAAAAACATGGAAATCGGCTGAATATTTATCAAATTATAGGCATTTTTCTGGTTTGTGGGCGTTTCCGCCTTACCAAGCGCACGACTTGAGCTCCCTTTGTCGCTATATAACGGGAGTACAGGAGGGGGGGGTAATCAGTCACTTGTCAGAAGCCGACCAGTACACATCTCAGTATATTTTAACCGTGAAGAATACCTGAAAAAACGACACCACTGAAGCTGAAGTCGCCGTCGTCTTCCGTTTGCTGCAAGAGGGCCGTAGCCAACGTTATTAAACAAACACAAGCAAAGTCTAGCATTCACATTACGATGTTAAAAATAAATAGGTATATAATAATAACCAACCGTTACATCAATACTGTAACGGTTGGTCATGGAGTAATTTACTTTGTTTTCAGAGATATCGAGTTTATAGGCTCTATACATGATACTGAAACTAAATTGACGATATTTAGAATTTTTTCTGTATGTATGTATGTTCCTCCATCACTCTTAAACGAATTATCTGATTTTCATGAAACTTGGTAGATAAACATTTAGACGTACGGGACACGGGATAGGCCATTTTTTTTCTTTTACAACGCGGACGAAGTCGCGGGCACCAGCTAGTATATAATATAAATACAGTTATAAAAATATAAAATTATATTTTTTTAAATATTCTACAGTGATAGGTATTACTAATACTTTAGTCACCCCTAAAATAAAATTTTATTGTGTTAATTATTTATTTATTTACGACTTCACTTAAAAAAAAATCTTTACAATAAAACCACAGATACAATAGGCGCATAGATAGAAATGAATTTATAAAATTTATTATTAGGATGAGTACATAAAATGCTAAATTCTAATGAAGAAAATTCAAACAATACACGGTAATTATATTAACACCCTCAAAACAATCCTCGGACCTTTTCTAATTACGACGAAAATTACAGTACCTAACTCAGAATAATTAGTAATGTGGCTATTGTTTTGACTAAATTTGATACTTACTGTTGTAAAGAATGTAATACTTTTAATACAAAAAAAAAATGTGGTGAGCTCGCTCCATCATGGGCCTCATCTTTGCTATACAGTAGGATGTTGGCCAAGAGCAAACCTCTCTCTAATAAGGCGTGAAAAGGTAACAGACAGACAGACAAAGTACCTAAGACATGCTGGCCGATGCTGGGCCCACTGACGAACCTCGAATGCAGGCTGCTGTCCAGCTCCTCAACCAACTTCTGCGAATGTTCTGGGATGTTACAAGCAAGACTTGTGCTCTTTGCTCTCCAGGTCTCAAGAACTTTTTAAGAAAAAAATTAAACCGCCGAAAAAACTGAAAGCAAAAATATTTTTTTTATGTTAAAGTCGACAGACAGGCTGACGGTCCACTTGATGGTAGGTGGCTACCGTCGCCTATAACACAAGCAACGCCATAAGTGCTACAAGTGCGCTGCTGACCATAGAAGGATTAAGGATAAGGGATAAGGGAGGAATTGGGGGTAATGGGCTCTGGCATCCCTTACTCACTCACCGAAACACAACAGCACATAATAAAATAATGTTATTTGAACTTAATCATTAAGTTCTTAAACTAATGTAAGTACACCTAAGTAATTTTGAGTCGGCATGTGACTGCGCTGCCGCGCCGCGTCGCCGAGCATCGCGCTTTACGTAATTAATTACTTAGGTGTACTTACATTAGTTTAAGAACTCAGTTATTAAGTTTAAATAAAATGATTTTTTTGCTTTTCAGTTTTTTCGTGCGGTTTAATTTTTTGTTAAAAAGATTTTATTTTATAATTTTTTGTGGCTACAATCTACTAATTACTACATGCTTAATTTTTGATTATTTTTTTTTAAATTGTAATACACAACTCCGCATCAAAATCTGTGAATCAACAACAAATCTCTATTTTCCCACTATAAATCACTATAAATAGTTGACTCAACAACTAAATCAATATAGAACACGTATAAATATGTAATAGAAAGAGTCGACAAATAATATTCAAATGGTAGAGTGAATGGGAGAACTATAATCCTATTAGGACCTCTTTCACCAACTACAAATATAGTGTTGATTAGTTACTTTTAGAAATAATTTTCTGTTTTATTGAATTATGAATTTACTGCATCATTCGATAGGCGATTTTTTTTTATTATTTTTTTTTCAATATTTGCGACTTTTACCGTACAAAGAAAGATATTATCAGCTAAATTATTTCCGGTGACAGGTGACTTTAAATGACGGTTAGCCTACTTGACAGATGGTGAAAGAGGCCCTTAAAGTAATTACATAAATTTATACGCTAGCGAAAGTTTCTAACAATATGTAGGTAGGTACTGCCTAACATATTATGTGAACCTTTAGAACGTGTAGTAATATGTTAAACAATTTCCTCTCAGGCTCTTGACCGGAATCCGCCCCTCCGTAATTAGGCTGAGCATTGTGTAAAGAGATTAATTAAAATCGACAATAATTATAGAGAAACAAAAATAGAGACTAGATTCCATTGTCTCTTATTTTTTAACCGACTTCAAACAAGATTATTTTACTGTCCACCAAAACAAACCGACTTCAAACAGGAAACTAATAAGATACTTAATGAAAAAATTAACAAACGCACTAGTCGCCACTACGATTTTCGAAGGTTCCTCTCGATTTCTCTGAGATGCCACCATCAGATCCTAGTTTCCTTATCATGGTACCACCCTTAGGATATCTCCATTCCAACAAAAAAAAAAACATCTAAATTGGTTCATAAACGACGAAGTTATCCGCGAACAAACATATAATTAATGTACCCGAAGTAGAGGGTGCTAACACTATCTATCTATATTAATATTATAAAGAGAGAATATTTGTAATTATGTATTTTTGTTTGTATGGCAAAACTCAAGAACTACTGGACCGATTTTAAAAAATCTATAGTAATATACTATAATATTATAAAGAGGAAAGATTTGATTGTTTGTTTGTTTGTATAGAATAGGCTCCGAAACTACTGGATCGATTTGAAAAATTCTTTTACCATTAGAAGCCGACATTATCTGTGATGAACATAGGCTACTTTTTACCGCGGGAAAATGCTTCATTCCTACGGGAAATCTTAAATAGTAGCGGCTTGGCCCGGGAGATAGCGCCATCTATCCAAAAACAAGTGAAGCGACTAACATGACAACTGCTTGGTGATATTTTTAGATGGCGTTTTATACTTTTCAACGCGGACGAAGTCGCGAGCACCAGCTAGTGTATTATAAAGAGAAATTGTATTTTTGTTTGTAATTAAACTCAACAAATACTGAACCTATTTTAAAAAGTCATTCATTATCATTAAAATTATCCCAGTGATACGAATGTTAACCCAAAACAGAAATCTGTCAGAAAGAGAGAAAGTGCGTGAAGCCGTGAGCAACTAAAAGAAGCCCATGTAACAATCTTCGGGTGGGAAAAGTTTATGCGATCATTCAAACTTTGCCAATTTTCTATGCTATGAGCCCCGTTTTGAACCTCACTCACACGAGACAATAATTTAGAATAACATACATCATTCTAAATCTAAATTTATCTAAAGAGAGAAGATTTGTATTTTTGTAATGAATAAACTCAAAAACTACTGGACCGATTTTGAAAAGTCTTTCATATTTATATGTATCTATAATCTATATAAATATATTATATTATCTACTTATGTAGAAGGGTACATTATCAGCGAGTAACATAGGTTAACAATACTAATAATACATTTTATAAAGTTATGCTAGTAATCATTACATAGTATAAAAGAAAGTCGCTTTCCGCTGTCTGTCTGTCCCTATGTATGCTTAGATCTTTAAAACTACGCGACGGATTTTAATGCGGCCTACATCAATGGATTGAGTGGTTCTCGAGTAAGGTTTTAGTATATAATTTTCAAAGTTACGCGGGCGAAGTCGCGGGCAGCAGCTGTCTACTAAAAATAAAGATGCAACCCCAGAAAATTTTATAACAGCAAAGATGTCAGGCGTTATATTGCTTTACACATTTAGTCAGGCGCTACACATACCTAACTTTTAAAGCAGGCGAAGTCGCGGGCACCAGCTAGTTAAAATATAAATGGCAGTATTTCAAGATAAATAAATGAGCATTGGATAACATCGCAAATAATGGCATATATCTCAAAAAAGATTGAAAATAAGTAATTTGGTCCTAAAAATCGCTTAAAATTTTAACTTTATCGCAAACAAAATAAAAGTCATTTCTAAGAAAAGCATTTTCGGTCATCTTCGACGTGTTAAGTTAGTCTTTAGCTTTAGTTTATACTAATATTATAAAGAGGAAAGATTTGATTGTTTGTATAGAATAGGCTCCGAAACTACTGGACCGATTTGAAAAATTACCATTAGAAGCCGACATTATCCGTGATGAACATGTTAGGATACTTTTTAGCGCGGGAAAATGCTTCATTCTTACGGGAAAACGGGTAATAGGACAACGGGTAGTAAGAATTATCCTTCGATGGCTATTTCGACGATTTCCTGGATGATTTAAAATAACAATTGGACACGGTAGGTGGCGCTGCTGTCGATATGTCAACTACTAAACGGCTTGACCGATTGGGTTGAAATTTTGTATGTGTATTTCCATGATTTCACAGACACGAATGTATTATATTTTATTAAGTTACGCGGACGAAGTCGCGTGCAACAGCTAGTTGTGAAATAAATCAGTATTTCAACATTTATCGCTCATTTATTTTTGTAAGGCGTTGTTTTTCAATTTCAATTTTTGTTTTTAGATGATCGCATTATTTAATTTTTAGAAATGAAAAATTGTTTTGAAATATAAAATTAAAATTTACGTTTTTTTTGATTTATTTTTATAGTCTATTTTCGAGTAATATCCTTTTATAAAAATATTTTAAAATTAAATTTTATAATGTAGTACGTCTGAGTCACCCTTTATCCGCTTAAGGCTATGTGAGAATAATGGCACATTTTATAACAAAAAAATTATACTTGCGAGTTCTGTCAATTTACAGGAAATTGCCTTTTTTATTGTTCACCATACGGTTAAAATCGGACTTTATATGCAAAAAAAAGGTATTGTCAATAAAATATTTGTTCATAAATTATTTGCTTGAAAGTTTTTTAAGGCTTATCGTGTATTTTTGTGTTAAAACATAACGGACAGGCTGACGACAATCACATGTTAGCAGCCTTTATTTTTGGAATGAAATCATTTTAAATTATCCAATTCAAATATCAATCTATACTAATAATAAATCTCTGGAAGGGATCATGGAGTAAGTAATTTTGTTTCCAGAGATATCGTGTTTATAAGCTCTATACATGATACTGAAACTAAATTGACCATTTTTACATTTTTTTCTGTATGTATGTGTATTATTATGTCTGCTCTGCATTTATACTAATATTATCATCAATCATAAATACTAATAATAAATCTGTATGTATGTATGAACTTCATGAAACTTGGTACATAAACATTTAGACGTACAGGACACAGGATAGGCTATTTTTTTCTTTTTAAACGCGGACGAAGTCGCAGGCAACAGCTAGTAAAGAATAAATAAATAAATATATATATATAATCTTCACATATTGATACCAGACAGTTTATATAATTATAGATTTTTTTTTCTAAATATAATATATATATTTTTTGCTTACATATTATAAATACAAAACATCCATTACTCAGGTACTTAGTGGTAGGGCACACTGCGTTTCGCAGTCATTTGGGCAGCCCGTCTGGCGGCAGTAACGACCACCTTACAGAATACCACCGTGAAATAACAGCATATGTGCTGTTGTGTTTCGGTGAGTGAGTAAGGGATGCCAGAGCCCATTACCCCATCCCTCCCTTATCCCTTATCCTTAATCCTTGTATGGTCGGCAGCGCACTTACAGCACTTATGGCGTTGCTTGTGTTATAGGCGACGGTAGCCACCTACCATCAAGTGGACCGTCAGCCTGTCTGTCGACCTTAACATAAAAACAAGAAAAAACAAAGATAAAAATGAACATTTGCCTAGCGGTATTCGAACCCGCAACCGTTTGGTTAACAGCTAAGGGTTACTAGCCACTAGATCAAACGTGTCGTATGTATAACAATAATTTGGTTAAGCGCCTGTTTCACCAACGTCAAGTAAAGTGTTGATTAGTTACTTTTTGAAATCATTTTCTGTTTTATTGAATTATGCACTCGGTTTAATGCATCCATCGATAGCCGATTTTTTATTATTATTTTCTATTCAATGTTTGGGACGTTTACCGTACGAACAAAGGTATACCAGCTCCATTATCCCCGGTTACCGGTGACTTTAAATGACAGTTACGTCAAGTAGGCCATACTTGACGTTTGTGAAACAGGCGCTAATATTAACTTACACAATTACTCAAATATTAAACAAACAAAATTTAATAGAAACCAACAACTAATAGAATAATCAACAACAAATGAAATTATAAATTTCATATAAATTCCCGTAAAGTTATTTTATACCCACTTTATTATTAATTAAGTAGCGCTGTTGTAAAATATTTTATATATTATACAATATTAATTAAGTAGGGAAGTTTACACATATTTTATGTTCTGAGAGAGGCAAATAAACTAGCGAATCGCCCCGGGCTTTGCGTGGATTTTATATTTTTTTTCTTCATAAAAACCTCAGACTTGGACGAATTTAAGAATTTGAAAAAAATACGTAATAGCGTTTATTGGTCTATTTATATTTATCAATGTTTAATTTTAATCTAATAATTATTCATTTTTAATTTTTTAAGGTTTTTGATTATTTTAATGTTTGCAAAAATTATACAAAAAATGTATGAAACCTAAATGTAACCATTGGCTATATAATATTTATTCATTGTACTTACCTATTTATCATTATATTTTTTAATATAATTAAGAATTACTCTTAGTTTAACTAATCTATACCTACTAATAATATTATAAAGAGGAAAGATTTGATTGTTTGTTTGTTTGTATTGAATAGGCTCCGAAACTACTGGACCGATTTGAAAAATTCTTTTACCATTAGAAGCCGACATTATCCCTGATGAACAAAGGCTACTTTTTAGTGCAGGAAAATGATTCATTCCTACGGGAAATCAAAAATAAAAGTAAATACTAGCGGCTTGGCCCGGGATACACTTGACAGCGCTATCTATCCAGAATCAGGTGAAGCGACTAACATGACAACTGCTTGGTGATATTTTTAGCGATCCGCTCCACGGTAGTTGGCGTTTTATACTTTTCACCGCGGACGAAGTCGCGCGCAACGGCTAGTATCACGTGAAAGATACTACTGCGAAACATAATATTGTCACTAATAGCATTAAATTACTAATTTATTAAACGTATTGTACAGTTCTGAGTATGCAAGATACGCTGACTATGTAGGTCAGGTTAACCCCAGCTAGATATACCATCTCCCTCAAGTTAGGGTTTTAATCTCGCATATTCGTCCACTCCGGGATGTTCTAACGTGACTTTAATACCGTGGCGTAAGCATAAAACGTTTATTCCCAAGTTTCCTTCAAAATATGCCCATTAATTTCTACTCTATGGTTAGCTGATGGTATTCGAATAGACGTTAACGAATGACAACGTCCATAATATATGCCACGATAAAAAAGGTCCTTGATTATGTCAGGGGTACGGGTCACTCCCCACTCCACCCTCAAATATGAAATTGGCAATCTATACTAATTCACTAAGTCACTAATAACACTAAGTCCGCGTAGAAAAATATAAAACGCCATCTACCGTATTTTGGATAGATGGCGCTATCTCCCTGGCCACGCCGCTAGTATTTACTTTTATTTTAGATTTCCCGTAGGAATGAAGCATTTTCCCGCGGTAAAAAGTAGCCTATGTTCATCACGGATAATGTCGGCTTCTAATGGTAAAAGAATTTTTCAAATCGGTCCAGTAATTTCGGAGCCTATTCTATACAAACGAACAAACCATCAAATCTTTCCTCTTTATAATATTAGTATAGATTTATCGATAAAATATCGATTATTTCATAAAAAGGGCAGACTTCAGATGTGACGTCTTCTGAACATCAGCTGTGTGCTAGCTTAACTCTCAAGGACGTCGGCTCCGTTAACTTATTACTGGCAGTAGTAAAGCATAACGATTTGGTCTCTTACAACTTGGACCGTGAACTGGTAACACACAAAGCCCGGGGCCCGGTCGCCACATAACAATCGCAGCTATTTGACATTAACGAGCCAACTTCAACCATTACACGAGATTACGCCGCCAGTTAAAATACTCCACTTTTAAGACTTGGAAAAAGGGGATGTCGATGAGTTTTAACTAGTAATAATTATTAATGTCAGTTAACTTAAATGCTACACACCGTCCGTTGTTTCGGTCTGGATTTTAAAAGCTTTCATTTAAAAGCTCGGGGTATGAAAATTTATGCGAGTAAAATCAAAATTGTCACACGGTATGCGTTACGTTCTATTTTAGAATATCTCTGAAGTTTCAGAGATAATATGTATTTTATAATCGTTCGTAAGGATCTGTCAAGACTGTGATCAGTCTTGGAAACGGTTATTTTGATGAGTCTTCTGATGTACCGTAAAAGATTACCGTAACAAACATGCAGATAAAAATACAGATTTGTTTTTGCATGCAGATAAAATGCACATAAAAACAAAATTGTTCTATTATTAGGTACTTTGATATACATTTAATAGAGAGTAGTTATTTTGACATTACAAAGAGACACCTCATTTTTTTTATTATTATAGGTTTTTATATTGTAAATTTATCATAACAATGTCTGTTAAATGTTAAGATAATTTCATAACAATAAACAAATAACAACAGATGTTTACAAAATTTTATAGGAGCACATCCGGGACATGTCACTAGCACAAGCATTATTACAAAAATAGACCTTTCGAATAACGTAGTCCAGCGATGAAATCCGCATCTCAAGGAGCTCTCCACGAAATCACAGCGACCAACAATGGAAGGCAACTGGTTCGGAGAATCACTCAGTCAGACTGTACGACTAAGGAATTTGAGTGCAGATCTTCAACCTGTAGACCTCTCTAGAGATTGAAGAACTACACTTATATGGGTGCATTGCAATTGCAGCATTCAAATTATTGAAACGATGGTGTTCAAGTCAAGATTGTGTCTGAATAAAATTGCAATACTTAACGAATGCAAGGATTGCCAAGGAACTAAACATAGAAAAAAAAATCCCTAGTTTCAATAGTGATATGACGTCTACTTCACAAATGCTCACGTGCAGTCGTGGAAAAGGATAAAAATTGTGATAGGCTATTTGCGATCCATTTGCATGATAGTCGAATCTGCATATCTACATAATCTGGGAACATTTTGATTACGCTTGTTAAAAAAAACTGAGAGAAAAAAGCACCACGTTTAACGTGCGAATGTTTTTCACACACTCGCTTACAAATCACTCTAATTTGAATTTGAAATTCGTTACGCAAAGTGGGTTGGAGTATTTTTCCTTTATTTTTCTCTTTCGGGAGAAAATTAAGCGGCTTCTATCTGAACGAGACGTGTGACAATTTTTTACGCCATCACGTTTATTTGAAGGTTCGTCTTCATCAAATTTTTCATAGACATTTAAAATTTCAAAGTGGGTATACAAGGACTAGGTGTTAAGAAAGTAATCGAACCACCGTCTGCCACGAGTGCGGAGCTGCCGAGGACACGGCGCAACATACTCTTGAGGAATGCCCAGGTTGGGATACGGAGAGAGCGACTCTGACGGCAGTCGTGGGACAGGATCTGTCCTTACCCGCTGTCGTCAGAGCAATGGTTGAGACCCCTGACGGCTGGGAAGCCGTCAGAATATTTTGCGAGGCGGCCCTGAGTGGTAAACAGGCCGGGGAGCGGTCCCGTGAAGATGACCCCCAGGCGGACCCACTTAGGCGCCGAAGGAAAGGAAGACGGCATCGCGCCTATGCTGCGCGCGCTAATTAGTGATTACCGGGCGTCAGGTAGGACGACTGGCGCCCGACTTACACTGAATTGACGGCGTGGCGGACTAGATATGCTCCCTAGGTCGCCACCACAAAGATGAGTCTGGAAACGGACGCAGCGGTGTGCGGGTTCCGCAGACATGGCCTGGCTGTTATTCGGACCCGCACATCACCGCTGATGGTGGAGCATGGGGGGGTTTTAGTGGGTATTACCGGCACCCCTGCCGGTCGAGCCCCACACTCTCCCTCGCCGGCGCGTCCATGCTGGCGGGGGAGGTTAGTCCGTAAATGCGATTTCCCTTCCACAAAAAAAAAAAAAGGTGTTAAGAAAGTAATAAACACTGGGCATAATATTAGACACTGTTAGAGTGGGGTTCGATTTAGGCAGCTTTGAAAATGAACTTTTCAATGTTGGTTCTGGTTTGGATTTGAAAAGTAGTGAGTGGCAGGCACACTGCGTTTTTTAAAGAAACCACCTCGTTGAAGAAAACTACCGTCAAATTACAGTAATGTTTGCTGTAGTGTTCCGCTGAGCGAGTAAAGGATGTCAAAGCCCTAACATGCCCTGTCACCTATTACAGCAAGTGTACTATTACAGGCTACACTTAAAGCTTTAAATGATCGACTAATAACCGTTAACAGTATATGTTAATTGCTTGTGTTATAGGTGAAGAAAGCCACCTACAATCAAATTCGGCAAAAGACTTATATCCATGTTTGATAAATTCACAGCGATATCACTAGTAAAAATAAAAAAAATATTAATTGCTATTAATATAGCATATTTTATCGCATAATAAAATATACTTATACATAATTATGAATCAAAGTCGACATTTGATATTCGTTTCCGCGTTCAAGTTCCCAGAAAAAAAATTAGATGACGATTTCAGAAAATTACTCCCCAAAAGTACCCGCGACGTATCACAATATTGTCTCAGTCAACCGTTTGCTCCGCTATAAAAATTCAATTCCATCATCTTGAGAAATCAAAACAAAAGGGGACTCAAGAAGTAGTTTCGCGCAAATGTCACAATATTTCCGATGCAGTGAACCAACTTTGCTCTTAAACTTGTGGTCTTCACGGAGTTGTAATATGAAATTTTGTTTTATAGAGCTCTGAGCATTTCAGTCATAAACTAGGCAGTCTGTCTGGCCTAACCCTCCTTACAAAATCTCCCCACTTGGAAAGAACAGCACGTGCGATGTTGTGTTTCGTTGTAGGGTAAATGGGCACTTAAGGGATTATGGTAAGCGTGGTCCACCTTCGGCCGCATCTGCACCTTACATGAAGTGATATCGCGGCCAAGTGCTGCCTTGATTTCCTCAATAAAGGAATTCATAAAATATATTAAAAACTTCATTAGAATGTTGGCTTGTTTAAAAGAACTAAGCTCCATTCCCAGTAGCCCGGTTGATCATACAAAATGCATTTTTGTCTGAGAAGATCTCAGTTAGAGGGCAATTTTCTACTCCCTGCTTGTAGTGTACCACACTGTTTTATTACTGTATACTAAGAATATACGGTCCACAAATATTGGGGTTGAAACGAGAAGTTACGATGCGGGCGAAAGGGTTCAACCCTGTTTGTTTACTCTCGGTAGGGACGAGGATCCTCGCTGAAATACCTTCGCTTAAACGTCAGCAAATATTCACCAAATGCTAAAATAACTTTTTTTGCCTAATCCTAATCCCCATTTAACACTTTATCATATGTCACAGTGTGTCTAGGCAATTTAAGCTTTATTTGTATGCGTATTAATATATCATTTACGTTATCTATCAACCTAAGACAAATAGGCTAATAATTTTATGATTTAGATACTAATATAATAATGCCTTCAGAATGCTATTGAGACTGCGACGTTATTGTAGTGCATCAGAAATGTTTACCCAAAATCTCATACAGATGATTTTTACGCCATAAGGCGAAAGAGGGTGGCGTCCATATGGCACAAGATACGTGGCAGTACCAATAGCATTCTGAAAACAATTGCAGATAAGGTGGATTGTCCCATACAATCATTTTGGATGGGATTAAATATAACATATAACAAAATTAATAAGTGAATAAGTATTTATATATACATATATTTGCAGCATCTGTGGCAGCGCACTTGCAGCCATAGATGCTGCAAGAATATCTTTGTTTCGATTGTTAATATATTTATACTAGCTGGTGCTCGCAACTTTTCGTCCGCGATTAATTCTACGTCCTTTCTGGTGTCCCAGACAACGTGTATGAAAAATTTCATGGTGATCGATCGCAAAAAAAAAAAAAACGAAACTACTGAGTTTCGTTTTTTTTTTTGCGTGAAAGCGTAATAAACAAACAAATGCACATTCACATTTATAATATTTTATAGAGGTTCTAGAGGTTGAAGAACTACACTTATATGGGTGCATTGCAATTGCAGCATTCAAATTATTGAAACGATGGTGTTCAAGTCAAGATTGTGTCTGAATAAAATTGCAATACTTAACGAATGCAAGGATTGCCAAGGAACTAAACATAGAAAAAAAAATCCCTAGTTTCAATAGTGATATGACGTCTACTTCACAAATGCTCACGTGCAGTCGTGGAAAAGGATAAAAATTGTGATAGGCTATTTGCGATCCATTTGCATGATAGTCGAATCTGCATATCTACATAATCTGGGAACATTTTGATTACGCTTGTTAAAAAAAACTGAGAGAAAAAAGCACCACGTTTAACGTGCGAATGTTTTTCACACACTCGCTTACAAATCACTCTAATTTGAATTTGAAATTCGTTACGCAAAGTGGGTTGGAGTATTTTTCCTTTATTTTTCTCTTTCGGGAGAAAATTAAGCGGCTTCTATCTGAACGAGACGTGTGACAATTTTTTACGCCATCACGTTTATTTGAAGGTTCGTCTTCATCAAATTTTTCATAGACATTTAAAATTTCAAAGTGGGTATACAAGGACTAGGTGTTAAGAAAGTAATCGAACCACCGTCTGCCACGAGTGCGGAGCTGCCGAGGACACGGCGCAACATACTCTTGAGGAATGCCCAGGTTGGGATACGGAGAGAGCGACTCTGACGGCAGTCGTGGGACAGGATCTGTCCTTACCCGCTGTCGTCAGAGCAATGGTTGAGACCCCTGACGGCTGGGAAGCCGTCAGAATATTTTGCGAGGCGGCCCTGAGTGGTAAACAGGCCGGGGAGCGGTCCCGTGAAGATGACCCCCAGGCGGACCCACTTAGGCGCCGAAGGAAAGGAAGACGGCATCGCGCCTATGCTGCGCGCGCTAATTAGTGATTACCGGGCGTCAGGTAGGACGACTGGCGCCCGACCTACACTGAATTGACGGCGTGGCGGACTAGATATGCTCCCTAGGTCGCCACCACAAAGATGAGTCTGGAAACGGACGCAGCGGTGTGCGGGTTCCGCAGACATGGCCTGGCTGTTATTCGGACCCGCACATCACCGCTGATGGTGGAGCATGGGGGGGTTTTAGTGGGTATTACCGGCACCCCTGCCGGTCGAGCCCCACACTCTCCCTCGCCGGCGCGTCCATGCTGGCGGGGGAGGTTAGTCCGTAAATGCGATTTCCCTTCCACAAAAAAAAAAAAAGGTGTTAAGAAAGTAATAAACACTGGGCATAATATTAGACACTGTTAGAGTGGGGTTCGATTTAGGCAGCTTTGAAAATGAACTTTTCAATGTTGGTTCTGGTTTGGATTTGAAAAGTAGTGAGTGGCAGGCACACTGCGTTTTTTAAAGAAACCACCTCGTTGAAGAAAACTACCGTCAAATTACAGTAATGTTTGCTGTAGTGTTCCGCTGAGCGAGTAAAGGATGTCAAAGCCCTAACATGCCCTGTCACCTATTACAGCAAGTGTACTATTACAGGCTACACTTAAAGCTTTAAATGATCGACTAATAACCGTTAACAGTATATGTTAATTGCTTGTGTTATAGGTGAAGAAAGCCACCTACAATCAAATTCGGCAAAAGACTTATATCCATGTTTGATAAATTCACAGCGATATCACTAGTAAAAATAAAAAAAATATTAATTGCTATTAATATAGCATATTTTATCGCATAATAAAATATACTTATACATAATTATGAATCAAAGTCGACATTTGATATTCGTTTCCGCGTTCAAGTTCCCAGAAAAAAAATTAGATGACGATTTCAGAAAATTACTCCCCAAAAGTACCCGCGACGTATCACAATATTGTCTCAGTCAACCGTTTGCTCCGCTATAAAAATTCAATTCCATCATCTTGAGAAATCAAAACAAAAGGGGACTCAAGAAGTAGTTTCGCGCAAATGTCACAATATTTCCGATGCAGTGAACCAACTTTGCTCTTAAACTTGTGGTCTTCACGGAGTTGTAATATGAAATTTTGTTTTATAGAGCTCTGAGCATTTCAGTCATAAACTAGGCAGTCTGTCTGGCCTAACCCTCCTTACAAAATCTCCCCACTTGGAAAGAACAGCACGTGCGATGTTGTGTTTCGTTGTAGGGTAAATGGGCACTTAAGGGATTATGGTAAGCGTGGTCCACCTTCGGCCGCATCTGCACCTTACATGAAGTGACATCGCGGCCAAGTGCTGCCTTGATTTCCTCAATAAAGGAATTCATAAAATATATTAAAAACTTCATTAGAATGTTGGCTTGTTTAAAAGAACTAAGCTCCATTCCCAGTAGCCCGGTTGATCATACAAAATGCATTTTTGTCTGAGAAGATCTCAGTTAGAGGGCAATTTTCTACTCCCTGCTTG
Organism: Synanthedon vespiformis; assembly: GCA_918317495.1. Classification (NCBI taxonomy): domain Eukaryota; kingdom Metazoa; phylum Arthropoda; class Insecta; order Lepidoptera; family Sesiidae; genus Synanthedon; species Synanthedon vespiformis. The sequence goes on along the minus strand of OU906968.1, from coordinate 1,082,664 downwards.
TAGTGTACCACACTGTTTTATTACTGTATACTAAGAATATACGGTCCACAAATATTGGGGTTGAAACGAGAAGTTACGATGCGGGCGAAAGGGTTCAACCCTGTTTGTTTACTCTCGGTAGGGACGAGGATCCTCGCTGAAATACCTTCGCTTAAACGTCAGCAAATATTCACCAAATGCTAAAATAACTTTTTTTGCCTAATCCTAATCCCCATTTAACACTTTATCATATGTCACAGTGTGTCTAGGCAATTTAAGCTTTATTTGTATGCGCATTAATATATCATTTACGTTATCTATCAACCTAAGACAAATAGGCTAATAATTTTATGATTTAGATACTAATATAATAATGCCTTCAGAATGCTATTGAGACTGCGACGTTATTGTAGTGCATCAGAAATGTTTACCCAAAATCTCATACAGATGATTTTTACGCCATAAGGCGAAAGAGGGTGGCGTCCATATGGCACAAGATACGTGGCAGTACCAATAGCATTCTGAAAACAATTGCAGATAAGGTGGATTGTCCCATACAATCATTTTGGATGGGATTAAATATAACATATAACAAAATTAATAAGTGAATAAGTATTTATATATACATATATTTGCAGCATCTGTGGCAGCGCACTTGCAGCCATAGATGCTGCAAGAATATCTTTGTTTCGATTGTTAATATATTTATACTAGCTGGTGCTCGCAACTTTTCGTCCGCGATTAATTCTACGTCCTTTCTGGTGTCCCAGACAACGTGTATGAAAAATTTCATGGTGATCGATCGCAAAAAAAAAAAAAACGAAACTACTGAGTTTCGTTTTTTTTTTTTGCGTGAAAGCGTAATAAACAAACAAATGCACATTCACATTTATAATATTTTATAGAGGTTCTAGAGGTTGAAGAACTACACTTATATGGGTGCATTGCAATTGCAGCATTCAAATTATTGAAACGATGGTGTTCAAGTCAAGATTGTGTCTGAATAAAATTGCAATACTTAACGAATGCAAGGATTGCCAAGGAACTAAACATAGAAAAAAAAATCCCTAGTTTCAATAGTGATATGACGTCTACTTCACAAATGCTCACGTGCAGTCGTGGAAAAGGATAAAAATTGTGATAGGCTATTTGCGATCCATTTGCATGATAGTCGAATCTGCATATCTACATAATCTGGGAACATTTTGATTACGCTTGTTAAAAAAAACTGAGAGAAAAAAGCACCACGTTTAACGTGCGAATGTTTTTCACACACTCGCTTACAAATCACTCTAATTTGAATTTGAAATTCGTTACGCAAAGTGGGTTGGAGTATTTTTCCTTTATTTTTCTCTTTCGGGAGAAAATTAAGCGGCTTCTATCTGAACGAGACGTGTGACAATTTTTTACGCCATCACGTTTATTTGAAGGTTCGTCTTCATCAAATTTTTCATAGACATTTAAAATTTCAAAGTGGGTATACAAGGACTAGGTGTTAAGAAAGTAATCGAACCACCGTCTGCCACGAGTGCGGAGCTGCCGAGGACACGGCGCAACATACTCTTGAGGAATGCCCAGGTTGGGATACGGAGAGAGCGACTCTGACGGCAGTCGTGGGACAGGATCTGTCCTTACCCGCTGTCGTCAGAGCAATGGTTGAGACCCCTGACGGCTGGGAAGCCGTCAGAATATTTTGCGAGGCGGCCCTGAGTGGTAAACAGGCCGGGGAGCGGTCCCGTGAAGATGACCCCCAGGCGGACCCACTTAGGCGCCGAAGGAAAGGAAGACGGCATCGCGCCTATGCTGCGCGCGCTAATTAGTGATTACCGGGCGTCAGGTAGGACGACTGGCGCCCGACCTACACTGAATTGACGGCGTGGCGGACTAGATATGCTCCCTAGGTCGCCACCACAAAGATGAGTCTGGAAACGGACGCAGCGGTGTGCGGGTTCCGCAGACATGGCCTGGCTGTTATTCGGACCCGCACATCACCGCTGATGGTGGAGCATGGGGGGGTTTTAGTGGGTATTACCGGCACCCCTGCCGGTCGAGCCCCACACTCTCCCTCGCCGGCGCGTCCATGCTGGCGGGGGAGGTTAGTCCGTAAATGCGATTTCCCTTCCACAAAAAAAAAAAAAGGTGTTAAGAAAGTAATAAACACTGGGCATAATATTAGACACTGTTAGAGTGGGGTTCGATTTAGGCAGCTTTGAAAATGAACTTTTCAATGTTGGTTCTGGTTTGGATTTGAAAAGTAGTGAGTGGCAGGCACACTGCGTTTTTTAAAGAAACCACCTCGTTGAAGAAAACTACCGTCAAATTACAGTAATGTTTGCTGTAGTGTTCCGCTGAGCGAGTAAAGGATGTCAAAGCCCTAACATGCCCTGTCACCTATTACAGCAAGTGTACTATTACAGGCTACACTTAAAGCTTTAAATGATCGACTAATAACCGTTAACAGTATATGTTAATTGCTTGTGTTATAGGTGAAGAAAGCCACCTACAATCAAATTCGGCAAAAGACTTATATCCATGTTTGATAAATTCACAGCGATATCACTAGTAAAAATAAAAAAAATATTAATTGCTATTAATATAGCATATTTTATCGCATAATAAAATATACTTATACATAATTATGAATCAAAGTCGACATTTGATATTCGTTTCCGCGTTCAAGTTCCCAGAAAAAAAATTAGATGACGATTTCAGAAAATTACTCCCCAAAAGTACCCGCGACGTATCACAATATTGTCTCAGTCAACCGTTTGCTCCGCTATAAAAATTCAATTCCATCATCTTGAGAAATCAAAACAAAAGGGGACTCAAGAAGTAGTTTCGCGCAAATGTCACAATATTTCCGATGCAGTGAACCAACTTTGCTCTTAAACTTGTGGTCTTCACGGAGTTGTAATATGAAATTTTGTTTTATAGAGCTCTGAGCATTTCAGTCATAAACTAGGCAGTCTGTCTGGCCTAACCCTCCTTACAAAATCTCCCCACTTGGAAAGAACAGCACGTGCGATGTTGTGTTTCGTTGTAGGGTAAATGGGCACTTAAGGGATTATGGTAAGCGTGGTCCACCTTCGGCCGCATCTGCACCTTACATGAAGTGATATCGCGGCCAAGTGCTGCCTTGATTTCCTCAATAAAGGAATTCATAAAATATATTAAAAACTTCATTAGAATGTTGGCTTGTTTAAAAGAACTAAGCTCCATTCCCAGTAGCCCGGTTGATCATACAAAATGCATTTTTGTCTGAGAAGATCTCAGTTAGAGGGCAATTTTCTACTCCCTGCTTGTAGTGTACCACACTGTTTTATTACTGTATACTAAGAATATACGGTCCACAAATATTGGGGTTGAAACGAGAAGTTACGATGCGGGCGAAAGGGTTCAACTCTGTTTGTTTACTCTCGGTAGGGACGAGGATCCTCGCTGAAATACCTTCGCTTAAACGTCAGCAAATATTCACCAAATGCTAAAATAACTTTTTTTGCCTAATCCTAATCCCCATTTAACACTTTATCATATGTCACAGTGTGTCTAGGCAATTTAAGCTTTATTTGTATGCGCATTAATATATCATTTACGTTATCTATCAACCTAAGACAAATAGGCTAATAATTTTATGATTTAGATACTAATATAATAATGCCTTCAGAATGCTATTGAGACTGCGACGTTATTGTAGTGCATCAGAAATGTTTACCCAAAATCTCATACAGATGATTTTTACGCCATAAGGCGAAAGAGGGTGGCGTCCATATGGCACAAGATACGTGGCAGTACCAATAGCATTCTGAAAACAATTGCAGATAAGGTGGATTGTCCCATACAATCATTTTGGATGGGATTAAATATAACATATAACAAAATTAATAAGTGAATAAGTATTTATATATACATATATTTGCAGCATCTGTGGCAGCGCACTTGCAGCCATAGATGCTGCAAGAATATCTTTGTTTCGATTGTTAATATATTTATACTAGCTGGTGCTCGCAACTTTTCGTCCGCGATTAATTCTACGTCCTTTCTGGTGTCCCAGACAACGTGTATGAAAAATTTCATGGTGATCGATCGCAAAAAAAAAAAAAACGAAACTACTGAGTTTCGTTTTTTTTTTTGCGTGAAAGCGTAATAAACAAACAAATGCACATTCACATTTATAATATTTTATAATATTATATATAATATATAATTCACATAGATGTAAATAGTTAATTTTGTAAAAAGTTAATAATTATGGATGTAAATCTGAAATAAATGATTATTATTATTATTATAAGAGGAAAGATTTGATTACTTGTTCAATGTCACTGTTGGTAAGCTATATTGTCAGCGAGTATAATTATAGCCTATGGGCTATATTGTTAGTTACGGGGACGAAGTCGCGTGCAACAGCGAGTACTAACAAAATCACTAGTTTTCACGAGAGCGTTTTTAACGCGAAAGTTTGATAAACAAAAGCTAGCTTCTTCAAATTTGAAATAGTTAATTAATATGGCATTCTGAACGAAATAGTAAATATTTTTATTTTATTTTCGAAATACGGCAGATGACTTTTTCTACTTTGTATAAATAAAATAACTAATCGTGTCAACCGCCATATATATTCGCTTCTACATTGGACTTTGTAATTAGTTATTTCCAGAATAATTTAAAAAAATCATTATTCGATTCATCAGTATTAGATTCATCAAAACGTAGATTAAATATATTGACGTTGTTGGAATAAATAAGTATGCAAGTCAACTGCCGTACATTTGAATACGACGTACATACGGACAAATATTAGTAGATAAAATAAAGTAAAATGCAGATACCTTTTTGTACTTTGTTGCCGTCGATTATCCGCTCGTAGCTTCGCAGGGAGTTGAAATTTTTAAAAAGTCCTTTCTTGACGATGATTACGTTATAAAATAAACCTACACGTAAGTATGTTCCAAATTTCAGTTTTCTATAGTTTGTAGTTTTGGCCGTGCTTTGGCAAGTCAGTCAAAACAAGCAATTCTATAGGATGTCGAAGCCGCAATTCATCCTTTTATAACCTTTTTAACTTTTGATTTATTTGAACTTTACATTTTTGTACTACTCAGAGAATATGAAATGTAAGTTAAGCTAGCATAGTTCAATAAAGAGGATGTTGACTGCTCCTTGTATAGGTCGTATGGTCAAGCTAACGACGTTGATAAATGTCAGAATGGTTCTTTGAAAACACTTAGCAGACCACGTTGTACGTGCTTCAGCGTACTGCAACTGGACTAGTTGCGTACACTATTCACAGTTTGAGGACAAAATGATTCGACAATTAACACTTTCGAGGACAATGGATACTATTTTCTTTGAGGACAATGGCTAGACAATGGTTACGACACGTTTGGTCTAGTGGCTAGTACCCTAGCTGTTAACCAAACGGTCGCGGGTTCGAATCCCGCTAGGGGCAAAAATATTTATATGTTAACATTTACCTTTGTACCTGGGTCATGGATGTTTTGTATTTATAATATGTATTTATTTACAAAAAAAAAGTAATCTATGTAGTACATCAACTGTCTGGTATCCAATATAGTTGCTTAGTGTGAAACTAGATGGTGCTGTGTGGAATGTGTATCATATTTATTATATTATTATTTTCGTTATGAGAATCACTATTTGCTCCTAACTAAACATGGTCGACATTGGTTAAGGTTAATTTGAGGTTTGATTAAAGTAATCTTTTAAAGATTAACTTGATCAGTTCGAGGAAGACCAGTAAATCAGGTGATATATAAAATTCATAAGACATTATCACGTCAAAAAAGAGATACAAAATCTTAGATCTAAAACAAGATCTCAAGATTAGTTATGCTATAAATAATTAATAAGTTTCTGGTGTAGTAGGAACGAGGTCTGAGGAATGAGGTGTAATGTGTCTTATTGTAATGAGAACTGAATTATAGATGGCTCCTGTTTCTATAGTTTAGGTTCAAGCCAGACTGGATATCGTCTAATTTCATGCAGTTTCCCTTCTGTCTAAATAATTATTAGTAACTAAAATTAGTTAGTTAGATACATTGAAAACTAAGTAAGGGACACTTATTGAGTTACTGTGACTGAAATCGCTTCAGATCCCTTTTAAGTGTAGGTAACCATTTTTTACAACCAGTTAAAGAAAAATGAATTTTTCTTCACTGTTTCATAAGCAGTTATAAATCAAGCAAATTTATTCGTAACCATATAATAATAATTATGTAACTACGTATCATAATTAGCTTCGATTCCGTGAGTACGAGTATATTAGTTATAAATCAATAGCAAATAATCAAAGTTACGCCTTTAAATTATGACGTATTCGTAACTTCGTAACCAGCTGCGAAAAACTTTTCACTATTGACTTTATATTTTCGTTATATTAAAATAAAAACAGTGATTTTCATATAGTTATTTACGAATGTGCCTGAAAGAGTTGCCGCATCACGTGATGCGATTTTTTATGACACGTTCTTCTTGTAAGCAGGTACATCACTAGATAGGAAAGTTAAGCTTAGAGAGGTCGTTAGAACGCTTCCGTTTCTCAAATACAAATACTAACAATTCACAGCAAATTTAACACAGCATGTCGGGAATAGTAATGATTACTTCACGGGTGAGGTTTAGATTAAATTTGAGATATAAGTTTCATTTTTTTCAGTTATTAAAAACTATAATTAAAAGTAATAAACTAACTCACGACTTTCTGTTGCCTCAAACACGGTATAACTCCTGTAAGTTGCTGAAGACTTGGGGGTGTACCGTGGACGAGTTACCATAAACTATACTCGCTAGAATTTAACTCGCTCGAACTACCGTAAACGAGTTACTAGACTACTTGCTGGACTTAACTCGCTCGAAGTACCTTAGACGAATTACTAGACTACTCGCTGGATCTAACTCGCTCGAACTACCTAGACGAGTTACTAGACTAGTCGCTGGATTTAACTCGCTCGATCTACCGTAGATGAGTTTACTAGACTGGTCGCTGGATTTAACTCGCTCAATCTACCGTAGATGAGTTTACTAGACTAGTCGCAGGATTTAACTCGCTCGAAGTACCTTAGACGAGTTACTAGACTACTAGCTGGATCTAACTCGCTCGAACTACCTAGACGAGTTACTAGACTACTCGCCGGATTTAACTGCATTAAAAAAAAAACTGCAGATCTCTGGGGCATGTCGGTGAAAACAGTTGCCTCTGTAATAAATATAATTGCACCTCATTTGGCAACTGTGTTCAATTGCTGTGTTACATGTGGTGAATTTCCTAATCTAATGAAAATTAGTAGGGTTGTGCCTTTATTTAAGTCGGATGATAAAACTAATCCCGCGAATTATAGACCAATTTCAGTACTTCCGACCCTTAGTAAAATATTTGAAAAAATTATTTTGAGTCAACTACTTAAACACTTTAATAATCATAATTTACTTTTTAATAAGCAGTTTGGTTTCACGAAAGGGCGCTCTACTACGGACGCTGGTGTGGAACTATTGAAAAATATTTTTGAGGCATGGGAGAACTCGCAGGACGCTCTGGGTGTTTTTTGCGATTTGTCTAAAGCCTTTGACTGCGTCCAGCATGACACTCTAATAAGGAAATTATGCCACTATGGAATTAGGAACAAGGCTCTCGATCTTTTAACTTCTTATCTCAGCCATAGAATTCAGAGGGTCGATGTTAATGGTAAGAAATCTCCGGGTTCTCTAGTTAAAATGGGCGTCCCTCAAGGCTCGATTCTCGGTCCGTTTTTGTTCCTGGTTTATATTAATGATTTACCTCATTCTGTGAGTAATCATAATATTGTATTGTTTGCTGATGACACATCATTAATATTTAAGATTAAAAGACAACTTGGATGCTATAATGAGGTAAATTATGCACTTTCTAACATAGTACATTGGTTTAGTGTAAATAATCTTCTTTTAAATGCCACCAAAACTAAACTTGTTAAATTCAGTACCCCTAATGTTAAAAATATTGGAACGAATGTGATTTTGGGTAGTGAAAAATTGGAACCCGTGGAATCGACCGTATTTTTAGGTATTACCATAGATTCTAAATTACAATGGGGTCCACATATTGAGAAACTAAGTAAAAGGCTTAGCTCTGCGGCTTATGCAGTTAAGCAGATTAGACGCCTAACAGACGTAGATACAGCTAGGATTGTCTATTTTAGTTATTTCCACAGTATAATGTGTTATGGGATTCTTCTTTGGGGTAGCGCTGCGGACATAAATACTATTTTTATTTTACAAAAAAGGGCCATTAGAGCCATCTATCAACTAGATCCGCAGTCTTCCCTCAGAGAAAAGTTCAAAGAAATAAAGATTTTGACTGTTGCATGTCAATATATTTATGAAAATTTAATTTATGTGCACAAAAATATTAGTCAATTTAATAAAAAATGTGATGTACACAATATCAATACTAGGTCCAAAAGTGATTTAAATCTTCATAAAACACGACTACATAAGATAAGTAATTCTTTTATGGGTCAAAGTGTCCGGTTTTATAATAAACTGCCTCAAATAATCAGAGCCTTATCTATAAATAAATTTAAATGTGTCATTAAAACTAAACTCCTCTCGAAAGGCTATTATAAAATCACTGATTATTTGAGCGACAAAGAAGCCTGGATTTAAGCTATTCGGAGTTCGTACTATGTTTTGTATTGTAAAACTATAATTTGTATATATATACTTTAAGTTTGTTAATATTAAGTAATGTGTATTGTAATATTTTACATTTTAATGATGACAAAAAGAATAGTATCCTGAGTTTCTTTCGGGGTTTCTTCTCAGGATCGTCATCTTGGTTTTTTTTCCGAAACCCTGGTAAATTTAAATTTATAATGACGATCAAAAGAGTTTCTTGTAGAAACCTAATTGATAAATAAATATTTTGATTTTTTGATTTTGATTTTGATTTTAACTCGCTCGATCTACCGTAGATGAGTTTACTAGACTACTCGCTGGATTTAACTCGCTCGAACTACCGTAAACGAGTTACTAGACTACTCGCTACAATTTAACTTGCTCGAACTACCGTAAACGAGTTACTAGACTACTCGCTACAATTTAACTCGCTCGAACTACCGTAAACGAGTTAATAGACTACTCGCTACAATTTAACTCGCTCGAACTACCGTAGTCGAGTTAATAGACTACTCGCTGGAATTTAACTCGCTCGAACCGGCGAGTTGTTAGTGAAATCCCTTCGTCAACTAGGAATTCAGGATAAAAAAATATATATTAAAATAAAAAAATGCCTGTTGCAATTAAATAAAAATTTGGATCTTTAAATTAGTTATTCGTTGTATAAATCACGTCAAGGGTTTAATAAGCGAGAGTGGTGTTTATGTTAAATGATCACTACAAGTAAGTTTTGTACTGAGGCCATTTAAACTTCGCCCAGGATTAAATCGAAAGCGTTGACATCAATAAATTTTGGGCAAACTTTACCTATAATGTATGCTTAAGCCTTTATCACAGTTGAATTGATTCATTAATTATAGGAAACATCTGCTTCAAATCGTCAAGAAGTTATTGCTAGGTTTGTTAAAGAAATCATTTATTTGTAAACTAACTGTGCCCGCGACTTTGTCCGTGTTCAAAATTAAAAAAGAAATAATCAATGTAACACTTGACCGCTTGTTGCTATAACTCTTTAGGTAGGCATTAGTTTTTTAATTTATTTTAGACTAGCTGTTGCACGCGACTTCGTCCGCGTAACATTATAAAATATAATAATACATTCGTGTCTATGAAACCATGGAAATACACATACAAAATTTGAACCCAATCGGTCAAGCCGTTTAGTAGTTGACATACCGACAGCAGCGCCATCTACCGGGTCCAATTGTATTTTTAAATCATCCAGGAAACCATCGAAATAGCCATATAAAATTTCAACCCAATCGATTCAGCCGTTTAGAAGTTATGTGAAAAAGATAAATACGGAAGGATAATTCTTAACACCCGTTGTCCTATTACCCGTTTTCCCGTAGGAATGAAGCATTTTCCCTCGGTAAAAAATAGCCTATGTTCATCACGGATAATGTCGGCTTCTAATGGTAAAAGAATTTTCCAAATCGCTCCAGTAGCTTTGGAGCCTATTCTATACAAACAATCGAATCTTTCCTCTTTATAATATCAGTATAGATCTTTTTTTCTGATAATAAATCAGTTTATGACTGTCGCAAATTACTCCAATACAATCATAACTTCGTCTCCCGAAAAAAGTACAAGCAATTTCCGCATCAGCCTGTATAATATGCAGAAAAAATGCATCCGTACGAAGCCGGAATCGGGTTGCTAGTTTCATCTATACTAATACTTATTATAAAGAGGAAAGATTTGTTTGTTTGTTTGTTTGTTTGTATAGAATAGGCTCCGAAACTACTGGACCGATTTGAAAAATTATTTTACCATTAGAAGACGACATTATCCGTGATGAACATAGGCTACTTTTTACCGCGGGAAAATGCTTCATTCCTACGGGAAATCTAAAATAAAAGTAAATACTAGCGGCTTGGCCCGGGAGATAGCGCCATCTATCCAAAATACGGTAGATGGCGTTTTATACTTTTCTACGCGGACGAAGTCGCAGGCACCAGCTAGTATTAAACTAAAAACAAGATGGTTAGACACTGTGGCATAATCAAACTAAAGTCCGTCTTAGATAGAAGCGATACGAGACCGCATCATACCTAGGTTGAAGCTTCAAACTTTCGCTGGATCTCTTGAACATGAATATAGCATGTCCTAGAATAACCCCTTTTATTTATTCAACTTTGTAGACTTTGTACGCGCTGTAGTTCGTTTTTTGAAAATCCCACAGAAACCTAACAATTTTCCGGTATGAAAAGTATCCTATATGTTAATCCAGGTAATCTATGTTACTAAAATATAAAACTGAAGAGTTTGTTTGGTTGTACACGCTAATCTCAGAAACTATTGGTTTGAATTGAAAAAATATTTTTGTGTTATAAAGTTCATTTTACTCGTATCGAGGAAGGCTTTTAGGTTATATAACTTTTTTTTTTTTTTATGTTAAGGTCGACAGACAGGCTGACGGTCCACTTGATGGTAGGTGGCTACCGTCGCCTATAACACAAGCAAGGCCATAAGTGCTACAAGTGCGCTGCCGACCATAGCAGGATTAAGGATAAGGGATAAGGAAGGGATGGGGTAATGGGCTCTGGCATCCCTTACTCACTCACCGAAACACAACAGCACGTAAATGCTGTTATTTCACTGTGGTATTCTGTAAGGTGAATACTGCCGCCAGACGGGCTGCCCAAATGACTGCGAAACGCACCACTACCACTACTTTTCAAATCCAGACCGGAGTCAATTTTGAAAATTATATTAAAATTTCCAAAGTTGACCCCGCCGGGAATCGAACCCGGGGCCCCTGAAACGCTAGGCAAGCACCCTTACCACTCGTCCAACGGGCTCGTCAAAACATTTTGAACGCGGACAAAGTCGTGGGCAACAGCAAGTTAACTATGTGTGTGCCAAATTTAATTTATATCCATTCAACATCCAAAGTTTCGCATTTATAATATTACTTGTTTGTTTGTTTGTTTGTTGTTGACACGAATGTATTATTTTTTATAAGGTTAGGCGGACGAAGTCGCGTGCAACAGCTAGTGTAAAATATTAGTAACATGGAAGTATGTTCCTTAATATGACCACACAAAGTAAATAGTTAAATTAATACAATTATTAGTCGCCTCTAGTTAAAGATGTTTACTATCTTCGTTCTGTCGTCACAGCAGAAGTTCCCACCTGCATCTTAATGAACTTGGAAACGACACGACTGCTTCACTGAATTCGCTCCATTTATCTGCACATTGTAAGCTAGTTGCATCAACATTTGTAACTTACAAAACGTTTTATAAGTCTCCATTTAATGTTTTACCAATCATGTCACAAAGTGATTGACTATGATCGATCTACTACAACTATGGATTTTCTCTCTCTTGTTCTTGTTCTTGTATTGCATGTGCTATTTGTAATTTGTTTTGGCTCAATAAAATTTCTTTTCTTTCTTTCTTGTGTGTGTGTGCGTTGGACGCTCAATCATGGTCCTCATGGTTTTAATTTAAGTCGCGTTCTCCAGCCAGTTATTTTATAATATTTAAGATTTACACAAAACCAGCGACCTCTCCTTTGGATTGACTGAAACTAAAACTATCTGAAAATAAATAGAAGGGACCCCTTGAATACGGATCCGAACAAAAACAAAGGCATGAAAACAAATATAATAATAAATAAAGGAGCATGTGTCATGGGGTCGAGATAACTTTGTATCAGCGATACGTTAAGATACGCACATGAGACCTTTCACTTTTGTTTGCATTGCTGACTCCGTATTTGATCCTATCTTTATCATATCTATACCTATATAAAAACGTTACGTTGGTTTGTGTATGCTTCAAAAACTCAAAAACTGGTCAACGGATTGACTTGAAATTTTACCCGGCAACCCGGGTACCCTGGATACCCGGCAGTGCAGCGAACACCGCGAGGTCATGCCGGATTAAAATCCAATGATTTTCTAGCGCGGCCGTTGATGGGTAAGGTCGTGGGGACGTTATGACATGACTTTGATACCCCGCCATGGCTATCCAGCGCGGGGATCGCTACGCCGAGGGCGTACCCTTAAATGGAGATGTATCGGCCATCTCGGAGGACCTTGGGGATTTTGTCTCTTACTAGGCCTACTGCCCGGGTCCCGATTAGGTGGAAGGAGGGGAACATAGGCCTACCGCCTGCGTCCGAGCCTTCTACGGCGGATTAGCTGGGAGAGGGGATCCTCTTTCCGCTCCGGGGAGGCCGCGTTAGATAGCCGTGGCGGGGCACCGAAGTCGTGTAACAACGTCCCCACGACCCTGGCCATCAACGGCCACGATAGAAAGAAAGTCGTTGGGTTTTAGCCGGTAGGAATCCGACATAACTCCTCATACTCTGTCGGGTATCCAAGAGGATTTCCCAAAGTTGAAAAAAATGCCTAAGATAATTATGATTTGAAGTAAGTATACATGTTTTGCAGAGTGTTTTTTGTTTAACATTGTCATGTTGCTAGTATCTAATACAACATCCTTTATCAGAGTTCTTTATGTCTGTCATAACTTCTAACCCTCGTGTTTTAAGTTTTCCTCGAAAACTTTTTCTTGTGTTTTTAGTGTTAGGCCGGGTTACTATTGACAGCTGATATCAATAAGATATTGTTCAAATATCTTACTTCTCGTGTGTGTGTGTTATATTATCATATCTTATAAATATAATATAATTATTATTTATTTATTTAATTTTTTCAAAGGGTACAACCACAAACAAAATACTTACAATCGGTATAGGAAACAAAAGGCAAATAAACAACATACAAGCTAGGAATTTAGACGACCGATAACACACGCATAGCAATTAAACAATAAATAACTGAAAACAAACAAAGACCAAATACAAAGAAAAAATAATATCATACAATATCCAAAAAACAAGAGTAAAATAAAATCTTATATCATATAGTCCTATCCACTACACCAGAATAATAGTATATGTTTCTAGTTTCAGAACTTTGATAAAACAAAAAAAAAAAGGAAAAAACAAAAATTATAAATAAATAAACTAATTTATTTTCACAAAACATTAGTAAGATTCATAATTTTTGAGACTAATAAGGACTTTGATTAATAATATGTTAATGTTCAACTAAGTGATAAACAAAATGGCCAATGGACAATAATAAAACCATTGTTGTCTTGGCCAATAAATAAAATGGCCTAAATAGAGTTAAAATACCGCATACTTATTAATTACAAAGTACAAGTTACAAGAGAGTCTACGAATGATCTTCCAGACATCCACCTTGTGGAGATCTAGGTTTCCCACTTGGACAATTCGTTCCAACACCAAAACCACCGCCATTTATAGTTCCTAGAGTAGGTCCAAAAGGCCCGACTGTTGGTTCAGGCTCTGATTCGTCATCAAATACGTCTATACTTATATGCACTCGCTTATTACCATTTCTTCTCCTCTTATTAAATCCTCTTACATCATAATTATTTCCAAATGTATTTCCTTGTCTGAAATTAAAATCGTTGTAAGGTCCTTGATATGGAGGTATACTTCTAAAACCTGTATTTGTATTTGTGTTTTTATTGATCCAACTATTCGAAGGATTATAATTTGAGTTTCCAAAATTATCTTTCGGAATCGATCCAGGATTAAAATTGCCGGGTTGTTGGTTTATATTCCAGTTCATATAATTGAAGTTGTTTGATAGCTGTTGTTCATTTGCGGTCATTGGTTTATTATTGAAGTTCAAATCTTGATTTGTAGCTGCTGGAATACTGTCAGTATTGGAGTTGGGGTTTTCTTCATTTTCTTTTGCACTATTAATCTCAGAAGTACCAATGATGGTAACAGATTTTTCACTTTCACCGATTTTATGTCCTATGGCGGACACGCTAAGGAAAAGCACTATGAAATATATCTTCATTTTATTACACTGTGCGTCGCCTATAATGATGTAAGCGCGTTTGTAACAAAAGTTTAGATTCAGGTATTTTATAGTCTGTTTAAATAACTGGTTTCCCATCTTCGTTAACAAGGTTAAGACAGTTGTATTTTATCATTTTGGTTAGATATCTATTTTTTATATTAAGCGAAAATCACTGGCCATCGAATTCTAACTTATGTGACACTATAGTATAGTGATGATAGATGAAAAAAATAAAATTAATAATTTAAAAATTAAATTGTTACCAATTTTATAAATGTGAGAGTAACTGTGTCTGTTTGTAATCTTTTCACGCCTTAACTATTCAACCGTTCATCATAAAATTTTGCATACACTTGCCAGGGATCCTTACTTATATGGAGCGTCCTCATTTTTTAAGTGAAAAGAATGAAATTTTTGAAATAACTGTTTCGTCAAGGTTTTTCATCAATACCTTGATTTTGCCTCAAGACCAGTCTTTTGGGGAGCTCCCTTACAGAAATGTTTGGCGGATATGACGCCCTCCTTAGAGAAGACTGTCGGGAAATAACAGCACGTGTGCTGTTGTGTTTGGGTGAGTGAGTAATGGATGACAAAAGCCATGTCTTCACACTAATGTCGGCAGCGAAGTTGCTGCATTTATGGCCTTGCTTTTGTTAAAAGATGACCGCAGTTAACCTACTGTCAAGTGTGTTTACCGTCTGTATCGACCTTTAAAAAAAACATACATTGAAAATGTTTTATAAATCAAGACTCAAGTGAGAAGTTATGACTAGAAATAAAGATGATGTAAACAAAATCTAAAAAACTTTTTATACGAGACAGCATAATAACACTATAAACTTGGGTGTTGGCTTGAAAAAAAATACAAAACATAACCTTGTTTTATTTGTTTGATATGTTAATATTTAATTAGATATTATTAAATTTAAAACCATGGGTATATTTGTAAGTTCCGGTTTTTTTTTCAAGCGAGTAATTTTAAAATTTATGTAAGGATGGATGAAATACGATCCTTAATCAAAATAATGTAGGTGTAGAGAGACCTTCATATTTCTATTATGTAGCATCTTGTCAGCATTGTAAATGTATGCACAAAACCTGTTTTTAAAATCAGGCAATATAAAGACGATGTATAAAGCTTTTATTCTAGTCGCTTCCACGATGTCAGCTAAAAGAATTTTTATTTGCCTTCTCGCGATTAACATATCCGTTGCTTTATCAGATTCTAAATTTGAAATTGAGGAACCTGAAGCAATTAACAGTAATCCAAAAAAAGCAAAGCACTTGGATGTAAACTACAATGGAAATACAGCTTCTAATCCAGAACAATTAAACAACTACGGTTTGGATGCAAATCAAAAAACCATCAATCCTAATCTGTGGAATGCTAACGATAATATTGGGAGTGTGAATCGAAATAATTTCGATGCATGGAATAATAATCAAAACAGAAATTACAACACAGGCTTCGGAATACCTCAAGGATCATATCCTTATCAAGGATCTTACAACGATTATTATTTTGGACAAAGAAATTCCTTTAGAAATGAATACGATATAAGGCAAATTAATAAGAGAAGACGAACAGGCAACAATAAACGAGTTCATATTAGTATAGATGTATTGGGTGATGAGCAAGAACCAGAGTTCGTGCCAGATGGGTTTCCACCTCTGGGAGGATTCCCTCCTTCATTTGGACAAGCTTCATCAGGAGGACAAGGAAGTGGCTGCCCAGCAGGTGAAGTTAGAATAAAAAATGGAAACTGTATTGTTGAACATTCATAGTGCCTCAGTGTTTATTAAAAATTTAGGAAACCTGAGTACCATTTTCTTACACCTTGTTATACTAAACATTTGCTTATGTAAAAATGTACTTAGTTGATGTGAGGAAAAAAAAAAGGTTATTTTTTTATACCTATATATTTTTATATTATGAATTTAGTATGATAAGACTATCAATAATCAAGCATGTAATTTTCTTGACTTTTTTACGAAGAAAATTATGTTAATACTAAGCTGTAATAATAATTTGTGGTCACCCTTTTGACATATATTTCAACTAATATAATAAATGTGAAAGTAAGCTTGTTTGTTTGTTTCACTTACACGCCTTAACTACTCAACCGATCATCATGAAATTTTGCAAACACGTTTTCAGGGATAGGTACAGAAAAGTTTTGCTCATAATATCTATAATTTTTTTAGGTGCAGATTTTTTTTTCAACATTAAGGCGATATGAAGTCGCAGGCAAAAGTTAGTTTAATTCATATTAAATTTATTTTCAAAGAGCAAGTAGTTTTCTTTCCGGTTTTCTTACCGGCAGTTTATTTTTTAACGTTAATTGTTTTTATCTATTTGTTTTATAAATATAAATAAATTAAATTAATACCTTTATTATGGAATTATAATAAATTAAAATTCAGAGGTCATTTCCATTAACATTTATTTATTCTTTTCTTAGCACAATATAATATATTCTCTAGTGATGTGATCATATATTATAATATGGTAATAATAATAAAAACGATAAAAATATTATAAGTACTTCTTCTTCTTCTTTAATGTCTTAGCTCCATCAGATCTTCTGCGATGATTTTGCCAGTGTCATTAGTAAAAATAGCAATTTGGAATAGCCTTTTTTTAAAATAAAAAAGACAAAATTGAAATTAAAAATCAAAAATAGCAGATCCCGAGACTAGTCAGTCAAAGTCAAGTCAAAAATCAAGTCTAATTTTTCTTAGTTTTCCAAAACAGGTCCGTCAAGTCCAAAGCAGTCAGGTCAAGTCAAATTATAAGTAAAAATGTGACAATGCTTATGACAAATATCTACTGTTGACATTGAACGTTTTCGACATTGAAATGACATTGAAAAAAAAATCAACTTCAAGACATCACAAAAATAAATTAGTAAACTAATCATGTACATATTAAAGCCACAAACTCCATCAACAAAAGTCTATGAATGATCTTTTAGACACTGTCCACTCTGCGATTTGGCTTAAAAATAAATAGAATATTTAAATATGATTAAAACAATAATAATAATCGAAAAAAAATTACCAATATTTTTCAAAAAATATTGATTCGCCTCTACAAATAATTATTTTGACGTGATGTGTGCTGTGACGAAATACAAAATATAAAGTAACTTTTCATATTTAAAGCACAAATTCACTGATTCCACCAACAAAAGTCTAAGAATGGTCTTCTAGACACTGTCCACTCGGCGATCTAGGCTTACCTCCAGGACATCCAGATCCGTATCCAGAAGATGCACCGGGAGGAAATCCTGTAGGTATGTTTCCGAAAGATGATATCCCTCCAAATTCAGGCTCTGATTCGTCATCAAATACATCTATGCTTATATGCACACGTTTATTACCATTTCTTCTTCTCTTATTAAATCCTCTTACGTCATAATTATTTCCAAATGTATTTCCTTGTCTAAAATTAAAATCATTATAAGGTCCTTGATAGGGAGGAATACTTCCAAAACCTGTGTTTGTGTTTGTATTTAGATTATTGATCCAACTGTCCGCAGGATTATAATTTGAGTTTCCAAAATTATCTTTCGGAATCGATCCAGGATTAAAATTGGCGGATTGTTGGTTTGTATTCCAATTGTTATCATTAAAGTACCCTTGGGAACCAGCAGATTCTTTGTCTAATCCTTGATTTGCAGTCCATGTTTTATCATTGAAATTCAGATTCTGATTTGTAGCAGCCGGAATACTGTCACTGTTGGAATTAACGACATTGTTTTTTCCATTTCTTTCAGCACTATCAACTGCAGAAGAGCCAATGTTTGTAACACTTTCATCATTTGTGTAATTAGGAGGTGGTAGAGCAAATCCTATACTAGACACGCTAAGTAAAAGCACTACAACAAATATATCCATTTTATATAACCGAGTAACGCCTTAATGAAGATTTAGGCGCGTTTGTATCAAAAAGGTTAAATTCAGGTCTTTTATATTGCCTGTTTTAGAAACTGGTTTTTCATCTTTGTTGTCAAGGTTATGGATAGATAAGATTTAGCATATTTTTATAGATATATGTATTGTGAAGTCAAAGGTCACTGAATTATTATTATTTGACTGTTTGATAAAATCTGTACATATAATAATTTGAAGTCGCTGTCTATCTGTCTGTATAACCGCTAACTGCTGCTGCAAGTGCGCTACCGATCGTAGAAGTATAGGATATATATAAGGGGTTATAAAGGGATAGGAAAATGTATATAAAATTCTAATATTCTAAGAAGATTTGTTTCTTTTTGTTTTAATATCGTTTCGAATTGTTTTCTTGTCCCAACTTATTTGACGCCTTGAAAGTTGAGGAAAGTTGTTTGAAAGTTACTATAAGTTTTCTTTAGAAATTTCTTGTTGTTAAACTTATTGAAATTCACATTGTAAATCACCTTTACTGTAATACTATACTGTTTTGTAACGAATTTTGGCTGAAGAAGCAAACAAAGCTATGTATACATCTTATACTATGTAGATAAGTACTGGACGGACACTATTTTTGGATAATATTTTTATTTTATTTTTCTAAAATAAAAGCAGACAAGCTATCTTTAATAACATAAGCTGTCTACCAGTGATATACTTTTAACATTAAATCAACAAAATTTTACATTTGGAATTCTATAAAAAAATATGTAATACCGGTTGACCTAGACCATGATTTAATAATTGTATCTGACACTTAGGAAACTTATCTGTTTGTCCATTTACACAAAGCTTCTTGATATTGTTGATTCTGGAGCAAAAAGATGGTATACAGCTCGTACGCCATATTTCTGCTCCAGGAAGAACTTTTCCTTCCTTCGTATTGATGACACAATGTTCAATTTATTGGTTTAACACGTGAAGTATATAATTTATTTTAGGTTATTGCTACTACACGCCTTTATATGTCCATAATTTCAAAATATATCTATAAAAATCATATCATATTGAAATTTCTACTTACATATTTTTAATAAAATGTAGACAATAAATGAAAACACTGTGATTTCTTGTGATTCATTGGTTAATAATTTAGTTGTAATTGAATTTAAAAGAGTTGAAAATGTTCATAAAGTTGGAGCTAAAGTAGTAGCTAAGAGTAGGAGCCAATACAAATTCCATTTTTTATTCTAACGTCACTCGATGGGCAATTAGATCCAAATCCTGGTGATGGCACTGGGGCAGTGGTGGGAAAGGGTAAATACATTGGAGGTTTTGTTGATAGTGTTTGTCCTAATTGTTTTGCTTGTCCTGGTTGTCTTAATTGTTCTCGTTGTTTTGGTTTTCCTTGTTTTATTGTTTGTAGTGGTTGTCTTTGTTGTCCTGGTTGTCTTTGTTGTCCTGATTGCCTTGGTTTTCCTGGTTCTTTTGAGTGTCTTTTTTGTCTTGGTTGTCCGGATCGTCCTGGTTGTTCTGGGTATCCTAATTGTCCTGTTTGTGCTGGTTGTGCAGACAGTCCCTTGGTTGTAAAATCTTTTATTGTCCTGGCTGTATTGAAATTTGTATTTTGATTATTATTAAATTTATTAAAATTATCTACAATCCCAAAATTAAAATTAATATTTCTCCAATTAGGATTGATTGATTTTTTATTTACATTCCAAGCCTGGTTGTTTAATTGTTCGTCTAATCTTGAACTAGTACCTGTCACAGAAACAACATTATTTGGATTTGCTTTTTTTGTATTACCGTTGATTTCTTCGCTATCACGCTCATCAATTTTAAATTTAGAAGCTGATAAAGCGATAATCGCGAGAAGATAAATAAAAATTATTTTAGTGCACATCGTAAACAAAAGAGTGCAATCAAATGTAAACGACTAGCGCTAAATTTCCATTCCTCGGCTTTATATATCCTTGTTTCTAGAATCAGGTTTCATTAATTGTTCATACTACATGCATAATTATATTTAGATATAATTTATTAAAATTTAAGCTTTGTTTTTTACACAAACTACATTTTTTACATATGTACAGTCGGCCGCATAAGTCGATTAACGCATTCAAAAGTGCAAAACGACTGAACACTCAACTTACTTACTTAATTACTTATTACGGAAGCTTTTTTACGATCGTTTGTGCGTAAAGTTTATTTTGTTCTCTAGTCGTGACAACGACTTATGGCGCGTTAAGTGTTTAATTGTTTTGCACTTATGAATGTGTTAATCGACTTATGCGGCCGACTGTACATATAAAGGTAAATACATATACATATACATTTTAAAGGTAACGAAACGAACGAACGTTTAGATGATTTCCTAAGTCAATCATAGAAACTTTTCCATTGTCTCAAATTTTATGTATGAAAATTTATCTGAATTTTCAGAGATATTGCGCCATTTACACAATATTATTTAAAAAAAGAACCATGTTGTTCTTTCGTGTTGATCGAATTATGAAAATTTAAATTTTATATAAGGAGTAAACTCCAGTCGTGTGTCGGAACTCACCTCAAGAACTCACACATAATTATTTTTTTTATCTTTTGCATGAATGTCCCGGACTGGACATATAAACTTTCGTATTTTTATAATATTAGTGCGGAATAATTTTAAAATAATAATAAACTAAGATAGTATAATTGAGATAATAATATGTACTACGTACTAGAGAAGACATGGCAAACAGATTTTTTGTAACACGAGTTAGAGCCAGCTGGCTCCAACTACTTTAGTTTGGTTAGCGCTACAGGCGAATACGCTTGTGTTCTGTGTTCTTTTTAATTAAATATGCCTTCATGTGTGCTGAAGTACTGTTCAAACAACTCAGGAAATACAAATAAAGCCCAAGGAATCACCTTTCACCTTTTGCAAACTTTTGCTTGAGATAGCTTCTCTAGTACATTATCTCAATGGATAGTATATTGTACAATTTTATTTTTAATATTACAAACCGTACTGTTGCTAAGAGTATCGCTAGTTCGGTATTATATTCCGGTGCTACTGCTACTAGGCGGTTTTTTTCTTTTCTTTTCTTTATGTATATTACGAATTTAATATGGTAAAACTATCTATTCCCGAGTATGTCCCTTTTTTTGTTTGATATATAGCGTCGGTTGCAGAGATCGAAGTATGCAAATTTAAGGGTAGACTTAGATTAATCGAAGGTTCCGACCCGAAGCGGCACAGAAGCAGGTGCGACCCGATTTTTGCTCTACTTTGACTAATTATATACGTCCCTTTGTAAGCACTTTATAAAAGTGACTTTTAAGAGTGATGGCAACATTTTTCGATACATTTTTTTTACTATACTTTGATCATATTTGTACTACTAATCATTTATTAGTAATACATATGATAATGTCAGTTGTATGTCCTTACGGCAATGTCAGCTTTTCATTTTTCTGAACAAACTTTCACATCAAATGTTATTTTGCAAAAAATAATCCTTATGATGAATCCTTTCGATCGGTATGATAAAGCTAAAGGGTAATTTTTTTTCTCGTATAGCGGGTCTGTCATCTGTCAGGGTCTTATCTTCGAGAAAATTTGTCCTAGATAGTTCTTTTAATGGAACTGTTACAAAAGTTATACCGCTTGCTCCTTTTATTTTATAATATTTTGAATTATTAATTACTAATTCAAGTAATCTTGAATATATTTTTTTTCTATAATATTTCAAAGACTTTCTTTCTTACGTGTAAAAAACTTTAAAGTTTCATTGGCCTGTCACCCAGTCTATAATATAATTATTAAGAGTGCACTAAAATCGATCTTCAAAATCAGTTCATTTATGAAAATACCCCTGGACGGCAGCAAATATTAACGTTGGAGGGTTAAATCGAGTCAAAAGTTGGAACTATTCCAGATCACGTTTTGCGGCAGCGTTTAAAAAGCATTGCGAGCTTTATTGCATCTGAATTGTATTCAAAAGGCGTTATTTCCCGTAACTGGATCTCTCCTAAGGTTATAAGAGATTCAACATTTTCACTATGTTCAACTGGAAATAACTTATGTAAGTATAATACTTAATCTTCATAAAGAACGTTTAATTATGTATTACCATCTAAAATAATGATGGCCTATGTCTGCGTACTTTTTTAAAATATAGCCTACTAGCTGGTGCCCGCGATGATAATATATTAATTTTAATGAATCATAATATAAATCTGTAAATTTAATACATTTAAAGTTACAGATTTTAATAAATTTGTAAGTAAAATATTATTTCATTTTAAACTATAAAATTTTGCAATAAGTAAATATTTAAATTCATTGATCATTGGATTGGATACTTCAGCCAGCACTTAAAAGTTCAGTGGCTATTGTTAAGAAATAAATGCTAACAAATTTAATATCTGTAGCTAAATGTGAATATGAGTCTGATAAGCTTTTGTGAATACAGAAGTGGTTTTCATAAATATTATATTATTATACTAGCTGGTGCCGGTGACTTAGTACGCGATGATAAATTAAAAATATAAAAGCAATTACAACGCTTGACAACTTGTTGCTATAACGCATTGGCCAAGCGTTAGTTACAGTTTTATATTTTAGATAATCCCTCGGGAACATTACTTTTTTCTTGGATGAAAGGTATCCTATGTCCTTTCTGGTGTCCCAGACATCGTGTATGCAAAATTTCATGGAGATCGGTTCAGTAGTTTTGGCGTGAAAGCGAGACAGACAGACAGAGTTACTTTCGCATTTATAATATTAGTAAGGATAGTAAGGAAGGATGTTTTGCATGAATCATGAAATTTTGCATACACGTTGTCAGGTGTACAGGAAATAGGGTACCAGAAAAATTAATCAGAGTGTATATTAATACTATAAAGAGGAAATATTTATTTGTTTGTTTGAATTGAATAGGTTCCGAAACTACTGAACCGATTTGAAAAATTCTTTCACTATTGGGAAGCTATATTATCAGCGAGTAACATAGGCTATCATCAATACTAATGATAAATCTGTAAGTGTATGTATGTTCCTCCATAACTCTTAAACGAATTAACCGATTTTCATGAAACTTGGTAGATAAACATTTAGAAGTACGAGACACGTGATAGGTTACTTTTTATCTTTTTTAACGCGGACGAAGTTGCGGGCAAAAGCTAGTATTTTGTAAAGTTACGCGGACGAAGTCGCGCGTACAACATCTAGGCAAAAAGTCAGTCACTGTTTTCACCAATGGATAGAGTGGTTCTCGAGGTTTTAGTATATAATTTACAAAGTTAGGCGGGCGAAGTCGCGGGCAGCAGCTAGTTGCTTGATATATTAAGCTGCTAACAAAATACCTCCATGTTTAGGTAACTGCGTTTCTTAAAGTTAAAGTGCCAAATTTGACACTAAGTTCGTCATATAGAATGTCGTAAACTGGGTTATGGTTTAACATGTGGGGTACAATAACAGTATATGGTGCAAAAAAGTAAGTAAAGTATGTTTACCTTTCTCTTACCCTCTTATATAATACTAGCTGGTGCCCGCGACTTCGGCTGCGTTGAAAAGTATAAAATTATAACACTTGATAAAGGCATCTGCTAAAAATAGCACTAAGCAGTTCTACCCATATCCGATAGATGGCGCTATCAAGTGTATCCCTGGCCAAGCAGCTAGTATTTACTTTTATTTTAGATTTCCCGTAGGAATGAAGCATTTTGCCGCGGTAAAAAGTAGCCTATGTTCATCACGGATAATGTCGGCTTCTAATGGTAAAAGAATTTTTCAAATAGGTCCAGCAGTTTCGGAGCCTATTCAATACATACAAACAAATCTTTCCTCTTTATAATTTTAGTATAGATAGCCTATGTTACCCGCTGATAATGTAGCTTTATATGTAGTTTCGGAGGTTATTAAATGCAAACAAATAAACAAACAAACAAACAATCAATTGTAATAATATATTATAATATTGGAGACATTCCGTCCTGCAAGTTCTCTATCACATGTACATAAGTTAGGCAATGCTATGTTCGAGACATTTGAACTCACAACAGCTGCCAGTAGTTCGAAGTGGTCTCAAACATGTTGAATAGAATGAGAAACTTAACTGTGGACATGAGCGGTCTAGTTGAATTTCATTTTGTTTTAGAAAATCGGGTAAAGATTTAGTACTAATTGTTATTTTTATAGACAAAAATATTTGATTGGTTTCGCTGCGCTCGACTAGATACAGCCGTAACTTGACAAATGCGGCAACATATACTACGCCGAATTCGGCGTACCCGAGTCAGTCACACTGCAAACTGACTGTGATGTTTTACATATTAAATTTTGGGCATAATAAAATGCCAATTTATGTAGTGAAACAGTATAATTAAACTGTGTAAAAAGCGATAATAGTGACGATGTTTTACATACACTACAATTAAAAGTTGCACGCATTCATGGAGCTATTGCTTTTAGGTAGGGCCGTATCTAGTCGAGGGCAGCGAGACCAATCATTTATCTTTGCTTATACATAGATAATTGTATAGTCTTCAAAATAAGAATTTGCAATGACCTCGTTGTTAGTTTCCTATTTTTTTTTTGCAAAAAATCTATACTGTAGCTACTATATATACTGCGAAATACCTATGGGTTTGTTTCCAATAAGTAAAAATAACGTGAATATTAAAACAATGCCTTATTTACTAGACTAACTTCGTAATAACAGGTCAAAATAAGTCATTAATCCAAGAAAACTCGTAGCTCCTTGTTTCAGACTCCATTAAACAAGTAATTCTTTTTAGAGGTTAAAAGGTCAATGTTGTAGATACTAAAATAAGTTACAAAATCGGCTCTCTTATCTAACTTATCCTACTGAACATAGCCAATTATCTTGTTAACAAAAAATTCGTGGAAATGAATTGTTTTTCTTCACAATTTATTTGTTAATCAAAGATTCTTCCTTTGAAGAAACAGCTCTTGGAACCAACCAACCATTCATTTATTCTTATTGTATTCCATACTAATAATTATTATATTGTACTTTCTACAGACTTCGAAAAAAGGAGGAGGTTCTAGATTCGACTGTATTTTTTTTTATGTTTGTTACTTACCTCATAACTTTCGACTGAGTGAAACGATTTTGATGATTCTTTTTTTGAGTTATGGAGAAACATACATACATTACAATACATACACTTAGCGGCACTTTCACCAACTCTCAAGTAGGCTAACTGGCATTTAAAGTCACTGGTAACCTGGAATAATGGAGCTGATATACCTTTGTTTGTACAGTAAAAGTCTTAAACATTAAAAAGAAAATAATAAAAAAAAATTGCCTATATCGAAGGACAGTAAACCGAGTGCATCATCATCATCATCATCATCATCATACTAATAATAAATGTGTAGGGGTCGGTCATGGAGTAATTTACTTTGTTTTCAGAAATATCGTAAATACAGAAGGCTCTATACATGACACTGAAACTAAATTGACTGTATGTATGTATGTTCCTCCATAACTCTTAAACGAATTAACTGATTTTCATGTTACTTGATTAGATAAACATTTAGAAGTACGGGACACGTGATAGGCTACTTTTATCTTTTTTAACGAGGACGAAGTCGCGGGCAACAGCTAGTAATTTAATAAAATTACTTGTATTTCGTGAAAGAGGCCCTTACAGATTTATTATTAGTATTTAATTGATGATTGATAAGTATAGTTTGGGTGACACTGTCGCGTGGTGGCGCCACTGTCGTCACAGCGATAACGATTAACGATGTGCTGTTGTGTTTCGGTGAGTGAGTAAGGGTTGCCAGAGCCCATTACTCCATCCCTCCCTTATCCCTTATCCCTTATCCTTCTATGGTCGGCAGCGCACTTGTAGCACTTATGGCGTTGCTTGTGTCACAGGCGACGGTGGCCACTTACCATCAAGTGGACTGTCAGCCTGTCTGTCGACCTTAACATAAAAAAAAAAATTAACGATGTCCGACGTTATCAATACTAATAATAAATATGTATGTATGTATGTTCCTCCATAACTCTTAAACGAATTAACTGATTTTCATGATACTTGATTAGATAAACATTTGGACGTACAGGACACAGACAGAGACAGGCTACCTTTTTCTTCTTCAACGCGGACGAAGTCGCGTAATGTTTATGTTGGCAATAATGATATAAATATTTATTGACATCTGCAGCAGCGGAACCATTTATGTGCTTAATTAAAAGTCGTCGCGTATATCATGAAACTGAATATTCATACAATATGGCGTCGTAGAGATGCTCATGGCCCGCACGTGATCCGGGTCGAAACGACCGGCTGAATCTCTTTACGAGTACACACCACAAACCCAGTAGGAAAACAAATAGAACAAGACTTAATAATAAGTTAAACGATATATAACGATATACTGTTCCCGAGTTATCGTCTAAACATATAGATATGAAACGCATATTATTGTATTTTACCATTCTTACCATTTAGCACGAAGATGCGGCTGCTTTTTAACAAAACTTTGTTAGAAAACATGAAATAGGGATTAGGCTTAATGTTTTGTCGATCAAAGATACTCAATATTATTTTACAATATCAAAATCGGACCTTATTAATCAAATGTCAAGATTTGTATGTTAGAAACATTGAGAATAATAGAGGTAAGGAGGTCTAACTCTATACATGAGAAAGTGTTCGTCGAATACGTCGATACAACTAGCTGGTGCTCGCGACTTCGTCCGAGTAGAAAAGTATAAAACGCCATCTACCGTATTTTGGATAGATGGCGCTATCTCCCGGGCCAAGCCGCTATTTTAGATTTCCCGTAGGAATGAAGCATTTTCTCGCGGTAAAAAGTAACCTATGTTTATCAGGGATAATGTCGGCTTCTAATGGTAAAAGAATTTTTCAAATCGGTCCAGTAGTTTCGGAGCCTATTCTATACAAACAAACAATCAAATCTTTCCTCTTTATAATATTAGTATAGATGGTTTCATGAACTACGAAACCAACCAATCATATCAAACACCAATGCTACACTAGCGCCATTCTGGTCAATTTGTGAGCCACTTTTTCAGTTTAACACCTATGTAAGTTGGTACTTCTTACTTCGGATCTCCAAGGTTGGAAAACTTAATTACGGACTGAAAAAGTCCAATCTCACACGGACGTAGGCACTCAAAGTACCTACGTCCGTGTGAGATTGGACTCTAAGTTTTGTTACTGCGTATTCCTATACTGTGTTATGAATGAGGGACTCTTTATTGCGTAACACAACGATGGTTTATTGTTCACGCATAATTATTATATGTCAGCCTTTACATTGTTTTCAACGTCATGAACTAGTTGATGGGATGAAAAGAGAGGCCGTCATAAAAAGAATTGTCTGATTAAAACCTCGAGATTACTTGGGATTAAATTTTGTATTTATACGTTTATGTCTGCTTGTGATTTCAGTTAATACGCGTTATCAGCGTAATAAAGTAATAATACCTAAATTGATAATTACGTCAGTTTCATTTTGTCGTTTCAAAGACATAATTAAAGAAGCCGATACAACACTATTCTCTATATGTTATAGGAGTCATTGAGAGATTAAATTATGTTCAACATTATTGAGGCAAGCTTAAAAAATACCCTTAAGCTGTCTTGACCTCTATGAAGTTGTGTAATGTATGAAGAGAACCCTAAATAATGAAATTATTTTTAAGAAAGAGAAATAATAGCAACGAAAATAAGGCGTTGCTATATCCATCAAAAATGGTGGGAGATGTAATCCCCAGAAATTTATTTGAACCACGTTTCAGTTGAGAGATAAGATTAATTGAAAAGTTAACAAGAGTTGTCCGACGCGTGGACAAGGTATGGTCACATTGGGAGCGAGTGATTTTCAAAATTTTCAACTATGGGATATGGAATGGCAGATATTATCATCAATCAATACTAATAATAAATCTGTAGGGGTCGGTCATGGAGTAATTTACTTTGTTTTCAGAAATATCGTGTATATAGGCTCTATACATGATACTGAAACTAAATTGACCATTTTTACAATTTTTTTCTGTATGTATGTATGTATGTTCCTCCATAACTCTTAAACGAATTAACCGATTTTCATGAAACTTGGTAGATAAACATTTAGAAATACGGGACACGTGATAGGCTACTTTTTATCTTTATTAACGCGGACGAAGTCGCGGGCAACAGACTAGTGAAAAATAATTACAAAATATAACAAAATGACTTAAAAGGAAACGATTTACACTTCTAAAGAATTTACAGTTATTGATGCTAGCAATAAAATCTACCATCAAATTTTTTTTTTATATTAGAAACTAGCTGGTGCTTGCGACTTCGTCCGCGTAGAAAAGTATAAAACGCCATCTACCGTATTTTGGATAGATGGCGCTATCTCCCGGGCCAAGCCGCTAGTATTTACTTTTATTTTAGATTTTCCGTAGGAATGAAGCATTTTCCTGCAGTAAAAAGTAGCCTATGTTCATCACGGATAATGTCGGCTTGTAATGGTAAGAGAATTTTTCAAATCGGTCCAGTAGTTTCGGAGCCTATTCTATACAAACAAACAAACAGTCAAATCTTTCCTCTTTATAATATTAGTATAGATAGTATAGACTACTAAGAATATTTTCACAAGAGTTATAAATTCACACCGACTTGATTAATAAATAGACCATTACAGTCAACAAATTATAATATTAAATTCTAGGTAAAAAATCTTACACTGTGACTGTGCCCTTATTTTGATAAATGTACCCTACATTTGTGCTATTTCATTTCAACTTAGCGTTGTATTTTAACTTTTTTTTAGTTAATTAATTATTATTAATGTTCAAGCTTAATTTGTGCAATTATAATTAGTCTTATGCTAAAATAGTAGCTTAAAATTGAATCTTTTTTTTTAAGTTTGGTCTTAAATTTGAGTTCATTCTTTTGCATTTCACTTTAGTGCTCGCAAACAACATACATTTGTAGAATGCATGAAAAAGGTGATTATGTACTTTTTAAATTTCTCTCCAAAAATTTATAGCTGATATAATGTGACAAAATGGACAAGCGTACCACTCCATTTGTAGGACTATGCGGCCATTTTATTATACAAATGTTTACTAAGCTGCAGACAAAAAATCATCTGGTTAGTAATCCCATCACTCACAAAAAAACACTCCCAATATATCACAATAAATAGGTCCTAAAAATTATTACTAACCAGCTGATTTATTGTCTGCAGCTTAGTAAAAATTTGTATAATAAAATGGCCGCATAGTCCTACAAATTGAGTGGCACGTTTTCCCAGTCCTACGCTTGGAAGTTTTTTAACTCCTTTAGCTATCTCTATCGAGAATTTTCGCAGTGGAAAAAGTTGTTCGTCTTGGCAAACTGAAGCTACTTACGAAGATTCAGCCTGTTAGTAATCAGAAAAAAAAATCTGAGGGATACTGGACTATTAGCCTGTCAATGTGTGTACGGTACGTGTGTGTGTGTGTGTGTCGAAAACTTTTGTTTTGAGACACTGGGGAATTTTGGAATAGATTGTTAGAGTAAAATTAAATTACCTATTTAATTTACGTAAAATTTCCGAGAAATACCACCTACGCAAATTATTGAAGCATTTAATATTTCGCTCGGAATACAAAATAAGTCGGGAACCAATTTAAGAACCCGAAATAAACACAGGTTAACTGGAAATTGATAAAAACTGTTTCGTCGGGAGAACCTCTAAATATTTAAAAAGCAATACCTTCCAAGTATTATAAATATGGATATTCCTTTTTACGTTTCAAATTACGTATTCTGTTCTCATCCATCAGTCAAATTTCCAACTTTCGCCAACTTTTCGCCAACTCCTGTGATTCTGCTTCGAAATACTGTACCAAATAGGTTAGTAACATTGATTCCTGGTGTTTCTGTGATTGGATAAGCTTTTTAGGCTAATTTTTTTAAAGATCTATGTATTTTTCGACTGACGAAAACGAAAAAAACATGGGATGATTGATTGTTCACTCACCGATTGTAGCGTATAACCACGCATAACTTTTTACAGAGTAGTCCGATTTTGATAATTCTTTTTTTAATGGATAGGGTTAACCTCGAAGTTGGTCTCGTATAAATTTTGAAAAAAAAAATCCTACCCTAAGGGTGGGAAAATGGGGATGGGAAAATTAAAAATTAAGCATGTAGTAAATATTACATTATAGCCACAAAAAAAAAACATAAAATAAAACTTTTTAACAAAAAATAAAACCGCCGAAAAATCTGAAAAGCATAAAATAATCTTATTATTTTACCTAAGTAATTTTGAGTCGGCGCCAAACAAGCAAAAATTACGTAAAGAGCAATTGATGCGCGGCAGCGACTCAAAATTACTTAGGTAAAATAATAAGATTATTTTATGCTTTTCAGTTTTTTCGGCGGTTTTATTTTTTGTTAAAAAGGTGTTTACTCTTTAAGAATCGATTTGAATATTCATCTAAGCCCGTAGTATGAAAATTTATGGGAGTAAAATCAAAATTGTTACACGAATGCGTTATACTTTTCAGTATATAATTTTCAGTACCTAGTGCCAAAATTAATAAAATATATTAAATTAATATATCAAATAATACATAGAAAAATATAGTTGTTTGTCAAACAATTCTTGACGAGTATAATTTTGTAATAAGAAGAAAAAAATCTAAAATCTTATCACAAGATAATAACAATACTTAAATTTCACCCCATTTTAAGTTTTTTTATGAAAAAATATAATGAAAACTATGAATTTTATGAAAACTATCTTTTACAAACTAGATACTATAAGATACAATTTAAATTTATTGATATTTTAATTGATAAATAAATATTTTGATTTTGATACAAACTAGAAAATTTAGTATCTGTGGTATTAAATACATGCAATGCCTCATCCAAA
The DNA here is from genome assembly GCA_918317495.1 of Synanthedon vespiformis. Classification (NCBI taxonomy): domain Eukaryota; kingdom Metazoa; phylum Arthropoda; class Insecta; order Lepidoptera; family Sesiidae; genus Synanthedon; species Synanthedon vespiformis. The sequence continues at coordinate 1,051,339 of OU906968.1, read as the reverse complement.
CTTTAGCAGATCTCTGCAAGAGATATTATTTCAAAATTTTCGAATGATTAATGCATTAAATATATAATGAACTGTCGAGATACGTTTGAACTGATAAAAGTTTTGGCGTAATGTAAACGTTGGCTCCCGGTTGCGAACTGGTGTGAAATGAGTGATAAAAATATTAAAATACTAGTTGGCGCCCGCGACTTCGTCCGCGTTTAAAAATAAAATCCTGTGTCCTGTACGTCTAAATGTTTATCTACAAAGTTTCATGAAAATAGGTTTATTTCGTTTAAGAGTTATGGACGAATATACATACATACATGCATACATGCATACATACATACATACATGCATGCATACATACATACATACATACATACATGCATGCATACATGCATACATACATACATACATACATACATACATACATACATACATACATACATACATACATACATACATAATGCATGCATGCATACATGCATGCATACATACATACATACATACATACATACATACATACATACATACATACATACATACATACATACATACATACATACATACATACATACATACATACATACATACATACATACATACATACATACATACATACATACATACATACATACATACATACATACATACATTAGTTTATTATTAGTATTGATTAATTTATTACTCTCAGTCAGGCACACGTCGAAAATGTGATTTGTTAAAAAAACAAACAACAATTAGTGAGAATTAGTGGCAGGTACAATCGTAGTCACAAGTGATGGAACCCTTAAGATCGTTTAATGAGAAAGTCATTAGAGGAGCGCGTGACCTGATTTCCATAAGAACGGCCCTTTCACTCCATTCTACTGGAAGGGGAGGATTAAAAACATATTAAAAAAAAAACTTATTTCCACAAAAAAAAAAATTTATTTATTTAGAGTCTAAAAGAATGAACCAAGTACATGTACCAGTCAATGTTGATTGCAATGTTACCTTTACTTATGTAAGTTAATCTTTTTAAATTTTACTATATTATGTACATATAATAATTATGGTGTAATTGTAAAATAAAAGAAAATTAGTATTGTCAGTGTACAATCATAAATGTAAGCTAATAAGTAACTAATAAATTAAATATTATAAAAAATTGGGCCCTATCGACAGCGACATACTCATTTTTTGTTGAAAGCGGACTAAGTGTCTGGCATCAGCTAGTATACATATTAATATTTCAAAATAAATAATTGTGTGTCCAATATTTTTGCAAATATCATCAGGAACACAAACTTGTTCCAATTGTTGGCAGTGTAAATTGTATTCCCAACAACGACTCGGCAAACTTTTTGTCGCAATCTACCGCCACTTCCATTATGAAACTATCCGCGTACGTCCCAGACGACTTCGTTACGTCCGTAATGGTAGCAATTTGGATGACATCCGTGAAACCCTTGATTCCAAGAGGCACTGATTACGAAAGATTTATCTGTGAGCTTTTCCAACACGAGCGGTCATTTCGCTAATAAAACATCTCAAGAGGGTGCCCCCTTGCATAATTTAAAGGTGGAAATGAGGCGCAGGATTGTCACGTTTCTTTGGATAATGTGTCTTAACTCCAATCCAGTAATTATGAAAATTGGACAGTGTACATAGCGTTCCACAGTCATAATTATAATAATTATTCGTATGGTGACAGTAACTGTCCTATATAAAATCTAATATTATTATTTCCCATTTTTCACACGAATATAAAAATAATATATTGTTAATTTGTTTTAATTATATGGTGTTGTTTTGTTCTTCCTTGTTTTTTTGTATTTTGGTGTATTTTTGTATATATAAATTTGTATAAAGTTTCTCTGTGTATATACTTAAAAATAGTATACAAATTCGTGGAAAATGTCTTTGATTGCAATAAAATAAATTCTTATTTCTATACTTCCTATTTTAGTATTATATTGTCAACTATTTTTTTTTAATACTATTGTAATTATTTTATTCGTTAATATATTAACGTGATTCTAATTACATACATCAATAATAATCCAATGTGTCACATCAGCCATCATAACAAGTTTCTTTTAGTTACCAACCTTACGGTTTTCATCGAAAATTTAAATTCCTTTAAAAAAACCGCTTTCAAATGTGAAATCTGTTTTTATTGGAATTATCTGGACGCCGATCGAACACACTTTGAATAAAGAACGCTGACGCGGCGAACGCGAGGCGTCCGCTCCATTCGAGAACCGGGGACGTCGTTTGCGAGCGACGGAATTTCATTTGTAGGCATTATTTTAGCACTTTTGTTTGTGAATGTACAATAGTTGGGACCGAGAATCGTACGGTTAACTATTCCTTGCATTTTTATTTATTACTAGCTGTCGCCCTCGATTTCGTCCGCGTAGAAAAGTATAAAACGCCATCTACCGTATTTTGGATAGATGGCGCTATCTCCCGGGCCAAGCCGCTAGTATTTACTTTTATTCTAGATTTCCCGTAGGATTGAAGCATTACTGGACCGATTTGAAAAATTCTTTTACCATTAGAAGCCGACATTATCCGTGATGAACATAGGCTACTTTTCACCGCGGGAAAAGGCTTCATTCCTACGGGAAATCTAAAATAAAAGTAAATACTAGCGGCTTGGCTCAGGAGATAGCGTCATCTATCCAAAATACGGTAGATGACGTTTTATACTTTTATATGCGGACGAAGTTGCTTGCACCAGTTAGTGTATTATATAACCGATAATGTATCACTGTTCTCTGATAAACTTCTAAACGTCTAACAATGCTAACTAACATCAAAACATCAAAAATCATAGTAGAGACTAGAGACTTAGTATTAAGTCAGAAGCAAAAAGTTTTAAAGACCCTTAAGACGACATCTCCAGATCTCATTAAGGTTCTTTGGTGTTAAATGAAAAGAAAACGCGTAATTCCTAAGTGTCGTTAGACGCTGAAGTCTTGAAGCGCTAAGTACTATAATAAATTAGTTAATGACGCCTTTTTAAATGCTCGGTCAGTAAATTGTACGTTCTGGTTACTATTTTTATTAATTTTATATTATTTTATGAGTAAAAAGGATCGATATATAATTATAAATAAACCACTAGCTGCTACCCACGACTTCATCCGTATTGAAAAACAAATATATTAGGCTGACATCTTTAATTTTAGACTAGCTGGTGAAAAGTACTTTCGCGTTGAAAAGTATAAAACGCGATCTACCGTGGAGCGGATCGCTAAAAATATCACCAAGCAGTTGTCATGTTAGTCGCTTCACCTGATTCTGGATAGATGGCGCTGTCAAGTGTATCCTGGGCCAAGCCGCTAGTATTTACTTTTATTTTAGATTTCCCGTAAGAATGAAGCATTTTCCCGCTGTAAAAAGTAGTCAATGTTCATCAGGGATAATGTCGGCTTCTAATGGTAAAAGAATTTTTCAAATCGGTCCACTAGTTTCGGAGCCTATTCAATACAAACAAACAAACAATCAAATCTTTCCTGTTTATAATATTAGCAGAGATACCCTATGTCCTTTCTGGTGTCCCAGACAACGTGTATGCAAAATTTCATGGTGATCGGTTCAGTAGTTTTTGCGTGAAAGAGTAACAAACGTCCATACATCCATACAAACTTTCGGAGTATGCAGTTCAGATTAAATAGTGAACTGTTTTGTAGTGCTAGGGCACACTGCACTACTTAATTTAGACAACCCGTCTGGTTGCAGTAAATAATTATGTCCTTACAGAAGAACACCATTAAATAACAGCATAATGTGCTGTTGTGACAATTTTCCTCAACCGCACTATGGTCGGCTGCGCGTGCGCAGTATTTGGGGCGTTGCTTGTGTTATAGGCGACCTTTTATTTTTTATTTTATTCTAACAGAATAAGTTCCGGCTAATCTATCTAAGTTCAGTTCCGGCTAAGATGTATTTTTCTTTGATTTTGGTCTTATTTTCAGTCTATTTATTGCTTAGTTGCTATACATGTGTTATCGGTCATCTCAATTTCTAATTTGTAGTTTGTTTGTGCCTTAAAATACATTGTGTTATAATACCTATACGCTTATATTGTAAGTTTTTTGATGTACTTACTTTTTAGTAAATAAATAAATAAAATATTTTTAATCTACGGCTAGTTTTATATATACATACATTCATACATCTCACACACTAGTTTTAACTTCAGCGTTAGAGCAATAAATTGGTTGTTCTGATTTACAAAGAAACTTTATATTGAACAAACTGTTGCTTGTGTTTACTTAATAAATTACTTTTTACTAGAATTTTTTGGCAACAAAAACAAAATTAATTATATAGTAACAACATCTATAATTAACCGGCACCCTTTCACCAGATAACAGTCAAAATCCGTATTGTAAACAAGGGGCCGGTAAACGTAATTAAAACTTTCAAAAGACGCCAAACAAAAAACACAAGCGAGTATTAAATTTTCAACGCGAACATAAAAGTACTTTTCAAACTTTCATATAAATCTTTTTGAGTGTTTTAGACTATTTATTTATTTATTTTATTTTAGGGAAATAAAAATAAATAAAAAAAAAAACTTAGCCTATTTTTTTTATAGGCCACTGAAAAATTTATCAGCCATAATGTTTTTTGTTTTCACTATGGAACTGTGGAACAGGTCAATATCAGTATCCTGTGATGAAATTTCGTTAAAACGTTTACACGATCGCGACATGTGTGTATTTTTCTTATAGTTTGTCTTACTAGGGACTACATGCAACAAAGAGCGATTTCTCAGATTGGTGTGGGAAATATTTAAATATAATTCAGATAGTAATTCAGAAGAGTCAATTAAACCCTTTACAATTTTCATCAAGTAGCAAATGTACGCGACAGTGTAAATATCGTTTAAAAAAGTGAACATTGAAAGTGCAAGGCCCGAGCGAGACGACAAAGCGTTAGACAAGGACAGCAAGTGGGTGACCCAAATCACCATCTTTGTCGTCTCGTCTCGGGTTCTAATAAGACAATTACAAGTGTGAAATATGTGTTATATAGTCAAATAAGAGTCATATTAGAATTAAATAGTTTTTAATTAGAATATTGTTGTACGTAGTAAGTAAATATTTAAAGAAATAATAAAGACGACACAGAGCGGTATGAGGAGAGGGGTAGGGACGCATTAGGCACCACTGGTGGTATACTCCAGTGGTGGGGAGCAACTTGTATAAAAAAGATGCGTTTTTCCCTACAAGCCACTTCACTTCGACTCGTCAAGCAAGAAACATAAGAAGAAACGTCAATCGCTCTTCGGATCCAACACTCGACATGGGAAGAATATAGAAGAAAATACTCTCCGTGAAGAAACAAGTGACAAGTAGTCGGTCGGCAAATGAACATAGAAGAAGTCGGGGAATAGTTACCGTGGGACCGCGAACTCAGCCCGCTCTGTGTCTATAGACCTATTTTTGGTGTTTTCCTCTAATCCCAGCAACAAGTACCGGAAACCAGTCCGGTACAGCAAATGTCACTGATGTTACGTCTATATTGGAGAGGTAGAAAATGACAGCACCTACATCTATTAATGTAATCGTGCTTATTAAAGTTCATCGTCAATACTAATAACAAATCTGTAAGTGTAGGTATTGTATGTAAAATAAAATGTCACATGTCACACGTTACCCGTTACAGGCTACTATATTCTTCAATACGTCATATCAATCAATCAATCAATCAATACTAATAATAAATTTGTAGGGGTCGGTCAGGTCAGTAATTTACTTTGTTTTCAGAAATGTCGTGTTTATAGGCTCTATACATGATACTGAAACTAAATTGACCATTTTTAGAAATTTTTTCTGTATGTATGTATGTATGTATGTTCCTCCATAACTCTTAAACGAATTAACCGATTGTCATAAAACTTGGTAAATAAACATTTAGAAGTACGGGACACGTGATAGGCTACTTTTTTATCTTTTTTAACGCGGACGAAGTCGCGGGCAACAGCCTAGTAATAATAATAAAAATGCAGTTACAAGCGAAATTAGCGGAAACACACCACGTTGAAAGTTAAAGCCGTTAACCGGTTGAACGCTTGTCGATATCCGGATTATCTGAATTTAGGGCTTGACACTAACATGGGTCACATTTTCTGGGCGGACGCGGAGACCCTTTACTCAGATAGGGTAAATGATCGCCCGTGCATTGGAAGGGTTAAATTTTTAATGACTTCTCCTATCACACGAGACGGATCCTTACCGAATATTGATGGCCGGGAATCTGGGAAGACGTGACATAAATAACCTTATGATTTAACTTTTTGAAGTGAAAGCTTCTATAGCCGCGTTATACGACTTTGGGTAGGGGAAAAACGTATCGGTTCGCGTCAGCAACATGCTAATGCTCACAGTTATGCGCGCGCAGCTGTCTACGTACGCGTTCGCGCCAACACATTGCATATACCCGAATGTATGTGTGTGCGTTGGACGCTCAGTTTTAAGTTTTCACTTCTGTCGGCAGTCCTCATGACTGCCGCCATTCTTTTTTTATTACGCTCTTAATATAGCTATGACGCCACCTTTCAATGGCTACGTAAATTTATCTATAGCAATATAATTATATAAACCGAAGAGTTGGTTTGTTTGTTTGGTTGTACGCGTTAATCTCAGCAACATTGACATACTCGTAATATTATGAAATCATTGCTCAGCAACTACTGGTTCGAATTGAAAAGTTCTGTTTGTGTTGGATAGTCCATTTATCGAGGAAGGCTATTAAGCTATAGAGAACGCGGACAAAGTCGCGGGCATTTTATAAACATTAATTACCGAGGACATTTATTGAAACAAGTCAAATGACGAAGTTGCTGCTTTATATATATTGAAATCGAATGAGTTTATAATGTTTGCTGTTTAGAATGTTCTATCTAAAATTTATTATAATTTCATGCAAAAAATCATATTAGGTACGAAAAATTGTATAAAAATATCCAAAAAAATGCATTGGATCAAAATTAATACCAGATCCCTTAGCATTAGAAATTCGACTAATAACAAGCTTAAATGACAACCAATAAGCATAAGAAGAAAAATTATATATTTTTTAAAAACTTATAAGATAAGATATTGATGTCTTTTGTGGGATATTTTATAGAAAAAAAAATATGTCAATAAAAAATATTGCCACGTAACGGTTACAACTGGTATGAACAAATGTTCGCCTCATAAAAGGTGAGGGAATTGCAAGTCATTTCCCTGAATTTTTCATCGATGGAAAAACCCTTATCGAATGCGGGGTCGCCTTTGAGGATTTGCAGAATTGACGAAAAAAAGGTACTTACCTATTACCTATATTTTGATGTGCTGTAATTTTGTGAAACCTAACTTTCTAGATCATCGATTTGAAAAATTCTTTCACTGTTGGGAAGCTATATTATCAGCGAGTAACGTAGGCTATCTATACTAATATTATAAAAATGAAAGATTTGATTGTTTGTTTGTTTGTATAGAATAGGCTCCCAAACTACTGGACCGATTTGAAAAATTCTTTTACAATTAGAAGCCGACATTATCCGTGATGAACATAGGCTACTTTTTACCGCGGGAAAATGCTTCGTTTCTACGGAAATCTAAAATAAAAGTAAATACTAGCGGCTTGGCCCGGGAGATAGCGCCATCTATCCAAAATACGGTAGATGGCGTTTTATACTTTTCTACGCGGACGAAGTCGCGAGCACCAGCTAGTATTTTATAAAGCTACGCGGACGAAGTCGCGTGCGACAGCTAGTTTTAAATATAATTAGTGTAAACCGCTTAAAAATTTGTCCAATCACAAAGTCACATTCCAGAAAGGACTGTCAACGGAGCTTTATATATATTTTTATTTTGAGGTCGACAGATAGACTCAAGACTCAATGTCCACTAGATGGTAAGTGGCTACCGTCGCCTGTAACACAAGCAACGCCACAAGCACAAGTTCTCTGTCGACCACAGAAGGATTAAGGATAAGGGATAAGGAAGGGATGGGGTAATGGGCTCTGGCATCTCTTACTCACTCATCGAAACACAAAAGCTCATATGCTGTTATTTCACCGTGGTCTTCTGTAAGGTTGCGGTTACTGCTGCTATAGATAACTGGCTAAAAAAATAGTAGAAATTTCACCAAAACTAACAAGCGGAGATTTGAAATTCTGGACATTTTTGAATTGAACTTTTTCACCTCAGAACACCAAACGTAATCAAATATTCAAAACAACTTGAAGACTTAAGTTTGTCCAACAAAACTAATTGCAAGACAAATATAACTGCCGACAAGTTAAATTTGATTGTTAACAATTAACTGAAGATAATAGATTCCGGGATTGGGTCCGAATGGCCGAGTTGGGACTGCCTTTAAGTTTTGATGGTTTCGTTAAATATTCAGTGAGTCCAAACATCGTTAGTTTGTGGTTAAGTTTCAATGTTTATTTACATTTTATATTGAAAATGAAGCAAACGGAAAACCCCATGGGACAAGAAATTTTGTACTGGTAAAGTTGGCGGCGCATGTGGAAACCAATGCGCAATGTGGTTTTTTCATCGTGTAATCCTCTTTATCTTTATCCTACAGTAGCACTACTATGAGTTTATGACGACCGAAATCGCTAGCGAGAGATGAGCGAGAACGTAAAATATTTGTATGAAAAATTGTACAGCGCCTCTAGCGGTCACTCAAAGAACTAAAACCGGTAACATGAGTTGCGTAAGTGAAAAACCTATCGAATGTAGTCGCTAGCGACCATTACCGACTAACGTTTAATTTGACATTTCTATACAAAATCGGTACCATGAGTTACAAATTTGACTGATGCTCTCGAGAAATACCGTAACGTTAGTAGTAAAATCATTCACTAGCACATTGAAGGGTGAAATGTTCGTTATCGACAGAAGTAAACTAACGTAAGATTTCGATAGCAACTCATGGTAGTGCTACTGTAGTCTGACATTCTAACATGAGACTGTCTGTCCCGCTTTTTCAATTTTTAACATTGTATCACTAGATTTTATATCAACCAGTACAGTCTCCTCAAAATAAAACTATGCCCAATAAACATAATATATCTACTAGCTGGTGCTCGCGACTTCGTCCGCGTAGAAAAGTATAAAACGCCATCTACCGTATTTTGGATAGATGGCGCTATCTCTCGGGCCAAGCCGCTAGTATTTACTTTTATTTTAGATTTCCCGTAGGAATGAAGCATTTTACCGCAGTAAAAAGTATCCTATGTTCATCACGGATAATGTCGGCTTCTAATGGTAAAAGAATTTTTCAAATCGGTCCAGTAGTTTCGGAGCCTATACTATACAAACAAACAAACATATAAACAAATAATCAAATCTTTCCTCTTTATAATATTAGTATAGATAAACCAGTACAGCGTTCTCAAAATAAAACTATGCCCAATAAATACATACACCTACTTATATACATTTTTAGGCGTGTCAAGTAGCCCCCAGAAGCCTCGCTAATCCGTCGTCGCACTGAGAAATAGGTGGGATTTGCGTCCCGCCGAAAAAAAAACATCGAGATCCATGACTTAAGACTCGTGAATTAATCTTCTTGAGTTTGGAGTACACTTAACGAAGTTGAGCTGGGATGAGGTCAGATTTATCTCTGCTTTACACCGGTGTTCTCAACTTAAATTGCTTATAATATTGTGTTGTGTTGTTTGAATTAAGTCATTCTTTATGTTACCTAATACCTATGTTATCCAACCTTACTAATATTATAAACTAACTGGTGCTCGTGACTTCGTCCGCGTTGAAAAGTATAAAACGCCACATACCGTAGAGGGGATCGCTACAAATATCACCAAGCAGTTGACATGTTAGTCGCTTCACCTGATTCTGGATAGATGGCGCTGTCAAGTGTATACCAGGCCAAGCCGCTAGTATTTACTTTTATTTTAGATTTCCCGTAGGAATGAAGCATTTTCCCGTGGTAAAAAGTAGCCTATGTTCATCAGGGATATTGTCGGCTTCTAATGGTAAAAGAATTTTTCAAATCGGTCCATTAGTTTCGGAGCCTATTCTATACAAACAAGCAAACAATCAAATCTTTCCTCTTTATAATATTAGTATAGATGTGAATATGAGTTTGTTTGTTACGCTTTCAAACTTCCCTTTCCCGTTTATCCTTCTATTCATTACTGAAAACAGAATCAATATCGGTTGACCAGTTTTGGAGTCCATAGAGAACAAATATACTTACATTGATTTTTACATATAACTAGCCGCTGCCCGCGACTTCACCCGCGTAACTTTGTAAGTTATATAATAAAACTTTCCTCGAGAACCACTCTATCCATTGGTGAAAACAGCATGGAAATCGGTGCAGTAGTTTTTGAGTTTATCGCGAAAAGACAAACAGATAGACAGACGCCGCGGAGGACTTTGCAAGGAAGAAGATAGATAATCGCTTGGAAACTGTCGCGACGTTCGCCAGGTTCTCCCACGGGAAAAAGTCGCAAACATTATGTAACTTCGAAATTAAAGGGGAGATTTCCCGATGAAAACATCAAATAAACCGTTCCATGTTTAAACAAGATAACTGGGTGTAATTGGTTCCGAGGTCAACTCTGAGCCTTGAATAATATTACAATTTTCTTATCAATAAATTCGAGTCATTTTGGCCGGATACGAGGTCAGATGTTGAATTAATTTCACATTTTGAATGTGGACCGTTTTTTTTTAAATAGTCTTTTAAATTTTCTTAATATTCATGTACATTTTTTTTTTAATTATGTCAATTTAAAGGGCTTTTGCTTTAAGAAATATGAAAGACACTAAATACCTATGAGTATAAACGCAACAAAAGCTCACATAGCGCCTCTTTCACCAACTACAGGTAAAGTTTTGATTAGTTACTTTTAAAGTAAATCTAATTGGCGATTAAATGCTCAGAGTATATTGTGTCAATTTCATTGAAATCACCCTTGCTACTTGAAGATGGTGAAACTCGTACGCTTTCTTACCGGCGACTTTAAATGATGATGAAGGCGTTTTTAACATACATATTATAAATACAAATCAATACATACATAAGTACAAATACAAACATCCATGACACAGGTACAAAGGCTCAAATGTTAATGCATAAACATTTGACCCTAGCGGGATTCGAACCCGCGACCGTTTGGTTAACAGCTAGACTGACTAGCCACTAGACCAAAATATGTGTCGTCATAAATACAGCGTTGTCACGCCAATATTTATGAAAAATATAACATTTATTCAGCGTTTTGATGTTAGGTGCAGGTTGTTTTTATGTTAGTAGACAGTAGACAGGCTTATGGCCCACTTGATGTTAGGCGGTAACCACCATGCAGCAAGTGTGCTACCGACCACAGTGGGGTTAAGGGAAAGGATGGGAAACTCAACAACACAAGTGCTAGATAAAGGCGGGAATCACACCCGCATAGAATGAATGAGGACGAATGAAAGAAAGAACAAGGATGCAGAATAAAAGTGCGAGAAGAATAAAAGCGAGAACTGGCATGAATGAGAAGCAGACATAGGCTACGACCTCGAGTCGGAGGGATTCGCTATAAAAAAAAAAAAAAAAAACACAAGTGCTGTTATTTCATGGTGGTCTTCTGCAAGAGGTTGGTTATTTATTTATTTATTTAAAAAGGCTTACCAACTAAATACATACTATATATCACTATATACAACACTACAGAAAGGAATATTACAAGTATGAGTTTAAATTAAAAAGGAAAGGACAACATTATATATTTAAAAATATTTAGAACAACCTACATATTATTATAACCAATCAATAACATAAAATTAAATCAAATCAATACAACAATAATATCAATGAACATATCAATGAACAAAAGAGAGAAAAAAAAGAGAGAGAAAAAATTGAATAATGATAAAATAAGAAAAAGAAAAACATATTATACTACATAATTATATTATATTATATTATACTGGTTATACTGACACCAGACTGAGAAAATCAGTATGCCCTGAATTAAACGAAGTTATTTTCCAATATTGGTCCTGAATAGTTCTCACGCTCGTTCAACGTGTCTTTAAGTCGACTTCTATGTGTTTTATATTCACCTATCAATATTAAGTAATTTATTGAATTCATATTATTTCATAGGACACGTATATTCAGCAATAATATGAATTCGTTTCGAGAAAATCACGTCGAATTTCGATTGTCAAAGTTATAAACTACTCGACATAAAATAAGACGCTCCTACATCGAGAAACGATATTACAACGATTTTATATCTCTGTAAAAAACAGATGTCTCAATATTTTACAATGTACAATGTATTGACCATGTCGTCTCATGTAATAAAATAATAATAATAACACATTCATACAGATAAAAAGTGCTGTTCCCAAGGGATCATTTAAAAATAAAAATGAGAATTTAACGCCTGACTAAAAGTAGAAAAATATTTTTTTTAATAAATGCAGCGGACGAAGTAGCGAGAGAAAGTTAGTAAAACGTAAGATATTGAAACGATAAACATTGTTGACAAACCAAATTAACGAAAGAAATAAATACGAATTTATTAATTGATCGCAAGAGATACAAGAGAAAACATAATATGACACTGACACACAATTAAATAGAAACGAACGATTATAAAATACATTCAAAAATATACAAAAATAGAACGTAACGCATACCGTGTGACAATTCTGATTTTACTTCCATAAATTTTCATACCCGGGCTTATATGTATATGAAATCGATTCTTAATGAGTAAACTCCAAAAAACAACATAATATCGTTTGTCATAATAGTTACTATTTTGCCATCACTTACTTTACAACCTTGCTAAAGGACGTGAATTTTTACGATGCTTTGTCGGTTCGCAATAAATAGTAAACGAAAGATTGACATGACATTATTCCAGCTAAATACTTTGAACTTTGTGACTTTTTTTCGAACAAAAATTTACTTATTTTTAAAAGAAAATTGTTATTGGCGAAGTGAAAAAGAGAATCTTTAAAGTCCTTTATAGTTTTTATATGTTTATTATTTCACGAGCCCCTTGATCCTTGGTCGAGTGGTGTTAACGCTCTGTCTCAGGAATCCCGGGTTCGATTCTTGGCAAGGCCATTTTGGAAAAGAACTTTTGATACTCTGGATCTACTCTGGATCTGGCAAGACCAGAACATGACTGCAAAACGCAATGTGCTCACGCCGTTTTTGCGTAGGACGTAAGGGGTTGAATAAACGGAAGCGTTAATCGTTCGTCAAATCAAAGACTCGAGAACTATTTTCGTACTTGATCTACACCAGCGTTTTAGTAGAGACAAGCGATAAAAAAAACTAAGTGAAATGATGGACGAAATTTCCTTTAAAATCACATACACTTATGGGTGTACTCCTCTTTGGCAAATACGCAATAATATACTGAAGATGCGGAAAACATAACGGTCCCATATCGCTATTACAGTACGCAGAACCAACAAAGTAAATACCCAGAAAATTTCCACGCCATAAACTGTCTAAATAAAATCATTTCAGAGCTCAAATAATTCAGATTAAGTTGTGGCTTAGTTACAGAATTTAGTCAACTGGCATACGTCCAAGAGAGAACTGTAATTGTAATGGCATATCTTAAAGCGACACCCAATCTTATTTGGACCCTAACCCTTTGATGAAAGGTTGAAATTATGTTGCTGGGGACAGAATATACGCTTTTTCGGATTTGGATTGAAATGTTGACCTACACATTTGCATATACATAACACTTACAGTGCATACATGAGTGACTCGTGAATGTGCTGTCGGAACAGAGTGCGAAGAATGTGCGTTTTTGAGGAAATATAAATGCGTAAATAATTTCCACATCAGTGTATTTAGGAGGTAGCAGAAAACGATGCAGGCTTTTCGCATATTTAAACCTGGGTCAACGTTTAAACATGCACCAATGCTTTTGATTAAGTATATGTAAGACAATATTTCTAATCACTACTAATAATAAATCTGCAAGGATTGGTCATGGAGTAAGTTATCATGAAACTAAATTGACGATTTTTAGATTTTTTTTCTGTATATATATGTATGTATGTTCCTCCATAACTCTTAAACGAATTAACTGATTTTCATGAAACTTGGTAGATAAACATTTAGACGTACAGGACACAGGATAGGCTGCTTTTTCTTTTTCAACGCGGACGAAGTCGCAGGCACCAGCTAGTACTATATATATCGCAGGCGATAATATCGCCTACAAATCATGACATCATTTTAGTGTTTCAGGGCACCCTGCACTTATTAGTCATGAATGGGGAAGTCCATCATCAGATGGCAGTAACCTGAAGTAAACAATACGTGTTCTGTTATGTTTTGGAGAGTGAATGAAGAATGCCAGATCCCATTTCAAGTTCCTTATCCTTTATCTCACTTGAAACATATTACGTTGCTTGTTTGAAACATATACCTAGGCAATGGTAGCCACTCAGGCAAATTTGCTATCAGTCTGCCTAGACGAAATTTGCTGAAGATATGTAAATGATTGGTATGAATGAAACAGGATTAGAATGTCTTAAAAGACTAGCAATCTCCTAAAACATGTAGAATCCTGTCAATACGCATGGGGCTTTCATAGTAGCCCTCTTTCTCACACAGAGAAGCCTAGGTCTAGAAGTGGGACATAACATAAGTAAATACATACATGTGAGCGAATAGGTTTCGAGAAACGATCACGTTTCTCGACAACTTTCGCCCTTGATCTAGTGAACTGAATTTCTGAAAAGGGTTAACCGAGATTCTGTCAGCCATTATTCCTACGATACGTCATCATCGATCATTATATAGGTTGGACAAATTAGTATCGTATCAGATTCCTTTTGTTCCAAATTTAGGCTTATTTTAGCTTTTAAGTCTTTTAAGTACGGAAAATATTGAACGAATGGCAGGTGTATACCCAAGTATGATGTTCGTCCGACCCGAAGTAAAGGTAAACGCAATTTTGATTGGAACTAGTTCCATAATCATGTACTATTGGTTGAATCATTTACTTTGTTAACACTTCAACAAATGGTCAGTTATCAGGCTACTTCTAATCAAAATTATTCTAAAATTCTTTCCGAAGTCTCATAATAACATGATTTTCAATGTTTAGTATATAGATTGCAGCGTCTAAGTATCTCGGCGAAGTTGTTAATGCCAATATTACTAAATTTCGAAACTTACCTTGTGTTTCCCAATAGTTATTCGAATGTGCAACATTGGATGTGGAGCCTTACCTTAAAAGTTTCCAAATTGTTTGCTTTTTACTCAAGTGAAAGACATTATCACTTATAATTTAAATTTCATTTTAAGGAGCTTCTGTAATCTGTGATTTATAATTTGAATCTTTTAATTTGTTTATTAAGCTTTAGAATTTTTATAGAATTTAGAATTAATTTTACACGTAAGTAAGTGTTTTACAGCTTCATAGTATATGTGTTCTGTTAAGAGGTTTATCTCAGTTGGATGACAAACATCCACATTAACATTAACATTTTTTATATATTACTGTAATTAAGGGTATAACTAATTACTGTTATACTTCTAAAACTAGAAATAATAATTTCGCCCTTCATTTCTAATTTATACTTAAAACACATATTAGGTTGTTCGAAAGTGTCTTCATTATAAACTAATTACACAGCAAAGCCGACATGTTTTAATTAACCTAGTGACGCCTTACAAATACAGTCATTTGTGTAATAATGTGCCATTATATTGAAAATTATGTCGCAGATTTCAATATTTAGTGATGTTCCTGAGGAAATTTTCCGAATTTTACTTAGATAATTAAAACTGAACAAATGAATCTTGATTGAGGGTCATCTTCAAGGACATGTAGTATCAATAGACTTTAACGAGGGCCAGATTTGGAAATGAGCTTTTCATAGTTGTCTCTGGTTTGGATCTAGTATGATGTTTGCTATCATCGTTAGAGCTAATATTTTATTTTTAATCCATACATGCCTGCGTTTCGCAGTTATTTGGGCAGGTCGACTGGCATTTTGCAGCAACCACCTCCACACAGAAGATCACCGTTAAATAATAGAATGTGTGTCGTACCGTTTTAGTGAACGAGTAAGGTATGTCAGAGCCCATTTCCTCATCCGTAATTCTACTATGATCGGCATTGCAGCACCTGCGTCGTTGCTTATACTGTGTCACATGTGCTAACGGTAGCCAACTACCAACAAGTGTACCGTCGGCTTGTCTATCTACTTTAGCATGGAAAAAAGGGGACCGTCAGCAGTGTGCCGAACATTTAATAAATAACTCTATTTAACAAAAAATAAACCGACTTCAAACCGTTTTCTCATGGACGCTATTGTCAGAACTGGACCAAATTGAAATGGGACCACACGGGAAGCACTAGCTTTCAAATAAAAAAAGAATCATAAAAATCTTATCACCCAGTCGAAATTTCTGTGTAAAACATAAAAAAAATACAGTCGAATTGAGAATCTCCTTTTTTTTGGGAGTCGGTTGAAAAGTAAAAAATACGAAACCATGAAAAGGGCATGGATATTTTACTAGTCGATTTCCCAAGAGGGTGAAACGTTGTAATTAAAAAACCTTAAGATAGGACATAATATTTTGTTTATAAGAAGGTCTCTTACAAATGGAAGAATGACATAGATATATTATCTTAATAAAGACATCCAAGTAAAGTAGCAGTTAACACTTAGTATGTAATAACTGCCCCAAATTCTGTCCTCTAATTAATTCTCATTCGAACCCATTTACTTCGTCTCGAAATGACAGCTGTACACATCACTCGAGATAATTGAACTAATTTAGCATTTCAACAACCATCGACAACACTATAGACGGCTTTCATCGTGAAATATTTTCTTTTATTACTAAAGTAAAATTCTAATTACGTAGACGGTTTGTCTTTCACTATGCTAAAAAGAATTTTCAGTAAACTTGAGGACCCTAATAAGCCTTTATTAGGGCCGAATATCAAATCACTCGAGTTCTGGGGATTGTTGTTACCAGAGAATCGTTGGAAGAGGTATTTTTATTTGTTCATGCATTTATCTGTAACAGTTTTCACAGCTACTGAATGTGTGGATGTCTGGTTTGTAAAGAACCATTTGATGTTATTACTGAACAACTTGAAGATTACTATGCTTGCTTGCGTTAGCGTATGTAAAGTGTCAACTTTCCTGTATTGGCAGAATCACTGGAAGAGCGTCATAGATTATGTCACTGTTGCTGATAAGAATGCCAGAAATACCAATGACGATTCCAATAGAGAGATTATTGACAAATACACCAGATATTGTAGGAAAGTCACAATTCTTTACTGGTGCTTGATGTATACTACTGTTGTAATAGTCACTTTTCAGCCTGTTTTTAAATATTTTCACTCGCCAGTCTATAGAGCTAATGTCAGGAATGGAACAGACACGTACCTGCAAGTAGTAAGCTCTTGGGTGCCGTTTAACAAGAACAAAATACCAGGATATTTGGTTGCATCGGTGTATCAAACATTTGGGGCAGTTTACGGTGGCGGTTGGATAACCTCTTTCGATACTAACGCAATGGTGATTATGGTGTTCATGAAGGGAGAGTTTCAGTTGCTCCGAAGAGATTGTAGTAAAATGTTTACAAGTCCCAATTACCAAGTAAACGAAGAGAGTTCTCTCGCAAAGTTGAAGGCATATCAAGAGAGACATGTCAAATTGGTGAAGTAAGTAAGACATTATCGGTTATATTAATTTAATTCCGTACACAAATATTTTAAAATATTTCTTTATCCTAACAATGTTGGGAGCACTTGCAGCAGTCATAATGTTGCTCGTTTTCTCAAAGAAGTCTCAAAATAACCCACAAGATTAGATAAGGGAAGGTCTAATATTCCTTTCACTAGTAGTATAGAACCTTTCTATTCTTCCATGGCCTCAAATATATCAAGATTCATTCCCTTTGGTTTTACTTGTATCGACTTTACATTATATTATAATCATTTTATAATATTTTATTATAATTATATTAAAATAATTACGATTTCTTTTATTTCTAAATAGAACGTTTAAATGCTGAGGATTTTGAATAAATAAATAAATAAAATTAATACACAATCAGTGAGCCCTATACGAATTAAATAAGTGTCACTGAACTTTATCCAAAATTAGTACTCTATAATCAATGTTCAAACATTTTTCCTCACAATTATAACGTTAAAAAATTTGAATTACAAACAAAAGAATTCAAACAGACAATTACACAGTCCTATCTTAAACTTCCAAACCGTATGTGAAAGTACGTGAGAAATTCTAAATTAACAGCCGAAAAGTCAATTTAACTTGTTCAGTTAACTTAGAAACGTACGGTAGTACGATAAATACCTTTTCGGTTTGTTTATGACTTTCGCGAAGAGATTCCTTTGTAAATTACTTGATATAAAGTTGTTAAGTGTTTTCACTTTATTCTAAAGAATTATTTATTAAAGTGATACTTCTTTAGAAGGGCTTGGCCAGTTTTTTTGTTTGGATGATTTAGTTTAATGTTTACCCCCAACATTAAATTTAGACCGACATTCGATAGGCGACAGGTGTCTTGCTCTCCAACACTGAAGGTTGGCTATCAGCTCTAAAAACTTATGCCTGTTCCGAGCCAGAAAGAACAAATAGGATATCCCGGTCCATTCCCTGATGTTACGTAGCCAGGATCCCTTCTATTTTTCCTATCATTAGTTAATAGCGAAGTTAACGTAGCTCTACGAGCTATGGAAAGGGGCTATGCTTGGAGTTATGATACTAGATCGAATCAGAAATGAGGAGATCTGTGGACAAACGAAAGTTACGACACATAGTACGGAAAGCCGATGGCCGCTGGCCAGAAGGCTCTCGAGTGAAAGCCACGGACCGCAAGCGCAAATGCAACTTATGATGTCCACCGGTACCACAAGGTAGACAGAAGTCTACCTTATTTAGGCCCAGGTTTAGATATGTACTTAGGTTCTTTATCAGAGTCATAGGTCCACAATCCTTTTCTGATCAATATTTATTTAGTATGCATTTTTAAATAGGTACTGTAAATATAAACATAAATATGTGTCTTTATAAAAGTTGCTATAAAAGTTTCGAATAGTATTAAATATGTTATAAAAATATGTATATGAATATGAATAAATAAATAATTAGGTGAATAAGGTCCCTTGCTTCAGCAATGGGAAAATGTATAACTGAGAAAACTTATGTATTTTGAATTTTACTATCACACATAAGTTTGCAATTTTTTTACATGAGTTTCTTTTACATAAGTCCTGAAAATGGCCGCGGGTGGACGGTGAATCCAGACTGCTTCTTACCGGTCCTTTTGGAAAATTATGGGAGAGGCCTATGTGATCACGCATAACTTTTGACAGGGTGGTCTGATTTTGATAATTCTTTTTTTATTTGAAAGGGTATACCTCGAAGTTGGTCTCGTATAAATTTGGAAAAAAAAAAGTCCTACCCTAAGGGTGGGAAAATGAGGATGGGAATATTAAAAATTAAGCATGTAGTAAATATTAGATTATAGCCACAAAAAAATATAAAATAAAACTTTTTAACAAAAAATAAAACCGCCGAAAAAAGTGAAAAGCATAAAATAATCTTATTTTACCTAAGTAATTTTGAGTCGGCGCCAAACAAGCAAAAATTACATAAAGAGTGATGCGCGGCGGCGACACAAAATTACCTAGGTAAAATAATAAGATTATTTTATGCTTTTCAGTTTTTTCGGCGGTTTTATTTTTGTTAAAAAGTTTTTGTAAGACGCCTTGACAACGAAGGTCACCCTACCATTGAAACCTAAACTTGTATGGCGTTTGTCATTAAAAACATTAATAATCTTAGCTGACATTTACACCTCAAATTCTCATAACCGACAAAATAAACATATCTCTGTTTAAATATACTTTGACAATTCGCAAGGTAGTAATTGTAGCTGTCTAATTAGTTTAAGGCTTTATGTCTTAGTTGAATATAACTAAGTTGAAACTGCCAGTATAGAGTGTTGTTATCTTTACACATTAAACCAGAGGTGGTATCATAAAACTGTTGACTCAGTTAAGTTCGCAAAAAGGTTACCTACTTTGTGATTGCACAGAATTTGAGATATCTTTCAACAATATTGAATAAAGCTACTGTTCAGTGAGTGTTGTTCTCAAATCACTGATTCCAAGGCTTGAGAAGACTATGCCACTATGTCTTTCCACCATTGGATATAAGTTTCTACCAAAGCTAGCCACCACTCAAGGTCCTTTGACCTGCAATGCCCTTCACGAGGCGGTAATCTAGAGTGCGATCAGCCTGTCTTATTATTAACTAGCTGGTGCTCGCGACTTCGTCCGCGTTGAAAAAGAAAAAAGTAGCCTATCTTGTGTCCTGTACGTCTAACTGTTTATCTACCAAGTTTCATGAAAATCAGTTAATTCGTTTGAGAGTGATGAAGGTACATACTAGTAATATAATAGAAGGCCGTGTCTTTGACATTTTGGCTTTAATATTGCCGTGGGCGAAGCAGTGTTGTCTAATATACTATTGTCAAATCCCAAGCTCAATAACTCCTAAATATTTTTTTATAACTCATAAATTATTACTGGTATTATTATTTATGTATTATTATTTCAGATATGCGCGCCTTTTTAATTCTTGTTTGTCACCGATTATGCTTTTCTATATGTTTGTTTGCTCGGTAATGCTATGCGTCACAGCTTACCAGATAACGGTATGTTAAATTTAATTAAATTTAATTAATAATTATTTTAATATTCAGTTCA
The DNA here is from genome assembly GCA_918317495.1 of Synanthedon vespiformis. Classification (NCBI taxonomy): domain Eukaryota; kingdom Metazoa; phylum Arthropoda; class Insecta; order Lepidoptera; family Sesiidae; genus Synanthedon; species Synanthedon vespiformis. Next base: position 1,030,572 of record OU906968.1, on the reverse strand, counting down.
TAATTTATGTGTCTTATTTTTAAAGATTGCAACGAATCCAATGCAACGGTTTTTGAACGCTGAATACCTTATTTTTGGTGTGGCTCAACTTTTTGTGTTTTGCTGGCACAGTAATGACGTTCTGTATGAGGTTAGTACTTCTTAGAGTTTTCGATTAAGCGAATTTTCTGTCTATGTAAAAGTCGACTATGTATGTAAAATATAAATAAATAAATAAATAAATAAATAAATAGATCCATTATGTAAAAAAAAAAGTAAAAGGCTTCTATGTAAGGTGTATGTAAAAGGTTGGTTAAAACAAGTAACCCTGTTAGTGTTGAGTGTTGCTAATATTTTGAAGAGGTGATTATATATTTTGGTCTGGATTTGGAAAACAGTGGCAGGCACATGTTACACAGTCATTTGGGCAGCCCGTCTAGTAGCTGTATCCATACCCCTAAAGAAGACCACTGTGAAATAACTGCATGTGTGCTTTTGTGTTTCAGTGTGTGAGTAAAGGAATTGAGTGGCCAGTGACGTCTTGGCTACCGTCTGTCAGTCAGTTCTCTCAGTTTTCGTATAGAGAATGGACGCTTTTGTATTTCAACAATGAACCTTCAGTATCGAAACTTTTTTTTTACTATAATAACACACAAAATTTAAAAATAGAACACGCGTATATTATATTATATACCAGTGGATGCCCGCGACTACGTTCGCGTTGAAAAAGAAAATATATGCTCGCTTGACCCGGGCAAACGTAGTTTTGCAACTATCATTTACCTACCGAATAAAATTTCATAAAAATCGGTCTTAGAGATCGGACCTCATACTACAACAAAATTCTGAACGCACCTATAAATATTTGACAACCAAGTGACAATTTTAGACAAAATACATCAATAATGTTTCACAGCTGGGAACATTTAATATTGGAAAATTATGTTGTAGTTTTTAGTATTTTTCATTACTTATTAAATATGTTTGTCACCGTTTAAACCTTCCATAGACTTTCACGAATATTGTAAAACCAAAATCCCATGTCAATGTAATGTCATTTCATGTCATCTCATATCGCTGTGACAACGATGGCGCCGCCATGTGACAGTGGCGCCCAATTATTTATGTTTTTATATGATCCCTCGGGAACAGTTTTTTTTTTCTGGAAGAAAGGTACCGTATGTCCTTTCTGGTGTCCCAGACAACGTGTATGCAAAATTTCATGGTGATCGGTTCAGTAGTTTTTCCGTGAAAGCGAGACAGACAGACAGACAGACAGAGTTACTTTCGCATTTATAATATTAGTATAGATTAACGTAACAAACATAGAACAACAATAGAAAAAAAAAACGTCTTGGCCACCGGTTTGTGTTAAGGCGACGGTTGCCACTTACCATCAAGTGGACCGTCAACATGTTTGTCGATCGTAACTTATTAAAAAAAAACCTTCACCTGTCTCTTGAAAGACATTTCCATCTGTCTGACATTTTAACTCATAATAAATAACAAGATCTAATTCTTATTTTTCAGAGTCAAAAGCTCTCCATGGGACCGTATGAAAGTAACTGGACAGATGTGAAATACTTACGAAAAGAACTTCATATTTTGACTGGCCAATTCAATAAAATTACTGTATTCACCGCTGGGCCATTCACAGAACTTACTGTTCCAACGTTTATTAATGTGAGTGAATGTATAGACCACTAGCTGTTGCACGCGACTTCGTCCGCGTAACTTTATAAAATATAATACATTAGTGTCTGTGAAACCATGGAAATAAACATACAAAATTTCAACCCAATCGGTGAAGCCGTTTAGTAGCTAACATACCGACAGCAGCGCCACCTACCGGGTCTTATTGTATTTTTAAATCATCCAGGAAACCATCTAAATACCCATATAAAATTTCAACCCAATCGGTTCAGCCGTTTAGAAGTTATGTGAAAAAGATAAGTACGGAAGGATCCTTACTATCCGTTGTCCTATCACCTGTTTTCCCGTAGGAATGAAGCATTTTCCCACGGTAAAAAGTAGCCTATGTTCATCAGGGATAATGTCGGCTTCTAATGGTAAAAGATATTTTCAAATCGGTCCAGTAGTTTCGGAGCCTATTCAATACAAACAAACAAACAAACAAACAAATCTTTCCTCTTTATAATATTAGTAGGTATAGATTATTCCAACGAGGCAGGCATCAAATAAATTTTTCATCATCTAAGACCTCCTCACAACCAGCAACAATGAAAGTTATAAGTAACATCAAAATCAAATACGTCAATACTTCGATGATTTGGAGCTATATTATTTATTTGTAAGTAAAAAGTTTCTAACTTGTAAAATTTCAAGTAATCCCAAATTTTATGTTTCAGATTCTGAAAGGAGCTTACAGTTATTATACTTTGTTAAGCTCGCAGTCTTAATCAACTCGCAATAATTGTACACAAATGAATGGAAGCTTTTGCAAGTAATTCACTGAGCACCGACGCGACGCTTTATAGCTTTCTATATTTTTTTTTTCATTAATTACAAGTTACAAGTTAAAACGTCAAGTGTCACATAATTCAATACATATTATAGTCATGTACATTTAGTGATTAATATACCAAATAAAGGTATGTATTTTAGTTCTCAATTTATGATTTTTTTTTATGAAAAACTAGCCGGTGCCCGCGACTACGTCCGCGTTTTATGTCTTTATATACCTACTAGCTGTTGCACGCGACTTCGTCCGCGTCCGCGTAACTTTATAAACCATGGAAATGTGTCTGTGAAACCATGGAAATACACATACAAAATTCAACCCAATCGGTCAAGTTGTTTAGTAGTTGACATACCGACAACAGCGCCACTTACTGCGTCCATTTGTATTTTTAAATCATCTAGGAAACCATCGAAATAGCCATATAAAATTTCAACCCAATCGGTTCAGCCGTTTAGAAGTTATGTGAAAAAGATAAGCACGGAAGGATAATTCTTACTACCCGTTGTCCTATTACCCGTTTTTCCGTAGGAATGAAGCATTTTTCCGCGGTAAAAAGTAGCCTATGTTCATCAGCGATAATGTCGGCTTCTAATGGTAAAAGAATTTTTCAAATCGGTTCAGTAGTTTTGGAGCCTATTAATACAAACAAACAAACAATCAAATCTTTCCTGTTTATAATATTAGTATAGATAGATGCCCTATGTCCTTTCTGGTGTCCCAGATAACGTGTATGCAAAATTTCATGGTGATCGCTTCAGTAGTTTTTGCGTGAAAGAGTAACAAACTTTCGGAGTATACAGTTCAGATTAAATAGTGAACTGTTTAAATTACAGAAGAACACCATTAAATAACAGCATAAGTGCTGTTGTGACAATTTTCCTCAAATGCACTATGCGCGTGCGCAGAATCTGTGGCGTTGCTTGTATTATAGGAGACTTTTTATTTTTTATTTTATTCTGTTAGTTCAGTTCCGGCTAATCTAAGAACCATTCATTGGTAGACAACTGATGTTATTAAAAGTAAAATAGGATACCATATTCGCAAAAATTAAATAAAAATATAAATTTATCTAATAGAATCTCTCGTGAGCAGTTCACGATTGAAAATCCAAGTCTCTACGGAAGCCTTTCATCAAAGTAAAAGTAACATAGAGACGTCATTTTATCCACGTAATAATATATGGGAACGAATAAGGTTGACACCTGGGAATACAGAATGTTATGTTAATTCGTGTGACCTAAAAATCTTCGCCACAACGTCGAACTCGATAAAGGTTGGCTGCACACTGTGAATAAAGTTATATTCTACTAAGTTTATTTACTTTTAACAATTGAAGACGTGAGTGGATGAAGCTGGTATGTCGCATAATTCCAATTTTGAATAAATCGAGGTTAAAGTTTGAGATAAGTCGTCACGGAACTGATTTTTGTACTAAATTATGATGCAAAGTTGTGTAAATAATCTAAAATATTAGTGGTATGATAGCAATTAAACGCTTCTATTATCATAATCGTTTCACCCAGTCTAAAGTTCTGAGGTAACCATCGATGTATATGGATGGGCCTTTCCATACAAATAACACTGGCAAAACTATCAGCAAAATTACACGTGTATAGTTCGTGCAGAGAATAAAGACTTCTCGGCAAATGTGCGCAGAATTCTATTTTTAGGTCTTTGAGGGGGCAGAGGAACGTGAGGGGCGGGTGCGCGTCGGTGTGCCGACACGTTATTGGTAGACTCAGTCGCTCTTCCCCTCCCGCACTTCGTTCGCGCGTCTCGAGTCTCTTGGGTACTGTTGCGTACAGATTGTTTTATCGTGTTAGTAATAGGTCATGGTGAATAAATGCCTAAAAAACGTTCTTCTTCGACATCGCACAATGATCTTATGGAAGGAATATCAACACTGCCTGTAATGTTAAGTTAGTGAGGTGAAAAATTACGAAATAAGAAGAAAAAAAATCATTTTCCTTAGCAATTTTGTGCGCAATTGTACACATGCGCCGATTGTCCCCACAAGTGTCGCCTTCCAACCTTAATATAATAATTCAGGTATACTTGAGTTCATGGTTTCATTTTTTCGAAACCACAGTTGTAGCCACTTACATACGAAGCTAGAACAAAGGATCCGTGGACCGACTCTACTAATTTCGTTAATCCCGCCGAACAAATATGACCCACCAACGAGACAAAAACTAATATGATTTTGCTAATTAGATTAGTTTTGACTGGGTGATTTTTTTGTTTGAAAGGCCCATCCATATACATCGATGGAGGTTAACAAACATAAAAAAAAAATACAGTCGAATTCGACTGTATTTCCCAATTGGGAACCTCCTCTTTTTTTGGAAGTCGGTTGAAAACTGTTTCGGTTGATCAGTGTTCAAGCAACCTATTCGGAATTTCACCGCGAATATTTTAACCTTTGTCTTAGTGGGGAGTTTCGTTCGACTGTTAAAATTATGCAAATACACCCCCCGGAGTCTAACTTTCAGGTATCGTTTCGGCACATTACAATATTGTGTGTGGCAATTTTGAGGTTACGCATAATTTTGTTTTATTGACGACCGCCAGTCTTTATTTGCAACCGTGCCACCGTTCATAATGAAATAAGTAAAAATAAATTTGAGTTATTTATTGATTCTGATTTTGACAACACATATTTTGGTCTAGTGGCTAGTAACCCTAGCTGTAATAGTCCGTAAGCCAGGCACTAATTTCGTCAATGATTTCCTCTCAGTCCATAACTTGTAAAATGCCTGAGAGAGTTGTATCATGATGCGTTGTGAACGTCAGCTGCGGCTCCGATGGTGGGTTGAGCAGTGGTAGCCCGTTACACTTTCAGAGCATCAGCTGACAAGCATTCCACCAAGATATGGCCAGCTGACTTTTTTATTTATTAACAGTAATACATAAACTATCATCTGATAAATTTTCTATTGGGAGTTAATCACTGAACACGTATATATTCGTGTGACCTGCAGACGCATAATCCACCATTTTATAAATAGCTGACAATTTTGTTTTTTCAAAATATTAGGCTAACTATAATTTGATGATTTTTTAATCGGAAATAAATGACTGACCACTCTACTGCTCAACCCACCATCGGAGCCGCAGCTGATGTTCACAACGCTTTATGATACAACTCTCTCAGTCATTTTACGAGTTATCGACTGGGAGGAAATTGGTCATGAAAATCTGTCGCTGGCTCATGGACCATAAGCATATAGATAGTAGTTTTATATAAATTCCATAACCAACCTCCTTGCTTTTTTAGGCAAATTTAGGACCTATTTGTGACTAGTAGCTCATTCTTTTTTCTTTTTACTGTTTTTTATTTTCTTTGTCGTTGTGTTATTTTACTTACTGTTACTATGTTTATGTTACTTGTGTTGTGTTACTAAGTTGCAAATAAATGTTATATTATTATTATTATATAATATGGATAGATGGATAACATTGTTATAAAACTATTTTATTTCTTTGATTCACATACACACGTTAAATAACTTTGTTTTATAACATTTTTGGTTACTGAATACTATTTAAATTCAGCATGTATATAAGAAAAAAAAAAAACAAGGAAGCAGTTAATTAAAGTGCACAACAACCTTTAAAATGTTTTGAAAATATTTTCGCGTACTTTATAACTGTGTTCCCTTGAGTCGGAGTTTTGGTAGGGATAAAAAACTGTGAGCAATTCAGTTCAGGAGCTAAATAAATAATGAAAACATTACACTGCGACTTTAAATTTTGGATGTGGTAATGTAACTTTTTTAAACTTAGCATCAGTACACTACAACTCCATAGTTGAAATCCATAATATTTCACACGCCATACAACACTGCGAACTTTATAGAACACTAGCTGGTGCACGCGACTTCGTCCGCGTAACTTTATAAAATATAATACATTCGTGTCTGTGAAACCATTATGGAAATACACATACAACATTTCCACTCAATCGGTCAAGCCGTTTAGTAGTTGACATACCGACAGCAGCGCCACCTATCGGGTCCAATTGTATTTTTAAATCATCCAGGAAACCAACGAAATAGCCATATAAAATTTCAACCCAATCGGTTCAGCCGTTTAGAAGCTATGTGAAAAAGATAAGTACGGAAGGATAATTCTTACTACCCGTTGTCCTATTACCCGTTTTCCCGTAGGAATGAAGCATTTTCCCGCGGTAAAAGTAGACTATGTTCATCAAGGATAATGTTGGCTTCTAATTGTAAAAGAATTTTTCAAATTGGTCTAATAGTTTCGAAGCCTATTCAATACAAACAATCAAATCTTTCCTGTTTATAATATTAGTATAGATAGAGTACAGATAGTATAATCATACTAAAGTCAATTTTCGCGTTGATGAAAGGAATTTTCATGCAGTTTTTACCATCAGTTAGTTAAATTTTTTACAGAATCTTTGTATATATTAATTAAACCTAATTAAGTTTTTACAGCAATATTTTGCAACGTAATTGTACTAGAAAATTGTAGTTCTAGAACACCTATATGTTTGTTTATTTCTCTGAACTATTCTTCTAAACAATCTACCAGATTTTGATACGGTTTTTCATAACGTATATACGTTATGAAAATTTTCGCTAGTGCGAAAAATGAAATTATGTGAATTTGAATATTGAATGTTCCAAGGGATGAGATTTTGAAATCGAAATAAGACTTCACCGTAATGATTCAATCTTTGTAATATAAGTTATAAAAAGCTTACGCTACGTGCAAATCCGCAGGCGGATCGCTAGTGCGAAAAATGAAATTATGTGAATTTGAATATTGAATAATGCTCATTACTTAAATGTTTCAAGGGATGAGATTTTGAAATCGAAATAAGACTTCACCGTAATGATTCAAACTTTGTAATAGTAAGTTATACAAAGCTTACGCTACGACGCTCATCTAGTTAATTATAATTTTCGTAGCTGTACGTTTTCAGCCATGAGGGATTTCACTAAGTTTATTTCTTCCTAACAAATTACTCTGTAGCTAAATTGCCTTTAACAATACGCGACGTTTATAATTGATTGCTGTTTAATAAGCTTATCATATTATTAAATACATTATATGGAAATCGTATAAAACAAGCAGCGTTGCCTTAAATCTAATGGGGTAGTTCTGATTTTTTTAAATATTTTATTTATTTACTAGCTGGCGTCTGCGACTTCGTCCGCGTTGAAAAAGATAAAAAGTAGCCTATCACGTGTCCCGTACTTCTAAATGTTTATCTACCAAGTTTCATGAAAATCAGTCAATTCGTTTAAGAGTGATGGAGGAACATACATACATACATACAGAAAAAAATTCTAAAAATGGTCAATTTAGTTTCAGTATCATGTATAGAGCCTACATACACGATATTTCTGAAAACAAAGTAAATTACTCCATGACCGACCCCTACAGATTTATTATTAGTATATTGATTGATTGACTAGCTGGCGCCCGCGACTTCGTCCGCGTTGAAAAAGAAAAAAGTAGCCTAATTATCCTGTGTCATAATAGTACCGTCTTCGAAAAAATCCGAATAACAAAAAAAAAATTATCTAATAAAATTTTATCTAATATTTGTACGAACCGTTAGTTTGTAATTTATCTAGTGAGATTATAAACTATCGACATATTGTGACTGACATTAAAATTTACAATCTAACGCTTAAATGTACGTAAGTTAAGCCGTTTAGCCTTTTTAATTTGATTAAATTGCACATGAACGAGAAATTTCTAAAAAAAATTGATGTTTCTCAATTGTTTTTAGTTTTCGAAATTTTGACCACCAACAAATGAGTTTTGGCAAAAGTTATCATAATTATAATTATAAGTTCACTAAATTTACAATAAAATGAGATAAATTTGGTCTATTGAAAAATAGACCAAATAGGATAAAATTCTTGATAGTTTCTGAGATACAGCTGTACCTTGCTAAGTACTTTTACTAAACGACCTCAAATAACTTGTAGTAAGGTACCCTTGTACCTTACTAAAAGACCTTACTAGTCGTACAATAATTGATGAAATAAGTCAATAAACATTTATTGAATTTTGTTTCTCTGTGAATAATAGTGAAGGGCATAATTGAGGTCGCAATTATTGGATTCTATTGAATGGGAAACGTCTTCTTAATGGACAATTATATTCACGAGTGCTGCATATTCTTCACTTCTCATAATCACAGGCCATAAAAATTCATGCCATGAGGCATGGGGTGCGAGCAGAATTAATATATTTTATGTATTCATGAGGATACAGCAGATGGTTCGGCCACATAAAGTAGATTTGCAGTATAGTATCTTCACAAGAATGTTGCTGTGCTAACAATAAACTGTCATTTTTTGGAAAAATATTTTATTTGAAAGCATTGGAATTTTTTTTTAAATTAAAGATGAATGATTAAAATCATTCATTGAAGACCGTGTTTAAAGACTCCTTGTAAGAGGGAGCCTGTGCCAGGAGCCTTCGCTCTTCCATAAAAGCCAGTAACCACTTTCTTTTTAAACAAGAAAATAACTCTTTTTAACAAAAAAAAAACGACTTCAAACTGTCTCATGGTCTTTTCTCATGGTTTCCATTGTCAGAACTGGACCAAATTGAGCACTAGATTTCAAATAAAAAAGAATCATCAAAATCGTTTCACCCAGTCGAAAGTTATGAGGTAACAAACATAAAAAAACAGACGAATTGAGAACCGCCTACTTTTTTTGAAGTCGTTTGAAGATAAAGAAAATTGGTTTAAGGGGATTTTTTTCCCTATCCATTCCTTATCCCTAAGCTACTCGTATTATGAAAAAAGCTCAACGTCGCTCAACGAGTTAAGGAGAGGGCTATGCTCGGAGTTATACTGCGAGAATGAATCAGAAATGAGGAGATCCGTAGAAGTACGAAAGTTACCGACATAAGCAAGCGGTTCAAGTAGCAGTGAGCAGGAAATGTAGTTACGGAGAGCTTTAGTGGCTCGGGCCGGAAGGTTTTCGAATGGATGCCACGGACTAGCAAGCGCAGCGTAGAAAGTCCACCCACAAGATGGAAAGACGACGTGGAAAGAGGCCGCGGGTCGACGGTGAATCCAGGCTGCTTCCAACTATTTTCCAGATAATTATATGGGTCCTTCAGTTAACGTCCTGCGGCTGAAATGGTGACGATGGTGAATAAGCTATAGCTTCTTAGCTTGTTCATTCTAAATGCTCAAGGACTTCTGACTCGGGCAGCGAGCCCGTTTGAACATTGAGCTCGCTGTGAATTAAATGACGGAACACCAAATTATTATTAACATCATCTACTGTTTCAACGGAGTATAATGTGGTTTGATTTTATATCAATGTACGGTTATGCGAGTTTTTATTACCGCTATATTTGTGTAAAATTTTCTCGACATTTTTTTTTCTGACAACATGTTTGGTTTAATGTTCCTTTTTTACGTGTAAAACGTCAATGGGTTGTCCCTTCTACTTTTGGTAAAAATATGAGTATATTTTTTTTTATTTACTCCTCTTAGGTACATCCTTATTAATATTTATGCATGCGAAAATGAGTTTATTTGTTTATCTGTTACGCCTTCACACCTTAACTACTCCACCGATCATTATAAAATTTTGCATGTCGTATAAAACGTTGTCAATGATACAGAAAGGATCGTAGATTATATAGAAAAAAAAATACTGTCTCCGAGAGATCATCTTCCTAATATATAAAAGGCGATATTGTGTGTGTGTATGTTCCCTATGAACTCCAAATCAGTTGAACCGATTTTGATGAAACTTTCAGACAATCTAGTCAGAATAGTCCAGCGGGTAAAAGGACGAGGACGAAGATTTTTATTAAAAAAATAGTGTGGCCGGGTGCAACTAGTTTTAAAATAAAAATCAACACATGATGAAAAATGTTTAGAAATATTGAAAAAATGGTTTAACACCTAGAAAAAGGGCGCGAACGAAGTCGCAGACAAAAGCTTGTTTTTGGGATTTTTTTTTGATACTGGAAATAATTACTAGCGTAATACTAAAATTAAGCTTATTTCTCACAAATATTTTTATTTTATTGTTACATGAGTGGTTAAGGTGCATGTTTAACTTAAAATTTGAATCATTTGAATCACAGTCATAGAAAATTGAATTGAGTAAGTAAGGAGTTGGATGAAGAGATTGGTAGACAGCCGTAACTATAGAAGAAAGGGGAAGGCGGTGTAAGCTCATGCAGCTCATGTAATTTTAAAGGTACTAATCCAGACTTTGATGGTTTTTGAAACTAATGTGTACCTTTCATTTTCTAAACAAGAAATGACATTTGCCTACAAAATGTCGCTTGTCCCTTCCGTCTCGGTGTGAGGTCGTTGCACCCAAATTAAGGGTCTACAACTCAACGGTGTCAAACTTTCTCAACAAGAAAGCGAGACCGCTATTCAGGGAAAATGAAGGGATCGTTCTGGAAGTGGTAAAAGTTACTTGTTAGAACTGGCCGAATTTAATGGCTCGGCGGATATAGCTCGTTTGATTTTTTTTGTACATCAAAGTTAACAGAATTTTAAAGTCATTTCTTCCCTTGCCACTTCACTAGCGCAGAAATCTTTTTGCTGCCCTATTCTCTATTTGTGGTTTTTAAAACCGATCGACTCCAATGTCGACATTAAATTGGAAATAATACGACATAGTCTCATTTATGGTTTAAAACGAATGTGGTCTATAATAGCAACTCGTCTAACGACACGAGCTGTCTAAGATTCCATATGATTTAAAACGCAAGAGGTCTATGATAGCAACTCGCCTAAAACGTTAAATTAGGTCATATATTAAGAGGTTTGTAATCGTAGGTTAAACTCTAGAGTACCACCAAAAGCCACATTGATTTATTTCTTAATTTATAACCACACAATAACGCGCCAACACGGAAAAGTCATAGACTTTTTGACAGGTGCTTAGTGAATATCAAAGTAGCATCGAAGTAATATATCTCTGCATATGACAATTGTCGAGTCTATAACCGCATCGAGCTCTTCATAGCTTTTCTATGAGGCTTATAGGAATTATTGACGAGAAGACGATGTCTCGGAGCTTCCCGAACGCTGTCATTGGAGCTGGATTCGACGACTTTCTCGAAGTTGGCTCTACTTAATTGGAAAAGTATACCCAACGGAGGCAGCCATGAAGACTGCCGACAGAAGTGAAAACTTAAAACTGAGCGTCCAACGCACACACGGTAATCACGGCAACGCACACACGCGCAATCGGGTATATGCAATGTGTTGGCGTGATCGCGTACGGAGACAGCTGCGCGAACTTAACTGTGAGCAGCATGTTGCTGATGCGAACTGATACATTTTTTCCCTACCCAAAGTCGTATAACGCGCTTTAAAAATATATTTTTCAAAAACATAATTAATTTCATTGAACTAAAATTTATCTAGTATATTTATATTCATGCTCCCCAAGGAAGTTTCTGAAGCGACCTTTTGTCACTGAAAATTCTGACCCCACGTCATAAGTTAGTACATTTCTGTGGTCTCGAAGTTTCGCATACTTTCTCAAGGGCAGCTAATCAGTGGAAGTTACATAGGATTACATAGCTAATAGCAATATGTGTGTATAATGTATATGTTGGCTATTGAGAATGTAATCGTGTATCATCGATCCCCTTGTCAATCATTACTTGGAACTGTAATAAGACGGGGACCTTCCATTATGCCTTACAATTGTTCGGTTGTAATTGCGTTTAAATTATGTATAATTTTACAAAGAAGCGCAAGACTTATGTGTTCATATATTTTTTACAAGTTAATACTAGCGGTTTAATACTATATGGTCATCTTTTTCTCGAGAACCCCTCTATCCATTGGTGAAAATAGCATGAAAATCGGTGCAGTAGTATTTGAGTTTATCGTGAACAGACATACAGACATACAGACGCGGCAGAAGACTTTGTTTTATAATAATCCCAGCTGGTACTCGCGACTTCGTCCGCGTAGAAAAGTATAAAACGCCATCTACCGTATTTTGGATAGATGGCGCTATCTCCCGGGCCAAGCCGCTAGTATTTTCTTCTATTTTAGATTTTCCGTAGGAATGAAGCATTTTCTCGCGGTAAAAAGTAGACTATGTTCATCACGGATAAAGTCGGCTTCTAGTGGTAAAATAATTTTTCAAATCGGTCCAGTAGTTTCGGAGCCTATTCTATACAAACAAACAAACAATCAAATCTTTCCTCTTTATAATATTAGTATAGATATAAGGAAGGATTATTGTTTCAGTACCTAACTATGAGTATATTATATGAATATTAAGACTGACTAATGAAATTTTTGAGCGTTGTAAAAGCTTCAGAAGCTTAAAAAGCTCTTGTGACTAACACCTCTCGTGTGTCGTTAGATTCGCTTTGATCCACCCGTGCAATATGAACGTTCACAAATTGCTTCCAATATTGGGAGTTTCTTTTGTCTATTTATTTACGGAATTGGATAGCTCCTAGTTCAGGGTTTGGTATCATTTGTAGCGGAGAGATCGCTTTTGGTTGCGTTATTTGAATTAAGAATTCAAAGTTGTAACACACAAGCTGTCTTTCATTCCAAGATAATACTTAACTCACCCAAATATTTCAAAGTTCGCGCTCCATCACAGGGCCTCATCTTTAATACACGGCTGGTTGCTGGCCAAGAGCAAACCCATTTCTAAAAAAAAAGGTGGAAATAAAAAATTAAATTCGTTGTTAAAAAACCGACAACAATTTTTTTTCTTAGCTTCAGAGTAAAAACACACTGGTTACACACTGGCTAAAACACTTGTTAAATTTTATGTACAGTAACAGTAGTTAACAATAACTCTTTTTAACAAAAAAAAACCGACTTAAAACCGTTTTCTCATGGATGCTATAGTCAGAACTGGACCAAATTGAAATGGGACCACACGTGAGCTTTCAAAAAAAGAAAGAATCATCAAAATCGTTTCATTCAGTCAAAAGTTTTGAGGTAACAAACAAAAAAAATACAGAGTACAGAATTCTGAGAAATTCTCTGCGATATATTCGCATGGAACATTACAAATTAGTCCAATATTTAGTTATTGTTGTGGTTTGTGTGGTAATGAAATGCATCGATAACAAGACCGCATTCCGAAATTATATTTACTAACGTTTCAAAACCACGAACCAGTATTGCTAGCTACAATAGTCTAACTCCCAATTAGTTAAATGAGATGCAGTCGATAACGCCTCTCGGCTAAAATCGATTTTGTAACAATTATTGTAACGTAATGCCATGGAGATTTATATTACACTAGTGTAATACCACCATGCTACCACCAGCTAGCTGGTGCTCGCGACTTCGTCCGCGTAGAAAAGTATAAAACCGTATTTTGGATAGATGGCGCTATCTCCCGGGCCAAGCCGCTAGTGTTTACTTTTATTTTAGATTTCCCGTAGGAATGAAGCATTTTCCCGCGGTAAAAGTAGCCAAACAATCAAATGTTTCCTCTTTAAAATATTAGTATAGATTACATACTAAAGAAAAGCGGCCACATTCCTCTAAATCGTATTTTGTTGCTTCGTGTCTAAATGTAAAACTTTATAAAAGGTATAAAAAATTGTAGACATACTTACCGAGGGCTTTGTGTAGCCGTTATTAATAATTACTTCTCAGTCACGAGATAATATTTTTTTAAATGAGTGGCGCTAGTGTACATACCTTTATACGCGCTCTTAATACAGCTAGGTGTGTAGGTAAAAACATACGAGATGACTAGACAACTGTTCTGAGACACGTTTGAGTTGAACACGTGACATTTGACGTAACACTGAACGAATGAACGCCTAATTTGCTACGACGTAAGTTGTTAGTGGAAGCTTTGATTTCGTTTGTGGAATTGACAGAAGATACTCGTGACCTTTATTTACCAATTAGCTTTACTTCAAAAGTAACTATGTAATTAGTTCAGGAGAATTAACTAACATATAAAAAAATTAAGATTTAATAATCCCCTAATGGGGAATTTTTGATATGAGTTTCTAGAATATTTGTAACTGGCTGGCGCCCGCGACTTCGTTCGGGTTGAAAAAAAAATTAGCATAACCTGTATCCTGTACGTCTAAATGTTTAAGAGTTATGGAGAAACATACATACATACAATATTTACACTTACAGATTTATTATTAGTATACTGATTGATTGATTGATAATATAATCCAACTTGTAGAAGGGGTGGCAAATGGCAAGAGTTAGAAAAAAAATTCAGACAAATATAGTAGTGAATTTAGTTTTAAATAAAGATGTTTATAAACTATTTTTTATGTTAAGGTCGACAGACAGGCTGACGTGACAGTCCACTTGATGGTAGGTGGCTACCGTCGCCTATAACACAAGCAACGCCATAAGTGCTACAAGTGCGAGGCCGACCATACAAGGATTAAGGGTAAGGGATAAGGGAGGGATGGGGTAATGGGCTCTGGCATCCCTTACTCACTCACCGAAACACAACAGCACATAATATGCTGTTATTTCACGGTGGTATTCTGTAAGGGGGTGGTTACTGCCGCCAGACGGGCTGCCCAAATGACTGCGAACTAGTGGTAGGCAGTGTGCCCTACCACTACTTTTCAAATCCAGACCAGAGTTAATTTTGAAAATTATATTAAAATTTCCAAAGTTGACCCAAAGTCGAACCCGGGGCCCCTGAAACATTAGGCAAGCACCCTTGCCACTCGTCCAACGGGCTCGTCGAATTTTCTTTGCTACAATTAAAATTAACAGAGATCTATTCACCTAGCACTAAAACTTCGACTGGCCACAACTTCGACTAGTTAGTCGCAGTTCCGAGTATTTGAGATCTGAGTACTCAAATTGAAGATAGAGTAACTTGAAGGCAAATTGGACTTAATTACCTATCAAAATAAATATTGTGTTACTAGCGCCGCAAATTATTAAAGACTAGCTTGGTGCCCGTGACTTCACAAGCTTTAAAAGTAAGGGATGTGTATTAGCGCCTGACTAAATGTGTAAAGCAATATTACGCCTGACATCTTTGCTGTTATAGAATTTTTGGGGGTTGTATCTTTATTTTTAGTAGATAGCTGGTGCCCGCGACTTCGCCCGCGTTGAAAATTATACACCAAAGCCTTCCTCTTGAATCACTCTATCTATTAAAAAAATCGCATCAAAATCCATTGCGTAGTTTTAAAGATCAAAGCATACATAGGGACAGAGAGATTGGAGGCGACTTTGTTTTATACTATGTAGTGAAACGAGAAAAAACGTTTATAACTCAAGTGCTGTTTATGAATTGATTTTCTAGCCCTATGCGTTTGTAAGCACTGTGAGACATCATAGCATCATTTGTGAATACGGATGTAACTTTTTTAACAAAAAAAAACTGACTTCAAACCGTCTCATGGTCTTTTCTCATGAATGCCATTGTCAAAACTAGACCAAATTGAAATGGGACCACACGGGAAGAACTAGGCTTTCAAATAAAAAATAACCATCAAAATTGGTTCACCCTATCGAAAGTTATGAGGTAACAAACATTTTAAAAAAATACAGTCCAATACAGTCCAATACATACAGTCCCTCCTCCTTTTTTGGAAGTCTGTTGAAAACATCGATGGTTGAAAAGGAAAAAAAGTATCGAGGCTCTTTGAGGCGTCGTTGTTTTTTTTATTATAGTTCTAACTCTACATATTATAGTTTATTATAATATATTATTATTACATATTTAGTTTATTTTTTATTTATTATAGTTTCGGTGTGACAGAACTTATTCGCGTAGACGGCCGGGCAGGAGAAGGTGTGACCTGCGCACACAGTTGGCTAGCTGTGTGTGCCTGCACGGGTCCCCTCCGTCTGGGGATTGCTCGGGTGCCTCCGGGCAATCCCTCGTTGATGGGAGCCTAACCGGCAACGGCTAGGCAGCCCGTGGGGTGGACCGAAGTACGGTGCCTAGGCAGAACCCGGTTCACCCCGCTCGATGGGCAAGGAGGCACCGGGGAGTTTTAGTGGGTAGGGGCCGGTACCTACCCCCGGTAGCATAGCGGACCACCGGTCGACCCCCACATACCCCTACCGCCTAGCCAGCGGTAGGAAATCTGTAAAAGGATTTCTCCTCGTCAAAAAAAAAAAGAACACTCTACATAACCCTAAGGCTAGAGTTCTGTAAGTTCTGTTAATACCCGAATTCGTGTAGTAAACCGAAATCTGAAACGATCATTCGTGTAATAATTACTTACATATTTTGTATTGCCTATTAAATTGTTTGAAAAACGAGTAAATATCAAAACATCGCTATTACGATAGAATACGATCCTGATCAATTACTTTCTATATACAGTTACTAAGAGTGTAGAATCTCAACATAGTATAAAGCAAAGTGGCTCCAGCCCTCTGTATGTGTGTCACTCTGTATTAGATCTTTTAAACTACGCAATGGATTTTAATGCGGTTTTCATCAATAGATAGGGTGATTCAAGAATTTGTACGCGTTGTACTCGTACTTATGATACTGCGATGAAAAAATAGTTTTTAGAATGTTTGTCTGTCCGTGTATTTGTGCACGCTAATCTCAGAAACAACTGTTTTTTTTTTTCATATAAATACGTTTGGTTACATTTTGGTTTTAATACGACACGTTTGGTCTAGTGGCTTAGCTAATAACCCTAGCTGTTAACCAAACGGTCGCGAGTTCGAATCCCGCTAGGGGCAAATATTTTATGTGTTAACACATTTTACTTTTACTTTTTATTTTACTATGTGGAATTTGTGAATATATACTTTTATTACTTGTGTTTGCGTCTAATGCTTATAGCTGTTCTAGGTGAATATTTCTTATTTTTGTTCTTTTCCTTTCTTTTTATCCATTTTTTATTTTTTATGGCGCTAAGTACGATGGTAAAAGCTTAAGGTACAAATGCTGTGTGAGCATTGGATCACCAACAATTCTTGTCAATTTAAAAATCAACAATGTTGGTGAGTTTCCTGAGCCGTATGTATTCCTCACTCTCATATGTGCCGATCGTTTCGCTAACGAGTTACGAACAACAAACAAAGTTGTTCGAAGCCTTCCAGTGGTTAATTACGCCTGGATAGTAGCGGTTGAAGCACCTATTATTGCAGATTTTTAATGTTTACAAGTGTGACAGACATACTGCTATTTCTGTTATAATTTATCGTTCCTTAACTACTCTCTCTATCTATCTCTATTCCCTCAATCTATCTGTTCCTCTTCATTATTAAAGGGTTAGCTTCCTGAATCCGTCTTTGTCAAAAGACCAATTAGATCAGCTGTTCGATATTCTCAACCATGACTTCCTTCTTCGCCTAGCTCGTCTCTTAAATTCTCTATTATTTGACGACACGTTTGGTCTATTGGCTAGTAACCCTAACCAAACGGTTGTTGGTTCGAATCCCGCTAGGGACAAATATTTTGGCGTGTGTAAGTTAATTTTTTCTATTTAGCTAAGTTACTGAAATTCATACTAAACTCTCTTTTAAAGATGATGTATACAATGTGCAAAATTTTTCTTGAAAACTATTGTTTCCAATGTTACAGTGCACAACATTTTTAAAGAAATATTTGAATTGAAAATATTGAAATTGAATCATTTGATACCATGAATACTACATGAAATATATCATATCAGTCTGTCTATTCGTTATCTCTGACCGTTCACCGTACAAGTTGAAGTGGTACACGCCATATTAATTAAAATTTTGGCCCAAATCCAAGGCTAGATTTGTCGCCGTGGCCGTTCTGGAGTCCAGTTATTCCTAGCTTAGTGTCACCGTACAACTAAAAATCAGTATGTTCCTTTCCAACGAGATCTATAATGAGGATTAGACGAAAGTGCTCTAGCAACATTTACACAAGCACGAAGCATCATTAATTATGGAGTATCTGGTTATTTGCGAATCTGGTTCTTTACGAATCTGGTTATTAGCGAATTTGGTTATTTGCGAATCTGGTTATTTGCGCGAATCTAGTTCTTTGCGAATCTGGTTATTTGCTAATCTGGTTATTTACGAATCTGGTTATTTGCGAATCTGATTCTTTGCGAATATGGTTATTTGCTAATCTGGTTCGTTGCGAATATGGTTATTTGTGAATCTGGTTCTTTGCGAATATGGTTATTTGCTAATCTGGTTCTTTGCGAATATGGTTATTTACGAATCTGGTTTTATACGATTGACCTTTATTTATTATTTTATTTCAAAGTGATTTTCTGTAAGAGGATAGTACAGCCGCGGTCGCCATTCTGGGAAACGGCGTCTGTAATACGTTAAAAGTATAACTTATCTTACAAGAAACTAAAGTTAAGATACATTACTGCTATTGTTAAAACATTGTGCCAAGGCAACAAATAAGAGTATAGTTTGAACTGCAATTAAGCAGATATGTTTAAGCCGCTCACACACTTTAGCGAATAAATGTGATTTTTAGTATTTTTTTAATTTATATCCACCATAATAAATACAATAAATAAATAACAAATATTTTCACACATTTCACACAGCACCATCTAGTTCCACAGTAAGCAACTAATGTATTATGGATACCACACAGTTGATACGAGACATAGATTACTTTTTTTTGTAAATACATACATATTACATATAAAAATAAAAATAAACATCAATGACTCAGGTACAAAGGTATAAATGTTAACACATTAAGCATTTGCCCCTAGTGGGATTCGAACTCGCGACTGTTTGGTTAACAGCTAGGGTTACTAGCCACAAGACCAAACGTATCGGCAAATTATTGCTATCATTGTAAAGCCAATTTCATTAAGTGGATTTCCCATTGCGAAATACGATCGGATATTTCGCATTGAAATCACTGTACAACTGTGCTTCCATTTGTGTTCTGTGTAATCGGAGATTGTAAAATATATAAAAATACCTTTCATTGCTTACAATGCAATGATAATATGAATGTAGATACAGCCTCAGGGAGTATTATATATTGTAACTTTTGTTGGAATGTGTTCCGAATAAAATTGTCATAAAATGACACAATGTCACAATAATGACAGATTATATAAAAATATCCCATACTAGCTGGTGCCCATGACTTTGTCCGCGTGATGTTATGTAGCCTAAAGCCTTCTTCGATAAATGGACTATCCAGCACAAAAATATTTTTTCTATTCGAACGAGTAGTGTCTAAGATTAACAAACGAACGAACTCTTTAGCTTCATAATATTAGTATAGTATAGATTCCACAAAAATAAAGGTGCGTCATTGACTCTTTTAAAGGTGACATTGGACATTAGAACAGTGATGAATAACTTCAGCAATAAAATCCGTTTTGCTAAGTAGACAGTTCTCCCACTTCGCTAACAAAGTTGTCACGTTGAACGAGGACCACACGTGACCTGTCTACCCCTACCTGCCCCTTATTAACGGAGAGAGAACTTATATTAAGGGACGGTGTTATGCAACTCGTTGCCAACCAAATTTATGATATACCAAAAATATTTAGTGACAATGTTGAAAAACAAACTGACGAAGAAGAAAACTTGCGAACAAGGAAAGTAACGGGTTAGGAACATAACGAAATAGCAAACCTGACAATCTAAATTAACTGACCAACAAGGAAACTTGTGAATTAGAAAATCAACATAATGGGGAAATTGACAACTTAGTTAAAGTGGCAAATGAGGAAATTGGTGAATATAGAAACTGTCCAATGAGTAAACTGGTGGATTAGTGAAATTGACGAGTAAGGAAAATGATCGGTGATACGCGGACTCGATGATTGACAAGACAAAGTTAAACGAGTCATGCATACGACACCAGACATTTTTATTAGAGGTATTCTATTTTTATTCGAGGTATGCATACGATTAGAGGTATTCTACAGGTTCTGCAAGAACGTTTTTACATTCGAAGAAGCAAGTTATGTAACTACATACTTAGTTGTAAAAGCTCAGGGTAGTGGTAAAATTTAAAAAAATCAGAAGTTGTACAGGATTACGGAATGCCACAAAAATGGGGGCTACATACATTTTTATTCTATCATGTTTCAAAATCAGTTAATTCATTTAAGAGTTATGGAGGAACATACATACATACATACAATACCTACACTTACAGATTTATTATTGGTATTGATAAGCCCGGGGTATGAAAATTTATGGGAGTAAAATCAAAATTGTCACACGGTATGCGAGACGCGTTACTTTTAATTTTAGAACACCTCTGAAGTTGCGCGCCATCTACACAATATCTCTGAAACTAGAATATGTTACATAATAATACAATCTTGCGAGAACTAAATGGCACTGGTAATCATTCGAACAGAGATGGTACTAATATTAATTCGTTATGATAAATGTTTCTATAATTTTTATTATGTATTTTATAATCGTTTGTAAAGACTAAACTCCAGTCGTGCGTTGGAGCTGGCACACACATTTCTTTTTCTCTTATAAATTATATACAAATGGAAATACATTCATGGTGTCATGTTGAATAATGTCGTCCGCTGTTGAGCCTTCTTCAAAGTAAAGCTACCTGCAGGCAGCATTAAGAGATTTCCGTTCACTGAGAGAAAATTAGTTTTGTGTTGTTCTATATTATTATGTTTTTGTTTTTGTACAATAATTAATACGTATATATGTACCTATGTAGACATAGGGGTATATATTTTGATATTACTTTATTAAGGCACTGTATTAAAGCAATAATTTTATGAAGTGAAATCTTCTGTCCGTTCGGCACTTTTGGCCCTTATGGGGAAAAACAGTGAACTATCGCACCATCATACTCCGTGATTGACACCCTCAGTAACGTCTAATTGTATGAAATGAGCGCCATCTATCAGAAAATCAGTTGATTCGTTTAAGAGTTATGGAGTAACATACATACATAGAGAAAAAATTCTAAAAATGGTCAATTTAGTTTCAGTATCATGTATAGCCTATATACACGATATTTCTGAAAACAAAGTAAATTACTCCATGACCGACCCCTACAGATTTATTATTAGTATTGATATTATAGCTTCTTCACTAGGATGTCTTATTTGGATTTGGATTCTATAAATTTTACCTCCGACAGTGCAAAAGTTGCAAAAGTGCCCCAGAACACAGAGCACGAAGTGCCCCAAAACGAAAGTTCGTGACTGCAACTAACTTCTTTAAAGTGGTTAACTATGAATAAACAAACTCACACACGTTTCGAAGAGGAATTTCCCGTCGAGAAGTTCAAGCGAAAATTGAGTGAGAAAAATTAAAAGTTTCCATTCAGAAACTGCGTTAAAAGTAACTCGATCCGAGCGGTCTCTCAAAGCGAAATGAACCCCCTTCATTCAAGAGAGAACAGACTCGACTATTGTTTCAAGTCTAGCGTGCCCTTTACAAAGTTAACTATGTCTTTTTTTTTAACTAAGCTTTGTGTAAAAACAGAGTTGTGAACTAAGTACAAGTGCTCCTCTAATTATACCATCTATTTCCTTCTTAAATGCGGACAGTTTGGAGATAAAGGGAATAATTGTTTCATTTTATTTTCTAATTCTACAGAACAAAAGAAGATAGAGTGAATTATTGAAGTACATATAATTAAAATTTAAATAAATATTTACTGTGTAATTAAACTGTATTATATATAACTGTAAATATTTAACTGTATTTTTAAATATTGTTTAATAAATTTTATTTAATAAATCAAAAATTGAATTTTACTGATGTAAATAATAAAGTCTGTTTAATTAAAAGTAATGTAAAGCTAATCTATTAATTTAGGAGAAAGGAAAAAAAATCAAAGAAAATAAAGCGACTAAAAAGAGATTCCAAATTGGGTCAGCAAATACTTTTGAAGTGGAGGATTTATTGGGTATTCAAAACGTTGAAGACTTTGTCGACCTTCCGCAGAGATATCAACAGCAAAACGATCATAAACTGTCTTCTAAAATATCCGTTTAGGTCGAAGAAAATCCTGATATTTTCTTTTGAAAATCTACAAACAATTCTCAACTTTAAACTGTACCTATTAAGATATAAAAAGCCTTTTACGCCGTTGCGAAATCAGTTTTTTCATCGTGTAATCTAAAATCGATTCTAACGTAGGCATCTCAAGTTGAAATCTTAGTATTGGTTATATTGTCAAGTAGAAAGAAATGTTTTCTATATAAATAAATAGTTGCAATATAAGTTGCTATATAGTCGTTTATCCATGTGTTTTTATAAATATTCTTAGTGTTTTACTTTTATTACATGTAATAAAAGTAAATAAATGATTTGAATTTGAATTTGAATTTTAAAGATCCTAACGTACTAGAAAATCAATCCTAATTACAAGTTTTTCTTAAATATATCAACCGACTTCCAAAAAAGGAGGTTCTAAATTCGAGTGGTTTATTTTTTTTTTTTTTTTTTGTAAATCAAAAAACTATAACTTTAAAACTAAACAATAAAACAAAAAAAAAACCGACTTCAAATCGTTTTCTCATGGATGCCATTGTCAGAACTGGACCAAATTGAAATGGGACCACACGGAAAGCACTAGGTTTCAAATAATCGTTTCACCCAGTCGAAAGTTATGAGGTAACAAACATTAAAAAAATGAGGTCGAATTGAGAACCTCCTCATTTTTGGAAGTCGGTTGAAAATAGATTAAGTGGAGCGATGACCTATCTATCAGTTCTACTTAAATAACCGAAGTTATCGGGTTAGTTTTGAAACCGTTCCAGTAAATTCAGATATTAGATTTAAGGCTTACACAATAGACAATAGCCTACGGCTTCGCTTGTAAGTGTATTAATAACAAAAATTTAAATTGGTAATATTTCTCCTTAAAAGCATGAGTACATTCGCCTTCAGATCGTGATAACCTTCAGACAAACATGGTTCGTTTAGAATGTAAAATAATCTAGGTACTACTATCACTACACAGTATAAAACAAAGTCTCTTCGCGTCTGTCTGTCCCTATGTATGCTTAGATCTTTAAAACTACCCAACGGATTTTGATGTGTTTTTTTTTAATGGATAGAGTGATTCAAGAGGAAAGTTTAAGTATATAATAATTACGCGGGCAAAGTCGCGAGCACCAGCTATCTACTAAAAATAAAGATACAACGCCTGAAAATTTTATAACAGCAAAGATGTTAGGCGTTATATTGCTTTGCAAATTTAGTCAGGCGCTACACATCCCTTACTTTACTTTTGACGCTTGTGAAGTCACGGGCACCAGCTAGCAATATTATAAAGAGAAAATATTTGAATTTTTTTAGTTTATTTGTTTCTGTTTTTGTTTGTATGATCAAATGCAAAAACTAATTGATCGATTTTAAAATGTCTTTCACCCATAGAAAGCTTCTTACAGCTTACAGCGGTAACCGCACAGACACACTTATGTATATTATTGTATATGGTTGTATAATCAATCAATCATCAGCAATACTAATAATAAATCTGTAAGTGTAGGTATTGTATGTATGAAGTATGCATGTATGTTCCTCCATAACTCTTAAACGAATTAATTGATTTTTATGAAACTTGGTAGATAAACATTTAGACGTACAGGACACAGGATAGGCTACTTTTTTCTTTTTCAACGCGGACGAAGTCGTGGGCGACAGCTAGTATAGCTATAAGCTTGATAAGTCTCGCTAGTCACGTAGTTGGATCGTCGAC
This sequence comes from Synanthedon vespiformis, assembly GCA_918317495.1. Taxonomy (NCBI): domain Eukaryota; kingdom Metazoa; phylum Arthropoda; class Insecta; order Lepidoptera; family Sesiidae; genus Synanthedon; species Synanthedon vespiformis. Next base: position 1,006,494 of record OU906968.1, on the reverse strand, counting down.
GGGCGAGAGAAATAAATCCCGCAGTCTCGAATGCTGCATATTCCCCAGTTTCGTTGCGTTTTTGCAATATCAACACAATAGCTTTAATAAAAGTTTCTTTGCTTCCGCCATTATTAAACTTAAACAACGGACAGATTTGAAATTGGATTTAATAAAATCTTATCGCGACATTGTTTCGGGGTAACGTTTTGAAAAGAATACTCAGGTGATATGAAATAATTGAAAAACATGAATGAAGAACACCAGCACATCCAAAATATTAGTATAAAAGTTACTGGATTTAATGCGCCTACTCGTGCAAATAATAATAGTTTTTGTTTCGCCGAAATCGGGACAGGATTTCTAAAGTTATAGCGTTGCAAATTTTCACCGCTTTTAAGTGCGATTACGTCATAACCCGTCATGCTCTCAGACGTCATGCTATGTACTGTCAGGGAGTGACGTCACACGTTAGCGCGATCGCTTATAGTCGGATAGTCGGATTTTAATATCTCAGTCATTTTTGAAGATAGGTAAAAAATAAAAACAGATTCTTTTTTCTTGAGTTACCTATTTTGTTGATATGTTGAAGCCAACACAGTATACAACCTGCCTTACACGTATTCATAATTTAAACATTCTTTTATAATATTACATACTCCACTTATAGGCTAATTTAGCATGCATTAAAAACGAATACAAAACACAAAATTTTCTATTTACAAACTGAACCTATTAAATCAAATCAAACAAAATAATAGAAAAAAAATTATACAAATAAGCACACAATAAATTATTTGTAATGTATTTTATATACCTATACTTACTAAGTTGTGATGTCACATATTTTCATTAAAAGTAAACTATGAGTTACAAAGTGGATTTCTTTTTTTAATGGTCTGGTCTTAATGCTTCAAGTAGTAGGCAGGCCCGTGCGAAGCCGGGAGCGTGTAGCTAATATTATAGATGGTAGGATGGTAGACACGCTAACTAATGCGTCATAACTAAGGCGTATAAGTATATCCTACGCGTATTATTAGGCCACGTTTGATGTTTGGTCAAGCACAAGTCGTAAACGTCACGTCAGGTTTAAATCACCACGTGACGCGAACTACAAGTGTACAGAACGATTTATGTGACTGCGGGCGTGTCGTGGTCTGAATACTAGCGGAAACTTTGGGAGCATGCAAATTGGGGTAGTGTTTAAAATGAAAAATAACTGACTCCTTCACTTGGTGGGCTATTCTGAAATATGGAAACATATACTCCATATTTCAGAATAGAGGAAGGAATTACTATAATAAAAAACTGCACTTCGGCCGGTTTTTTCCGATTTTCTCCTAAGCTAACGATCCGATCGAGTCATTCGATCTCTCATTTTCTTCGTATTTTCATTCTCTACAAATTGTATGGCAATATCATCGTTATTACCCTGATAGTTTAAATGTTATATGCGAAAAACTAAAAAAACAACTATTTTTTCCATAAAATTGTTAATAACAATGTTATAAATAATAAACTCGAGTGAAAAACATGTCAGTATATCACATGAAACTATTCTCTACACAATAGCGCAGTTGATTTTCTTCTAAGACTTTTTACATTCATTGCATAATACCAAATCTCTGCAGCTTGAACTATAAACCTTTAAAAGTAAAACTGAAATATTTATTACAAATAAAAAAATCACAAATGTACAGAAAAAAAACGGAGGCAGTCATGAGGACTGCCGACAGAAGTGATAACTTAAAACTGAGCGTCCAACGCACACACATACAATCGGGTATATATACAATCGGATGTTGGTGTGATCTCGTTCTTAGACAAAGTTAAACATTTGGACGTACAGGACACAGGACATGCTAGTTTTTTGGTTTTTCAATGCGGACGAAGTCGCGGGCGCCAGCTTGTCCTTACATATTATAAAACAACGTCCTCCGCCGCGTCTGTCTGTCTATGGGTTCGCGATAAACTCAAAAACCACTCCACCGATTTTCACATCATTTTCACCAATGGATAGAGTGGTTCTCGAGAAAGGTTTTAGTATATAATTTACAAAGTTCCGCGGGCACAATCGCGTGCAACAGTTAGTACTTGATAAAGAATCGCTACTCGCTTAGAAATCAGTCCCAAAACTAAACTCTCAAATGTAGCCAAAGATTAATAGTGATTTCAACGGTAAATTTAAATGTACGAATGGAGGGCTAATGTAAGATTAGTCCAAAACCAAAATTAATGGTCGCAGTTCCGAACAAACGTCAACTGTCCACTAAATTCAGGCGCTCTCTGATTGGTTAACCGACAACAATATTTCACTTCTCCAAATACGAACCCTAAAATGCTGGGCTAGCAGACGCCGGTTCGAATCCCGGTCCCGCAGGCTTATTATCTAAATGCGTCTGCTGAGCGACAGGCGAAAAATGCGAAAAATTTGTGCAATATCACACTAAATCGTTAATTTTTACCCAAACCACACTAGTGTTATGAGATACGTGACACGATTTAGTGTGATATTGCACAAATTTCTGTCGCTCAGCAGAGCCATATTTAGATAATAAGCCTGCTGGTCTGTTTTATTTATTTACTACTAGCTGGTGCTCGCGACTTCGTCACGTAGAAAAGTATAAAACGCCATCTACCATATTTTGGATAGATGGCGCTATCTCCTGGGCCAAGCCGTTAGTATTTACTTTTATTTTAGATTTCCCGTAGAAATGAAGCATTTTCCCGCGGTACAAAGTATCCTATGTTCATCACGGATAATGTCGGTTTCCAATGGTAAAATAATTTTTCAAATCGGTCCAGTAGTTTCGGAGCCTATTCTATACAAACAAACAAACAATCAAATCTTTCCTCTTTATAATATTAGTATAGACTAGCTGGCGCCCGCGACTTCGTCTGCATTGAAAAAGAAAAAGTAGCCTATTCTGTGTCCCGTAAGTCTAAATGTTTATTTACCAAGTTTCATGACAATCGGTTAATTCGGTCTAAGTCGCAGGCACCAACTAGTGAGTGTTAAAAATAATAAATAAATAAAAAATAGAATTTTTTTTATGTTAAAGTCGACAGACAATCTGACGGTACACTTGATGGTAGGTGGCTACCGTCGCCTATAACACAAGCAACGCCATAAGTGCTACAAGTGCGCTGCCGACCATAGCAGGATTAAGGATAAGGGATAAGGGAGGGATGGAGTAATGGGCTCTGGCATCCCTTACTCACTCACCGAAACACAACAGCACATCGTTAATCATTATCGCTGTGACGACGGTGGCGCCGCCACGCGACAGTGTCACCCAAACTATACTTATCAATCATCAATTAAATACTAATAATAAATCTGTAATGGCCTCTTTCACAAAATACAAGTAATTTTTTTTTTAATGCGAAACCCTCCGACTCGATGTCGTAGCCTATGTCTGCTTCTCATTCATGCCAGTTCTCGCTTTTATTCTTCTCGCACTTTTATTCTGCATCCTTGTTCTTTCTTTCATTCGTCCTCATTCATTCTATGCGGGTGGGATTCCCGCCTTTATCTAATCTCTTAACTATACTTAATTTCTACTTTCTTTATTATTAGCACACATAATAGTGTTAGTGAATTTAAAGAAATGTAGGGTCGTTTGTCTCATACGCCCTTAAAAGCAAAGTGCGCTTGGCACTAGTGTGTATTTAGGTCAGAACAACCGCTGCGTTGACGACACCTTTTCATCAACGTGGTTCTCAAAACTCTCACGTTACTTGAAAAGAATTCTTTATTTGGTATAAATTTTTAAGAGGTCACCTTTCTTTTAAGCCGCCGTTTTGGTTACTTCTATGCTTAGAATTTATTTTTGGCCGAAATTTTCTTAACATTTTCAATAATATTTTGGACTAGCCGATGCCCGCGACTTCGTCCGCGTTCTCTACAGCCTATAGCTTTCCTCGATAAATGGACTATGTAACACGAAAAGAATTATTCAATTCGAACCAGTAGTTTCTGAGATTAGCGCATACAAACAAACAAACAAACAAACTCTTCAGTTTTATATATTGGTATAGATACGTAGATTATTTACTCAATACACTCTTAGATGATTTAATAGGGGACCATCTATACTAATAATATAAAGACGAAAGATTTGATTGTTTGTTTGTATAGAATAGGCTCCGAAACTACTGGACCGAATTGAAAAATTATTTTACCATTACAAGCCGACATTATCTGTGATGAATATAGGCTACTTTTTACCTCAAGAAAATGCTTCATTCCTACGGGAAATCTAAAATAAAAGTAAATACTAGCGGCTTGGCCCGGGAGATAGCGCCATCTATCCAAAATACGGTAGATGGCGTTTTATACTTTTCTACGCGGACGAAGTCGCGAGCATATAAAATGAGACTTGAATTCCGGATCTACTTTTAAAGTTTTTAATAAGCGATTATAATTTGAAACTTATTCTTTATGGAACAATCAAAAAGGTATTAAGAGACATTAAAGCGAAGATCAAAACTTTAAATGGCTTCCATTCGATCTGAGGAAATGACGTCATGAAAAATTTACTGCTTGCGAAAAGTACACTCATAATAATAACATAGATTTTGAAAAATAGTGAAATATTATTTTTTATTTGAAGCCATGAATCGATAAACTATTTAATTGTACCATCTAAGAGTAATTTCCAGTTATATAAGGAACGAATATAATTTATACTAGCTTGTGCATCTACTTCGTACGCGCTTTAGTTCGCTTTTTTGAAAATCCTACAGGAACCAAGCTTTTTTTCAGGATAAAAAGTATCCTATAGTTTAATCCAGTTAATCATCAATATATCGAGGAAAACCGCATTTAAATCGGTTAAGCCGTTACAGAGATTAGCGTGCACAAACGCACAGACAAACGCTCAAAAATTCTAAAAAGTATTTTTGGATGTCTGCAACATAAGTACTTAAGTGTACAAAATTGTTATTATTTTTGAAAAAATATTTAATGTACAGACACTGTTCGTTTACGATTTAATTATAATAATACTATTCTAGCTAGTTACACGCTCACGGCTTCGCCCAGGTTTAAAATGAATACTATTCCATCCTTTAGTTACGGTTTTATCAAAAGATTTAGTAGTTTAAGAATTCATTGGCGTCAAACAATGTGACTACGTGACACCTATTTTTTTTATATATATTAAAAATATGTATTATTTATAAAAAAAAAAAAATTAAAAAAAAAATATTTAAAATAAAAATTTTTATTATTAAAATATATATAATTATATTTGTGGAAAAAAAATGCCTTTATTCCTTCCATTTGAATTGCGTTAAATTATTACTTATTAATTAATTATTACCGTACCAAAATAAAAACAGATAACTTTTTATTTATTAATTTTATTATTTATTACCTTAATTGAGGTTCATTTTCGGTAACAATTTATTATTGATTTTTTTAAATTATTTTTTATTTTTTTTTAGATTTTTTTTTTTTTTATTTTATATTTACACTGCGAATGAACTGAATTATGATAATTATGATACAATAAATAAAAATAAAAATATATCGCTAACAGTGTTGCTAGGCCCAAATCTCAATAACAGCTGGACTATCGTTTTTTTTTTTTTTTTTTTTTTCAAATAATAATAACATTAAATAAAATTGAGGGATTATCCAAAAATAGTGAAAAAAATTATTTTTTTAGTTACCTAGGCACAGCGATAAAGATCTGAGATATTTACTTCATTTTTCAAAGCGGGCACCAGGTAGTTAAAATAATAAATTGATATAATCTATAGATTTTATTAAAAACGTATTTTTTTAGACGATTTCACATCACTAACGTTCATCGAACGAAGCAGATGTTTGACATTATCTGGATCCCTGTTACGCGTCGCTAGCTTTTAGCTTTTACTCAGAAAAAGCACATATTATCTTTTATATGTATGATGTTATATATATATATATATATATAAAAGGTATTCTTTGAACTTGAGTCTTTGAAAAATTCATCTAAAATAACTTAAATATTTTTAGGGAATTGTTATATATTATTACTTATGTCTACATTATGTCTGCATATTATCTTTGACTTATCTATTTTCGTGATTCACTTTTTGAAATAGATTTTTGAGTTTTTTCATCATCAATATACTGATAATAAATCTGTTATGTGTATGTATGTAATATGTATGTATGTATCTCTCTTTATAACTAGCTCTTTATAAGTAGATAGCTGTTGCACTTGGCTGGCTTGGCCCGCGTAACTTTATAAAATACTAGCTGATGCCTGCGACTTCATACGCGTTGAAAAAAATAAAAAGTAGCCTATCACGTGTCCCGTACTTCTAAATGTTTATCTACCAAGTTTCATGAAAATCGGTTAATTCGTTTAAGAGTTATCGAGGAACATACACACATACAATACCTACCCTTACAGATTTATTATTAGTATTGATTGATTGATGATGATTTATGATTGATATTGATATTGATAGCCTATGTTACTCGCTGATAATGTAGCTTCCTGATGGTGAAAGAATTTTCAAAATCGGTCCAGTATTTTTTAAGGTTTTTATACAAACATATATATAAAAGTACGAATTTTCTCTTTTCATAATATTACTAGTGTAGATATTTTTTCTTAAAATTTGTTTACGCCAACACATCCCAATAATTTCGGTAGATTAATTCTGAAGTTTTGCTCATAATTTCCCCATAATCTGAAGCCCAAAGAGGCGCAACTTTCACGCAGTGGCTATATCTGAATAAGCTCATTGTTTACCATTCAGTTTATTACCGTCGGCTCTCAAACTTCCGAATATTAAATTAATTAGCTTAAAGTTGTTGAGGTGTTTTTAATGTGTTTCTGTTTCCTTATGTTTCTCCACTGATTCAATTATTTATTACTGGCTGGTACACGCGACTTCGTCTGCGTTGAATAAGAAAAAAGTAGCCTGTGTCCTGTGTACCGTACGTCTAAATATTTATCTACCAAGATTCATGAAAATCAGTTAATTCGTTTAAGAGTTATGAAGGAACATGCATACATACAATACCTTATTTTATTTTATTTTTTTTTTTTTTTTTTTTTTTCGAGGAGAAATCGTCTTATTGATCCCCTACCGCTGGCTAGGCGGCAGGGGTATGTGGGACTCGACCAGCATACTCCGCGTGCACACGTGCAGGCAGAACTGGCCCCTACCCACTAAAACTCCCCGGTGTCTCCTTGCCCTTTGAGTGGGGGGTGGACGGGCTCTGCCGAGGCAACTGCTCCGACCCACCCTCCTCGAGCGGCCTAGCCATTTCTGGCTGACGCCAACGAGGGGGATTGCCCGGAGACACCCGAGCAATCCCCAGATGGGGGGGACCCGTGCAGGCACACACAGCTAGCCAGCTGTGTGCGCAGGTCCCCAAGGGCATTTGAAGACGCCTTCTCCTGCCCAGCCATCTCCGAGCAGGGGACCAGGGGCCACCCCCCCAGGCCTCCCTGTTCCCCTGAACTCCAACAAAACACCCCGACGACAGCTGGCGAGAACATGCATGGAGGGCTACATGTCCCGCCCCAGCCGCCGGGGTGGCCTCCACAACGAGCAGGGGACCAGGGGCCACCCCCCAGGCCTCCCTGTTCCCCTGAACTCCACCAATAACACCCCGACGACAGCTGGCGAGAACATGCATGGAGGGCTACACGTCCCGCCCCAGCCGCCGGGGTGACCAACAACGTGTGCTCCGCCACGAGCTCCGCTGAACGGAGCCCGCTCGGAGCACACGGGTGTGGGCCTTGTTGGTCCCCAACAACAATCCCATGGGACGAGAAAAGGCCGGTGAGAACCACCGGCCCCCCGCGACCCCATCGGATTGTCGAGGGTAAGCCCCCCCACCACGACAAGGTCATGGCCCACCTAGGGGGGGATACATACAATACCTACACTTACAATTTTTTTATTAGTATTGATGATGCCAAAGTGGCACATAAAAAGTACGCCTAAAACGTAATCATGACGGAATCTTGCCTTCGCGCGTCAATGGTAAAAGGTAGTAACGACCAACTTCTACTATTCATTTTCGACCGACGAAAACGACAAAACAAAAACGGAGGAGGTACTCAATTCGACGCTAACTTTTGACAGAGTAGTCCGATTTTGATAATTCTTTTTTTATTTGAAAGGGTGCACCCCCAAGGGGGTCCCACTTTAATTAGGAAAAAAAATTCCAACCCTAAGGGTAGGAAAACAGGGGATGATTGATTATTCACTCACCGATTGTAGCGTATAACCACGCATAACTTTTTACAGAGTAGTCCGATTTTGATAATTCTTTTTTTAAAGGATAGGGTATACCTCGAAGTTGGTTTCGTATAAATTTGAAAAAAAATATCCTACCTTAAGGGTAGGAGAAATGGGGGTGGGATAATTAAAAATTAAGCATGTAGTAAATATTAGATTATAGCCACAAAAAAATATAAAATAAAACTTTTTAACAAAAAATAAAACCGCCGAAAAAACTGAAAAGCATAAAATAATCTTATTATTTTACGTAAGGTTTTATTTTTTGTTAAAAAGTTTTATAAATTCCAATGTGTTGACGTAAAGTCACATTTTCTTTAAATGACAGAAGTTTGGTTGTTTTTAAAATGTTCTTGCTCTACTCATAATATGTATGGCGAATGAAATCTATAGTTCTAGTACATTGATATATACTTACTACAAAGTTTTGTATAGCATACTTGTTACAAGATTTCACTCTGTATAATAAGTATAGTCTTGAGAACTTCAAGAGGCAAACAGGTATCAAAAGTTTAAAAGTAGTCTTGGTTCAAAGATGCTTAATAGTGCTTCAAAGAGCTTTTATTAGTCAGAATGCACTTTATTTCGCTCTTATATTAAAATTTTTCTCAAAGTATATTATGGAAAATTCTTGGTAAGTATTTTCTATAATTTTATTTTATTTTTATTAAAATTATTGCTTTTTATTGCTCAGCAAATTTTTTTTAATAAAGCCTAATTAAGTTTTCTAATGTGCGAAGACGCGAATGGTTCGCTAGTCTTTACTAATATAATATAGAGAGATGATTTGTATATTTGTAATGAATTATCAACGAGTTACATAGGCTATCTATATTATAAAGAGGAAAAATTTGATTGTTTGTTTGTTTGTATTGAATAGGCTCCGAAAGTACTGGACCGATTTCAAAAATTCTTTTGCCATTAGAAGCCGACATTATCTGTGATGAACATAGGCTACTTTTTACCGCGGGAAATGCTTCATTTCTACGGGAAATCTAATATTTTATAAAGTTATGCGGGCGAAGTCGCGTGCAAAAGCTAGTTATATATAAAAATCAATCGCTGTGCGTTACTCTCGCAAAACTCAAGAATGGCTAGATCGATTTTAAATCGGTTTTCACATATGAAAGGAAAGATGAACGAGGAAGGTTTGTATGTATAAAAATTTCACCCCGGGCAAAGCCGGGAGAGGTCATTAGTAAATATCAAGGAATAGTAATATATGAAAACTAATTTGTTGTTAAAGAAAATGAATTACAGATCTGAAAAATAAAACTATTCCTTTTCCATCTTTCTTTTTCAGTTTTTGCACAATGCTAAATTAATTTATTCATTTATTTATTTATTTATTCAAAAGAAAAACAAATGAAGTAGAAAACATATTTTATTCAGGACATCCATAACTCACTAAATATATTCCGTAACATAAGGTTGTCGAATGATTAATAAAATGCTATAATCTAATATCATTTTTCTATACTAATATAATAAATTCCAAAAAAGGGGGAGGTTCTCAATTCGATTCATATGTTGATAAGGTAGTCTGAATGTGTTTGTTAGTTTTCACTGTAATGTCATGGCGTGAATTAAAATGTCTAGACAAACCTAATAAAGGTTTACAGACATTGTTATCATATTTTGTAGAATTTATGTGTTCGATAGTAAATAAATAAATAAATAAATAAATTTTTTTTTTTTTTTTTTTTTTTTTTTTGTTCCTCTTTTATATCTGCCATCAGTCCTTGACTATAATCAGATGTGTTGTCCGGTCATTACACAGTGTGGGTGCCCTCTCCATCAAGAAGACTACCCGTTTGCTTTACACCAGCTACTCTCTTTTGTGCAGCTCTATTATGTCAAATCTTTTAAGGCGTTTATGATAGCCTAGATCAACAAGTTGCGCCGCCAGTTCGTTTGGGTGTCTGGACAGTCGCTTCCTGTACTCCACTGCTGTCCTTCGGATCTCCTCCTTGACAGTGTTCATGTTAAGGTGTTGGTGAATTTCGGAGTTTGTGATGTACCAATGAGCACCGCCTATGGTTCTAAGTATAGAATTTTGCATTCGCTGAAGCATGGAGATGTTGGTGTTGCTGGCAGTACCCCACAGCTGTATGCCATACGTCCACACGGGTTTTAAGACTGATTTATATATTAGTAACTTGTTATCAGTAGACAGCTTGCTATTTCGACCCAGTAGCCAATACAACAATTTATAGCGGATGTTCAGTTCTTCTCTCTTTGTTTTAATATGCTTTTTCCATGTTAGGCGACGATCAAGGTGCATACCAAGATATCTTACGCTATCGCTTTGAGGTAAAATTGTGTTTTCTAACTGTACGGGTGGGCAATCGCCTTTTCTCAATGTGAAGGTCACATGAACTGACTTAGTTGCATTGGCTTTGATTTTCCATGTATGAAGCCACTTATTGATCTCATTAAGTCCTTGTTGCAAGGTGTCAGATGCAACCACTGGATCCTCATTACAGGAAAGAAGCACGGTATCATCTGCGTAAGTAGCTGTAGTTAAACCAGACATTTCAGGGAGATCTGCGGTGTATATCGCATACAGTATAGGACCCAAGATCGACCCCTGCGGAACTCCTGCCAGGATATCATGTGGGGCAGACATTGCACTGTCCTCCACGACCACAAAGATCCGATCTGTGAGGTAAGAGCTCATTAGCAAATGAAAGCTATGTGGCATGCATTTCTTCATCTTGCAGATGAGGCCATCGTGCCATACCCTGTCAAAGGCCTGTTGGATGTCAATAAATGCAGATGAGCAATACTCTTTACGTTCAAGTGCAGTTCTTATAGTTTCATAGACTCTGTGTACTTGCTCAATTGTAGAGTGTTGTTTTCGAAATCCAAACTGGTGGTCAGGTATTACTTTATTTTCTGTAAGCAGTGGAGTTATTCGGTTTAGTAGTATCCTTTCCAGGAGCTTCGACAGGATAGGCAGCAGACTGATAGGACGATATGATGTCACCGCATCTGCCGGTTTACCTGATTTATGGATCATTGTTATTTTAGAAACTTTCCAGAGTCTTGGGAAATATTGCATTCTCAGAATTCCATTAAAGAGAGTTGTTATACATACCAGAGCCTTCCTTGGTAGTTCTTTTAGAATTTCCTTAGTAATAAGGTCAAAGCCTGGTGCCTTTTTATCCTTTAAGGACCGAATCGTTCTAGCAACCTCTCGCACGGACACTGGTTTAGGTAGAATAGACATCTGGTATGGTTGACTCAATGATTCCCTCACTTTGTACTCTATCTCACCTCCAACGTTGATCTGATTAGGTGTAAATACCTTTTCAAGATGAGCAGCAAAGGTATCAACTTTTTCTTGGGTTGTTCTTGCCCATGTATTATTATTTTTTCTTATTGCTTGCTTAGTCACTTGTGGCCTATTATAAGCTTTCGTGAACTTCTAAAGAGAGTAATTTGTTGCAGGTGTAGGAGTTAGAGATTCAAGCTTAGATTGTAAGGTGTCATTGTGCCAGTCCCTGAGAAGTCTTTTTAAGTCCTTGATGGCTTTGTTTAATGCTGTTTTATCTGCACTATGCCTGCTTTGGTGCCAGACTCTGCGGAGCCGTCGTTTCTCTAGTATCATTTGTTTGACTTCTCTTGGGTAGTTCGATGGATGCTGAGATGGTTTGGCTGGTGGTGTGTTATTCCAACAGCATTCCTGAATCAAATTTGTGATGTACTTTGTCATATCTTCAATGTCATCGGGATCTTTAATCTTAATTTTTAAGTTAATATTTGCATCAAGTTGTTGTCTGAACGAGTCCCAGTCAGTCCGTGAATTATAGAGAGTCTCCACAGTCTCCTTCTCTATTATCATTGTACTCATTGTCAATATTACCAGAGTATGATCAGAGCAACCATCCTGGCATGACTCTGCCTTGAAATATTGTTTAGAAAATCCTTTGACAACAAAGAAATCTATAAGATCTGGCATTTTTTGAGGATCCGAAGGCCATATAGTTGGTTGACCTGTGGATATAGAAGTAAGATTATTTGTGTCAATGCTCAGCTTCAGTTTTCTACCTCTCGTAGTAGTTATTCTGGACCCCCAGCTGGTGTGCTTAGCATTCCAGTCGCCACCGGATACAAATCTTTTCCCAAGTGATCGGAAGTAATTATTATATTGTTGTTCATTTATACCATATTTAGGTGGACAATATATTGCTGAAATGCTAAAACAGCCGGCTCTGTCCTCAACGCTAACGATAGTAGCTTGAAGGTAGTTTTCTCTGACTTCGGGCAATAGGTGGTGTTTAATGGATTCTCGGATAATTATTGCTGTTCCTCCGTGACCAGTTCCATCAGGATGTCGTGTGACGTAGGTGTGATATCCTTTGAATTTTATGTTAATATTAGAGCTAGTGCAGTGAGCTTCAGATACAAGCATAATATCAAGTTTATGTTCTTTGATAATTATTTCGACCTCACGTTTATTAGGTGCTAAGCCATTTGTGTTCAGAGTCCCTATTATAAGTGTAGCTATTTGGATAGTTTTTCTATGAGAACTGTCATTATTTTCATGAGTGTGCTCATTTGTTGTAATATTATATCAAATTTTTCCGATTGTTTTATAATTAGGTTTTCTATAATGGTCATTGTCGATTCATTATGTTCTATGTCATTCTTGTTGTTGCTGTTTGTTTTTGTGGCGTCAGCATACGATTTGTTTTTTAGAGTTTCAGTGTAGCTTTCTTTTCGCGTCAGTTTCAGATCCCTGTTATTTGGGATTTGTGTGTAAGTTTCCTTATTGTAATTGTATATAGGTTTTTTAAATTGTTGTTGTTTTGATTTTCGTGTTAATATTTCCAGGTATATTTGGCATCCCTTATAGTTGGCCGGATGTGCGCCATGGCATAGAGCGCACTGAGCTGGGGTATTACGGTCCTTTTTCGGACATTTTGAAGTTTGGTGAGATTCTGCGCACTTAACACATCGATAAGGTCGCATGCAATAATTCTTTGTATGCCCATATTGCTGGCACCTCTGGCACTGTGCTATGGTTCTTTTCTTTTTAGGGTCTTCTATAACAACAGCTTGGTGGTATATATATTTAATATCTTTAATTAACTTGTTTTTAGGATCCGGAAGGAAGTTTACAAAAAAGGTAGAAGTTGGTATTTTATCCGGTCCATATTTGGCGTTTATAATTTCGCCTTGGATTTTATTTCCCGTTTTTTCTAATTCTTCTTTTATTGCATAAGTTGGGGTTGTGTGATGCAGGTTCTTTATCACTACTCTAAAGCATCTTTCGTCTTTTTTGTTAAAAGTGTGTCCAATAAGCCCTGTTTCTCTTACTATATGTATAATTTTTTTATATGCTTCAGTATTAGAGCTTATTATCCTTAATTGATTTTTATTAACAATTTTATATGTAAATTGATTTTGGTCACATGCTGTTTCCAGTAATTCAGTCAGTTTGTTTACGTCCTCTATCCCATATAAGACAATCGGTGGTGGTTTACTTGGTCTTTTCTCACTGTGCCCTGTATCATCCTCAGATTGATCGATAGGTAAATTGCTGTACCTATTGCTAGTTGGTAGATCTTCGGGAGGACTTGGTGATAGTCTTTTTCTCTTAGGATTAGGTATTCCAGGTACCCTTTGCCATGATATATTTCTAGTTTGTGTTGGCTTATCATTCGGTCTCTCTTGTTGGTTAGTCTCAGTCATGTGCCTATCAATGTCCATGTCTATTGCGGGAGTCGGTTGTGTTGAGTTCTTCAGTTCTTTGTTGACACTGCTTCCCAGAGAGGAACTTCTTGGGCGTGTTTCAAAGAAATTAGTGGGGAAGGCTTGTTGGATAAACCTTTTGCTGTGGTTGCTGGTACTTCGACTGCTCTTGCTTTCAGTCACTCCTTCTGTCGGCAAAATTGTGCCCCCCCCAGAATACGCGGGGCAGCCTGAGTGTTGCTCAGGGAAGGATTCTCCGGCTTGGCCGGTACCTTCCTGGGGTAGTCTCTGTTTCAATCTTGCTTCCATTTTTAGTTGTCTCCTATTCTGATACTCTAGACCTTTTTGGGGTTATTTGGACCCCAAGGCTCGCTAAAGCCTCTTCCTACCAGTTGCCCAGAAGGGTGTGTGGTTATACCGCCACTGCTCGGTCGCCATTGCCTCGTCTGTTATCTAGCAGGGGATACCACGGCTGCCTGTTTCGGCCACCGTCGCCTAGGGCGCGTGCAGGTGAGGTTGACGATTGGGTCGGTTTAGATGTTGTTACCGTTTCCCCTTACCCCCCAAATAAATAAATAAATAAATAAATAAATAAATAAATAAATAAATAAATAAATAAATAAATAAATAAATAAATAAATAAATAAATAACTTTCGACGAGTCCATAGATAACTCGCCCGCCCGCCCGATTGTCGCCCGGGCGACTTGTCATGTATCTTTTACCTATTATTTTTATAGACAACTCGCCCGCTAGTATAATGTACAGTCCGTTATATAGAGGTATTAAACGAATTTCTAAACTAGAATTTTATCATTTCTTACTACGGGTACTTAAATAGTATTTAATTTCTCGGTCTTTACCATTAAATTGTGTTGGGTGAAACGATTTTGACAATTCTTTTTTATTTGAAACCTAGTGCTTCACGTGTTGGTCCAGTTCTGAAAATAGCATTCATGAGAAAACCGCAGATTTATTATCTAAGCCCCTGCTGAGCGACAGGCGAAAAATGCGAAAAATTTGTGCAATATCACACTAAATCGTTAATTTTCACGCGATACGATTTAGTGTGATATTGCACAAATTTTTATACCATAAGTATATTTTTTCGTCTGTCGCTCAGCAGAGGCATTTAGATAGTACTAAGCCTGCGGTTTTAAGTGTTTTTTTATTAAAATAGTTATTTTGAAATCGCTTGAAAAATCTTTGAAAAATATAGCCCGAATTTAAAAAGTTATCGACAACCAAAAAATCCATTGAGACACATCACTAGCAGACTGCTGAAAATAGTTTTAGCAATCAGTTCGGAGAGACACCAGCCGTGTTACTATTTTAAGGTTCGATGAACTTAAGGACAAAGGATAAAATATACATCTTTTCTTATTGCTACGTTTGTTTTGTTGCTTAACTGGTTTTTGTAAGGATTTACCGAGCGAATGAATTTCCAACTCTATACCAGACCATCTTAGCTACAGGAAATATTATAATTGTTTGAACTCACTTATACTCAACTAGCTGTTGCACACGACTTCGTCCGCGTAACTTTATAAAATATAATAATACATTCGTGTATGTGAAACCATGGAAATACACATACAAAATTTCAACCCATACATACAAGTTATGTGAAAAAAATAAGTACGGAACGATAATTCTTACTACCCGTTGTCCTATTACCCGTTTTCCCGTAGGAATGAAGCATTTTCCCACGGTAAAAAGTAGCGTATGTTCATAACGGATAATGGCCGCTTCTAATGGTAAAAGAATTTTTCAAATCGGTCCACTAGTTTCGGAGCCTATTCTATACAAACAAACAAATCTTTCCTCTTTATAATATTATTAGTATAGACTAGATGTGCCATATGATTTCGTCTGCCGTTTAATTTAAAATCGGATGTCGAGAAAAAAGTTATGATGATTGGAAAATGTTTTAATACCTACTAATTTCAAGAAAATATGTATATATAGTTAGTATGTTTTCTATACAATGACCCTAAAACCTTTCTGTTACCGTTGCTGTATGAAGATAATATTTTCTTATATATTAAGCAAAGTCATAGTAATAAATTTAGCTGTTTCACGTAGGTAGTGCACTTAACTTAATCCAATTACCTATACTTACTAACGGTTTCCCGCGATGAAAGTACTTATTTTGTTTATGTTAAAGTGGAAACATTATTAATATTTAATGAAGAATCTACAAGAAATAGACAATATTTAAGTTTTATTATACTTATACTTACTCTAGTTCTGTAATCTATACAAATATTATAAAGAGGAAAGATTTGATTGTTTGTTTGTATTGAATAGCCTCCGAAAATACTGGACCGATTTGAAAAATTCTTTTACCATTAGAAGCCGACATTATCCGTGATGAACATAGGCTACTTTTTACCGCGGGAAAATGCTGCAAATCTAAAATAAAAGTAAATACTAGCGGCTTGGCCCGGGAGATAGCGCCATCTATCCAAAATACGGTAGATGGCGTTTTATACTTTTCTACGCGGACGAAGTCGTGAGAACCAGCTAGTATAATAATATAATATTTATGAAAACCACTTCTGTATTCACAAAAGCGTATCAGACTCATATTCACATTTAGCTACAGATATTAAATTTGTTAGCATTTATTTCTTAACAATAGCCACTGAACTTTTAAGTGCTGTCTGAAGTATCCAATCCAAAGATCAATGAATTCAAATATTTACTCATTACAAAATTTTATAGTTTGAATGAAATAATATTTTAGTTACAGATTTATGATTAATTAAAATTAATATATTTATATTTGAAATATCAATAACAACATTCATTTGGGCTGTAACTAATGTAATTAACTTAATGGAGTAAGCAAGTAAATTATATGATATTAATGATATTTTTGGGAAAAAAATAATATGAGACTACTAGCTGGTGCCCGCGACTTCGTCCGCGTTGAAAAAAAAAAGCAATATAACGCTTGAGAACTTGTTGCTATAACACTTTGTCCAGGCGTTAGGTTTTTATTTCATTTTAGATGATCCCTCGGGAACATTACTTTTTTCTTGGATGAAATGTATCCTATGTCCTTTCTGGTGTTCCAGACAACGCGTATGCAAAATTTCATGGAGATCGGTTCAGTAGTTTTGGCGTGAAAGCGAGACAGACAGAGTTACTTCGCATTAGTTACGTTCAAGTCGTAACAATATGTGTTCGCCTTAAGGACAACCTTGTGCAACTAATTTGAAATATCACCCCAAGCTGCGAGTGCGGTGATATTCTATTATGCCACTTTTAGTGAAGAAACTCAGAATCTAATACTTTATCAAAGGCAAGGACAGGCCCCGTGAGTTATTTTACAGGACCTGATTGAAAATCAGAGCTGTGGGTCTCCCCGACCGCATTATGCTGAGTCAAAAGGACCTTTTTCTGACGCACCACTACACCTTATATGTGTGTGTTTGTGTGTATAAAATAAAAAACTCTTTTTCTTTATTTTTCTATAAAAATATATATATATGATAAGAGTGAGTTGAGTGTCCTTCTATGAATATTTGTATTTGTCTAAGCTCCGAAACTACTGGACCGATTTGAAAAATTCTTTTACCATTAAAAGCCGACATTATCCGTGATGAACATAGGCTACTTTTTACGGCGGGAAAATGCTTCATTCCTACGGGAAATCTAAAATAAAAGTAAATACTAGCGGCTTGGCCCGGGATACACTTGATAGCGTCATCTATCGGATTCGGGTAGAACTGCTTGGTGATATTTTTAGCGATCCGCTCCACTGTATCTACCGGTATCTTGATAATACTTTTCAAGGCGGACGAATTCGCGGGCACAAGCCAATATTTTATAAAGGTACGCGGGCGAAGTCGCGTATAATATACTAATAAGTATGTAATATACTAAATGTAGGTAAAATTCATTGCATAAATGTGGACTTTGAGCCTTGAAACAAGGTAGAAATTATTCACACGCCTACGCGCGCCTAAAAAGCGTGTAGACAGTTCATTTATATAAAAAAGCAGGAAGTGACAAGCCCGAAATCAATGGTCTGAGAAAATTCTCTATGGCGATAAAAATAAAAATAATTTATTGTTCACGTATCACCATAAATCAGTGCGTGTTTATGATATGGAAGGTTATTTTAATACGAGCTAAATATAACGTTAAAAATTCTATAGTTGTTATAAAATTATTACCATCACTTTGCTAACACTTATATCCCTAATCCTACTGTAATCGGCATCACACTTGCGACACCTGTGGCGTTGCTTGTGTTATAGGTGACGGTAACCACCTACCATCAACTGAACCGTCAGCCTGTCTATCGACTTTAACATAAAAAAGAAATCATCATCAATACTAATAATAAATCTGTAAGTGTAGTATGCATGTGTGTGTGTGTGTGTATGTATATATGTATGTATGTATGTATGTATGTATGTATGTATTTATGTATGTATGTATAGGATAGGCCACTTTATTCATTTTCAACACGGACGAAGTCGCGTGCAAGAGCTAGTACTAAATAATTTGGTAATAGATTACGAGTAAATCTAAAATCACTAAAAAATTAAGTACATACCTCTTATCAAGACTTCAGCTCTTGTAAATATCCGGAAAAAACTTTAAAAAAAGCTCTAAATTCCAGGTTGTTGAATGAAAAACTATCTTCTAAGAAAACATCATAAGAAAGCTGCAACGTCGACGTAGTCTCTTCGTAGGTAGCGTTTCGTAATACTAGCCCTATGTAGATGAAAGTAATATAACACATTATCAGAAGACCAGTAGGGAAACTTGGAATACGTTTGAAATCCAAGCTGGCTAGTATTTACTTACGGCTATTTAGTAATTTATTGGTTACTAGCTTTTGCTCGCGACTTCGACCCCTTTTACTTGAGCATTAAAAAAATAACAAAAATACAATGAGAAATAATTTATTCAAACTTAATTTTTTACTAGCTTTTGCCCGCGACTTCGTCCGCATTCAAAATGTGAATATATAGCCTCTAAAGACTCGATAAATGGACTATCAATACAGAAAGAATTTTTCAATTCGAACCAGTTTTTCCTGAAATTAGCGCGTACAAACAAACAAACAATCTCTTCAGCTTTATAATATTAGTAATTTATACTATATTATAAAGAGAGAATATTTGTTTATTTGTAATGAATAACTACCGGACCGATTTTGAAAATTCTTAGAAAGCTGCATTTATTAGCGAGTAACATTTTATAAAAGTTACGCGGACGAAGTCGCGTGCAAGAGCTAGTCGATTTTATAAGACTTTGCACATTTCTTTGTAATATTTAACTAATCAGAATCTGACTGTGGCATCGTTACGTAAACATTACAGAAAATAAATTTGAAACGAGTTCACATACTGTTGCTTTTTGTACCGTTGATAATAGACTAAAGAGATTTGTTCGCTTCAGTTACCGGAAACGGAACTAATTGGGTCAGCCAATGGTAAAACAGAAAAAAAATAGCAACCCAATTATTGGATCGTTCGTTATGCTTCGCAGCACTGGGTACGACAATTTTATCCTATTAAATTGTCTGTTTTACGAAGTGTATACATTTTTTATTGCAACTATCTTACCTATATATCTTGTCATACAACGAGGCATAGTAACCTGCCTAGGTAACCGGAGCTTGATGTTATATACAAATTGTATGAATACTAACAATAAATCTGTAAGGGAGTAAGTTACTTACTTTGGTTTCAGACATATCGTGTTGTTTCATTAAAATGATTCGAGTCCAATCTGTCATTACTGTGTAGTAGAACTAGTTGGATTTTTTTTGTCAAAACTGTTCTATTGTAGAACAAATAGTAGAACAGTTTGGAACAACCCGTTTATTTTATAGGCTCTTTACATGATACTGAAACTAAAACCTTTTAGATTTTTACTTTTTACTTGACCTTTTAACTTTTTAACCTTTTAACTTGACCATTTTTAGATTTTTTTTCTGTATGTATGTATGTTTGTTCCTCGATAACTCTTAAGCGAATTAACTGATTTTCATAAACATTTGGACATACAGGACATATAGGCTACTGTTTCCTTTAACGCGGACGAAGTTGCAGACACCAGCTAGTTAAATATAAAATTTATATGAAATTCAATTTAAAAAATCTCATAATTACAAAGCTTTGTACAATTTGCGGAGCTGAAATAGTGAAAAAAATGTTTTCCGTTTGCCTTCCGATTCTTTTTTCAGAAAAACGAGCTTCCGTTTAACCCAAAAGAGTAATTTTATTAACCAAAAAAAAGCTAAGTGAAATAGATAACGAGTATATGGCCTCGTTCATTTGTAGGGTGGACATTATCGCTCACACAAAGGACATCCACTGTGTTAAGTGTCGGCTAATAGGCAATTGAGTAGGGTGACCATGATACTGGACAAAACTATAGGAAAGAAGAAAGATTCAAGTTATTTTATATATTTTTCCGTAAATTTATACATTTTATATGTATTTTTAAGCAGCAAGTTTTGTTTTCTAAGGAATATAACGTCTATCTACATAATTTACCTTTGTATTTTATATAATTAATACTATATGTACCCGCGATTTCGAATGCGCTGTAGTTCATTTTTGGAAAATGTTCTAGGAACCTAACATTGGTATGTATTTATTAACTATCAGTGTTTTATTAGCGGCACTAAAACACACAACAACAACACAACACACACACACTTCTGTCACACACACAACACACTCTTCTGTCAAAACACTTCTGTCTCTACGTGTATTGACTGTCCTTATTGACATTTATCTCCCTTTTCTTATACTCTCTCAAGGAAATCATCACACACCGTTGATGTTAAGAATTTTCATTAATTAAAAAAATAATTCTGACGACATGTTTGGTCTAGTGGCTAGTAACTCTAGCTAGCTGTTAATCAAAGATATAGCTATATATAATATGTGTCCCCGTAACCTTATTAGACATAACGTTGTTAAATTAAATAAGAAGCAAATGTAAAAAAAATAGATAATACAAAACTTATTAACCACAAGCAAACTACGAGTATGAAAGTGTCAGTAACTTACAAAAACATGATTGCATATCTTACAATTGACAGATTTTATTGTTACCCTAACTGAATCGTTCATTAGCTACGAGGCCTCTCTTAGAACATATCGTATAACGGACAACGCAAATAGAATATACATGTTACAAAATGAGAATCAGTACGCACTTGCGTATATTATGCGTTGCTTAAAATTAATAGTAGGTAATGAAAAGTAAGTATTTCTAGGTACCTATAACCTATCTAACTGTTATATCACCTACCTAATTTTTATTACAAAATTAAAAAAAAAATCTCTGGTTTACTATAGATTACTATAGATTCAGTTAAGAATTATTTTATTTTATTAATATTTGGGACACAAACAGAAAAAAAAAAAATTTAAAAAACCAAAACAAACATCACATATTCCTCAAGCGTGTCCACAGATACATCTTAAATTTAAGAGAGAACAAAAGCAAACATTAATACAAGAAAAAAAGAACAAAAAAAACCGAGGCAGTCATGAGGACTGCCGACAGAAGTGAAAACATAAAACTGAGCGTCCAACGCACACTCATACAAACGGGTATATGCAATGTGTTGGCGTGATCGCATACGTAGACAGCTGCGCGCACATAACTGTGAGCATTAGCATGTTGCTGACGCGAACCGATACATTTATTCTCTACCCAAAGTCGTATAACCCGGCTATAGAAGTTATCACTTCAAAAAAATATTTCTACAAAAGTTAAATATTAAAAACAGATATTTAAGAGCAATCAATTGTTAGCATCTGCTCTCGTCTCGTCTCAAAAACGTCTCAAAAAGAGGTGTTCATTCATTCAGATTCATTCGGTAGTATGATATTAAAAGGGTATCAGTCAGTTGAACGAACGCGTTCGTGAAGAGATCGTCGTTTGCAAGTTTGTAGAGAACCTTATTATGTGAACAAGATACATTCTCTGACAATGATTACATAATTAATACAGATAAGGGGATATTTAACTTTGTTATTTATGTTGGTAAATGGATGTCGCTAAGCGGTGACTAGCTGTGAAAAATGTATATGTTTATATTTTTCAATAACATACGAGTATTATTTGGCTTTTCTGGGAATATCATGTACCACGCGGTCTCAAGGGTATTTATAATTGTACTGGTATTTGTTTTTCGGAGTTTACTCCTTAAGAATCGATTTACAGGTATATATTGGCATATATATATATATACTAGCGACCCGCTCCCGGCTTCGCCCGGGGTGCATTTTTTTACGTAAAAACCTTCCCTGATTATCCCTCTATCCGATTGTCATACTAATATAGTAGATAATAAACTAAGTTCTTGTATATGTTTTATTCAGCTATGTGACAGGGTCATTAATTGCTACATTACAAATAATATATATGGCCGCGGTATGGTATGGTAAATTTATAGGTGTAAAATCAAAAATTGTTACACGAATGCGTTGCCGGTTCAAGGAAACAAAGGCCTGTTCGTATCTTCTTGCACTTTATTCACAGAATCACCTTTAAATTATTTATTACAATACAAATTTCAATTGAGTGCGTGTGCGCTGTGTAGTAGTGTCTGAGAGAGAGAGTGTGTGACTGCGATAGAGTGATTTGACATAGATTACATGAAATTTAATTGAAAACTAAACACGTTGTTTTGTGCTATAGTTACGTTCTATTTTTTTTGAATGTTACAATATCTGAAGTTTCAGAGATATTGCCCAATGTACACAATAATTTGTTGTTTTTCCGGCGTGTTTGAATTGTGAAAATTTAAATTTTACAATAGTTCGTTGACACACACAATTTTTTCGTTAAAATTATGTTTCAATGAAATGAAAAAAAGTAACGAAAAAATATAGTTCAGCGGTTATAAATCTTTAAAACCCAATATTTAAGAACTATTATCTATTCTGAGCTTTAAGAGCCCTTCAAAGGATCACATAGATTTTTTAAAGTATATTTTAAGTCAAATATTATATTTTTTGCAAATCTCTCAAAGGAGAAATAAAATTGTTGTAGATTTTGAAATGAAAGTAGGTTTAAATATAATATTAGTTGATTTAAGATTAAAATTCTTATTTCAAATACTTAATTTAACATCAAATAGGGACTAATAGAATACGAAATATTTACTACTTTGAATTCCAGAAAATGTTAATAATTTCTTCATCGAAATCTTCGGGAGTAATATTTTTTCTTCGGAGTTTTATAAATAATGACTTGCCGACGACTGACGCAAAAGAAGAGTGTTAAAGGTATGACTTGTGTGTCTGTCTGTTGCATCATAGTTTCATAGCGGATGGACTGATTTTGAAATAAAAAAATAGTAGCATTCCGAAAATAACGACAAAATCTCAAAATATTTCTTTTTTAAATTTTTCGATTCAATTAGTTTTCTCAAGGATGTATTTTTACGTAACATATTCTAGTTTCAGTGGTATTGTGTAGATGTTTATCTGCATTATCTGAAAATATACAAAGGTGTCGGTTACCCGGTTACGGTAACGACTTTAAACGTTTTTTCCTTTCTCAAAAATGCCCAACGCGCCTAAGGAAGTTTTCACTTTAAAATTATAGTACAGTCGGCCGCATAAGTCGATTAACACATTCAAAAGTGCAAAACAACGTAACACTCAACGCGCCAAAGATTTAAATCTTTGCAACGCGCCATAAGTCGTTGTCACGACTAGAGAAAAAAAAATCACGTACAAACGATTGCAAAAAGCTTCAAAAAGTAGGTAAGTAAGTTGAGTGTTCAGTTGTTTTGCACTTTTGAATGTGTTAATCGACTTATGCGGCCGACTACACCTTACCTTACATTTTACCTTACTTTTTAGAGAGATAAAATCAAATTAAGCTAATTAAAAACGTCCCCAATTGATGAGACTTCTTAGATAGTATTTCTTTATAGAAGCTCCTTTTATAACAATAGTGAATAATAGTGAAAATTCACTGCATCGGTTTCTTCGAGCTTTGTTCCCCACCGTAGATCTCGCAAGCTTTTTTTTTGTTCTTACTCCGGACCGGACCTCCTTTGTTGTGCATCTTTTTGTCTGTCTATCATTTGGTGTATTTCAAAAAATAACACATCAATTTCACAGTGAAAGCTCGAAATAAACTTCAATAGACTCGACGGAAGCAAATTTATATAGATTTCTGTAAAAAGTAATACAGTTTAGTTGTATAACTGACTCCTTCACTCATATAAAGAAAAAGTTTTGACTCTGACTCGTATTAAGCATATGATTGAGTCAAACGTTATTCTTGTAATCCTACTACTAATATTTTAAATGAGAAAGTTTGTTTAGATGTGAGGATGTTTGTTACGCTTTTGGGTTTTTTTTCACAATTATTCTCAGACCTACCAATTGTACATGTAAAATTTCATCAAAATCGGTTACCTAAGCCTTTTCGGAGGAGTATGGCATGAGAAACACTGTGACACGAGAATTTTATATATGTATTAGATAGTATAGCATTAGTATTAGGACACTAAATATTATTAAAATAATAATTTTAAATAAAAGACGAAAAACTGTTGGTCCAGTATCCCTCACCTGAATTTTTTTCTGATTACTAACAGGCTGAAACTTATTGTGATATATTGGGAGTGGTTTTTTGGGAGGGATGGGATAACTAACCAGCTGATTTATTATCTGCAGCTTAGTAAACATTTGTATAATAAAATGGCCGCATAGTCCTACAAATTTAGTGGTACGTTTTTCCAGTCCTACGCTTGGAAGGTTTTGCGGCTGCTAACTCCTTAGCTACCTCTATCGAGAATTTTCGCAGAGGAAAAAGGTAGACGTGTCGGCAAACCGAAGCTACTCACGGAGATTCAGCCTGTTAGTAATCAGAAAAATCCAGGTGAGGGATACTAGACTATGTATATTATGCTACACACAGATGAGATTAGAAATAATATCAAAACAACTCCAGATGAGATCAGAATGCATAAAATATTCTCACCCCAATACTCGTAGCCCAGTCCCCTTTGGCCTAATTAATATGAAGATTCGGAAAACCTTCACATATATTTTATGATCGCGAGCAGCGCCTTGTCATTTTCACGCGTTGTTGCGTGCCGGTGTACAGTCGCAAAGAAAAATAATTCCAAAATTTATTTTTTGGAGTTTACTTCTAAATAATTGATTGTCAAATTTATGTATGAAAATTTATGGAAGTAAAATCAAAATTGTCACACGGTATGTGTTACGGGTTAGTTTTAATTTTAGAATATCTCTGAAGTTTCAGAGATATTGCGCCATCTATCAATATTTTAAGTACTTACTTTTAGTTTTTAGACTTCTGTAAACCCTCTCAGGTGAAACAGACATAGTGAAAATGCAAATACTCAGGTTTTTTAAAGTTTCAGCCATGTAATGTTTTTTTCTGTAATTTGTGTTTTTGACTTTTATTGCTTTTAGATATTTTATGCGAAACCCAGTGAGAGGGCAAGTAATCTTTGTAGTATATCAACTGTCTGGTTGTATCATACATACTTACATACATACGTATATACAGAAAATTTAGTTTCAGTATAATGTATAGAGCCTATAGATAAACACGATATCTTTAAAAACAAATTAATTTACTCCCTGACCAACCCTTACAGATTTATTATTAGTATTAATTCATTTAAATTTATAATATTAATTTAACTCATGGCTTAATACGAAACCACTTGTGTCACCGCATGTACGGCCCGCAGACGCCTCACAGAATATGACGGATGTTTAACGAGGTTTTAACCTTTAAAGGATAATAATATAAGGGGGGATCGTAACAGTCGCTTCCGTGTCACATGACTGAATGACAGCTTAAGTTCATGCACTCGCGTAAATTGTATAGGAATTCTTTTATCGCCTAAAGTGCTGTAAAAATGAGGAGAATATCTTTTATGGGCTAAATAAAACAGGTCTTTCTACGGTAAGTGCAGACAATTTAGAATATTAAGATCTTACCGACGCGACGTGAGGGTGCGTAGCCAATTTAGATCGCATGTAGGGTGCATGTAGGTGACCTGAACAGGAACAGATGCCAGGGATACAATATTTTACTACTCAAGAGTTTGTGAATTAGTAAAAAGAATAAAACTTTTTAACAAAAAATAAAACCGCCGAAAAAACTGAATAGCATAAAATAATCTTATTATCATTTTACCTAAGTAATTTTGAGTCGCCGCCGCGCATCACTCTTTACGTAATTTTTGCTTGTTTGGCGCCACACCCTGTATAATTTAAAGATTCACAAAATAAGAGAATTACTTTCGAAATCATAGTTCTATGGTTTTCGCTCCTCATTATAGACTTCATTCATCACTGCAGACTTTTTCTCTCTTTTTTTTTGCCTTATTTGTCTACTTCTTCTTAATTATTTTTTTATAGTAAACTCAAAAAAAAAGGCAAAAGCTTTACTCTTTTTAGTCGTAGTTTGTTTTTAATTATTGATATTGATTAGAAACGGTTTTATTTTATCATTTTATATAGATTCAATAATAATATGCGGAAACTTGTAAATGGGGTCTAATTAATATGTCATTTCGTTATTATTAAGTAATTTTTTGTATAAATATCACTGTAAGTTTTCCTTTTAAAATAAATAAAGAAGTAAATATTAATTACTTTACGTAAACTAATTGTTTTGGCACATATTACTAAGGAAATTATTTTTGAGACTCCTGTAAATTTCTCCTTAATTCTCGTCATAGAGTCTTAAGTGAACGACTCAAATATTTTAACATTCCAATATAATTTACCCCAAATTACCCAGAAACTGATAAACAAGAAAGTCTTATAAATAAAGAAGTAAATATTAGCTTACTTTACATAAACTAATTTTTTTGGCACACATTACTAAGGAAATTATTTTTAAACCTCCTGTAACTTTCTGCACAATCTCCTTAATTCTCGTCATAGAGTCTGAGTAAACGACTCAAATATTTTAACATTCCAATATTATAATTTTCCCCAAATTACCCAGAAACTGATAACCAAGAAAGTCTTATAAATAAAGAAGTAAATATTAGCTTACTTTACGTAAACTAATTTTTTTGGCACACATTACTAAGGAAATTATTTTTAAACCTCCTGTAACTTTCTGCACAATCTCCTTAATTCTCGTCATAGAGTCTGAGTAAACGACTCAAATATTTTAACATTCCAATATTATAATTTTCCCCAAATTACCCAGAAACTGATAAACAAGAAAGTCTATCCTGAATTTACATCCGATGTTTTTAGCGCATGCGCCGTAGCCACACACGTAATCCCCTACCCCTTAAGTGGGGGGTAGATGGTGGCTCGTAGTCTCGTTGGCTGGTCGCTCGTTTGACGCTTGTTTTAAATACTATCGCGTACATCGCGTACATATTAAAGTGTCTAGTTTAGTGATTAAATAAAAATGTTAAAGTGAATATTTCAATACATTTTGTGTGTGTTTTAAAAAAATAATTGATGTTGTGTTCAGTGTTAGTGATGTGGTGTTAGACATTTTTTGGGGTGAGTTTTTTATTTTTTTTTATTTTTTATTATTATAACAATTAATTATTATTATTATTTAATAATTGTTAAAATTATAATTTTAAGTAATTTTTTTATATATACAATGTGTTTATTTATACCATAAAATTTACCTCGCCGTATCATACTAGGCTTGTGTCCGCGACTTTGTCCGCGAAAATTAAAAGTTACCTAGAAAATATACTATCAATACTAATAATAAATTTGTAAGCGTAGGTATTGTATGTATGTATGTATGTATGTATGTATGTATGTATGTATGTTCCTCGATAACTCTTAAACGTATTAACTGATTTTCATGATTTTCATGATTATGGAGGAACATACATACATACACTTACAGATTTATTATTAGTATTGATTGATGATTGTGTAAGAAAACTATGATTGTATTTTGTACTTAGTCTAGAATTTTGCTATAATAAGTGAGTCATTATTTTTGAAACTCAAGCCGACAGAGACCTTCATTATTTCGTTGTCTTTATTACCCTAACTATTCTGTGTAGTTCCATTAACATTGTTCTACAGATAGTTACAATTTGAGCTTGTTGTTTTGTAATATTTTTAAATAAATTTAATAGATATTTTTTTTATTTAAAATAGGCAAAGATAATTATGGCATCACATAAGACCACCGAGAAATAAAAGCAATATGTTATTTTTTTGTCTTTATTCTATATTTTTGTTTTTATATCGGTTTTCTGAACAATTTATAAAATTTAAATTTTCACAATTCGAACACGCCGAAAGAACGACATTGTTCTTTTTTTTAAAAAATAAGTTTGTGTAATTGTATAGATAATAATTATTCTAAAATATTCAAAAAATTAAAACGTAACTAAAGAAATCTTTGAACGTAACTCTATTAACGCATAACACAACGCATTCGTGTAACAATTTCGATTTTATTACCTACCATAAATGTTCACACCACGGATTTATATTATTATTGGACTCATACATACATTTCGTCAAAAAATAATATTGACGAAATTTACAGTCGGCCGCATAAGTCGATTAACACATTCAAAGGTGCAAAACAACGTAAGACTTAACGCGCCATAAGTCGTTATGGCACGTCACGACTAAAGAACAAAATAAACTTCACGTACAAACGATCGTAAATAGCTTCAGTAAGTAAGTAATTAAGTAAGTAAGTTGAGTGTTCAGTTGTTTTGCACTTTTGAATGTGTTAATCGACTTATGCGGCCGACTATGTAGGGTGAAAAATTCTGTTAATTCTATTTCTATACAATATAATAGGGATGGCCTGAGGATTATGAGGAAGCGATCACTTATGTGCCGAGTTACGTGAATGATGTATGGCCTGACAAATTTTCTCCTTGCGTTTTGCCACAGCGGATTTGGAATATCAATCCGTGTCACATTGGACAAGTATAATATTGGTACTTTTCTATGTCTATCTAAGCCAATAAGTCACATATTATTATCACTGTGACTTATTTATAACTAGCTGCTGTTTTACTTCGTAACTTTGTAAATTATATACTACTAGCTGGTGCTCGCGACTTCGTCCGCCATAACGTATATAACGCCATCTACCGTATTTGGCATAGATGGCGCTATCTCCCGGGCCAAGCCGCTAATATTTACTTTTATTTTAGATTTCCCGTAGGAATGAAGCATTTTCCCGCGGTAAAAAGTAGCCTATGTTCATCACGGATAATGTCGGCTTGTAATGGTAAAAGATTTTTTCAAATCGGTCCAGTAGTTTCGGAGCCTGTTCTATACAAACAAACAAATCTTTCCTCTTATAATATTAGTGTAGAAAACCTTCCTCAAGTTCCAACTCTATCCTTTGGTGAAAACAGCATGATAATCGGTGCAGTAGTTTTTGAGTTTTTGAGACGCGGCCGAGGACTGTTTTTTAATATGTAAGGATTGAATAAAATTAAAAAAAAATGGAAGATTTTTAATTTAAAATTTTTGATATTTATTTATTTAAGTAAATAAATGTAAATATAGCGTATATCTAAACCACTGTCTTTTAATAGTTTGATATCTTAGAATGATAGGCCATCATTTTAATGTTAAATATAAAAATAAATACACAGTTCCATCGTTAAAATGAAATAGTCATGAATTTTTGCGCACATGTTATCAGGGATATTATAGATACCTAATGACATAGGGTACTTTTCATCCAGAAAATATTCTCTCTATTAGATCGTCTCTATCTTTTTCTTCATCCAGAAATCTAAAAGTGAAAATAAAAATTCATAACTCTTAAACGAATTATGTGATTTTCATGAAACTTGGTAGATAAACATTTAGACGTACAGGGCACAGGATAAACTACTTTTTCTTTTTTAACACAGACGAAGTCGCAGGCACCGGCTAGTGGTTGAATAAAATGTTTTAAACGCCTTACAGATGCGCAAACTAAGGCAAAAGTGAGAGAAATAATTTGGACAGAGATGTTCCGCATGCTAATTTGGCGTCAAAATTCCAGCTAATAATACAAAAGCCACTAGTGCTTATTTGGTAGCAGACTTCAGGCTAAACAGTCCGACAACGTGAACTAACTCAATTAAGCAACAACGTTTCTATTTTGGTAACAAACCGAATGGATCCGAACCGACTTTGGGACAAATTCGTAGAATTCAGAGCAACCAGCTAAAACCGCTTCTGCCGCATTGGGTATGATGAATAATTCAATGCTGCTCCGAACTTATTATACCTACTAGCTGGTGCCCGCGACTTCGTCCGCGTAGAAAAGTATAAAACGCCATCTACCGTATTTTGCATAGATGGCGCTATCTCCCGGACCAAGCCGCTAGTATTTACTTTTATTTTAGATTTCCCGTAGGAATGAAGCATTTTCCCGCGGTAAAAAGTAGCCTATGTTCATCACGGATAATGTCGGCTTCTAATGGTAAAAGATTTTTTCAAATCGGTCCATTAGTTTCGGAGCCTATTCTATACAAACAAACAATCAAATCTTTCCTCTTTATAATATTAGTATAGACTAGCTGGTGCCCGCGACTTCGTCCGCGTTGAAAAACAAAAATTGACTATCCTGTGTCCTGTACGTCTAAATGTTTATCTACCAAGTTTCATGAAAATCACTTAATTCGTTTATGAGTTATGGAGGAACATACATACATACATACATACAGATACATACATTACAGATTTATTATTAGTATTGATTGATTGATATAAGAAAAATAAATTTTCTTTATACCTATAAATAATACTAACTAGTACTTATCTATGTCATAATTCAAATCAAAATCGTTTTGTGTGAAATAAACGAAAACCAATCCCATTTACCTAAGAACAAAATAGTGTATGTAATGAAAATCCTTACTAATATTATAAATGTGAATGTGAGTTTGTTTCTTACATTTTCATGGGAAAACTACTGAACCGATCACCATGAAATTTTGCATACACGTTGTCTGGGACACCAGAAAGGACATAGGGGTACCTTTCATCCAAGAAAAAAGTACTGTTCCCGAGGGATTATCTAAAATATAAAACTGTAACTAACGCCTGGCCAATGTGTCAACAAGTTATCAAGCGTTATAATTGCTTTTATATTTTCAATTTATCATCGCGTACGAAGTCGCGGGCATCAGCTAGTATAGATAATAAATATAAGAGAGATTAGGCCCCTAGGCCTAAAAGATGACTTATGACAGAAGAGTACTAGAAGTAGCAAAAGCAAGAACGATAGTATGATTACTACTTATTACTATTATTGAAAAACTAGCTGGTGCCCGCGACTTCGTACGCGATGATAAATTGAAAATATAAAAGCAATTATAACGCTTGACAACTTGTTGCTATAACACATTGGCCAGGCGTTAGTTACAGTTTTATATTTTAGATAATCCCTCGGGAACATTACTTTTTTTCTTGGATGAAAGGTACCCTATGTCCTTTCTGGTGTTCCAGAAAACGTGTATGCAAAATTTCATGGTGATCGGTTCAGTAGTTTTGGCGTGAAAGCGAGACAGACAGACAGAGTTACTTTCGCATTTATAATATTAGTAAAGATAGAATAGTCGAAATTTGTAATAATAATATTTAGGAAAATTATTACACAAAATAACATATTATATCTATTGCTACTAAACTTCGCGGGATCACCTGCTAAACCTGCCGAAGGATAATCTGAAGATTGCCTTAAAATTTACTCTATTCTAGAAAGCTTTATGGAATATAGCTTTATTTTATAACGTAATCGGACGTAAGCTTTTATTTTATTCTCTAAGACAGTATTTTTTAAAATATCAACTCCACGCAAAGCCGGGGGCGGGTCGCTAGTTAGACATAAAAATACATTTGAAATATTCGAAAATGGAATAAGAAATACATACCCCAATGTGAACATGGAAACGTCGGATTTAAGTGAATATCGCGTATGTTCGAACCTTTATGGTTGTGTAACCCGAAATTCGTGTGCCCAACATCAAAGGGACGGACAAAAAGTAAATTGGCAAGCAGCAACAAAGGTAAAAAAGCCCGAGGCCTCCCCGGGGCGGAGTGACAATTTGTGTCCCACCTAAAAAGTAACACAAATTATAGTTCTCCATGTACAGTCGGCCGCATAAGTAGATTAACACGTTCAAAAGTGCAAAACAACTGAACACTCAACTTACTTACTTATTGAAGCTTTTTACGATCATTTGTACGTAAAGTTTATTTTGTTCTCTTGTAATAATAATAATAATAATATAACATTTATTTGCAACTTAGTAACATAACACAACGACAAAGAAAATAAAAAACAGTAAAAAGAAAAAAGAATTAGCTACTAGTCACAAATAGTAATACTTGTCGTAAGTAAGTAAGTTGAGTGTTCAGTTTTATTCTTTGATAAAGGATATATACACTAAGATTCTGGGTTGCTTCACTAAAAATGGCATAGTAGAATATCACTGCACTCACAGCTTGGGGTGATATTTCAAATAAGTTGCACAAATTTGCTCGTAAAGTGAACACGTGTTACGACTTGAACCATTATTACTAAGGGTTAAGATTCAAATCAGTCATACAACATTTACATTATACATTTTTGTATCAGAAATTAACGAGAAAAAGTGATAGCAAGTATAAAAAATCCAGTGGACACTTTTTCGCGATGATTTTGTTCGAGACCCTGAATCAGTTGTAAAACAACTGAACAATCAACTTACTTACTTACTTATTGAAGCTTTTTACGATCGTTTGTACGTAAAGTTTATTTTGTTCTCTAGTCTTAAGTAAGTAAGTAAGTAAGTTGAGTGTTCAGTTGTATTGCACTTTTGTTAATCGACTTATACGGTCGATTCCGTTTTGTCGTACTAGAGAATTGCAAACCAAATTTTATGTTTTAACTAGCTATGGTGGGCGGCTTTGTCTGCGATCCTTTTTGAAATGAAACTTTATGGCACGCGATCTAAGCCTGTATGTCGAGTTTAAAATTAAACAAAAAAAAAAACAGGCTTCAAACAGTTTTCTCATGGATGCCACTAACTGGACTAAATTGAAATGGGATCACACGGGAAGCAACGGATTTCAAATAGAAAAAGAATCATCAAAATCGTTTCACCCAGTCGAAAATTCTGAGGTAACAAACATTTTAAAAAATATAAAACGAATTGAGAACATCGTCCTTTTTTGGAAGTCCTAGGAATATCCTAGGATCCCATGAGATCCTTGACGTGGGAGGCAAAAAATAATATTTAAACATCTAAATAACCAGACATAATTTTTACTTAGACATACCGGGACGTTAGTTTTTTACTGAAGAGTAGAATCCCCCTTTCATCACGATTACAAGGTTTGTAACAAAATGGATTCTTGAATTTTCCCTATAAAATAATATCTCGCTTACTACATAAGATTATACATAAGATAAGATAAGATTATACATAAGATAAGATAAGATTATACATAAGATGAGATAAGATTATACATAAGATGAGATAAGATTATACATAAGATGAGATAAGATTATACATAAGATGAGATAAGATTATACATAAGATAAGAAGATCGTGTAAACTTTTTAATGAAATTTCATCGGAGGATACGGATATTGACCTATTCCACAGTACCATAGTCAAAACAAAAAACATTATGGCTGATAACTTTTTCAGTGGCCTATAAAAAAAAATTAAAAAAATCAGTTGTTTCTGTTATCTATAAATGGAATTTTTTTATTAGGTTAAGTTTGTTTACTCACCACTATTATTAAGTAATTATACCTGTAAATTTCCCTAAAATTAAATAAATAAATAAATAAGATTATTACATAAGATTATTTATTTATTTAATAGCTAACCATACAGCATTTAATATTTAACAAATACATAAAGTAGATTAAATTTTTATATAACCTATTACAAGGTTAGTCATCTTAAAGTTTATATGTACAAAAAAAGTGCTAATACCTAAAATAAACACAAAAAAATTATAATATTATAAAAATGAATACATAGATATAAACAAGTGTGTGTGCGTGTACTAAAGCTAAAAGTTGCAAAATACATTTACTCGCGTTTTATCGTGAGTATTCTTATCTGCCGATTCTTCCGAAGTCTGGTTACGTAATGCAATCGTGAACTCGCTGTGGGGGGAGAGTAAGGTAATAAATAGATTTGCGCAAATTATCAGAAGGGGAAGTTGTACCTTCGATGCTATAATGGATTTCGCTTTAGCAGATATTTCCAGTAACATTTCCTTAATTTCGATACGTATGTGAAACTGGATTGAGTACTGCGATATATCCTCTTATTATACAATTCGGTTAACGCGATTTCGTTCCCGGCTCTTTTAAAAGATATAACGCCTGACAAAATATAATATGTGAGCAATATTTTATGTAAATAAATGAGATTTTTTTAAAAAAATAGTAAGTATGTAATAATATTTTACAAATACCTTTTATTGAGTTAGATTATAAGGATATATCGAGTCTTTCAGAGTATATTTAAATAAAAATACATTCAAGCGTTCAAGTTCAAAAAATTTGGAGCCATTTTTTTTTTATTTAATAACCCTATTAATGAGATTCTGTTCTATAAGTGAAAGATTTTTTTAAAATCGGGTTAGTAGTTTTGGAGATCACCTTTTTATATTATTTATACATAATAAATGTAAAGATTAAAAATAAATTCATTTTTACTATATTTACCATTAAATTTATGTGTCAAATAATAACAACTTCGACAGGGTACGAGTGTATATTGGAAAACATGAAAGCCGATATCGCGATATCGTAGGCACGAAAAATACGAGGTCAGTTGTATTATAAATCATACCAATTGTTGCGTACGCCTGGCGATTGATACAGCTATAGACAGTGTAATAACGTGACCGAGATCTAGGAGGGACATTTTTTGTATATATTTGAAATAAACCTATATCATATTTTACAATTACATAGAACTAGCTGGTGCCCGCTACTTCGGTCGCGTTGAAAAATACAAGATGTAAATTCTGACAAAATATATAAAGTAATATAACGCCTGTACATATATACTATACATATAGATACACGATACGTGTAGATAAATATGTAGAAATAAATATAACTAACAATCCAGTCGAATTTCGAATACTGTACCACCAATTAAATAATTAATTACAAAAATTAAATAAGATTTGATATCTCAATTTGACGAAATTACAAATGTATAAAAATGTATAAAAATCGCCATTTTCTTTACAAATGTAAAAAGTTATACCAAAACTAAACTTACAATAATACTGTTGGACATCCAGTAATCAATAGTCAAAGGCAGGCTTACCCTTACCTGGTTTTCAATATAACAAGAAAAATAACAGGCCAAACGCCGCGCTATAAATCATAAAAATGGTTGCCCACCCCTGCTGATTGATAGTATGTTCACATTAGTATAGAACATACAGTAGTGGAACTTTTGAGATTGAACAAAATATTTTTTTTTGGGAGATGGAGGAAAATTATTATTAATTAATTAGTAGGTAAACACACTGATCTTTTGTAGTTTGCATACAAACATTGATTAGTTATTCAAGAGTTCAAATAACTTTACACGAAATAGATATATGCAGTAGTTTTGTCAAAAAGAGTATACGCCCAAGGGTCTGTTTATTATTTTATTTTTGGTATGAACCATTGTGCATCTCAGTCGACTGCTCTTCCCGCGCTTTGAGCTGTGTGGACAGGACGCATTTTAGACATGAGACCGATGAGTTCGGGCCGCCGACTTGTTTCACCTTAAAGAGTAAACTCAGAAAACCTCAACTACTGTTTGTTTCTTATACTGTGTTGATTGTTACCATTGGTGATTGATACCGCTGCGTATTTGGATAACTTATTTATTTGTCGGATTTTCGTGGTCGTATGATGAATATACGCACAGGAATTAAAGGCACTCTCGCTTTTGACCTTGGCGTGACTAAAGCCAGCCCACGCTCAATCAGTATCACATTAAGATAATTATGCATAATATAAGGAAGAGTTTGGTTATTTTCTTTGAATTTAACTTTATTAATATTTAATGACTTTATTACATGATTTGTTACCATCAACAATACTAATAATAAATATGTAAGTGTATGTATGTTCCTCCATAACTCTTACACAAATTAATCGATTTTCTTGGATTTAACATAAACTTGGTAGATAAACTTTACTTTTTCATTTTTACTTTTTCGACGCGGACGGCACCGGCTAGTTCGTCATATAATAATATATTATAGTAAATGCTAAAATATCTTAAAATTGGTTTAAGACATTTATGAATTAGGTTTCTGCTAAAGAGCTATTTTCTAAATTGAAAATGTAGCTCTTAGTTTTATATTTATAGCAGTAAATAGAATTAGTGACCTATTAGTTTTACTCGCATATAAGTCAGTATTAAAATATGTTTTAACAGATCAAGTTCACCTAGCCTAGTTTTTCTAGCCACCGAGCATCACTTTAAGATTATTAACTTGAAAATATATATTTTGTGAAATCACATAAAACTATTCATAATAGAGAGACATGATCTGGGCGTATGGATAAGAGGGTCATAAAGTAGAAACTTGTCTATTAAATCCTCCACGCTTTCATGAGTGTCGCGTAGATCAAGCTTCGTAGACTCCAGCCGCAATCTATAAATATTCACCGGAAATTACCACAGCATATAATTATATATTCACCGGAAGTGTGTATATATACTTACCTTAATGCTAGTAGCATGGTATCAAAATCCGTTAGATGGTTTAGAAGTTAGCCGAGAAATAGACAGAGGTGAACAGTGACTTTATTTTGTAACTAGCTGTTGCACGCGACTTCGCCCGCGTAACTTTATAAAATATAGCCTATGTTACTCGCTGATAATGTAGCTTTCTATAGGTGAAAGAATTTTTAAAATCGTTCCCGTAGTTTTTGAGTTAATTCATTAAAAACAAACAAATTTTCTCTCTTTATTATATTAGTATAGATTACTAGCTATTGCACGCGACTTCGCCCGCGTAACTTTATAAAATATAGCCTATGTTATTCGCTGATAATGTAGCTTTCTATAGGTGAAAGAATTTTTAAAATCGTTCCAGTAGTTTTTGAGTTAATTAATTACAAACAAACAAATTTTCTCTCTTTATTATATTAGTATAGATTACTAGCTGCTGCACGCGAATTTTCCCGCGTAACTTTATAAAATATAGCCTATGTTACTCAGCTTTCCATAGGTGAAAGAATTTTCAACATATGTTTAGTACTTTTTGAGTTTATATTCGTTATACAAACATACAAAAATATAAATCTCTCTTTATTTTATAGTATAGGTACTTATTATTATATATAGGTACTTATATATATACTTATATAACTTATATAACAACCGTGTGCAGATTCCATAATCCATTTATATCAGTATAATTTATACTTAATTAAAATAGAATTGACTGTAGATCAATTCGTCAAAAGTGATTTTAAAAAGTTCACATGGCCTACAAAAGCTTACGCTAACCACTCTGGGCATTTATCATTCGTATCGTGCGAAGTCCAAAACTCAAATACCATAAATAATACGTAATATTCCGGAACCTCACACAAAAATAAAAATAATACTTTTTTATTTGTCTGAAATACAAACAGAACGTGACAATAACACTGGCTGAATTTCCACACCTTTGTATTGACTTCCGACGAAGCTATTTCGAATATACAATGGAAGGTCATTCGAATTTGACTCTTATTCTTACTGAGTTAAGGCACAGCGGATCCGCTTGACGCTTACACAATAATATCCCTAAAAACCTATACACATAAAGGAAAAATCCTCAAATACAAATGGAGGTTTTTCTAATTATATTTTTTCATAGAAAAAATAATAATTATAATAGTGGCATGGCCACAGCCCACTGGATGAGTGGTTAGGGCGTTTGCCTTAACGCTCTGTTCCAGGGTTCGCGGGTTTGATTCCCGGCTGGGTAACATATGGAATTTTGGAATTATGGTCTGGATTTGGAAGGAGTGGTAGGGTGGGGGTAGGGTGGGGGTAGCCAGGGGTACCATGAAGTGGACCGTCAACCTGTCTGCCTAATTTAACATAAAAAATAACCATGTTTTAAATTCGATTTAAATGGTTTTTTATTTATTGTTGAATGACGCATCTACTTTGCATCAATCAATGCCGAATTCCATACGAGACTTTATTGTCTTTTTTAATGTTTTTAATCGCTTTTACTTTTATTTATTTTGTCATGTATATTATTTAAAATCTACGTCGCATTGCTGTTTTACTTTTGGGTTTCTGTTTTTAGATGATTTTACTTTTCCGGATGAAAGGTACAGTAAGCCGCATAAGTTGATTACATATTCAAAAGTGCAAAACAACTAAACACTCAACTTACTTACTTAATTACTTAATTACTTACAAGACTTTGCTGAAAAAAAAAATAATCTTATTCTCCTTAAACAGATGGAACTAAGAAAAAGGCTAGTAAATATTAACGCGGAATAATGGAGCAAAAAAATATCGAAACTGCAAAATTGTGAAACCTTCCCATAAAAGCGTACGATTGGGTTAATCAGGTCGATCCAAACATTGCTCGGTCCCTTTTTATGATGTACATTCCCTTATAATATCTTCATAAACTAGGGATGGGCAGCTAAAATGCCTATAATGAGATTAGATTGGACCATTTTTGGGGTTTCGTAATGTAAAACATTTTTCTCAAGACTTTTATTAAGAGTTCACTTGCCAACGAGGGCTGCTTGCCAATGTCATACTACGTAGTTCAAATATTACTCCTTAGTCATTGGTCTTAGCAATACATAGAAGAAAACACGACATTTCTAAGATATCCATTATTAATTTATATCTATACTAATATTATAAGGAGACAAGATTTCTATGTTTTTAATGAATAAATTGAAAAACTAATACTGGACTGATTTTGAAAATTCTTTCACCTATAGAAAGCTACATTATCAACGAGTAACATAGGCTATCAATCTCGTATACTAATATTATAAAGAGGAAAGATTTGATTGTTAGTTTCTTTGTATTGAATAGGCTCCGAAACTACTGGACTGATTTGAAAAATTATTTTACCATTAGAAGCCGACATTATCCGTGATGAACATAGTCTACTTTTTACTGCGGGAAAATGCTTCATTCCTATGGGAAAACGGGTAATAGGACAACGGGTAGTAAGAATTATCCTTCCGTACTTATCTTTTTCACATATCTTCTAAACGGCTGAACCGATTGGGTTGAAATTTTGTATGGGTATTTCGATGGTTTCCTGGATGATGTAAAAATACAATTGGACCCGGTAGGTGGTGCTGCTGTCGGTATGTCAACTACTAAACGGCTTGACCGATTGGGTTGAAAATTTGTATATGTATTTCCATGGTTTCACAGACACGAATGTATTATATTTTATAAAGCTACGCGGACGAAGTCATGTGCAGCAGCTAGTATTTTTTCAGCATATAGCAACAGCTAGCAGCTAGCTGAAATTTTGTAGAAATTTTCCTCTATCTCTGTCGGTCAGTCAGTTCAGTCGATTCCTGTATTTCTTGTTTGATATTTCCACCTTTAAAATTACGCCATTACGTCAACATTACGTAAGTTTTGTCGCGTACCCCATACGATAAACTGGCGTACGCCAAGTGGTACGCGTACCCAACTTTGAACAACCCTAGTCTATAACGTTGCCACAAGAACATAATCGACTTACAAAGTATATAATAAAGTAGCTTTTGCACGCGACTTCGTCCGCTTAACTTTATAAAATATAATACATTCGTGTCTGTGAAACCATGGAAATACACATACAAAATTTCAACCCAATCGGTCAAGCCATTTAGTAGTTGACATACCGACAGCAGCGCCACCTACCAGGTCCAATTGTATTTTTAAATCATCCAGAAAACCATCGAAATACCCATTTAAAATTTCAACCCAAACGGTCAGCCGTTTAGAAGTTATGTGAAAAAGATAAGTACGGAAGGATAATTCTTACTACCCGTTGTCCTATTACCCGTTTTCCCGTAGGAATGAAACATTTTTCCGCGGTAAAAAGTAGCTTATGTTCATCACAGATAATGTCGGCTTCTAATGGTAAAAGATTTTTTCAAATCGGTCCACTAGTTTCGGAGGCCATTCAATACAAACAAACAAATCTTTCCTCTTTATAATATTTGTATAGATACAAAAATTATGTTGTTATGATTGTCCTCGCAAAGTACTAAACTTATGGTTACCCGTTTTGTTGTGCTTCGATCAGTTTCGTTGTAACTGCTCACGTTCCATATTCTTTCATTTATTTGTATTAAGATGCGGACACACAACAATATGACAGACTTATTGTTAATGTGAGAGAGATTTTATGTGAAGTTATTGGGTTGTTTTTTTTGCAACAATACACAAAAAAAGTGGACATAATTTTCTGTTATAACCTTATTTGTGAACAGTCTGGATGAGAGGAAGTAATATTTTTTTATGGCTTTTTGTGAGCCTTAGAAAATAATGAAAATTGTCGAATTTCGACCAGCGGAAAAGCATCGATGCATGACTCCATGACATCGAAATCCAGTTAAAAAAATGTGATTCTACCGGAAAGCGACTTGGTTAAGTTTAATTTAATATTTTTAAAGATTTTTCCCTTCTAACAAAATCCACTGTGGGCACTCTGACAATAATTGCAATATCCTCCTACAAAAGTATCAAGTATATTTTGCCATTGTCCAGTTTCTTTGTAAAGCGCAAAGCCATTTGCGAATTCGTCTGAAATTTTATTGGCATTCGAGAGAAAATTGTCTGTAGCTAAAACTGCCTAGTTCGCAACTTCATTTCATTCCGCATTATTGCATTATTGATAACGTTTCCGTCTTTTTAATAGTTTCCTTTTATTTTATACTAGCTGGTGCCCGCGACTTTGTACGCGATGATAAATTAAAAATATAAAATCAATTACAACGCTTGACAACTTGTTACTATAACACATTGGCCAGCCGTTAGTTACAGTTTTATATTTTAGATAATCCCTCGGGAACATTACTTTTTTCTTGGATGAAAGGGGTATGTCCTTTCTGGTGTCCCAGACAACGTGTATGCAAAAATTCATGGTAA
Source organism: Synanthedon vespiformis (assembly GCA_918317495.1). Taxonomy (NCBI): domain Eukaryota; kingdom Metazoa; phylum Arthropoda; class Insecta; order Lepidoptera; family Sesiidae; genus Synanthedon; species Synanthedon vespiformis. The sequence continues at coordinate 965,436 of OU906968.1, read as the reverse complement.
TCGGTTTAGTAGTTTTAGCGTGAAAGCGAGACAGACAGACAGAGTTACTTTCGCATTTATAATATTAGTAAGGATTAACAATATACTTATTGTTGTTGATACAATCAATAATGCGAGTATGTGTTCACAGCTACAACGCTCACACAGCAACTATTAGAACCACTTAGTTTAAGAATACATTTTCTTAGCCTCTCTTTGTTTGTTCTAACGGCTGTACAATGGTGAGTGTTCCGATGAGTTGTTCCAATTATTGTCTGCCTCAAACTTTTACCTCAAATTAAATTCTCAGCAATTACTTGAGACAAATAGAGCACAACGAACTAGGAAACTTGAAGAAGCTAGTGGTGGTTAGAAGGTCTCGTGGTCTCCTAGGCGATAGATAGACCAAGTTGTGGCTCTTACAGGCCCTACAGTTGAAGGTTATGAGAAAGGCTAAGGGCAGGGTGGAATGGAAACAGGCGGTGGTCGATGCCACCAAGTCACCAAGGCATTTCAGAGTAGGCACAACCTTCAGCAATGAAGAGACTACTCTACCTATCTATCTGTAGATGCCTAGTTAAGTTCGGATGAGTAGAAACTAGCATGTGTAAAGCCCGGGAAAGATCGCTAGTAGTGAATATAAAGAGATTATCTCACAAGTTACTGAAGCAGTTCCAAATATAGTATAATAATAGATAAGCTCTCAATAAAAATATTTACCAAGGAAAACAATTTTCCACGATTAAATCAAATCTCGGATCGCGGCTCAAGAATATCCCCTAATAAACAAAAGGTTGGAAAAATTGAAGGGAAAAGAAATTACAAGGCTCCGAAAATGGGTTTTCTGAGAAGGGATTGTGCGTGAAATTCTCACAGATATTTTTTTCGAATTTGAATCAAAATAACTCGCTAACCATTTTCATTCCCTTTTGAGAATATACTTTTAACATTATAAACAAAAACCTCTCTCTCTCTCTCTCTCTCTCTGTGTGTGTGCGTGTGTGTGTTTTGTTAGACATTTACTTATTTATTTATCTATTTATTTAATGGTCGAAAACGGTTATAAATTTGTTGACAATTATTAAAATTAAGATACATTGAATTGAAATCTTGTCATTTTTCATCTGCATAAATTTCATTATTATTATTAAATATTTTAAGCAAATGGAATTTTTTCACTTAAAATATGGGTTTAGCATTCTAAAGACGTCTCTTGAAGATCAAATGAAAGTTATTACGTTTTATTCTTAAAGAAAATTTATGATAACAATTTTAAAAAAATAACCAAAGAAAATATTACAATATTGATGGACATATTTCTCTAAAAGTTTCATTAGGTTTTTATATTTTTTAATAAAAATCACAGCATGTTTGTATCGTTAATGAAGAAATTAATGTAATTGGGATCTTCAAAAAAAAAGTTAGTAGGATTAGTAGAAATGGGATCTGACATTCCACACTCACTGAAACACAAAAGCACATATGCTGTTATTTCACAGTGGTCTTCTGATGAATGCGAAACGCAGTGTGCTCTGTATCTTAACTAATAATAAGAAATGCGAATCTTATCATAGGGTACATTTTATATCCCAATTTATCATTTTAAGCCACAAAAAATGAATGTATGACATTTTTTTAATTATTTTATATTTTTAATTTTTCCATATAAATGCTAGTAAAGTATGTACCCTTCATGTCTGTTTTAGTCGAATGTAATGAATAAAAATCTCGGCGAAATGAAGCCGAAAGACCTACATAATAGGGGATAACATATAGCATATTGCTACCCCCTCAGTATCCCGAAAAAAAAGGCATAGCGATATAAATCTAAGCGTAAAAATGGGTTACCCCCTCCTCTCACTCTTATTACGGAGATCCGAACGGTGTTATGCGGAAGTGAGGGGCTGTAAGAAATAAATTTGTACGAGTAAATTGACGCTGCGTTCGCATTCCACCGCAAAGTCCAAAGTTATGAGCGATTTCATCAGCCACAAATTCAATGGTATCCGAGATATTTTTGGATTCTAAATTGAGTGGGTTACGAATAAAAATAAAGAATCAATATCTGCAAAAAGGTTTCGGCGGAAAAAGCGTCGGCGAGTGCTCTCCGAAATCATGTTGGAGCAAATTGATATTGACCACATCGTTTGTAAAGTAAACTTTTATTGCGAAAATAAATTGGTTTTTTTTTGTGGTTTGTGGTGGTTTGTCACTGTGATTTTTTTGTTTATTTTTAAATGAAATTAAATATAAATAAAATGTTGTTATGTAGTCTTAGACAGCCATCGACGAGCCCATTGGATGAGTGGTGAAGGTGCTTGCCATGTCACACGCGTGACATCGTCGGCCTAATTCGCTAACCTGCTATTTTTGTTTTGTTATTTTTGTTAACCAAAGTCCATTTTTGGGCAATTTCACTTTTTATACTTCTCAACAATACCTTTTACCGCAGGAAAATGCTTCATTCCTACGTGAAATCCATACTAATATTATAAATGCGAAAGTAACTCTGTCAGTCGGTCTGTCTCGCTTTCACACAAAAATTACTGAACCGATCACCATGAAATTTTGCATACACGTTGTCTGGGACACCAGAAAGGACATAGGGTACCTTTCATCCAGAAAAAAAGAACTAAGTATTCCTGAGGGATCATATAAAAACATAAATAATTGGGCGCTACTGTCGCATGGCGGCGCCATCGTCGTCACAGCGATATAAGATGACATGAGATGTTCCTAGCTGTGAAACATTATTGATGTATTTTGTTTAAAATTGTCACTTGGTTGTCAAATATTTATAGGTGCGTTCAGAATTTTGTTGTAGTATGAGGTCCGATCTCTAAGACCGATTGTTAAGATTTTTTCTTCGGTAGGTAAGTGATAGTTGCAAAATAACGTTTGCCCGGGTCAAGCTAGCATATATTTTCTTTTTCAACGCGAACGAAGTCGCGGGCACCCACTAGTCTAAAATAAAAGTAAATACTAGCGGCTTGGCCCAGGAGATAGCGCCGTCTATCCAAAATACGGTAGATGGCGTTTTATACTTTTCTTAGTTAATGTATGTATGTAATATACGATAGCACCGGCTAGTATTAAATATACGATTAACTAGTCAGTACTTATTTTCAATTAGAACTATTTCTAATAAGAACCTCCTGCTTGGAAGTAGGAGTAAATTCCAAAAATGAAAATTCAATACTGCTTCACTCTCGCATTACACACGTCAGCAAGTCCTTCTTCTTTATTATGTTTGCGGCAATCTGACCGGATCACAGATCGATAAGGCCTCACTGTCCTACGCGATAACGTACTGTTTTTTCTTCGTTCACAGATGAAATAAGACCTTTAATTCCGGTCTACTGAACGGGTCTAGATTTATGTAGAAACTAGGTAATCTGCTTACTTAGTTCGTTAGTTGGTTGTATTTTTTTTATATTTTACTGCATTGGCGTTGAGCCAAATTTAATAACTTTGTAGTATAATAACGTATAGTGTATTAATATCTATACTCCATACTTATCTGTGTATGTATGTATGTATGTATGTATGGACTCCGAACCGCTGTAAATTTCCCTAGAATAAAATAAATAAATAAATATTCTAAATGTGAAAGTCGTCTGTCTGTGCGTCACCTTTTCACGCCTTATCTACTCAACCAATCATCTTAAAACTTTGCACACACGTTGTCAGGGATACCGGAAAGAACATAGAATACCTTTCATACAGAAGAGAGAAGAAGACGAGGTCGCGGACAATCGCTAGTATGTTGAAATGTTACAATTACTTGCCTCGTGGTTCGAAATGTTGTAGAATCCTACAAAATTCGCAAAATATAATTAATTAAATACCTATAGCCATTAATTATAAATGTGCTTTAATTTATACACGTTTAATTAATATAGGAGTTTGATTTGATTACATTTGGTTGGTTTATTGATTTTATGGGTTTCTTATTCTTGTATTCAATCACAAGAAAACTCTCGATTTGTATTTCTGCTTAATTACTCGAGTTGACAAATTCCCTTTGTGTTGGATAGTCCATTTGTCGAGAAAGGCTATATATTATTTTGAACGCGGGTGAAATCGCGAGCAACAGCTAGTCTATACTAATATTATAAAGAGAAAAGATTTGTTTGTTTGTATTGAATAGGCTCCGAAACTACTGGACCGATTTGAAAAATTCTTTTACCGTTAGAAGCCGACATTATCCTTGATGAACATAGGCTACTTTTTACAGCGAGAAAATGCTTCATTCCTACGGGAAAACGGGTAATAGGACAGCGGGTAGTAAGAATTATCTTTCCGTAATTATCTTTTTCACATAACTTCTAAACGGCTGAACCGATTGGGTTGATATTTTATATGGGTATTTCGATGGTTTCCTGAATGATTTAAAAATACAATTGGACCCGGTAGGTGGCGCTGCTGTCGGTATGTCAACTACTAAACGGCTTGACCGATTGGGTTGAAATTTTGTATGTGTATTTCCATGGTTTCACAGACACGAATGTATTATATTTTATAAAGTTACGCGGACAAAGTCGCGTGCAACAGTTAGTATTTAATAAAGTTTGGTTTCATACAAGCGATGAAGGGCCCTCGACAAAATTTGATACATGGCCCATCTAGGGCAAGCTACGCCATTGACACGAATGTTTATTTTCATATTGAGTGACAAGACACAAACAATTTCCAAGTATGTGTTTACAAGACAATCATAAATCATTCTAATTTTGTACAAGGCTTTAGCATAGACACGACGTAGGGCTGTCAACGATAACACGAAAAAATGAATAATGAAATCCTTACAAACCGTCGACCCGGCACACTTGACCGCTTTCTCTCACATGACGAAAGGGAATTGTGCCACAGTATACCCATTAATAACGGTCGGTGAACTGGAATCCATTGAGATTATAATGAGGCCGTTGTCGTGTGTGCATTAGTATGTATTTTTAAACCCCGAAGCCAGATACAAAAACGGAGTGTTATAATAGTTTAATAGTCTTTCTTTCTTGGGCGTTAATTCATTTATTCTATAATTTCTTTGAATTGGCAATTTCAAGGCAAGGTACAGTCGAGGTAAGAAAAGGTTCGTCACCTTAAAGTCGATATTTGCTTGCACCAGGGCAATTGTCAGTCATGCCAAAACTTCATTTCAAACGTCGTCAGTACTCTGATTAGTGCTTTAGTTTTAAAAGGTACTAAGAGTCTACGACTTTGATAAAGGAATGAATTTGAAAACTGACGAAGGTTTTCGTACTCCGACTTTACCTTGTAATTGGTACAGACAATCTATAAAACATTATTTAAATTTTTTTGGCTGGACTGCTCTATAAAACATTATTTTAATTTTTTTGGATTATTTATTTAATTCAAATGATAACTTTAATTTAATTTACTTTTTTAATTTTTAATTTCTTAAAAGAAATTTTTGAACACAGAAAGCTCTTATTATTCTGTAAAACTTGCATGCGTACGATATTTTATTTCAACAATTTTTAAACTTTTAATTTAAAGCTTCCACACTGTTTGTTACAAACACCATGACGAATGCTTCGGGTCAGATTGAAAAACATCCCAACTCAAACATTGTAACAAATGACAAAACATTGTTTGACGGATTCTCCAGCGATTGGCAACAGTCAGTCGAGCGAAATTAAGCGATGTTCTGTGTGACACATTACGGATATTTCCTCCTTTTGTACGGTTTCCGTAGCCAACAACGAGGACTGATTTATTCTAATAGAAAATACTTTAAGAAATTCTATCATTCATGTCAGGATCAGACGCAGTCTTTTTCTGTTTGATTCACTTCTTGTAATATTCTTTAGAACGTCACGATATTAGGATATTGGAAAATATGCGTTGTTTCATAGTGACTTATTTAATTCTTAAACAGACTAGAACTATAAATATATAGTAAACTAGCTAGTGCTCGCGACTTCGTTCGCGTATTTTGGACCTTATTTTGGATAGATGGCGCTATCTCCCGGGCCAAGCCGCTAGTATTTACTTTTATTTTAGATTTCCCGTAGGAATAAAGCATTTTCCCGCGGTAAAAAGTATCCTATGTTCATCACGGATAATGTCGGCTTCTAATGGTAAAAGAATTTTTAAATCGGTCCAGTAGTTTTGGAGCCTATTCTGTACAAACAAACAAACAAACAATCAAATCTTCTTCTTTATAATATTAGTATAAATAGTTAGGCTTTAGCTCAGACATACATATTATAAACTGTAAAAAAAACTTAAATATATTTTTTTTAAGGAACAAAGACAGATTTAAACTTTAGCACAGAACTTAAGTTAATTAATAGGGTTAAAAACTATTAGTAGTTATTGAAAATATTTGTTAGTGTGACACGAAATATTTTTGTCTATGCACTGTATTTAGATCTAATTTTAAATTTTTCTCTAAGATGTCAAAATGGCGAGGAAAATAACACTTTTCTGCTAAGTCCTCGCCTTTTGCTATTCAAACTCGTGACTTTGATTTTGATATTACGTTATTTTGTTTAATTAAATTAAACAATGATGAGTTAACAACAATTCGCAGAAAGCGGCTGGATTTTTTTTTTTTTTTTTTATGTTAAGGTCGACAGACAGGCTGACGGTCCACTTGATGGTAGGTGGCTACCGTCGCCTATAACGCAAGCAACGCCATAAGTGCTACAAGTGCGCTGCTGACCATAGAAGGATTAAGGATAAGGGATAAGGAAGGGAAGGGGGTAATGGGCTCTGGCACCCCTTAATCACTCACCGAAACACAACAGCACATATGCTGTTATTTCACGGTGGTATTCTGTAAGGGGGTGGTTACTGCCGCCAGACGGGCTGCCCAAATGACTGCGAAACGCAGTGTGCCCTACCACACTGGATGCGATAAACTGAAGACCGTGCGTGACACTGGCTTATGATGATGATGATGATGCTATTATTGATGACGACCATGGTGATGCGTTGAGACTACGAGGCATCGCTGGTCTACAATCATCAAAACGCACCTCACTAGTGTACCTAATAATCAAAATAAATTTAAAGAATTCAAAATCTTTAATGATATCATTGTGATTTGTATATCATTTTAAACTTCAAGATTTCGAGATCGTAGTGTGTTGTTATCAAGTCTGGAATTTACTTGCCGAGTGAGTAATTATAAGTTATTTCTCTGGCTTGTTTACTACGTGATTCATAAAAACCAATCTACCTACATACTTCATTTGCGAAAATTAAAAATATAAAAATCAAAAATAAAAATATAAATTAAAAATTTAATTATAATTTAAAAGTAAAAATATAAATTATCAAATAAACTTTATACAATTAGATATTAATGAAATATTATAAATGGCTACTTGTGCTGGATGTAGTGTGGCCATTCATGGAAAAAACTATCTAACCTGTCCAACCTGTAAACAAAAGTATGACTTGCAATGTGCTGGTATGTCATCCAGCAAATTTAGCTCAATGACACAGGATACCAAGCGTAATTGGAAATGTACCGAGTGCATTTGTAGGCAGCCTAAGTCTGATAATTCAAACACCCCCTTGCGCTGTACTGAGGATCAGCATAAGGATGACATAGACATAATGCTTCTGAGTGCGGAATGTTCTAACGTCACCAAACGCAAAACGGCGAAGAAGGCTGTTGGACAGGAAAGGTTGGAAAATTATGAGTCGAATGCAAATCTTAAAGAGCTTATTAGGGACATTTTTACCGAACTTTTCTCTGAGGATCTGAGCAGTATCAAAAAACAATTAACAGAATTTCAGGAATCTTTAAATTTCTTTAATAAAATTGTGGAAGATTTAAAAAAGGAAAACAATGACCTAAGAAAGGCTCAAAGCAATATCTCCGCTGATGTAAGGGATCTTAAGGAAGAGAATGTTATCTTAAAGCAAGAATTGAGAACATGTGAGATACGCGTCAAGAGATTGGAGGAAGATAATTCTAGACAACGGCAGTGGACCCGCCTACAGAATGTGGAGATTGTTGGAGTGCCGGAGTGTAAAGATGAAATAACTTTAGAGACGGCGAGTAAAGTTATCGAATGCGTTGGTGTCCCTATTGAACCAAAGGACATTGAATTCGCGCATCGTGTTCAGCCAAGACGGGCTACTAGTGCTAAGAAAGGACGTGCTATTGTGGTCAGACTTAAGGATCGTGCTTTGAGAGACAAAATTATTGCCGCCGCCCGCAAGCGGCGTAACAGGTCTGCCAATGAGATGGGTTTCGGTGGGGAAAACGGTTATATTTATATAAATGAACACCTAACAATAGAAAATAAAGCTTTACTTGCTTCATGTAAGACAAAAGCTAAAGAATTAAATTATAAATATGTGTGGACAAAAAACTGCCGAATTTATATGCGCAGAAACGAATCCTCCCCGCCGATACCGGTCTCTTCTGCCCTGGATCTCGAAAAATTGGCATAGGTCACTGCTTGTTTTGTTTAGTTTGTATTTTGTATTTTTCTTGTGTATATTTATCTTTATTTTTGTCTTTATCATTATCTTTGTTCTTATTACTATCATTGTCTAGATTGCATAGAAATAAATCTCATGTTATGTTCTCTGCCACTGCACGCTGTGTACATTTGTCATTGCTATTTATTGTTATCAATTTTTGCCATTATTATTATTATTTACTTTCATTATGTAGTATAATGTATTTATTATTGCGCGTTCCTCATGTGGCTTGTCGGTGCTGTTCCTGCCAAAGCGGATGTCATTGTGGAATTGAAGTTAAGTCGATATTGTTTGTTTTTCAATCTATCTACGTATTTCTGAGGACAAGCTGTAATATTTGTGGGCCTGTCATTTTGAATGACCATTTTTGTGTTTCGCTATATCACTGTTGTTACCTTAGCATCATATTTTTATGGGGACAGTAAAACAAAAACCACTTGAAATTATCTATCAGAATGTCAGAGGATTACGAACTAAAACCAATACCTTTTCTAGTAACATGCTTTTATCTGATTGTGACATGGCTCTGTTCACGGAAACTTGGTTGTGTGATGGGATTCTGGATTCTGAGTTATGCGATGATAGGTATAATGTATATAGGCTTGATCGCGGGTCTTTGGGTGGCGGAGTAATGGCTCTTTGTGCTTCACACCTACAGACTCGTGTCCGTGTGGAGTGGCAGTTACCTGGACTGGAATGTCTTTGGTTAACGATCTCAGGACGTTCACTTGGATGCTTTCATGATTTACACATAGCAGTCGTATATTTGCCTCCGAACAGTTGTACTTCCCTGCGCCTTCAACAGTTCATGAGCGTTCTGAAGAATGTATTTACTGCTAACTCGAAGGATCTGCTGCTGGTGGTAGGTGATTTTAATTTGCCTTGTATTGACTGGAGCTCCGGCGAACCACACGTTCTCAAAAAGGGATCAGTGGAGTTACAGCTACGCTCAACTGAATTTTTAAATTTAACTTCATACATTGGTCTTAATCAATTTAATATGTCAAAAAATCTTCACAATAGTACCCTTGATCTTATATTTTCAAATTTTTCGCTTGAGCTTCGGCATTCTGATTTTCCATTGGTCAGCGAAGATAGTTATCACCCTTCCCTGAAAATGCATACTGTTGACATCTATGTCCGCCCACTCAAACCTAAGTCACGCATTAAATACCGGTTTCAACGAGCTGATTATGATGAAATCAATAAAGTTTTTTTGAATCAGGATTGGTCGTTTATCTCGAGAACTGAGGACTTAGAGTTGGTTGTGACAAAGTTCTATGATATTCTGACTCTCGTTATTGATAAATTTGTTCCTAAAGTGTACATTTCTGGATCTCATTCATATCCTGTTTGGTACAGCAGGGCTCTTATCAACATGATGAAAGAAAAGGCTAGACTTCACAAAAATTGGAGACGACATGGTAATCCATTGGATTATCTCGAGTTCTCCAATTTGCGAGGCAGAATGAAAGCGTTGCAGAAGACTTGCCGCAAAGATTATTTAGAGAAATCTCAAAAGTGGATTAAATCCACGCCAAAATCTTTTTGGTCTTACATTAAGTCGCATAGAAATGAGAATTCTAATTATCCTGACTCAATGACATATGAGGATGCAACGCTCGTTAATAGTTCTGACATCTGCAATGCGTTTAATGACTTTTTCCATAGGAACTTCAGGGAGCCTGCGTCTTGCTATCACGGTTCTTCTATTGGTGATGTTCCACATAGTGAAATCATACATAAAATCGAAATCACCTCTTCATACTTAATTGGGTTGTTAAAAAAATTAGATATCTCGAAGGGAGCTGGTAGTGATGGGATTCCTCCATGCTTCTTTCATTTTTGTTCAAAATCCTTAGCGGTTCCAGTGACACTGATTTTTAATAGATGTCTCGCTGCTGGCTACTTTCCCAATATATGGAAAACAGCTCATATTGTTCCCATTCATAAGAAGGGTGACAGGTCCCTGGTGCAGAACTATCGTCCTATATCTATTCTAAATGTACTTGGAAAATTGTTGGAGCGTGTTGTGCATAACCATTTGTATCCAGTGGTATCAACTTTGATACCGCCCGAACAGCACGGTTTCTTTAAGAATCGATCCACAAATACAAACTTGGCTATATTTACAAATGACGTCTTGATTGGTATGGATGGTGCTTCTCAGGTTGATGTTATCTACACTGATTTTGAAAAAGCTTTCGACCGTGTTGATCATGTATTGCTTCTAAAAAAGCTTGGTGAGTTGGGTATAAAGGGGAACCTTCACAGGTGGTTCGAATCTTATCTGCGAAATAGGTGTCAGGCGGTGGTCTTGGGTGGGTATCGTTCAAATTATGTTAAAATTCCATCGGGAGTGCCTCAGGGATCTATACTTGGGCCTTTACTCTACTCCTGTTATTTGTACGATATTTCGCTGTGTTTTCGATGTGCTAAATTCCTGATGTATGCGGATGACATAAAAATTTACAAGAAGATAAAGAACATTCGTGATTGTCGCGCCATACAGGATGATTTAGAAAGATTGAGTGTGTACTGTAATGAAAACAGAATTAATGTCAATGTCAATAAATGCTCCTTCATAACCTTCAGTCGGAAACTAAAGCCCATAAAATTTAATTACAGCATCAACAGTACAATTATCCAAGAGACAAAGCTGGTCAGTGACTTGGGTATTCTACTGGATTCTAAATTAACGTTTACAGGCCATATTGAAAAGATAACATCCAAAGCTTTTAAGAACCTTGGCTTCATTATGCGAGTGACTAAACCTTTCACAGACGTACACTGTTTGAAAATTCTCTACTGCACATACGTTAGGAGTCACCTTGAGTATTGTAGTAGCATATGGAATCCTCTGTATGTCTCGCATATACAAGGCATAGAGAAAATACAGCGAAAGTTTCTCAAACAAATGTGCTACCGCAGCTTTCGCACATATTCGGACTATAGGGATGCCTGTAGCATGTGCCGGGTGATGTCGCTTGAGGATAGACGTACTCTCCTTGATATGACGTTCTTGTACAAAATCTGCAATGGCATGGTTGACAGCATTGACCTGGTAAATAATACGCTGAATTTGTGGGCTCCAGCAGTCGGAACGAGGCGCTCGAAGCTTTTCAATTGTAGGTTCGTCCATAGTAATTATGCTCAAAATTCAGTGTTGCGCCGTCTTCAGAAGTCGTACAATGACAAATTTTCCTCGGCAGACTTGTTCTGTTCGTCGTTGTTGAAATTCAGGAATAGCATTGGCAACATTCTTACAGGCTAGCGTCTACGTTGACTATGTTTATGTTTACTTATGTTAAATTTTTAAGGCGGTGGCAGTTCTACGTAATATGTGTGTATGTATATATGTATTATATTTAATATGTGATTTTTATAGCTTTATAGTTTGTTTAGTTTGTAGGGAATCGTATAATTTTGTATTATATTTTTTTTGTATATAAATGTAAAATCCATAATTGGCTGTAGGGTGTGTTTTTTGTTTTTGTCGGTAATTTTTTTTGTTGAGAGCTGTGGATTTTGAATAAATGAATAAATAAATAAATAAATAAATAAATAGAAATTCAAATAGAGAACCATTGTACACACTCACGTGATCGCATAACAAAGGCTTACTGAACCAGAAGTCAGGCGAACAGTCGAAGCAATTCAAAATCCGACAACTACGAAGTAAAGCTACTTTCTCACAAACGGTATTCTCGAACAGTAATGCCGATTGATTTCTAAACGAGTGACTACAATACAAATACTGTTACAATACAGTTTTAATTAAAACATTGCGTTGAGGAAATTGAGTATTTGCAGACTCAATTTACTCAATCAGAATTATCGCTTGCTCTTCCACACTGTCAAACATGTTGACTATGGTGTGATGGCTTTTTTTTTTTTAAATACTTACACTAGCTAGTTTTATAACAATTCTTTATAGGAGTAGCATATTTCGCAGTCTATTACTCTACTAATATTATAAAAGCGAAAGTAACTCTATCTGTCTGTTTGTCTGCTAATATTTCACGCCTTATCTACTCAACCAATCATCATGAAATTTTGCATAAACTTGTCAGAGATATCAGGGAACTTTATCAGAGACTGATTGATGTATCTCTTATAATGTCTACTATGCAAAATTTTATATTGATCGATTATAGTTAAGGCGTGTTAAGGTAACAGACCGACAAACAGGGTTACTTATACATTTATAATATTAGTATCGGTAAAAAAATATCACAGAGGAAACTAGAAATGGTAACAATAATTGTAGAATATTCTAGTGGAACGACAGAAAATTGTCTTGAAACACAAAAGGCTTATTACATTCACTCGACAGTAGGAACCTCTCTCTGCGCGGTTGGCATGTTTCCTAGAGCTCCTAGTGTTTCCTCCGTATCTTGACACTAATCACTTACAATCTTGCGGCTAGTAGTAAAATAGAAAATTTCATGTGTAAAAGTGCCTTTATTAAGTATAATGTCTTTACCAAAATGGCGGGATGCCAGATTTAACTGAATGAGGTTCGTAAATTAAGTATTTTGCGACATCTAAAGAATTATTTTCCCTCAGCTCTCAGTTGCTTGAGTGGCGATTTCTATTTTAGTTTGTAATGAAAAGAATGTTTAGGATTAGGAATAACTTTGGCACTAAAATAAGTCTGTAACAAGTTTCCTCGGGTCATTGACTTCTTAATAATATTGGAAAGAAAGTAAAAGATAAGTTTTCAATAAATTAATATACGAGCAGCACTTGCTAACCAGCTCCCGACTTCGTGTGTATTTCTTTTTCTGAAAATTATATACTTTGCATTATTTCTTTGTTTATCGCTCTTTCAATTACTGAAAACCTTCTCAAAATCCTTTGGGCTGTTTGGAAGAAGTCATCGGAATGCTTTTTGGTTTTTTCAACCGACTTCCAAATAACTCTTTTTAACAAAATATAAAGAACTGAAAACTGGAATCGGTTTAATTAAATCACTTTATGTTTAATGCAAATAGTTTTATCGTCCTAACGATATATTCCAACTATAATATGTGCAGACATACGACGACGACCCTTTCAATATCATACCACAGAATGAATCTGAACGAATGAACACCACCTATTTAAAAGTCACTAAGCACCTTTCAATCAAGTTCAGTCGACATTGAAAGACGACAGCAGACGCTAACAGAAGGATCTAGGAATTGCCGCTGCTGTGATTTCACAGTTTTATTCTGACTTCTGGTTTGGTTCTGGTGTCTTCGTATTTTTTTTTAATAGATAGGTTTGCTATTAGCCAGCACCTAGCCATGTAGCGAAGATGAAGCCTTCGATGGAAATATTAGTGAAAAAAACTTAGATAATAGAATTATAGCTTAACTTAGTTCGTGTTTATTGTACTGTTCCGTATCGCGTTTATAGATTCACATAATATTGCGACATTAAGTATAGGGAATTCGTACAACTTTTGTCTCGTTGGCAACAACACAAACGGACGTCACAATGACGTCTTCACAATAAATATATACTCACAATCGGGAACATAAAACTTTATGGTAATAGCCGAAGCTTCTAAATGGATACATACTTATGTCGTTAATGCCATACACAAGGTTAAATGAAGCTAGTTGGTTCGCAACTAGCTGTTGCACGCGACTTCGACCCTGTATCTTTATTAAATATAGCCTATGTTATTCGCTTATAATGTAGCTTTCTATGGATGAAAGAATTTTTGAAATCGGTCTAGTAATTTTTGAGTTTATTTGTTACAAACAAAAATACAAAAACTTCGCCAGCAACTTCGTCCGCGCTGTAGTTCATTTTTAAAATCCCACAGGAATCTTTTTTTTTTCGGATAAAAGTTACCCTTTACATTAATCCAAATTTTATCAATACATCAGTGAAAACCGAATTGGAATAGGTCAAGCCGTTTCTGAGATTTGAGTTCACAAACTCATAGACAAACAGACAAAAAATATAACATTTTTTTATATCGGTAAAATAAAGTAGTACAACATGTATAATTATAATATATTATAGTTTTTGAAAAAATATTTACAGTTCAGACAAGAATAGTTTACGATTTTATTATACGTTGTCGAGAGGTTCTTCGAGATTTAGATATTTTGTGAATCCTTTGAAGTCACCCTCGACTAGGCTTACAAACCGTCCGGACATATCCAGTCTTTTTTGTCCATCCGTCCGGAAATCACCAGACACGTTAATAGAGGCAAAAGGAATATTTAAAATAACGTTTTTATTCTTTAGACGAGTAAACAGGACCGTCAAGTCCAAAGTCAGTCAGTCAAGTCTATACTAATGTCAGTTAATTGTTATTGAGAGCGGGCTGTCAATGTCGAAGTCGCTCTGATGTAACTAAGCTCACTGGGTAGCACAGACCGGTGGACAGGTGGCATTCGTAATCGACCGTCGAGGAAGTCACCACGTGTCCTTAGGAACGTCAATCACCTCCTAAATTGGATTTGCTTTGATGATAATTATAATCCTCACTTCGTCACTTACGCCTACTGATTAACATGTATAGCATCGATACGACATTATGGTCCCTAAGCCAGGCACTAATTTCGTCAATGATTTCCTCTCAGTCCATAATTTGTGGGTTGAGCAGTGGTAGCCCGTTACACTTTCAGAACATCAGCTGACAAGCATTCCACCAAGATATAGCCAGCTGACTTTTTTATTTATTAACAGTAATACATAAACTATCATCTGATAAATTTTCTATTGGGAGGTAACACGTATATATTCGTGTGACCTGCACCATTTTATAAATAGCTGACAATTTTGTTTCTTCAAAATATTAGGCTAACTATAATTTGATGAATTTTTAATCTGAAATAAATGATATTTTTATTATGTGCGTGGGCGGCTACCACTCTACTGCTCAACCCACCATCGGAGCCGCAGCTGACGTTCACAACGTTTCATGAAACAACTCTCTCAGTCATTTTACGAGTTATCGACTGGGAGGAAATTGGTCATGAAAATCTGTCGCTGGCTCACGGACCATTATGAAAGCACTGGCCTTCATAATGCCTATGCATATCTATCTATACTATACTACAATGAAGCCTGGATTTAAGCGATTCGGAACTCATACTATGTTTAGTATTAAAATCTATAATTGTATAATATAGGTATATTTTAATTTTGTTAAAATTAAGTGTAATTGTTGCAATTTAATATTTTAAAGATGACAAAAAGAATAGAATCCCGAGTTCCTTTAGGGGTTTCTTCTCAGGATCGTCATCTTGGCTTTTTTCCGAAACGCTGGTAAATTTAAATTTATAATGACGATCATAAGAGTTTCTAATTGATAAATAAATATTTTGATTTTGATTTTTTGATTTTGATCTATACTTACTCACTAATATTATAAAGTTTAATATAGTTCATTTATCGAGGAAGGCCTAGGCTATAATTAAACATTTTGAACGCGGACGAAGTCTCAGGCAATAGCTAGTTTAATTAACAAACCCGTTGGAAATAAAGCATAAGTTTTCATTGTGACCTTTTTTTGTTCTAAATATTTATCGATTTCAGTTTTGTGAGACTCGTTAATATATTCATGTTGACGCGTAGAAAAAACAAATCCCTTATCAGATTCACTATTTCTTCGCCTTCAATCCAGTTCCTGACTTCGCGCGAAAGATTCGACTGTTGTAACTTTGCCAAGAAGTGTCATTAGCCATTCCCAATGTCGGAGCAACTTGGAATACTTACATATTACATTCGCAAACTGGAAATGTTTGTTTATTTTAGCTGATATTCTTTGTATGTTTTCGTCATATTATTATGTTTCATAATAAAAGTAATATACTGCTCTCTTTCTCTCTTGAGACCTAATATTTTGCAGTTTAGTAGTGGTAGGGCACACTGCGTTTCGCAGTCATTTGGGCAGCCCGTCTGGCGGCAGTAACCACCACCTTACAGAATACCACCGTGAAATAACAGCATTATGTGCTGTTGTGTTTCGGTGAGTGAGTAAGGGATGCCAGAGCCTATTACCCCATCCCCCCCTTATCCCTTTATCCTTAATCCTTCTATGGTCGGCAGCGCACTTGTAGCACTTATGGCGTTGCTTGTGTTATAGGCGACGGTAGCCACCTACCATCAAGTGGACCGTCAGCCTGTCTGTCGACCTTAACATAAAAATAAAAAAAAAAAAAAAAAAAAAACAGTTAAATCTGAGAATACGACAAATGTTTTGACTTAACCTATACATTTTGCATATTTAAATGGAAATTCCTTCTTAACTGGCTGTTGTTTAACGGTAAATCAGTAAGCCCATTTTCCTATCTATTTTATGCCGAATCCTTACTCCTACCATGTAACAAACATTAAAAAAAATACAGTCGAATTGGGAACTCCTCCTGTTCAACCGACTTCCAAAAAAAGAGGAGGTTCTCAATTCAAGTGTTTTTTTTAATGTTTGTTACCTCTGAAATTTCGACTGGGTGAACCTATTTTGATGATTCTTTTTTTATTTGAAAGTGGGTACTTCCCGTGTGGTCCCATTTCAATTTGGTCCAATTCTAACAATGGAAAAAAATCGGAGGAGGTTCTCAATTCGACGAGTATATTTTTTTTTTAATGTATGATCACGCATAACTTTTTACAGAGTGGTTCGATTTGATTTGATTTGATTTGATTTTGATAATTCTTCTTTTAATGGATCGAAGTTGGTCTCGTATAAATTTGGAAATAAATTCCTACTCTAAGGGTGGGAAAGGGGGGATGGGAAAATTAAAAATTAAGCATGTAGTAAATAGTAGATTATAGCCACAAAAAATTAAACCGCCGGAAAAACTGAAAAGCAAAAAATAATTTTATTGAACCTAAATAACTAAACTAAATTTTGAGTCGGCAGCAAACGGACGGACTCAAAATTTAGTTTAGTTATTAAGGTTTAATAAAACATTTTTTGGCTTTTCAGTTTATTCGGCGGTTTAATTTTTTATTAAAATGAGTTATTTGGAAGTCGGTTGAAAAATACAAATATTATTTCTTTATAATATTAGTATCTACTTTCAAGTAGGCACTCCACTCTGCTTCGTACCTACTCTCTGGTTACGTCGTATCAAGCGCTCGAGATCCCGATACGAAATTGTTATTTAAACTTCGCCACGAGAGCGCTATCGCCATCGGGTGGCATGTGTTTGACAAAAATTGCATCACACTACTTACATATTCCCTTTTGTTACCAAAGTTTCCGTATGTTACGACGACAGAGTTTGACAAACTTTGGAGCCAATGTTTGACGGCTATGATTACGCTTTGCAACATTCAAACAAATGTTATGAGAGAGAGGTTAGAGTAAGATTACATTACAATATTATATAAGCGAAAGTACTTAACTCTGTATGTCTTCTACTCTATTTTTTATGTTTGTTATGTTTATTTTGATGATTCTTTTTTATTTCAAAACTGACGCTTCCCGTGTGGTCCCATTTCAATTTGGTCCAGTTCCGACAATGGCATCTATGAGAAAAGACCATGAGTCGTTTTGTAGTCGGTTTATTTTATTGTTAAAAAGAGTTATTGTTACTTTTCACGGCTCAACTACTCAGCCGATTATCACGAAATTTTGCACACACCTTTTCAGGAGATAGGGTCACCTTTCATCCAGAAAATAGTAGTGTTCCAGAGGCATAAAAATTAAAAATAAATGTGGTGGTGCACCATAATTTTTATATTTCCCATACTAATTTTACTGTCAAAGTACCCATTTGTCGTCACTGAGCGTCTCAATCGCTCCTCGAAACTCAATCTTATAGTAAGGAGGTGGTTATAGTAACCACAATAGCTTTTAAATTTGTTATAACATGGTATTCTGTTTATAAAACATGAGCGTCACGTCATGATTTTTCTGTTACTCCGATCGAAGACATTGCGTCTTAGCCAAAATACATAATTATTAATTTATATGGCATTCATTGTAGCTAATAAATTGTTGACCGCATTTCGGTGGCTTGCGTTAATGGTACCGATTAACTGTTTGGTCAATGCAATTAGCTTAATGACACATAATTAGTTAGGATCCACAACAAGTTGGTTAGTTCGGTCGAGTGCATATTACAGGAGTGGATCTGCAATGAAAGGTTTAAAGTTTATTACATGTAAGAAAGAAGTCTATGAAACATTATAGAAAATAATTCAAAAATACTTGAATTAATAATAATACAAGACACTATAACAACACAAGTGCAACAATGAGGTTTCTGACTAGTCCTTCCTCATAGTATGATATTATTAATAATAATAAATCTTTGGAGTTTACTCCTTACGAATCAATTTCATATACAGTATGGAAAAATAAGTCGGGCCCTGGAGGGAAACTACCTTAAATCCTTAAGTTGGCTCATTTTACATAAAGAAGACATTCCCTTATTTTTAAAAAGAAACAAAACTGCATTTTCTATAACAAAAAATAAAACCGCCGAAAAAACTGAAAAGCATAAAATAATGTTATTATCATTTTACCTAAGTAATTTTGAGTCGCTCTTACTTTTACACTCTTTACGTGATTTTTGCTTGTTTGGCGCCGACTCAAAATTACTTAGGTAAAATGATAATAAGATTATTTTATGCTTTTCAGTTTTTTCGCCGGTTTTATTTTTTGTTAAAAAGTTTTATTTTATATTTTTTTGTGGCTATAATCTAATATTTACTACATGCTTAATTTTTAATTTTCCCACTCCCATTTTTCCACCCTTAGGGTAGGATTTTTTTTTCCAAATTTATACAAGACCAACTTCGAGGTATACTTTATCCATTAAAAAAAGGATTATCAAAATCGGACTACTCTGTAAATAGTTATGCGTGGTTATACGCTACAATCGGTGAGTGAACAATCAATCATCCCCTGTTTTCCTACCCTTAGGGTTGGAATATTTTTTTCAAATTAAAATGGGACCCCCTCGGGGGTGCACCCTTTCAAATAAAAAAAGGATTATCAAAATCGGACTACCCTGTCAAAAGTTATGCGTGATCATACATACGTGACGCGACGCGTCACGTTTGTCACGTTATGCGTGACGCGTATATATATATATACGCGTCGAATTGAGTACCTCCTCCGTTTTTGTTTTTTCGTTTTCGTCGGTCGAAAACTCGCTTGCCTCGCCCGGGACTCGAACCAAATTTAGAATTTACTATATATTACTAGCTCTTGCCCGCGACTTCGTCCTCGTTAAAAAAGATAAAAAGTAGCCTATCACGTGTCCCGTACTTCTAAATGTTTATCTACCAAGTTTCATGAAAATCAGTTAATTCATTCAATTCTCTCAATCAATCACGATTTATCTTATGTGATCATTTTTGCAATGTCATTTTTGCAACCATTTTTGTAACCACGAGCTTCTGCGGTAGCTTGGCTAGCGTATAATAGAGTTCTGCTCAGTAACGAGGTTTCGAGTTGGCTT
Source organism: Synanthedon vespiformis (assembly GCA_918317495.1). Classification (NCBI taxonomy): domain Eukaryota; kingdom Metazoa; phylum Arthropoda; class Insecta; order Lepidoptera; family Sesiidae; genus Synanthedon; species Synanthedon vespiformis. Next base: position 945,559 of record OU906968.1, on the reverse strand, counting down.
CCAATCAGTCAATGCTTCGTTTCGTGTTTCCAGTACACAATTAATCGGATTTTAGGTCGTACTGTTGCCGGATTTACCGTGTGATTTGCTCTACCGAACCTGTATTAGTGGCACCTTTCACTTAAACGAATAGTGTAGTAGTTCTCGTGCGTAGTTAACGGGATAAATCGTTTGATTACAGAGACATTCACATTTGACGTATACGGTTTGTGGGCTTGGATTATTTTGTCTTGTTAGTTGAGTTGAATTTGAGAATTCGGTTTCTTATAAATGTGAATACACAGTGAATACTCAAATACAACAAAATTGGATCTTCTTCCTATTGAGATCGCAACACGCGTAATCTATTCTTTTTTATGAAATACAATCCGTGCTGTTCGCAATAAAATGTAGCTTTTTAAATGTGAAAAAGCTTTTTAAAGCTTCCTCGCTAATCCCTCTTTCGATAAGTGAAGACTGTGTTAAAATCCGTTGCGTGAATTAGGAGTTAAGTCAAAGTATGAGCATGTAATAATGATAATGATACACATACATGTTGAATAAATTTTCATATTATAATAAGCCCAGTATGATTTATGGGAGTAAAATCAAACGTCACACGTTATGCGTTACAGGCTACAATATGCTTTAATACATCTTCGTCCGCGTAGAAAAGTATAAAACGCCATCTACCGTATTTTGGATAGATGGCGCTATCTCCCGGGCCAAGCCGCTAGTATTTACTTTTATTTTAGATTTCCCGTAGGAATGAAGCATTTTCCCGCGGTAAAAAGCATTCTATGTTCATCACGGATAATGTCGGCTTCTATTGGTAAAAGAATTTTTCAAATCGGTCCAGTAGTTTCGGAGCCTATTCTATACAAACAAACAAACAAATCTTTCCTCTTTATAATATTAGTATAGATAGAGAACGCGGTCGATGTCGCGGTATTAACATTAGTTTTAATTATATTTATTATATCTATCGTTCGTAAGGAGTAAACTCCAGTTTTTATTTTATACGTGAAATAGGAATTTAACTTTAAATTTCAATTGAAATGTATTGGAGATATTTCCAGATATCTCCGTAGAACATTCCGCAATTTTCGTCGGCCTACAAAACTGCCTTGGGTCCGTAAATTCTTTAAGGCCCTCCCGGTATCAGTGACAATTTACACCTTTATAGGATCCAAAGGATAAATCCCTTTTAGGGACCGCTATTTCATTTTGGTTTGTAAATAACTTGAAAGTAAAGGTGAACACAATTTTATTGGACATTGTAACTTTGCCCTTTGTTTTACCATGTGTCATTAAATATATCTTTCCAACAATGAAAGGACTAAAATTTTCCAATGTCGAAATCCTCACTTTATCCATACTATCTTTACTGATATTATAAATTTGAATGTTTGTTTGTTTGTTACGCTTTCACGCAAAAACTACTGAACCGATTACACGTTGTCTGGGACACCAAAAAGGACATAGGGTATCTTTCATCGTTAAACGTGGACGAAGTCGCGCGCACCAGCTAGTATTATAAATGTGGAAGTAACTCTGTCTGCTATCTTTTCACGCCTTAACTACTCAACCGAAAGCCACAGATGTCCTTTTTTGTGTCCCTGATAACTTGTATTAAAATATCACGATGATCTGTTGAGTACGGTAGTTAAGGCGTGAAAAGGTAACAGATATACAGACAGATTTACTTTCACAATTTTTAATATAAGTATGGATGTCATTTTCTGTGTCCCTGATAACTTGTATTAAAATATCATGATGATCTGTTGAGTACGGTAATTAAGGCGTGAAAATTTAACAGGCATTTCATAATATTAATAAAGGTCGCTCTTCATCCAAAACGCGTTTTGGCATTAATTAATTTATTTCTATTGAGAAAAGCACTTCGCCTTTGTCAGTTGTCCTACAAAGCAACGTCTCCATTTTTGCGAGACAAACAACATAACTTAAGTACGTAACATATTCAACCATGTTGCTTAGCGCATAAGGTACAGTTCAGGTTGAACTTAAGTTTATAGCTGACTCTTAACTTACTGTTAGTGCGGGCGTTGAAAGTGGCCTCCGTTTGTATTGATGTTCAACCTTCTTAAATACATTTTTCTTGGAACTTGAAGTGGAGAAGTTAGATACATTTTTTAGTTTCTTCTATTCTTCTGGGTGAACCAAGCGATTTTGATGATTCTTTTTTTATTTGAAAACTGGTGCTTCCCGTGTGGTCCCAATTTAATTTGGTCCAGTTCTGACAATGGCATCCATGAGAAAAGACCATGAGACGGTTTGAAGTCGGTTTATTTTTTGTTAAAAATTGTTATTTTATATCTATATCTATATACCACTATATAAAGCTAAAGAGTTTGTTTGTTTGTTTGGTTGTACGCGCTAATCTCATTAACAACTGGTTCGAATTGAAAAATTCTTATTGTGTTATAGTCCATTTAGGGCTTTAGGCTATTTAGTATTTAGATTAACGCCATCTATTGTTCAGTAACAGAACTATTAAGACAAACAGCTATGAGAGGGCTTTAGTCTATATAACATTTTGAACGCGGACGAAGTCGCGGGTACCAGCTTGTTTCACTATAAGTATAGTCGTTATTTATGCTACCTATAGCTGCAACTATAATTATAGTCATATAAGTAATCACAGTAGAATTCATTGGAGTGTTAACACAAATTGAACACTGACTACTGAAGTGTATTATAATAATTGAGTGCATGCAAATGAAGGCTCTATTGGTATTGGAATTGAACAGAAAATCGATTGTTGACGAGAATTGCTCGAGTATCAATTATTACAGCTAACGTGACAAAGCGCGTATTGATTCGTAGCGGTTTTGGTTTTATCAAAAGGCGCGTTAATTTATTTGATTCCTTGCGAAATTAAACATGTAACATTAATTATTCATATCTAAATATTATGTAGTGCACGTTTGGTCTAGTGGCTAGTAATGCTAGCTGTTAACCAAACGGTCGTGGGTTCGAATCTCGCTAGAGGAAAATGTTTAACCTTACCTTTGTAACTGAGTCAATCAATGCTAATTTGTATCAATCTGTAATCTGTAATAAATCTGTAAGTGTATGTATGTGTGTTCCTCCATAACTCTTAAACGAATTAGCTGATTTTCATGAAACTTGGTAAATAAACATTTAGAAGTACGGGACATAATCAAAATCAAAATCAAAATATTTATTTATCAATTAGGTTTCTACAAGAAACTCTTTTGATCGTCATTATAAGTTTAAATTTACCAGGGTTTCGGAAAAAAAAAACCAAGATGACGATCCTGAGAAGAAACCCCGAAAGAAACTCAGGATACTATTCTTTTTGTCATCATTAAAATGTAAAATAGTACAATACACATCACTTAACACTAACAAACTTAAAGTATATATATACAAATTATAGTTTTACAATACAAAACATAGTACGAACTCCGAATAGCTTAAATCCAGGCTTCTTTGTCGCTCAAATAATCAGTGATTTTATAATAGCCTTTCGAGAGGAGTTTAGTTTTAATGACACATTTAAATTTATTTATAGATAAGGCTCTGATTATTTGAGGCAGTTTATTATAAAACCGGACACTTTGACCCATAAAAGAATTACTTATCTTATGTAGTCGTGTTTTATGAAGATTTAAATCACTTTTGGACCTAGTATTGATATTGTGTACATCACATTTTTTATTAAATTGACTAATATTTTTGTGCACATAAATTAAATTTTCATAAATATATTGACATGCAACAGTCAAAATCTTTATTTCTTTGAACTTTTCTCTGAGGGAAGACTGCGGATCTAGTTGATAGATGGCTCTAATGGCCCTTTTTTGTAAAATAAAAATAGTATTTATGTCCGCAGCGCTACCCCAAAGAAGAATCCCATAACACATTATACTGTGGAAATAACTAAAATAGACAATCCTAGCTGTATCTACGTCTGTTAGGCGTCTAATCTGCTTAACTGCATAAGCCGCAGAGCTAAGCCTTTTACTTAGTTTCTCAATATGTGGACCCCATTGTAATTTAGAATCTATGGTAATACCTAAAAATACGGTCGATTCCACGGGTTCCAATTTTTCACTACCCAAAATCACATTCGTTCCAATATTTTTAACATTAGGGGTACTGAATTTAACAAGTTTAGTTTTGGTGGCATTTAAAAGAAGATTATTTACACTAAACCAATGTACTATGTTAGAAAGTGCATAATTTACCTCATTATAGCATCCAAGTTGTCTTTTAATCTTAAATATTAATGATGTGTCATCAGCAAACAATACAATATTATGATTACTCACAGAATGAGGTAAATCATTAATATAAACCAGGAACAAAAACGGACCGAGAATCGAGCCTTGAGGGACGCCCATTTTAACTAGAGAACCCGGAGATTTCTTACCATTAACATCGACCCTCTGAATTCTATGGCTGAGATAAGAAGTTAAAAGATCGAGAGCCTTGTTCCTAATTCCATAGTGGCATAATTTCCTTATTAGAGTGTCATGCTGGACGCAGTCAAAGGCTTTAGACAAATCGCAAAAAACACCCAGAGCGTCCTGCGAGTTCTCCCATGCCTCAAAAATATTTTTCAATAGTTCCACACCAGCGTCCGTAGTAGAGCGCCCTTTCGTGAAACCAAACTGCTTATTAAAAAGTAAATTATGATTATTAAAGTGTTTAAGTAGTTGACTCAAAATAATTTTTTCAAATATTTTACTAAGGGTCGGAAGTACTGAAATTGGTCTATAATTCGCGGGATTAGTTTTATCATCCGACTTAAATAAAGGCACAACCCTACTAATTTTCATTAGATTAGGAAATTCACCACATGTAACACAGCAATTGAACACAGTTGCCAAATGAGGTGCAATTATATTTATTACAGAGGCAACTGTTTTCACCGACATGCCCCAGAGATCAGCAGTTTTTTTTATTTCAATAGTCTTAAAGAAACTCAGAATATCATCTGGGCCAACAAATGCAAATTCAAATGGCGCATCACACTCCTTTACACTCTTCTTGAGCAGACTTTCAGCAGCAACCGACGACGAGTCCAGTGACCGAGTGAGGTTAACCGGAACACTGGAAAAGAAACTCTCAAACTCCGCCGCCACATCCACATCCGACTCAAGGTCCCGACCATCTATCTTCAAACTAAAGCCGCCATCCCGAGCCCGCCCCCTTCCAGTTTCTTCGTTAATGATGCGCCATGTAGTTTGAATTTTATTTGCGGCATTCTTAATTCTGTTCTTTACATGAATGGATTTGGCCATAAAACAGACTTTTTTAAACAATTTTGAATATTTCTTAACATATTCTCTAAAGTCCAAATTATGATTGTACTGTTTCTGGCCATACAACTCATAAAGCTTATTTCTACTTGTGTAGATGCCATGAGTTGCCCATTCATTAAATAACATAAAGTTACCAACTAAACGCGACCTTATCGTAAAGACCTTACCGAATTCATCACTAATTAATTTAAATAAAGAACCATACATTTCGTTAAGACTATCAAAATATGGCAACCTAGGTAATTTATTAATTATATTAATAGGATAGACTACTTTTCCTTTTTCAACGCGGACAAAGTCGCGGTATTCAGCTAGTTTATAATATTAGTATGGTTTGCTGCAAGTTACATGGCAATAAGACGGCGATCTGGAAGGTATAAGAATAAGAATGGTACGAATTTGACAGTACCTACATAGTTACATATTACGCTTTGACGACACGTTTGGTCTAGTGGCTAGTAACGCTGTTAACCAAACGGTCGCGGGTTCGAATCCCGCTAGGGTCAAATGTTTATGTATTAACATTTACTTTTGTACCTGAGTCATGGATGTTTTCTATTTATAATATGTATATATTTATGAAAAAGAGTAATATATGTAGTATATTAACTGTCTGGTATCCAAAATACAAGCATTAGTTGCTTAGTGTGAAACTAAATGGTGCTGTGTGGAATGTGTGTCATATTTATTTATTTATTTATTATTTATTTATTTATTATATTTATTTAAAGTCTATTACTAAACGCTTGTACCCGATGCATCGTTATATTTGATCCATTAGTCAAGAGTGTGTTTGCTAAGATAACTCCTTTGGAAATAATTTCTATGGAACACAAATCTATTAATCATTCCACACTGACACAACAGATACAAGACAGTAGGTATTTTCATGAATATTAATTACGGTGAATATAGTCGGTGCTGCGACTTCGTCCGCGTAGAAAAGTATAAAACGCCATCTACCGTATTTTGGGTAGATGGCGCTATCTCCCGGGCCAAGCCGCTAGTATTTACTTTTATTTTAGATTTCCCGTAGGAATGAAGCATTTTCCCGCGGTAAAAAGTAGCCTATGTTCATCACGGATAATGTCGGCTTCTAATGGTAAAAGAATTTTTGAAATCGGTCCAGTAGTTTCGGAGCCTATTCTATACAAACAAACAAACAATCAAATCTTTCCTCTTTATAATATTAGTATAGATGTAGATGTTCATTTTGAAACTAGCTGGTGCCTGCGACTTTGTCCGCGTTGAAATAGAGTTATGGAGGAACATACAATACAATATATACATACAATACCTTACATATTTATTGTTAGTATTTATAATACTGTTTTTAGTCTGATGACGATTAGAAAAGATAATAAATATTTTAAAATATTCAGTTATTAGCTAAAAATAAATAGCTAAGTTACCTGTATTATCCTTTAATTTCAAAAATCTGCGTCAAAAATCTTCAAATATTTTAGTTATAATAAAATAAATAAGTAAAACTACTGTGTTTAGTTTATACTGTGACGTTTGGACGATACAATTGTTTACAATCTGCCGCTACTGTCAAGAACAACAATTAATTCAAAACACAATAGAAAAGGAGTAATTTCAGCTCCTTTCCCTTTATGTTAAAGTCAACTCTCAACGTCTTTCAATCAAAGTAAATAATCATTATTACCCGACAAGCAATTTATTTTGTAGGGTATACAAATTGATGTTAATAACTCATTAAATCGAAGAGCAATTATTGTTTTGACTCTTATTGCTTTTAGCCAATTGAGAAAATAGTTGGAAATTGTATGGAATGGAATTTTTAGTGATTTTTTTCTTTGTTGGCTAACAAAATTATATTATTTAGGTCACACTAAATAGCCTAAAGCCTTCCTCGATATGGACTATCCAACACAAAAATAATTTTTCAATTCGAACCAGTAATTCCTGAGATTAGCGCGTACAACCAAACAAACAAACTCTTCAGTATTATACATATTATACATACGAAATTATTTTAATGACTTAGCTGGTGCCTGCGACTTCGTCCGCGTTGAAAAAGAAAAAAATAGCCTTATACATACACTTTATTATTAGTGTATGTATAAGAAATAAATGTATACATTTATTATTAGTATTGATATCGTACTTCTTTTAATTAGGTTTACTTATAATGAAACCCAATTAAGTTTTTCCTAGACGAAGCTGGAAGTGGGTCGCCAACTAAGTGTGTGGCGAAATATTTGAACATTTCACGAATGTTAATCTGCAATTTGTAAAAAAAAAAGATAAAATATTTTTCACGAACGTTAACCCGTAAACAAAGTGAATATTTTACATCGAAAAAAAATTTGGCTTGGAAAAGCGCAAATGGCATTGACTACCCCGTGCCAATTCGGTCAGTAGCACGGTGCATTTTCGTACTATTCTTTTTCTATGAACGTGAATGTCCGACTGTTTTATGAATATTTTTACTACTGAGTTTCCTACGTATTGTAAACCAAACGAGTCCTGAGCTCTAGTATTAAATTTCATGTATGAATGAAATCAAACTATTTGGAGTTTACTCCTTCAGAATCTATTTTCATGTATTATATAGGGCTGACACACATACATTTTTTTAAAGCGCGTAGCGTAGACATGTAGCGTAGAGGCGTAGCATAGAGGCGTAGCGTAAAGGCGCAGCGTAAAGGCGCAGCGTACAGGCGCAGCGTAGAGGGATAGCGTAGAGGCGTAGCGTAGAGGCGTAGCGTAGACACGTAGCGTAGACACGTAGCGTAGAGGCGTAGCGTAGACACGTAGCGTAGAGGCGTAGCATAGAGGCGTAGCGTAGACACGTAGCGTAGACCGTAGACGTAGACACGTAGCGTAAATAAATATTTATTTTATTTATTTATTAGAGGCGTAGCGTAGACACGTAGCGTAGACCCGTAGACGCAGCGTAGACACAGCAAGACCAACAAGATGTCAAAGGTCGTGAGTCAACACTGGATCCAGGCTGCTTTTGACTTATGGGCCTACAGTGATTATGACGATGTTAATACAGATCGCGCGGCGAGAGTTTGGCTTTGACCGTTATTGCGCAGAAATCAGAAATTGGGTATCAACGGGCAATTAGCGGGGTGCGGGGCGGGTGTGTAGGCGCACGCGGTGCTCTGATTGGCGCTCCAGTCGTTCCCTGCCTCTCGCATCGATACGACGTACCGCGCACTCCTGTTGTACAATTACGTTCACAAGTGAATTGCTATTTTCGTTAATTGTTTATTGTTGTCGATTGTTATTATTTGTTGAGTTTGTTTGTTTAAGTTTGTCAGTTAAGTTTTTTTTGTTAAATATTAAAAAGTGATTTGAAAATGCGTAAAAAAAACATTGTATGTACCAATTTTACATGTATCTTGGAATAAATAATTTTATTAAAAAACAATTATTTAGAATTTTCATCGCTGTCTCTGTAAACTTTAAAAGGAAATAAACATTTTATATAAGTAAAATAACTATCAATAGTTTTAATAAATGAAGAAGTTTATCTATTTCGTATTATTTTCTAGCATTATTACCACTGTACATGAATTTTGACCCACTCAAATATCCAACCTGGTACATAAAAAAGGAAAAGTATTGTGTGCGTGACAGTACCCATGCGCAGTAATCCCCTCCACCCGAAGGTCAAAGCCAAACTCTCGCCGCGCGATCTGTATCAATAAATTGAATGAAAATATAACAACTTTTCCCTCAGTCTCTTTTAGTAATGCGAGAGGTGAAGGCACAAGAGGCTCATTATTTAGTAACGAAGTTTGAAAAGAAACAAAACAAGTGTGTAGACTAATTAGTTCGTGACTCGCTCAACAAAAAATAAGAAACATAGCTGATGTTGTTGTGTACTTTTATGAAATTCTAGTACTAAAAATTCACATTTCTTTTACGAAGGTATTATTAAAATGACGCGTCCAGACTTGGGCTGTTTAATTAGGGAACTTAGCCTTAATATTATATATGGAATCAAGTGTCTTTCAAATAGCGATTATTTCAATATAAAAAAATCTTTCTTATGTTTATAATAATTATATAACATTTCTTTTTAATCCATTATTCATAAAAAAATAAATAGCAATTGAGTAACAGTATACCAAATTAAAAAGAAAACTTGTGAAATATTAGTACGACCCTTGATCAACTAGAAAATGAAACCTAAACAGATGTTCCCAAGTTATAGCTGTTTAAGAACTATTTCGATCACATATTAAGCTTTCAAACTAATAAAAACGCCTCGAAATATGTTCATCCCTTTAGAAGATAATAGATGCCACAAACAAACATATACACAGGTCAAACTTATGAAACCCTTCTTTTGCATCGGGTCTCGAGGGTTACAAATGACCAAAAGGTATGACAGGATAGTAAAATATGTATTTTTTTATTCCAGATAATCGCCGTGTCGTCCGTGATGACGGTGGAGGGACATCGGTGTCTGTGTGTCGTAGTTCTACTCATCCACACCGTCACCGGCGCTGGAGAAGGTAGGTTTTAATTTATTTTTTCATAAAACTAAACAAAATAAAACTAAACTAAACTAAAATCTAAAACTAAATAAGCTTAAAAAATATCTAATTTTTTTTTTTTTCATATATTAAAGAGGTATAAGACAAAAATAAACAGACAAATCAAATTATGTTAAGATCAAGATCTAATTATTAATGACCCCATCCTTCCCTTATCCCTTATCCTTAATCCTTCTATGGTAGGCAGCGCACTTGTAGCACTTATGGCGTTGCTTGTGTTATAGGCGACGGTAGCCACCTACCATCATGTGGACTGTCAGCCTGTCTGTCAACCTTAACATGAAAAAAAAAAAAACCAGTCGACAGTTGTGAGGTAACAAACATAAAAAAAAATACAGTCGAATTGAGAACCTCCTCCTTTTTGGAAGTCGAATAATAAAACTTATATGTAAGTAATGTTTCACATTAAACAATGTTGGCAAAGAGATTAATATTCGCATGCTTAAGTGGAACCCCAAAATCCAACGTTATGAAACAGAGCGGGGCGAGAAAGTTTCGCAAAAAGTGTGGAGAGTGCAAACAAGGCGTGGGATTCGCAGTTTCACAAAAGTGTTTGTATTTAAAGTTTTATACGGAAATATTGCAACAGCGGCGAGCAGCTGTTGCCACGTTTTTAGATGGGCGAATTTAATAAAACGAGACGAAAAAAATTGGTTAAAAATATTCTACCTGAATATCATAAAAATATTTATTGGCAACTTTAGCTTGGGTCAGAGACTTCGTCCGAGCCATTTTCTCGTAGGTGTTAAAATATTTAATCAGTATTTATAAAACACTAGCTGTTGCACGCGACTTCGTCCGCGTAACTTTATAAAATACTAGCTGTTGCACGCGACTTCGTCCGTGTAGAAAAGTACAAAACGCCATCTACCGTATTTTGGATAGATGGCGCTGTCTCCCGGGCCAAGCCGCTAGTGTTTACTTTTATTTTAGATTTTCCGTAGGAATGAAGCATTTTCCCGCGGTAAAAAGTAGCCTATGTTCATCACGGATAATGTCGGCTTCTATTTCATGACTGCTTGGTGATATTTTTTCAAATCGGTCCAGTAGTTTCGGAGCCTATTCTATACAAAGAAACAAACAAACAAATCTTTCCTCTTTATAATATTAGTATAGATAATACATTCGTGTCTGTAAAAAAAACCATGGAAACACACATACAAAATTATAATCCAGTTGGTTCAGCCGTTTAGAAGTTATGTGAAAAAGATAAGTAAGGAAGGATAATTCTTACTACCCGTTGTCCTATTACCCGTTTTCCGTAAAAAGTAGCATATGTTCATCACGGATAATGTCGGCTTCTAATGGTAAAAGAATTTTTCAAATTGGTCCAGTAGTTTCGAAGCCTATTCAATACAAACAAACAAACAAATCTTTCCTCTTTAAAATAATTATTAGTATGGATATAGATTAATACGATTATCATCAATCAATCTGTAAGTGTAGGTATTGCATGTATGTATGTTCCTCCATAACTCAACGAATTAACTGATTTTTATGAAACTCAGTAGATAAATATTTAGACATACGGGACATAGGATAGGCTATTTTTTTTCTTTTTCAACGTGGACGAAGTCGCTACTCGCTAGTAAGTAATAAATTATTTTATTGACAATACAGTCTAAAAAAAGGCCACAAATATATGCGATTGATAAAATAATCAACTGGTAAAATAAGCGAAAAAAATTAACACGAACATTACAAAACGCTTCATGAAAAATCGCTACATGAAAAAAGACGAATAATTAAATTTGCGATCATGAAAGAACACGACGTAAAAATTCGCTACTATGAAAAAATGATTCTGTGAAATATGTCGTACAAATCGAAGTAAAACACCATCGCTTCGTGTAAACATTCTGCGTACGAAATTTGTTTCAGGGCAGATTTAAAGTCAAAACACATACAAATAAATGAGTCTGGAAACGGTGATGGCAACGCAGTGGGACGTCCGTCGCATAAACTGCTCTCAATTCGGCCAGAAAACCTCTGGACAAATAAAAACAAATATTCCGACCATCCAATCTCGCTCTGTAACCCTTTATTCGGAAAATACTTTGGTTCAAGTGAAACGTTTGCAGCGTTTAATCTTTATCAATCATTTAATACTAATAATAAATCTGTAAATATGTATGTATGTTCCTCCATAACTCTTAAACAAATAAAAGATTTGTTTGTTTGTATTGAATAGGCTCCGAAACTAGTGGACCGATTTACCATTAGAAGCCGACATTATCCCTGATGAACACAGACTACTTTTTACCGCGGAAAAATGCCTCATTCCTACGGGAAATCTAATATAAAAGTAAATACTAGCGGCTTGGCCCGTGATACACTTGATATCTATCCATTTAAAATAGAATCAGATGAAGCGACTAACATGACAACTGCTTGGTGATACTTTTAGCGATCCGCTCCACGGTAGATAGATGGCGTTATTAAGTGTTATAATTTTATACTTTTCAACGCGGACGAAGTCGCGAGCACCAGCTAGTACTAAATATTTACATACATTATACCGTTTCCTGTGTAAATACTATAAGATTAAAAACCGACGTCGAAAACAGAGAGTGTTTGTAATGTATCTACGGTTTTCTCTTATAACTTGTACCACAGGCCAAACTGTGGAATCGCAGAAAGTAATTCCGCCCCTTTAAAACAACACAGTTTAATTAATTCTTTAGATGGATTTACCGTAAACTTAGATCTTAATGCATTTTCGGATTAAATTTCTTGCGCTTCTGTTAATTCTTCTATCTTTTTGAAGAGCAAAGTGAATTGAGAACAATCTTCTTTATAAATAGTATAAAAGTAACTATATATCTAAGCTTAAGTTTTACATCAATCAATCGTCAATACTAATAATAAATCTGTAAGTGTAAGTATTGTATGTACGAGTATATATTATGTATGTTCCTCCGTAACTACATACATACATACATACATACATACATACATACATACATACATACATACATACATACATACATACATACATACATACATACATACATACATACATACATACACACTTACAGATTTATTATTAGTATTAATTGATTGATTGATGATAAACATACAAATCTTATAATATCAGTAAGTAGAGATATAAGATTTTTTACAATTTATTGTAATTTCACAGGACACAGTCCCTCTCCACCATCGCCGTCATTGAAACCGGACCAGAACGAGTTGACGGTGTCATTTCCGCCTTTAGAAGATGTCTTCGGTCACACTCCTGAAAAGCACTTCGGAACCGAAAATAACACAGTCGTGACGTCACAGACTGGCTCCACGGCGCTCTTGCCTTGCATCATCAGAAACATTGGAGACGGCATCGTAAGTCTAAGTTCAAAATTTTATTTTTTACAAAAGATTCACAAACATTTGCTCATACATAATAATATACACTTAAGGTTGTACAAGTCAGTTTCCCTCCATACAAACGTAGTACATATATTACTCCGCTGTTTTATGTTTAATTTACAAAAGTAAGCATGATACCGATTTATCTTGTCGTTAACTAGGTTCCTAAAAAGTACAACTTAAAAAAAGTAATAATTTAAAAGATATGATCTTTGAAAAATCCACATTTTAGCACAAGTTTTAATGCAACTTTGAGGTTGGATAGGTCACTCTAGTTTACAAAAACTCCAAAATAAACATAATATAAACATTGATTAGTTATTCAAGAGTACAAATAACATTACACGAAATAGATATATGCAGTAGTTTTGTCAAAAAAAGCGTTGGCCCAAGGGTCTGTTTGTGATTTTATTTTTGGTATGAATGATTGTGCATCTCAGTCGAGTGCTCTTCCCGCGCTTTGTGCTGTGTGAGACAGGACGCATTTTAGCCATGAGACCGATGAGTTCGGGCCGCCGACTTGTTTCATCTTAACCGACAGAAGTGAAAACAGTTTTGAGTCCAACGCACACACATACAATCGGGTATATGCATGTGTTGGCGCGATCAAGTACGTAGACAGCTGCGCGTAGATAACTATGAGCATTAGCATGTTGCTAACGCGAACCCATACATTTTTTCCCTACCCAAAGTCGTATAACGCGGCTATAGAAGTGTTCACTTCAAAAAATCTTTACAAACATATTGTGTGGCAAGCAATTACAGGTGAATATCACTTCTAAATTACAATAAAATAATAAAAAATTCTTGTATGCCTACCTATTTGTTACGGTTACGGTATAAAAGTTCTGGGACGATTTTGAAGGGACTTTCATTGACAGAGATGATTTTATAAGGAGTAATTTATCAGCTTTTATTTTGGAGAAATAAAAAATTGCTATTATCTACTCTCATAAAATTATTTATTATCCTGATTCACGCACAGCCAATTTACTAGATAATCAAATATAAAACAGTTTATTACTGAAACTAAATAGTTGAAATTTTAAAGATACTTCCTTTTATCAATTAATCTGATCCTCAAAAAGAATTCGTCGCATACACTGCGCTCTAGAAAATAAGTAATACTCCAACAAATTATTTCTAGAATTATTCAACCGAACCAGCTCTGGGAAAATTAAAAATAAAATACCAACATTTCAAAAATATACACCTTCCGAATTTAGAGCATATTATTATCATAAGAAAATCCGAATATATACGCTCACATTTCTCACCGGAAAATATGTTCCGCTGTCCGATTTTTCTGGGACAGTGCAGAATATGCGAAATGTTTTCGCAAGAGCGGACTGTGATATGTTTGAAATAATATTTTTATATAACAAATACGACATTGCAGAGGTGTAAGTACTAAAAGTACAGTCAGATAAGGAAACTTGTTAGATTATGTTCGACTAGCTGTTGCACGCGACTTCGTCCGCGTAAAGTTACGCCTATATTACTCGCTGATAATATAGCTTCCTAACAGTGAAAGATTTTTTGAAATCGGTAAAGTAGTTTCGGACAAACAACCAAGCAATCAAATATATTTCCTCTTCATAATATTACTTAGTAATAGAAAACGACATTTCAGAGGTGTAAGTACTAAAAGTACAGTCAGCTGCAGAAACTTGTCTATATTTAAGTAATTAATTTATAATTTTACTAGCCTGTGCTCACGACTTCGTCCGCGTTGAAAAGTATAAAACGCCATCTACCGTGGAATATCACCAAGCAATTGTCATGTTAATCGTTTCACCCATCGAAATAATATATCTCTGCGAGGTTTCACCTAATTTGGATAGATGTCGCTATCTCCCGGGCCAAGGCGCTAGTATTTACTTTTGCCTGGGTATGCATAATACAAGTTTTAGTTGCTTTGTGTGAAACTAGATTGTGCTGTGTGGAATGTGTGAAGATATTTATTTATTTAACCGATAAATAACACAATATGGTCTATTATGCTTTGATGAATGAATAAGGAATGCTGAAACCTATCCTTCTTCCCTTCACTGTTGCTAACCCGTCTAGAAATTTCTTTGCGAACCGAATTCTAAGCGAGCAAAGCTACGGAAGTATTCAGAATTTACATAAAATATGAATTATATATTTGACTAACCTAAGCTGGGATTAAAATTGAAGCCGGGGTGGTCTGCCGAAAGTACTGGTAGCGTTAATCAATAAGGCAATCCTCTGAGAGAGGAAGATGCCGAGTTTAGAGTCCCCAGTGACCTAGAATTGGCGATTGTTCCGTTCGTGTTAATTACGCACGAAATAATATGATGCCAATGAACTATCTAAATATAATAAACTAGTTAACTGGTGCTCGCGACTTCGTCCGCGTAGAAAAGTATAAAACCCCATCTACCGTATTTTGGATAGATGGCGCTATCTCCCGGGCTAAGCCGCTAGTATTTACTTTTATTTTAGATTTCCCGTAGGATGAAGCATTTTCCCGTGGTAAAAAGTATCGTATGTTCATCACGGATAATGTCGGCTTCTAATGGTAAAAGAATTGTTCAAATCGTCCAGTAGTTTCGGAGCCTATTCTATACAAACAAACAAATAAATCTTTCCTCTATTATAATATTAGTATAGACAATTATGACATCACTAGCAGGTGCCCGCGACTTCATCCGTGTTGAAAAATAAAAAAAATAGAACACCTCTTTTTTGTTCAAATGATAATTTAAGAAGATCCCACGGCCACGGTTCCTGTGAACTTTGGTAGCGATCGGACGCGGACGAAGTCGTGGACCAAAACACTAGTTTAAAATATTCGTATAGATCAGTATGGATTCTGACAGCACTTTATCTTCTTCTTTTATCTTCTGGTTAATTTTCTTGCCGACTGTACGTACCTAATGCTTATGCAAAACTAACTTAGGTAGAGCTTTCTCTGAATACAATACGAATATCAGTACAGTCGAGTACAGTTGAACACCAGTTTCCATACTACTTTCCGTACTCTAGGTACATACAATTGAGGGTTTCACACTTTGAGTTTTGTTTCATAAGCGCTTGTTCACAATGGTATGGATAGTGAAGAATCCTATACTAGCTCTTGCCCGCGACTTCGTCCGCGTTAAAAAATATAAAAAGTAGCCTATCAAGTGTCCCGTACTTCTAAATGTTTATCTACCAAGTTACATGAAAATCAGTTAATTCGTTTAAGAGTGATGGAAGAACATACAACATACATACAGAAAAAAATTCTAAAAATGGTCAATTTAGTTTCAGTATCACGTTTAGAGCCTATATACACGATATTTCTGAAAACAAAGTAAATTACTCCATGACCGACCCTTACAGATTTATTATTAGTATTGATTATTAAAATTAATTAAGATCTTTTTTTTATTTTAAGGCCTTTCTCCTTCAATCATCAATCAATTTGACTAATAATGAATCTGTAAGTGTACGTATGTATGTTCCTCCATAACTCAGATAACTCTTAAACTAATTAACTTTTGACAAAGAGCGGAAACTTATTTGTACACAAATAAAATCATTAACGAGCCTTGTTTTGTTGAGTAGGTAATTAAATAGTCCTTTTCAATCGACTTCCAAGAGAAGAGATTCTCAATTCGACGGGTATGTTTTTTTATGTTTGTTACCTCATAACTTTCGACTGGGTAAAACGATTTTGACAATTCTTTTTTTATTTGAAAACTAATGCTTTCCGTGTGGTCCCATTTCAATTTGGTCCAGTTCTGACAATGGCATCCATGGGAAAATCCCATGAGACTCTTTGAGGTCGGCTTATTTTTTGTTAAAAAGACTTATTTTTTCCATGATTATACAACTATGTAATGTCTTCATCAGATAAAATATTTATCCTATTAAGCGCCTCTTTCACCAACGTCAATAATCAAACTCCGGGAATAATATACATTTGTTTGTACGGTAAACGTCCCCAAACATTAAATAGAAAATAATTTAAAAAATCGCCTATTGAATGACGCAGTAAACCGAGTGCAAAATTCAATAAAACAGAAAATAATTTCTAAAAGTAACCAATCAACACTTTACTTGTAGTTGGTGAAAGAGGTGCTAAGTATAAAACAAGTCAAAGTTACAAGTGAACGCTCCCGGTTAAATCGTGTGGGCGACACTGAATTCCGTAATACAAGCCTTAATTGTTAAGTTATAACTTAACAGTGTACTTATACATAAATTCGCTAAGTACAAAAATCACAATACACACCAATATCAAGTTTCCAGTAGGAAATTCCACGAGTTTGAATCTCGTTAAGAATTTATAACACGAGAAAATTTGATACAAGTTGAGGATTTGTACAGCCTTGTTTAATTACTCGCTTAGACGAAGTCTCGCTAGGGTTGTCGACTTATGGTTTCGTGTCAGGGTTGCCAGCACTTTTCTTCTTACCGTTTTAGACTAGCCTCTTGGATGAGTCGTTAGCTTTATTCACAGACTTGCTTTAAACAGAGCGTTAAAGCAAGTCTGTGAATAAAGCTAAACTCAGGGGTCCGAGGTTCGAATCCCACCAAGGTCAACTTTGTAAATGAACTTTTCAAAGTCTCTAGTCTGGGTTTTAAAAGTAGTGGCGATGTCACACATTAATGTAATATAATATAATATAATATAATATAATATAATATAATATAATATAATATAATATAATATAATATAATATAATATAATATAATATAATATAATATAATATAATATAATATAATATAATATAATATAATATAATATAATATAATATAATATAATATAATATAATATAATATAATATAATATAATATAATATAATATAGTTCGTAAGGAGTAAACTCCAGTCGTGTGCCTGAGTTGACACACACACACACTTTTTATTTTAATTTTTCAGACTTTCACTTAATTAAATTGACACAAAAACGAGTTTATCTACTTCTTTAAGCTTATTCTGACCGTATCTAACTTTAGCCCTTGCCCTCGTGACCTTTAAAATAAATTAACGCATTTAATTTATGAATAGAAACCCAAAACTTTGAATGTAAAATAAGTTTCTGTTTTGGTAGAGACTTCTTAAAGACAATATAACAAAGGAATTCTTTAACTAAATTAAAATATACCTTTTTTCCAAGAATTTATAGAAACATCAACAACTATTTTATTTAGTAAAAAGTATTTTAAAGCTCAAAGCTCAATTTACTATGAAAAAAAAAAACACTTAACTCTCGCCTCTGTGTGCGACACCCTCAGTGACGTTTAATTGTATAAAATAAGCGCCATCTACCCGAATCAGTGCGTACTTCTTGGTTCAAAATAAGCTTAATTTCGTCAATAGTTTGTTAAGATGTTAACAGATTAGTTCACACTTGTTTATTTTTAGACAATACCTCAGTAACTTAACATTTTTTCAGGATAAAAGTGTCCTTTATGTTAATCCAGGTAAAAAACTATCTGCGTGCAAAATTTCCATCCATCCTTACAAACTTTTGCGATTATATTAGCAGGATATTAAATCTGACTATAGAGGCCATCTTAGTGTAAGGTCGTATACACAGATTATTATGTATTATACGTCGTATAGGCTTTAGTCAACTTTTACATAATGACGCATCAACAATTTAATAACATTTGTTATTAGTTAAATATGCGTAAGACAATAAGTAAGGTTGAACGGATAAAATACCAAACTTCCAACAAACTATTCGACCGTAAGCATTGTTGATATTCCAAATTGATTATCTGCCAACATTTCTATGAGACCTATTATAAGTACTTCGCTAGATTGAATTATCTAGACTATAAACAAGATACTAATTTATTGCAGTATGATTATGGCTTAAGAATGAGAGTAAATAATAATATTAGGTTAAGAGTACCTAGATTCAAAAATAGAACAATACACGTTTCTATACACGTTGTCTGGGACACCAGAAAGGACATAGGGTATCTTTCAGGAGGATAAGGAATACGATTGAGATAGGGGAGATGTGAAAGCGTAACAAACAAACAATCTTATTTTTGCATTTATAATAATAGGATTCTTTACTCTAACTTTATACTATTAACTTAGCTGTTGCCCGCGACTCCGTCCGCGTTAAAAAAGTTAAAAAGTAGCCTATTACGTGTCCCGTACTTCTAAATGTTTATCTATCAAGTTTCATGAAAATCAGTTAATTCGTTTAAGAGTGATGGAGGAACATACATACATACAGAAAAAAATTCTAAAAATGGTCAATTTAGTTTCAGTATCATGTATAGAGCCTATAAACACGATATTTCTGAAAATTTCTGAAATTTCTGAAGTAAATTACTCCATGACCGACCCCTACAGATTCATTATTAGTATTGATTGATACTGTAGCTTTATTTGTCTCTTATTATTCAAGAAGCATTTATGTAAGTATTCGGTCGTGAAATTCACAAGTTTCAAGCTAGTTTCAAGTATATTGTATAAGTACTTTTGGAAATACAATAGAGCGAGGAAAGTGCTGTCAGTTTTGCGTTGCGTCGAGCCGAGTCCATTAGTCAGTGACGTCACGGCATGTTGTAAATTATCAGTCTGGTGACACATAGAAAATTAAAAGACACCCCAGTAGGGGAGAAAGGGGGACGGACGCAATGTTCTGGAATAATTTAAAGGAAATCGGGAAGAAAATCGTGTATCAAACAATTTTTCATTCGATGGAAAATGTGTCATTCGATCGTGCCAGTCATAAACTGGACAGCCAATGTATTGCGGTAGTGACCTCTTATAGAAGACCACCGTGAGATAACAGCACGTGTGCTGTTGTGTTTCGGTAAGTGAGTAAGGGATGCCAGTGCCCATTTCCCTATCCCTTATCCTTAACACTACTGTAGTATGTAGCATTATAGGGGACGGTTGCCACCTACAACGTTTTCACCTTAACGGAAATAACCTTAACGCAAATCGACTCATGGATGCCACTATCAGAACTTGACCAAATTGAAATGGGACCACACGGGAACAACCAGCTTTCAAATAATAACTATTTTTAACGAAAACGAATTAAAACCGGTTTCTCATGAATGCCATTATCACAACTGGACCAAATTGAAATGGGACCACACGGCAAGTACCAGCTTTTAAATAATAATTATTTTTAACAAAATAAAACCGACTTCAAACCATTTTCTCATGGTATCACTGTCAGAACTGAACCAAATTGAAATGGGACCACACGGAAAGCACTAGCTTTTAAATAATAACTCTTTTTAACGAAATAAAACCGACTTCAAACCGTTTTCTCATGGATGCTATTGTAAGAACTGGACCAAATTGAAATGGGACCACACGGGAAGCACCAGCTATCAAAAAAAAAGAATCATCAAAATCGTTTCACCCAGTCAAAATTTCTGAGGTAACAAACATAAAAAAATACAATCGAATTGAGAACCTCCTCATTTTTTGGAGGTCGGTTGAAAAAAAGGATAAATTAGTACACTAAATTTAGCCAAGTGTAAACGCCTCTTTAGCCAAGTTTTTGCCTAATAAAACATAATTCATAAATAAATAAGCACCCCAGAAACATTAGTTACACTTAAGTGAGGGTGTAAACTCGCTCGTTACCGCGTGTTAAGTGAGAAAAGTGCTTGTAATTAATTTGCTCAGCCTAAATAATGGCTCGGCCAGACCGCACGATGTTGCCAGTATGTGTACTAGTGAAGTGTATTCAATATACGCTATATACCTACATTAAAGAACAATATTTAACGGAGCGGCAGGCTTATTATCTAAATGTCTCTGCTGAGCGACAGGCGAAAAATTTGTGCAATATCACACTAACTCGTTAATTTTTACGCAAACCACACTAGTGTTATGAGCTACGTGATACTATTTATATATATATCTTCACACATTCCACACAGCACCATCTAGTTCCAAAGTAAGCAAATAATGCTTTTATTATGGAAACCAGACAGCTGATATACTACTTAAATTGCTTTTTCTTTTTGTAAATACATACAATATACATATTATAAATAGAAAACATCCATGACTCAGGTACAAAGGTAAAATGCTAACGCATAAACATTTGCCCCTAGTGGGATTATGATTATATTATTATAAGCCGTTTGTTTTATAGCTAGGGTTACTAGCCACTAGACCAAACGTGTCGTCACAAAGTACAATTTACAAATTAAATTTACAAGTACAAAGTACAAAGTACAATTTAGTGGGATATTGCACAAATTTTTCTCGCCTGTCGCTCAGCAGACGCATTTAGTTAATAAGCCTGCGGGAACTAGCTATTGCACGCGACTTCCTATGTTACTCGCTGTTAATATAGCTCCCCAACAGTGAAATATTTTTTTAAATCTGTCCAGTAGTTTCCGAGCCTATTCAATTCAAACAAACAAACATACAATGAAATCTTTTCTTGTTCAATATTTCAAATAGAGATTTGTATTCTTATTTATAATGAACTAGCAGTTGCACGCGACTTCGCCCGCGTAACTTCATAAATTTAACCTATGTTATTCGCTGATAATATAGCTTTCTATACTTAGGTGAAATAATTTTTAAAATCGGTCCAGTAGTTTTTGTTTTTTTTTTCATTACAAACATACAAATCTTTTAATATTAGTATAGATAAACGCAATAATTTATTGGATTGGAATTACTGAAAGAATTTAAAAATTCCTTCACCTATAGAAAGTGTATAGAAAGCTACATTGTCAGCGAGTAACTCAGACTATATTTTACGCGGGCGAAGTCGCGTACAATAGCTAGTAATTTATAAGACAAAAGCAAGTTTTGTCAGAACTTAATACAATATCAACTCAGCAATAAATTGCACATGTACGCTCAATCTTTGAAGCAGTGATTTTTTTCTCCATTCGCAAATACTCCTATTCAATCGGCCTTATTCCGTTACATTACTGAGTTTGTACGGAAATACATATATTTATTTATTATCACGTTCTGATACAGACGTGTACTTAGTAAACATTTCTCACCATTACTAAGTAAACGAATCTCTTTGAAGTCAACACAGTGATTTTTTTATATTTGCTTGGAGTAAAATGTATAAACAGTGTTGTAATTTGCATACATAATCCTCTTTACTTTATGATCAGAGATAGTCTATAATAAAGAACAAACGAGGCGTAATAATTGCACTTGAAGGGCGAACCTTACACACAAAGACAAACCGCATCTGTTCAGACACTAGGTCTTTGTGTGGAGTATTAGGTCGTCTAACTCTGCGTTGCATTGGTCCATTGAAACGAGGATACTACAGGCAATAGGGTTTTTTTTTCTGAACTAAATTACAACTCTTTATTGAAGTAAAAACTTCTATAGCCACGTTATACGATTTTGGGTAGGGAAAAAATGTATGGGTTCGCGTCAGCAACATGCTAATGCTCACAGTTATGCGCGCGCAGCTGTCTACGTACGCGATCACGCCAACACATTGCATATACCCGATTGTATGTGTGTGCGTTGGACGCTCAGTTTTAAGTTTTCACTTTTGTCGGCAGTCCTCATGACTGCCTCCGTTTTTTTATTTTTTTTAATAGGTCAGTATCCCATACTGTCCCTAAATACACAAAATCCTTACAAATTAAGCGGGCGGAAGTGCCGCCATTTTGAAGAAACCGTTTCGGCATATATCTCCGTAACCGTGCACTTGAGGCCGAAAATGGTTATTAACCTTTATTGTAGACTAACTGGTGCTTGCGACTTCGTCCTCGTAGAAAAGTATAAAACGCCATCTACCGTATTTTGGATAGATGGCGCTATCTCCCGGGCCAGCCGCTAGTATTTACTTTTATTTTAGATTTCCCGTAGGAATGAAGCATTTTCCCGCGGTAAAAAGTATGCTATGTCCATCACGGATATTGTCGGCTTTTAATGGTAAAAGAATTTTTCAAATCGGTCCAGTAGTTTTGGAGCCTATTCTATACAAACAATCAAATTTTTCGTCTTTATAATATTAGTATAGATAAATAAAGAGTTGTAATTTAGTGCATTATGGACAAGAGTAAACGGCTCCTATATTGCCTGTAGTACTATGTTTGTGTCAATAGTCGATACCAGCAAGTGGAACGTCAACCTCCTCTCGACCTTGAGCGCCAAACTTCTAGCACCCGGTTTTTACGTCGGGCGTTCAAAATACTCTACTTCCATGTTACATAATACATACATTATATTACATACATCCGTAACTTCGGAGTTAGACTTCCGTATCTTTAATTTTTTACTTGCCTTATTCAAAGTGGGTTCACCTCGGTAATTCTCGCGGTAACAGCGCCTCTGTTTGCTAATTTGCTTTAATATTTCATAAAATAAATTATCATTAATAAGACCCTCCCCTAACAAAAGGTACATTTAATTTTAGGGTAACTGTTTCACGGGTCGGTTATTGCAACGCACGGTCGTTGTAGCCGCCCTAATTAATAAACACGTATTCCTTTATTTTTAAACGCGAAATTAAGAGGTTTATTTTGGGTAGGCGTACTTAGAATTTGTGTGGGTAGGTGAAGATTTTAAAAGGAAATTTAATTTCTCTATTGTGTTGTCTTTGTACCTCGTATATATAATAATATAATTATTATAAAGATTAATTAATAGAAGTACATATTCTTTGGTAATATAATTTCTCTCTTTCAGTTTCTTATAAATTTTTACGCTAGTAATATATTATAACAGTCCAGTATCCCTTACCTGGATTTTTTTCTGATTACTAACAGGCTGAAACTGCGTGAGTAACTAGTTAGTAATCCCATTCCTCCCAAAAAACCACTTCCAATATATCACAATAAATAGGTCATAAAAATTACTAATATCCAGCTGATATTTTGTCTGCAGCTTAGTAAACATTTGTATAATAAAATGGCCGCATAGTCCTACAAATTTCCCAGTCCTACGTTTGGAAGTTGTTTACGGCTGCTAACTCCTTTAGCTCTATCGAGAATTTTCGCAGAGGAAAAAGGTGGACGTTTCGGCAAACCGAAGCTACTCACGGAGTTTCAGCCTGTTAGTAATAAGAAAAAAAAATTAGGTGAGGGATACTGGACTATAAGTCAATGGATATTTTCGTTTTAAAGGTGGAAATACAAGGTCAATAATAATATATTTTATTGAGAAAATATCCTGTAATTTGTATTGTCAATGCTTATGAGAAAAAATCATAATTGTTTCAGGTGTCATGGATAAGAAGAAAGGATTACCATCTACTAACAGTTGGTCTTACCACATACAGTTCTGACCAGCGTTTTCAAGCGATACATCTTCAACATTCTGAGGTACACTCCAATTTATTATCTGTATTATACAAAGAATGTGATAACTTGTTCTGCTGATGAACCTGATGAATTGTTACTTGTATTATATAACAACTAGCTAGTGCCCGCGACTTAGTCCGCGTTTTCTATAGATTTTAGCCTCCATAATGTTCCTCCATAACTCTTAAACGAATTAACTGATTTTCATGTAACTTGGTAGACAAACATTTAGACGTACGGGACACAAAATAGGCTACACAAAATTTTCTATTTCAAACGCGGACGAAGTATTTTGCCAGCTAATCTATAATAATATTATAAAGAGGAAAGATTTGATTGTTTGTTTGTTTGTTTGTATTGAATAGGCTCCGAAACTGCTGGACCGATTTGATTCTTTAACCATTAGAAGCCGACATTATCCGTGATGAACATAGGATACTTTTTACCGCGGGAAAATGCTTCATTCCTACGGGAAATCTAAAATAAAAGTAAATACTAGTGGCTTGGCCCGGGAGATAGCGCGATCTATCCAAAATACGGTAGATGGCGTTTTATACTTTTCTACGCGGACGAAGTCGCGAGCACCAGCTAGCATTTTATAAAGTTACGCGGGCGAAGTCGCGTGCAACAGCTAGTAATTTATAAAATTGTTTCAGGACTGGACTCTTAAGGTGCGCTTTGTACAGAAACGCGATGCAGGCATCTACGAGTGTCAAGTGTCTTCGCATCCACCAACCAGTATCTTTTTAAGACTCGATGTTGTCGGTAAGTTCAACATTACTGAAGTTGATTGAAAAGTCCTCTGTGACGTTTCAAAAAGAGGTGTTCATTCGTATAGATTCATTCGGTGGTATGATATTGAAATGGTGCATACCAAATAACGGAGACAAATACGTTTGAACTAACAAAAAAATCAATACTAATAATAAATCTGTATGTATGTATGTATGTATGTATGTATGTATGTATGTATGTATGTATGTATGTATGTATGTATGTATGTATGTATGTATGTAGTATGTATGTATGTATGTATGTATGTATGTATGTATGTATTTCGAGGCGATCACGATTTTCGGATTTCTCGACCCGACATAAAGTGAGCCCTTAAGCAGAATCCTAATAGATTAGATGGGACATGGGATAGGCTATTTTTCTCTTCCTTAAAATAGGTAAAGTACTCCTAATTCTATTTCTAGTTCCTATTTATCTGTCTGTTTATGCATATTACAAAGTAAACACATTAAATGATCATCCGACCACTTAATTTTCCCTCTTAACGTTTTCCAAGTGGCTACAATTTTGTCGGCCGTCCGCGAAAAAATGCAAAGTAATTTCACCAAAAAAGACATAAAATGAATTAAGCCGCTCGAAACACGTGGACGTTGTCGTTATAATAATTCTCCGTATACATCATTTTCAGCTCGACCCTCGAGCTGATAATGTTTTCACAGGGTCAAAAATAATTTACATATAAATTTATACACGATAAAAGTGGGAGTGCGAAAAAATCTGTACCCAAAAGAGGGTTGGCGGAATCGTCCCGATTCGTGGTTTATTGTTTTCTTAATAAACCCGGGATCCTTTCCCGTTCCCGAAAAATCATTTGGGTTACCCGTTTAAACAATAATTAAGTTGTCAAAACTAGAATGGAAATGTGAGGGAAATTAATTAAATTAATTTTACTTACATCTTTACAGTAATAAAATTATTAGCTTAAGTGGTACACGTACTTCTCTGTAGATGTTTTTGCGTCTCTCCTGTATCCTGACCTCGTCTGTTTGGATTTGAATCCAACCTTCTGTAGATAGACATTTCATTGTAATTTCATTTCCGTTGTGTTTTGTTCTCTGAAATCGCCCCGAAGTGGAAATTTCCGTTGAAAATGAGTTTATTAACAGTATTAAAAAATCTCATTTTTATGTTAATGCGTGATTTTCAATTAATTATAAACATTTAAAAATTGATAAAATAAAAAAAAAAATCACGTGACTAACAACGTCACCATAGTTGTGACGTCATAATGTTAAAGCTGTTCTAAAAAGCTTCAGTTTACAGCTATTACACGTGACTCGACAAAACTAACATTATGACGTCACGCGCGCTCGGGTTTGTTCGGAAGCGGTCGGCGAATCTTCGGTACTGGATTCAAAAATTAAATTGTTACGTACAATTTGTGTGTGCGTTTGTGTGTAAGTATGTATAGAGATACTAGCTAGTGCCCGCGACTTCGTCCGCGTTGAACGATGAAAGGTACCCTATGTCCTTTCTGGTGTCTCAGACAACGTGTATGCAAAATTTCATGGTGATCGGTTCAGTAGTTTTTGCGTGAAAGCGTGACAAACAAATTCATATTCACATTTATAATATTAGGAGATATACCTAGACGACTTAAGTTTCGTTCAATATCGTTGACAAGAGGCTGAAAATGGAAAATGGCGATAAAAATAAAGCGAAAATTGATACCGAAAGAAAATAGCACAATTTCACTCGTGGAGTTATTTCATGTTATTTGTAAATGCGGTGCATCAAATTTCTGCTTGTTCGCGTTTAATGCGTGGGCTCGGTGGCGGACGCGGTCGCGGTGGATGTAGCGAGTTCGTGTTCACATTGACCGCGTAGACGTTTTCGCGAGTGTCACGTGTTGTCAAATGGACGACGATCTTTTATTTTTAATGATTCACTGATAAACTCCTCTGTATTGAACGACATAATGAAAACGTGCCATAATTTCTAGCGACAAGTTCAAACTGGTTGAACTTACTGAAGACCACCGCGAGATAACAGCATTATGTGCTGTTGTGTTTCGGTGAGTGAGTATCTTAATCTTTCTATGGTGGCAGCGCACTTGTAGCACTTATGGCGTTGCTTGTGTTATAGACGACGGTAGCCACCTACCATCAAGTGAACCGTCAGCCTGTCTAAAAAAATTACCTGTCGTCGTGAGTGAATCGCTCGCTCCGTCGCTAGATCGACGTGAACACACATAAACAACATCAAGTTTGTTATTTCCGCGAGAACGCCGCACGCGGCTGCCGCTAGCTTGCCCGCTACTTTCGCCGTGTACGTTTTGCATATGATGTTTCGTGACCGCGCCCGCCACCGCGCCCGCTAGTCAACGTGGATGAACACTTATACATTATACTCGTACCATTTCAATGGGGGACGATCGACAAATAACGAATGTTATTTATCAATAGCAATCAATCGAAATCAGGCCACATTATTTGTGCGAAGGAAATGGATTATTTCATTTGTATGCTTAAGGGAGAAGTGGAAATGAATTATCGATTTTTAAGACAGAAATACGCAGTTTCGCTTGTTGAAATTTTAAATAAATAAAATTAAAATAAATAAGAATTTATCTTTTTCTGTTATCACAGAGGCTCGTGCTCAAATCTCCGGTCCAACTGAGAAGTACCTGAAGCCAGGCTCAACGCTTCGGCTACAATGCTCCGTAGTCCAAACAACCGAGGCACCAGCGTTTGTTTTTTGGTGAGTTTGTAACGAAGACATTCTAATGTTCATCTTCTATATAAAAAAATTAATGTTAAGGTTGACAGACAGGCTGACGGTCCACTTAATGGTAGGTGGCTACCGTCGCCTATAACATAATGTCTAGATGTCAGAATGGACGAATTACATCCGTATGTCTCTTACACATGAATGTGTGTATGTAGGTTACTATTTTACCTAAAAATTACTAAACGAATTTGGATGAAATTCGGCACACATATAGTGTGTTTACAATTGAATAGTGTCTGTGAAACCATGGAAATACACATACAACATTTCAACCCAATCGGTCAAGCCGTTTAGTAGTTGACATACCGACAGCAGCGCCACCTACCGGGTCCAATAGTATTTTTAAATTATCCAGGAAACCATAGAAATAGCCATATAAAATTTCAACCCAATCGGTTCAACCGTTTAGAAGTTATGTGAAAAAGAAGTTATGTACGGAAGGATAATTCTTACTACCCGTTTTCCCGTAGGAATGAAGCATTTTCCCGCGGTAAAATGTATCCTATGTTCATCACAAATTATGTCGGCTTCTAATGGTAAAAGATTTTTTTCAAATCAGTCCAGTAGTTTCGGAGCCTATTCTATAGAAACAAACAAACAAATCTTTCCTCTTTATAATATTAGTGTAGATGTAGATTATTTCTGAAGCCGTATATCACTTCAAAGTAATTACTTACCCAATTTCTCAAGGTTATTCAAGTCTCTCCTCATAAACTCTAATTAGGTTGTAATTTTAATTGGCAACATAACCTAACGTGTACTTGAATGTATAATCAACAAGAAATAATTGCGCCTCTTAAGAGATTATTCATAATATACTTAAACAGATTATTGTGAATAAGAGGCCGCATACAAACGTATATAAATTTATGTACAACTGAGTCTTTATGTTAATTATAATATTTAAGCTCTAAAAGACATAATTAAAAACCTTAGAAAATTTAGCAAAAAAAATTTCAATAAATAGGTAATTGTATTTTTTTTTTATTAATGGATTTATAATCTAAGGGCCTCTTTCACCAACTACAAGTCTTGTGTCAATTCTATTCCAAGATGGTGAAACTCTTACCGGGTACTTTAAATGGCGGTTAGCCTACTTGAAACTTTACTTAGAGACGGTGAAAGAGGCCCTTAATAATATTACATAAGTTTCAGTAATTATTAAGTAGTTTTTAAGTCATATTAGAAGTCTAATTACGAAATTAGGCTTGAAGTTATGAGATAATTTAGAAACTTGAAGTGAGCTTTAGATGCTACTACAAAGTAGGGACTAAATAATTTTAAAAAATACACATTTTATTTTTGAAAACTAGAAATAAAATTATTAAAAAAATATCTTTCTATAAAAATTGTTCGGCCTGTTTCGTGAAAACTGGACTTTATTTAAGAGTGACTGGCCAGTTTTTATAACACGTTCCATATTTTTATAAACTGACTATTTTGTATTCAAAATTCCCGATACATTTTTACGACATAAAACTGCAGAGATTCTCTGCACGATTCAATAATTTTCTATGAAAACTAGTTAGCTGCTGCCCGCCGACTTCGCACGCGTATAAAAACCTATTCTCAGACCTACTAAGTGTACATAAAAAATTTCATCAAAATCGGTTAAGCCGTTTCGGAGGACTATGGCAACTAACACTGTGACACGAGAATTTTATATATTAGATGTAAATTAAAATATCTACAAAGTTATTTCAACAGAAAATCAAGTGTCAACTTGTCTAGATCACCAATCAATTAAAGCGCTAATACGAAAAGAAAGAATTGTAAAAAAAAAAATATTCTGCAATCGAACACCGCGTCTTTGACAGCTTTTATTCTCATATATTATATTACTCAACGAATAAAACGTCTCTTGGAATTTCGTATCACCTTCGATTCCATTACATAATATGAAATGTTTTAGATGTGAATGCAAAAATAATCCCAAAATTGACAAGTCATTTTTTCATGTTCATATTCTTAGTTAAAATCATTTGATTCTTCATTTTATTTTATTTTGTTAAATATTACATTGTTTCACTTATATTGGACTGGAGATATCTGAAACTCAATTTGTTTCACTAAGTCTCTTTCACTTATGAATATCATAATATTAGCTGTACCCATCGATGTGTTGTACGTACCTAATTGTGTTCAATGATAACTAATATGACTGAATAATTCTGGAATAATGTTTTGAGTATACTAGATTTCAGTATACTTGAATTCAGTATACTTGGTTTCAGTATACTTGATTTCAGTATACTTGGTTTCAGTATACTTGATTTCAATGTACTTGGTTTCAGTATACTTGATTTCAGTATACTTGGTTTTAGTATACTTGATTTCAGTATACTTGTTTCCAGTATACTCGATATCAGTATACTTGATTTCAGTATACTTAATTTCAGTATACTTGGTTTCAGTATACTTGATTTCACTATACTTAATTTCAGTATACTTGGTTTCAGTACACTTGATTTCAGTATACATATGAGGTCATCTCGATGCTACATTCCACTCTAATCCATTATAATCCATCCATTGATGAATTTTATTCCTCTTTAATCTATCGATGGATGAGATTCTATATACTGTTATCGCAGAATAAGGCAATGATGTTGGCGCAATGAACTGACGTGACGCCATGGCGCGACTGGAGATCCAGTGTTTGACATCAAGCCAACCCATTTTACCATTCACGATCACATTTTGGCTTCACGTCAGTCCATTTGACGCGATGGACTGATTGTGTGTTTCATCCATAGATCCAAACAAAATCACTGCGAAAAAGTGTCCACTGGATTTTTTATACATGCTATCACTATCTCTCGTTAATTTCTGATAAAATGATGAATAATGTAAATCTTGCATGACTGACTTGAACCTTAACATTTACTAATAATGGTTCAAATCGTAACACGCCTTCACCTTAAGGGCAACTTGGTGCAACTAATTTGAAATATCACCCCAGACTGTGAGTGCGGTAATATTCTCCTATGCCACTTTTAGTGAAGCAACCTAGAATCTAGTGTCAAGTGTTACAGTACAGTGCTGATGCTATTTCGGTATACAGTTAGAGTCTCTGTAGTCTGTACTATCAGTATACTATTATAACAATGTGATTACAGTACACTGTTGAGTCATTGTAGTATACTGCTTGTGTAACTACGGTAAACTATTAGTCATTATAGTATACTGACATTGTCATTTTTGTAGACTGTTAGTCATTAGTCAATGCAGGTATTCGTCAGTTCATTACTTTTCTGATTTTAATATTCTGCTTGTGTCCAGTTGACAACAGAAGAAAATTTTAAAAAAATATTGACGAATTAAAGAAAACTCTGAATCGACTTCAGAAACGTTTGAATCGCCAATAAAAAGACGACGTTCACTTAACTGAGTAAAAGCAACATGTCTTAGGATTAAAGTATTATGACAAATATTCTGCCAACCAAAATTGAATCTTATCTCTCAAACGTCACGATATATTTTTCCCCAATAACCACCGAATATGAACAGGGAAGAGCGCTCCCGAATGTCTTCAATATTCGCTAACGGAAAACGCGCCAAAAACCTCAATCAACTAAGAGGCCTACGTCCATTAGAATATTCATTGCGGTCATTGGTTCAGAATTTCAAATTCGCACCAAACACGACTGCTATGTAATGGCGGACAATTTAATTTAATTTTTGCTTACAAAAGGACGTACGTACATCTGAGTTTTTAGGTGAAGGGAATTGACAGGACCATTGTCCGCTGGCTTTACTTAAGTGTCCGGCGTCGCGTTTTATTAGATCAAACGTAAGACGCTATGACATTTTTCAAGAAGAGTAGGTACACGTTTTTTTTCCTTGTATAGGACCCTCGTCTTGTTTATCCTTATTTTGTCTCTTAAAACCTGAAATGTTTTTAGTTTATCATAGTTGGTTTTTGTCAGGGATATTTTTTCACTTATATATTTTCTCAGGTGTTATATTTTTTATTTGTCAACGCGAACGAGGTCGCGGGCACCAGCTAGTTTTAATATAGTAGTATTAAAATTATATTAGTAGTAGTAGTATTAAATTAAGTTTTCCAACTCTTAGTAAAATTTTTGAAAAAAATATTTTGACTCAATTACTTATTATTTTAATGATCTATGTGTTTTTTGCGATTTGTCCAAAGCCTTTGACTGTGTCCAGCATGACACTTTAATAAGGAATTTGTGCCACTATGGAATTAGGAACAAATCTCTCAATCTTTTAACTTCTTATCTCAGCCATAGAATTTAGAGGGTCGATGTTAATGCTATGATATCTCCGGGTTCTCTAGTAAAAATGGGCGTCACTCAAGGCTCGATTCTCGGTCCGTTTTTGTTCCTAGTTTATATTAATGATTTACCTCATTCTGTGAGTAAACACTATATTGTATTGTTTGCTGATGACACATCATTAATATTTAAGATTAAAAGACAACTTGGATGCTATAATGAGGTAAATTATGCACTTTCTAACGTAGTAAAACCCTTCCAGATTTATTATTAGTATTGATTGATTGCAGGCTGCTGCCTGCGACTTCGCCTGGGTAACTTTGTAAATTATATACTAAAACCTCCCTCGAGAACCACTCTATCCATTGGTGAAAACAACATTAAAATCGGTGCAGTAGTTTTTGAGTTTATCGCTACAGACAGACGCGGCCGAAGACTTTTTTTTTATAATATGTAGTAATTAGCAGTAGTAGATAACAGAAACTAACGATTAAAGTTTATTTCATAAAATAAATACAAATGTAATTATGACTTATTCTACTAAATTAACCTCACTAATGAGAAATTTCTACTTCAAAATAAATGTTAAATTTACCTTATCTAAGTTCAAGTTACAACTTCACTTAGGTCTCGGGTTTCCTCCACTTGAAACTAATTTATTTTATCAGCAAAGTTTAATAGAAAATATTTCTTAAAGTGCACTTCGTAGGGAATTAGGGATGGAAGACGGTGTTTCGATAAAGGTATATTGATGACACTTTGTCTAATAACGCTTGTCTAATGATATTAAATAAACCGAGTTTGTAAATAAAACATTATGCCGTATAGTCTTTTATTTTTAATTTCACCTAGTGTAATCTAATATTAAGATAAACTAAAAAATAAATAATAATAGGAAATAAATGGCAAGCGAAATTATGACGCTGTAGCTTTATCTATTTAATTGTCGTACAATTTAATCTAATTTTTTTTTCTTCTATGAAACATTGGGCGCATGCAAAAAAAATTATATGTGTGCGAGATGACTACTAAAAATAATATATTTAAATTTAAAGTTGGCCTTACGCAAATTTCGTACGAAATAAAATCGTGCAAGGTGACTACAGTGATAAAATTAATTTTCCTGCTCTGTGGCGAGTTAATTCAAATTATGAATATCGAATGAATTCGAGATTGAAATACCCATTAAATTCAACCATTGAAATATTTTGAATTAACTCAAAATATTTTAATGTTTCATTGTATATTTTTCATTCTCGACAATTCTCGTTTTCACAAAGTCTACCACACACAGTAACACAGTAGTGTTAATTTTATCGATACAATACTATGTCTCATCTCTAAATTCACAGTGTATGTATTGGAACTCCGATCTATCGATAGGGTCGTAACTTATTTATTTCATATTGATTTTATACTGAGACTTCTGAAAGTAAATGTCGGCGAGAAATTTTAGTTTCATTTTGCTCTGTGACATAATTTCTTTTCTTCCTCTGTGGCGAGTTAATTCAAATTATTTCAATGGAAACTATTCTCCGCAATTCTCGTTTGCACAAAGGCAGTGCTGACTGTATTTTGTATGAAGACACAACGGGAAAGATTGCTTATTTCGCAACAACAAAGGGGACACAAAACTTTATTTCGGATTGATGCAGTCTTTTTCAGCAGACCTCGGCTCGGACGAATGAGAACGTAATCAGCTAAATTGGCGTACAATTTATTACTATTTTTTGGCTACAGTTTTGAACAATCCAATTTATTACTGATTTATTAATAAGCGTAGACTTCGTTAGTAAAGTTGGCAACGATTTGCTTGCTTTTTGAACTTGTCTAGGGGCGGGGCGGGCTTTGGCTGTTTGCAAGAATAGAACATTAAATTTGACACAAAATAAACACAAGCAACAGCAGAGAGTTTAATTAAAGGGGAAAATTAGGAATCTTGCATGAAAAGTGTAGAGCGTGTTGAAGAACGAAACGATAGCGCGTTATAACCAGTCGCGTTATATATAGCGCACAGCGACATCTGTCGGCGACATTTGCTTATAAAATTTTGTAAAAAGGGTTTACTTCACAATTTTCTTTTTTATATACTTTTTAGTCTTAATGGTATTTTAATGTTATAAATAAATCGTGATTTCTTTTTATGTGAGGTCAGATTAACTGACAGCCTATTTGGTGGTAGGTGGCAACCGTCCCCTATAACACATATGTTACAAGTGAGCTATCGACCTGAGTAAAATTAAGTGATCAAAGATAAGAGATTAAAAAGGAATAGGATTGAGGAAATATTTAGTGGTAAATAGTTTTTATCGATATTTGAATTAATTAAGTCGCAGCACTACTTACGCGCATTCGATGGAATATTGATGATTGGCGCTCCTACAATTGTACCTTAACCTGAGCACGGATTTCCCTAGGGAAGATTTTCCATAATCTCAACGCTTCGCAGATGGGTTGCTATTACAGTGAGATGAAAGCTCTCGGGAGAATGATTCATAATCACTTTTAACGACACCCACTGGAAGATCCTATTACAAGGCTTTACAATTGGAAATCAAATAACTAAATGTTCAATTTCATACTTGCAAATATTATTTCTTTTAGTTTTGAACGAACCACTCAAAACTTTAATATCTACACTAATAAAAAAAATAAATAAAAAAAGTGGGAGAGAAGATTTTCTATGTTTTTTTTATGTGTAGAAGATAACTAGATAAAGGCTAAGTTATCCCAAAATGATCTAGGTTCAGCATCGTAACAAAGACGCGCGATTTCCCCCAATCAATGAAATCATGAAAATTTGAATGATTTTTTATGAATAGCATAAAATATTCATTAAAAAAATAAACAGTGGCACTCCGTGAGTGCCGACAGAAGTGAAAACTTGAACAATTGCGATTATTTTTGAATCGTGAGGAAAGTACATACTTATAAACAGAGGTTTCGGTTACATTACCGTTTTTCCCACCTCAAAAATTGTTCTTTTTTTAGTTATTTTATATTAATATCAGCTACATCAATGGTTACATTACATTACATCACACTGTCCCGAGTTCAATGGTTTTTTTCCCATCTCAAAAATGCTCAACGCGCCTAAAGAAGTTTTCACTTCAAAAATATCTAATCAGGATGAAAATTATGTTTTATATGTAAAATATGATCAGTAATCATTTCAAGCCATAATATCAGCCTTTAGAGTATCCGGGTAAACTGTCTATTGGTGGATATAATTATGTTATAAGTACCTGAAAATTATGTTTTATATCTAAAATATGATCGTATCAGCATTGGTCTCGAACTGTCTATTGGCGATCTCGAATTCACTTGTGTGTTTGTCCGCAGGTACCACAACAGCCGTATGATCAACTTCGATTTGGAGCACGGTATCAACGTGACCACAGATCCAGCTCAAAGGATATCGGATCTACTAATTCCG
Organism: Synanthedon vespiformis; assembly: GCA_918317495.1. Classification (NCBI taxonomy): domain Eukaryota; kingdom Metazoa; phylum Arthropoda; class Insecta; order Lepidoptera; family Sesiidae; genus Synanthedon; species Synanthedon vespiformis. The sequence continues at coordinate 909,905 of OU906968.1, read as the reverse complement.
GCCACGTCTGTGGTCCATACGGGCAATTATACCTGCGTGCCCAACAACGCAGTACCAGCGAGCATATATGTGCATATATTTAATGGTAAGAATTTCGCTTTTGTATACTAACTTTATAAAATACTAGCTGGTGCTTCGCGACTTCGTTCGCGTTGAAAAGTATAAAATTATTCGATGTCATTATCAAGATACCGGTAGATACCGTGGAGCGAATCGCTAAAAATATCACCAAGCAGTTTTACCCGAATCCGATAGATGGCGCTATCAAGTGTATCCCGGGCCAAGCCGCTAGTATTAACTTTTATTTTAGATTTCCCGTAGGAATGAAGCGTTTTCCTGCGGTTAAAAGTAGCCTATGTTCACCAGGGATAATGTCGGCTTCTAATGGTAAAAGAATTTTACAAATCGGTCCAGTAGTTTCGGAGCCTATTCTATACAAACAAACAATCAAATCTTTCCTCTTTATAATATTAAGTATAGATAGTATAGATAGTATAGACAGACACAGCCAGATATAAACACGGCACAAACACAGACAATGTATAACCAATGGATATTATATACATAACAAAAGGCACCATTGAAGAGCCTACTTTGCCTGCCGAAGTCCAAATTACATTCCCTTATTGAAAAAAGCAATTGTTGGCTACGAGAAAATTAATTTTCACCTCACTGTTGCAGTCGCAATAATTGGCTACAATAAAGGCGAAAGTCAAAGCGTTTTTTGTGTCAATAATATGTTTACTTGACAAATCAAATAAGGGTAGTTTAACCTTCAGCCTCCAGACAATTGTACGCAAAGGTGCCCCGATCGCAGGCAGACAATTAAATTTACGTATTATTAATTTTATTTAGGTGTTTGCCAAAAGTGGCACAAAACAAAATATTCCAACAAAGACATCTTACTAATATCGTTTGAACATCAAGGCTCAAGTTTGCTTAATCAATCAAAGGTAAACAGGTGAATGGTTTTGAATGATATATTTAGGTGTAATATAGACCGTTATATCTATTGATTTTTATTTTCAAAACGTATTTTTCATACAGAATAAAGTGTTTTAAAAATTATATTAGGGACGCGCTCCTGGTCTTGTTGGTTCTAGTAATTATTGTTAAAAACAAAAAAAAAATTCCATTTAAACATCATATATATACTACATAGATAACTTTTTTTTATAAATACTTACATTTTATAAAACTAGCTGGTGTTCGCGACTTCGCCCGCATTAAAAGTAATGGATGTGTAGCGCCTGACTATATGTGTAAAGCAATATTACGCCTGACATTTTTGCTGTTATAGAATTTTTGGGGGTTGTATCTTTATTTTTAGTAGATAGCTGGTGCCCGCGACTTCGCTAACTATTATATACTACAACCTTAATCTTGAATCACTCTATCTGTAAATAACTCTTTTTAACAAAAAATAAACCAACTTCAAACCGTCTCATGGTCTTTTCTCGTGGATGCCATTGTCAGAACTGCGAGCCTATTCTCTATCTGTGGTTTTTAAAACGTGTCGACTTCAATGTCGACATTAAATAAGAAATAGTACTTTGTTAAACTAAAAAGCACACAATAACTTCATTGACATGTATAACTATGGAAAAAACGTCGTAGACATTTTGACATGTGCTTAGTGAATACCAAAGTAGACAATTGTCGAGTCTATAACCGCATCGAGTCGATAACCACAGCAAAACCACACTTAGAGAATACGGGCCCTGGACCAAATTGAAATGGGACCACACGAGAAGCACCAGTTTTCAAATAAAAAAAGAATCGTCAAAATCGTTTCACCCAGTCGAAAGTTATGAGGTAACAAACATAAAAAAATGCAGTCGAATTGAGAAACCCCTTCCTTTTTGGAAGTCGGTTGAAAAAAACCGCATCACACAGGGACAAACAGACGGAAAGCGACTTAGTTTTATACTATGTAGTAATACAAAACAAAGGTAAAATGTTAACAGCTATGGTTAGGTACTATCCACTAGACAAAACGTGTCGTTAAATTAATATTAAATTAAAATTGGGATGTCAAATAAAGGTTTTAATAAAATACTGGCCTATGTTTTATAATTATTATTTTTGCGAGTTGAATAAATCTTGTGTCGTATTCTGTCTTCGGTTATAATAATTTGAGATAACAAATTCTCCCATATAAATTATAAATACACCTCGTACAGTGTATCCTTAAAATCTTAAAACACAATCAAAATTACAATTGAAAAAAGTGCAAACAATATATTCCCTTGGTGCGATGTTTAACTACATTTTACGTGGCGCCTTAAATTTTGTAAAAGCAACCTTGAGGGCCTGTTCATAAAGTATAATTTCCCTTATTGTGCCGTCTTCCGCCTGCTATTTACGTCTTCAAATTAATATTTACTGTCTCCTGCTTGTTAACGAAGGGTGCTCATATTTGCTTTGAATAAAGACCGAATCCATTTGAGTTAATACACTTCTCGAGTCTAATACATTTGTTGCGTGTGTCAAAGGAATTGTACGTTTGTACCTTGCGTTCGTCGGTAACAACATTTTGTGGTTCTATTGAAGATAATTGTATTAATATGAATTCGTTCGATGTTGAAATGAGAGTGAATTGGGGCCAGTATTTTAATTTTATTATTTATTTTTAAGTAGCTGGTGCTCGCGACTTCGTCCGCGTAGAAAAGTATAAAACGCCATCTACCGTATTTTGGATAAATGGCGCTATCTCCCGGGCCAAGCCGTTAGTATTTACTTTTATTTTAGATTTCCCGTAGGAATGAAGCATTTTCCCGCGATAAAAAGTAGCCTATGTTCATCACGGATAATGTCGGCTTCTAATGGTAAAGGAATTTTTCAAATCGGTCCAGTAGTTTCGGAGCCTATTCTATACAAACAAACAAACAAAGAATCAAATATTTCCTTTTTATAATATTAGTATAGATTAATTCAATGCCATTTTAATTTAAAAGTAGATATTTATTAATAGATTTTTGTATTTTTTGTAATATTTTTTGTGATTTATAAAATTTCAATCAAATCAATCATCAATGAATAGTAATAATAAATCTGTAAGTGTAGGTATTGTATGTATGTATGTATGTATGTATGTTCCTCCATAACTCTAAACTTAACGACGTACAGGACATAGGATAGGCTACTCTTTTCCATTTCAACGCGGACGAAGTCGCGGGCGTTACCTAGTATAATGTAAATCCTTACATCCTTACCCTTAGGTACTAATATTATAATAGTGAGTATGTTTGTTTGTTACGCTTTCACACCAAAACTACAGAACCGATCACCATGAAATTTTGCATACACGTTGTCTGGGACACCAGAAAGGACATAGATTTAGGGTACCTTTCATCCAGAACGCGGACGAAGTCCGATCCTATGCTATGCTAGAAATGATAGCTCTAGATAAAATAGCATATATGCATTTCATCCTTTATCCAATTCATTTTTTATATGAATATAAATTTCAATGGTATTAATAACTATACATAAAATGTATTAATATTGGGTTATATTTATTCGGCTTAATTTCGTGAACAGAATTTGGTTCAATTACGCACTGTGTTAATTTCATTTTATTTACAAAACAATAGTAAATGCTCAGTGAACGATTTATTGATGTTAAACAAGATTTGGACAATAAAGAGCCGCTACGCGTTTTAATGTGGCTCAATAAATGGGGCTTAATCAAAATTTTACTCGCACCAAATCAAGGCAATCAAGTGTCCCATTCACTCGACTGTGAAAGTCGATTTGATATTTGAGCGCACGCACTGTCCTTTGGAAACGCTCTGAATACTGTAAATAACCGCCCCGCTTGGTGTCTCTCCACCCAATTTTTTTTTAAGTTAGAGTCGACTGACAGGCTGACGGTCCACTTGATGGTAGGTGGCTACCGTCGCCTATAACACAAGCGACGCCATAAGTGCTACAAGTGCGCTGCCGACCATAGAAGGATTAAGGATAAGGGATAAGGGAAGGATGGGGTAATGGGCTCTGGCATCCCTTACTCACTCACCGAAACACAACAGCAAATAATGCTATTATTTCAAGGTGGTATTCTGTAAGGTGGTGGTTACTGCCGCCAGACGGGCTGCCCAGATGACTGCGAAACGCAGTACCACTACTAAACGTGTTATTACTATCACTAAGTTATCACTACGTGTGTTATCACTACGTTTGTTATCACTACGTGTTATTCTATTGCTTTTCTGTTTTTCATTAGTAAAATTGCTTGTTTAACACAAGATAAACATGCAGAAAAATGTTACGTTTCTGTGTCATTTTCAAAAAACTTGCGAAATTGCGAATACCAGCTAGTAATAGGGTAAATATTTGTGTTGCCACCTACAATAATTTTGTGGCATATTAATTCGTTTTTCAATTAATTTCAAGTCACTTTAGCCTCTGAGATCGGAAGCCTTGTTAAGAAACCGTAAAATTACTTGGCCATTTAAAATATTAAAGATAAAAAAGGTTTCTCCGCTCCTCTTCTAATGATAGCTTCAGAGATTTCTTACAGTACCTCATTTTCTTATGGAATTTTCTTTATTTCAAACGCTCCGGAGCAATACCCACTTACATTGAAAGAAGTCTGAAGAAATATTTCCGTGTACTTCAAACGGTTTTTTCATTGAAAGCAAATTTCAACGGATTTATGTTACTTGGTAATTTATGTGAAAGTTATTTTGTTATTTTTTTTAACTCCAATAAAGTAGGCTATAACTTTATGAAAAGATAGGGTATGAATTCGAGTAATAATTCGAATCTTATGAAAGACTAGCTGGTGCTCGCGACTTCGTCCGCGTTGAAAAGTATAAAACGCCATCTACCGTGGAATATCACCAAGCAGTTGTCATGTTAGTCGTTTCACCCATCGAAATAATATATCTCTGCGAGGTTTCACCTGATTTGGATAGATAGCGCTATCTCCCGGGCCAAGCCGCTAGCCGCTTTTATTTTAGATTTCCCGTAGGAATCAAAAATTTTCCCTCGGTAAAAAGTATCCTATTTTCATCACAGATAATGTCGGCTTCTAATGGTAAAAGAATTTTTCAAATCGGTCCAGTAGTTTCGGAGCCTATTCTATACATACAAACAAACAAACAATCAAATCTTTCCTCTTTATAATATTAGTATAGAAAACCTTCCTCGAGATTCACTCTCTTCATTGGTGAAAACAACTTGAAAATCGTTGCACTAGCATTCTTTTCTTTTTTCTTAACAATTTCCTCCTTTGAAACTGTGTTTCAGATTCTATCGGAATTCTATCGGAATTCTATTCTGAATAATAAATATGAATCTAGTTCCACACTAAGCAACTAATGCTTGTATTATGGATACCAGACAGTTGATATACTACATAGATTACTTTAAATACATACATCGTACAAAGGTAAATGTTAACACAATAGGTATAAACATTAGACCCTGGCGGGATTCGAACCCGCTACCGTTTTGTTAACAGATAGGTTTACTAGCCACTAGACCAAACGTGTCCTCGAATAGAATAGAAAGTGAATAATATGACGGTCTATGGCCAGCAATCTGTCCGCTCTTAGTGATAATGTCTTTTACGTAATTTAACATGACATTAATAAATTGACTCTGTACTCGGCACACATCATCGCACATTACGATCACTGCACATGTTAAAACACCTGTTAAAAACATGTACCCATAGGGCATCACTTTTATGAATTGTGTACGACAAACGATGGAAAGCTTGCAAATTGTGTTTCGCTGCACAAATTATAAGCAACTCGTACAGGCAACGGCAAAGTTGTGTCACACGAATTTATCATAGTTTTAACTTAGTACTCCATCAGAAACTATGTCGCGGGCACAACTTGCCAAAACTGTATACGTGATACACATTCGCTATTCATAAATACGTTTGAGCCAGCATTTAAGTGGCATCTCAATGCATTTGAAGCCAAAAGATCCTCTAAATAAAGTTGAAATTTAAGAAGAACTAAACCACAGGGAAATAACAGCATAATATTGTGTTCGATGTGGAAGTAACCATAACCACTCCCATATAGAAAAATAAGTGTGTTTTAGATCTTAAGTATTCGCTTCACTAGTTATTATATATTAGTATATAAATATAACTAACTATTGCACGTGACTTCGCCGTAACGTACTTTATATAAATTGGTTTAAGAGTTATGGAGAAACATACATACAGAAAAAAAAATCTAAAAATCGTCAATTTGTAAGGGCATGACCAAACCTTACACATTTATTATTAGTATTGATAGCCTATATTACCTACTCGCTGATAATAATGTTCCCAACATTGATTTTATTAAAATCAGTCCATTAGTTTTTGAGTTTATTCATCTTCTCTCTTTTTATAATATAGTATAGATATAGATTTGATAACTGTTTTGTGTTATTAAAACAGTAATCATCAATGAAATTATAAAATGTAAATTCCTTTCATATCCAACTATTCATTGCTCATCAACGCCAATGGGAATAAAGCCTTGTCCGACACGAGTAAATTGCCTAATGAAATTAGACTTTATCCGGGGGAATTCTTAACAGAATTATGACGGGGTCATTACCGGAGAGAAATGGGCAAATTGTATAAAATAAAATTGCTTCTGGAAGTTACTGTATCGGAGTGTTTTGTAGGTCGAGTTTTTACCTCGTTAGCTTTTGTTAACTAGCTATGTTCTCGTGAAATAATAAACATTTTCATTGTAGAAGAGATAAATTACATAAAATATTATACTATTCTGAACAGAGGGTAAAGCTCACCTGTATATCGCTCCAGACTGCAATTTTAAAGTGCTTTTAAAATAGAAAGTCTTATTTTCATCTATAATGTCTGTGTCCTTTTAAGCGTTACTTAAACCATGAATAAGTTCTTCTATTTTCTTAAATGTTATCATCGAGATGATTCTCAACTCATTTTTTAGTTGACTTTGAAAATTAATAGAACCTGTGGGTCTATTGATTTCAATCCATGACATGGTAATTAATTAATATCCTTCAAAAATTTGAAAACTAGCCGTCGGATTGACTTGAAATTTTTACGTAACATTTTATAAAAATGTTTATAAAACTTGTAAACTTTTTTCCAAAATTTCAACCGAAATATAAAAATAAACATATTTCATACATTGACCGTCGTTATGGCAGCCGCTGACAGTTGACCGTTTAACAAATTGTATCCAAAGATTTATATCACAGTTGCGCCCTTGCCAAAGATCCAAAGACTTACTTCACAGATACTTCAGACGGCCGAAAATATGTCATCGTTGGGAAGACTGAGCTCACTCTTCCCGCCTTAGTCGCTTGTAGAAAGCAGTGAGCGGTTCACATTGCATACAGACATATTATTCTTAAGTGGACAGTTTTCAGAAGCACAGGGCGCATCTGCGATTTAAATCTTTGATTGCATCCATCAAAAACAAATCACTCTGGGTAATTAAATGATAATGTAATTTTGTTATCAGGTGAGAATCCTGCAGCGATGCAATCTTCAGCCAGAAGCTACAGCCTCCACGTCCACTGGTTTCTACTACAGTCCATTTCAATATTAATAATACGGTGACAATTAGACTGAGTAACTAGTTAATCTAATGTGTATTCTACTCGCATAGTATCAAGGTACCTTTTTGCGTGAAATGACAACTTCTTAGTCGGACTTAAATTTTTATACTATTTATTTTTTTACATAATATTGCATTCTAAAAGCTTCTAAATGCTAAAAGCCTTTAAAATGTATTTATGGATTCTAGAGTAATGCTATAAATTTATAAGGGTAGCTCAAAATTATTATTTGAAGGACATTATCTTTATTTATTTATTCTATCTTATGTTAAAGTCGACGACACACAATTTTATACGCGTCGAGTCGCGTTTCGGTGCTGTGACCTGACCTTTAGGCTACGTTCACATGACCGCACGGTATAGGATCAAGCTAAACAGTGTTTCTTGTCAACATAACCGCGCGGTACCGCGTATGAACCTGTTCAGTTTGATCCTCAGTTTGGTCATGTGAACTTAGCCTAATAGTTTGATGTTATAAAGAAGCAGTTCCACCTTATTAAATTAAAATAAGATTATGCAGCTATTTAATTAATAATGCTAAAATAAAATGCCTATTTTAAAACATTGTTTTATAGTGTACGTTATTTTTTATTTCATTTCACGCAAGAGTTAGGTACTCTAAAAGCCGACTTTTAAACTAATTAAGGCACGGTCGACGACTACCTATATGTAATTGTGTACCTGTGTATATGTTATGTATAAAAATGCATCATTATTTGTTTTGAATGAGAAAATAATTTTAAATTATTTTCGTTGGTTAATAATAATTATTATAATAAACCATCACTGATGAGTTTTGCGATGAGAGCTAGTTATAAAATATTCAACTATAGTTTTATAAGTGGACGAACAGAACTGTCCGTCGGACAAAATGTCCTATTCCGTTAACTACTGAATCAAAGATGTTACGGAAAGACTGACATAATAATTATATTTGTGGGTTTTTTTAATATTCTTAGCATTAGACTTTTTTAATGAAGCCACTAATTTGAGATAGTATTCACCTTTTCAATGACATTCGATATTGGTATTCGTCGGACAAAAAATAGGACTGTTCGTCCTATTTTTTGTACGACGAATAAAAAAACGGACTTTTTGCTTAAACACCCAGGCTTTTCAAAAAATAAGTCCAAATTAATATGTCACTTTTTGTTTATAAATTTCATAATTGTCTAAAACTGTAGCTTTATATATCTAATCTGAAATCTGACGCAATTCTATACAAGTTAACATAAAAAGAATGATTCAGGTACTGTTATCATAAACACCTCTTACAATAAATGAGAATTTAAAATATATTATGTTTTTGTACTAATAAAAATACTAAAATAAAATAACTTTAGTGATTTTTTTATGGCTACACCGAAAACTCACCGGATGGTTTCTGAGTATAAATTTAAATAATCTTATTAAAATACGCTTTTGTCCGAATAAATTCAAAATATTTATGCAAAGTGCATAAATTCGTGTCCATTAATATTATGTGGGTTGCAGAACAAAATTTTGTTACAAAATTGAATGGGAATTTTTAATTAAAAGTTGTTATCGAAATTTGATTTATGAATCTGAGAGAGATAATTTTAGCATAGTTATAAATATTAATAATATATTGCATCATTATGTTGGTTATGATTATTTATTATCTTATATGGGCGGTTTCGGTACAATGTTTTTTTTTGAAAATATTTTAAGAACACTATTATTAATTTACTTGTCTTGATAGAAAATTAAAATTTCGGTATCACCCACCATTTGTTTATTTTTTTCATATATATTGTATGTTAAACTGTTCAACAAACCCTTCAAAAATAAATGGAAATTCCTGAAATAACGCCTAGCCCTTCGTAATACTATGTAGATAAATCAGAGCTTTATAATAAAGCGCCAACTCTACAAAGTCAAGCAATTTATTTTACGGTGGGGTCTACGCACGTAGCTGTGCTACGGAACTCGTAGCACGTACTACGCACTTCTAAACGTGAGCGTAGCCATTGTGTCATAGATTAGATTAGTACAGAGATGAAACTTATTTTAGGGACTCATTAAGTAAGTTGGAAAAACCTGGAACTACAAAAGTTTTAATTGTCTACAAATTAGAACTTTTTAAATAATTGTGCTAATCACAATTCGTTACATCAGTTTAGTTATAATGAAATCCGGGCATACATGTGGATTAACATAGTTTTTTTTTATGAATTGCCATAAATTTCATTTTTCTATCTAATTATTAATCAGAGATGTAGGATCATAGGATGTCATAGGCTTCCCAATAATTTTCGAATAGGATAGGCCAGTTGCAGCCTGATTGATTATAGATGTTCATGATTATGATTATATAATCAGTCAGGTCAGGAACTAAACTGTTCAGCGCCATGTACAGTGTTATTAAGCTAAACTAACTAAAGTATATTTTTTAACTAGTGATTGCTACATAATTATGATTGACATGTTTACATGACAGTTCGTTTATATTATACTATTTTTTATTAACAATGTTTTCAGTGTTTTGGAATAAAATCAATATTGTAAATTATTATCGACATTAAGTTAGATTACTGTGTTCTTGTTCTATATTCATTGTTTGTTTTGAAGTACCAAAACCGCCTAATATACTGCACGGTCAAGTTAACTTGACACCTCGTTGGAATGACCCCTCCCACCACCCCGCAGCCCCTCCGCACTCGACATGCGGATTGGGCATTTGATTTTTTTTATTATTAAGAAGGTCTATTACGTACGTAGCTATAATTTATATAAACATATTATAAATAATAAAAAATATAATTTATATTAATATAAATTATAGCAGGGCATATTACGATATATTTTCTATACAAATATTGGAGTGACCGCACACGCAGCTAAAATATATAAATATTTCTATGACATCATCAACGTATACCGTAATTGCATAATATGCATAATATTATGGTATAACAAGAAATATTACGACTCCGTCTCCGTGTGCCGTTCTCTTAGCCAGCATCTAACCTTGTAGCGAAGATGAAGCCTATGTAATGAAGCGAGCACCCAGCAGATGTCTATTTTAAAGACGCAAATCATTTTAAGATTGGGCTTATATGAACTACAAAATGACGTCATCAGTTCGAGATGCCGATTTAACTTGACCAATTAGTTTTATATTACAATATTTCATTAAGTGTCTACTCACTATAAAAAGCCATGTAAATAAACTTAGTAAATACTTGTGATATGTAAGCTCATAATGTCATTGTTAATATTTGTAAATAAAATAGGTTTAAGGCAAATACTTAATAAATAACTGTTCATTTTTAAATACTGTAGTTTTTTTTTATTAAATTTTATTTTTACATTAATTCTTTTTTAATTTAAGGCTGGAGTAAGCTTTATTCAGAAAGTCATACCAATGATGAGGCCCTGATTGCCTATTGCTATTGCCTGATTGCCCAAAAAATTGCCCTAGTTTAGTGTTTTGTTAACCGACTTCCGAAAAAAAGGAAATTCTCAATTCGACCGTAATATATGTTTTTTTTGTGTGTGTGTTCACGGATAACTTCGTCGTTTATGAACCAATTTTGATGATTCTATTTTTGTTCGAAAGGACATATCCCAAGGGTGGTACCACGATAAGGAAACCGGGATCTGATTGTGGCATCCCAGAGAAATCAAAGGGAACCTTTGAAAATCGTAGTGGCGACTAGTTCGTTTGTTAATTTTTCATTAAGTATCTTATTAGTTTCCTGTTTGAAGTCAATCTAACTATCTACTGTTGTTGGACAGTAAAATAATCGTGTCTTACCTACTACATGTGGTGTGTTTTTCATCTTACAATAAACATTTGGCCAAGTGTACGCCGTTAGCACATCTTTCGCCTCTAGAGATCAAAATATATTGCAGTCTATTCACAGAACAACTAGCGGGTTATTCAACGAGCATGGGTGATGGATACGAGGATTTAAATTACTAGATAGGTTAAGAATTGTTATTTTATTCAAATTTAAGTAGCATTGTTAATAAGGCTTATACGTTATACTTAAAAAGATTTTATAATTATGTTCACTAATTGGTCTTGTATACGATATTTTACATTATCTTGAATATACACTCGACGGCAAATAAACCGGGCCACCCGCTACTTTGGAACTCTGGTTCGGTTTTCTCAAAAAGTATAAAACTTACAACTATCAAAGTTATACCTACAGAAAGTGCGTTTCATGTGATTAGGTATAACTTTTTGTAGGTATAACTTTTATAGTTGTAAGTCTTATAGTTGTTGAGAAAATCGAATCAGAGTTCCAAGGTAGCGGGTGGCCCGGTTTATTTGCCGTCGAGTGTAGTTGAATTTCACCACATTCTTACGATTAAAATGTTAAATTGAATTCGAGAAAAAATTAGGTACCAAAATAGCTAAAATTATGGAAAAGAAAGAAATATACAAACATAATACAAAAACAACAAAACAGAAATTAATGAACAGGTAATAGTCCAATTAGGTAGAGCCAACTTCGAGAGGGAGGTCAATCGTCGAATCCAGCTCGGATGAGCAGCGTTCGGGAAGCTCCGAGACATCTTCTCGTCCAAAATTCCTCAGTGTCTTAAGACAAAAGTGACATATGGCGCTGAAACGTGGTCTCTAACTATGGGCCTCGTAAGGAAGCTCAATGTCGCTCAACGAGCTATGGAAAGGGCTATGCTCGGGGTTACACTGCGAGATCGAATCAGAAATGAGGAGATCCGTAGACGTACGAAAGTTATCGACATAAGCCGTCGGATCAGTAAGTTGAAGTGGCAGTGGGCAGGGCACATAGTACGAAGAGCCGACGGCCGCTGGGGCCGGAAAGTTCTCGAGTGGAGGCCACGGACCAGCAAGCGCAGCGTAGGACGTCCACCCACAAGGTGGACAGATCTAGGCTGCTTCTGACCGGTCCAATAGGAAAATTTTGGGGGAGGCCTATGTCCAGCAGTGGACGTCCCACGGCTGAGATGATGATGATGATGAATAGACGTGTGTGTCTTCGCGACAGTGAATCGTATACTGGTTCAGCATTGTGCTGTATAATTAATTTTCAGCCAGTATAATTTATATGAACATTTAATATAAAGTAAAAAGCTGTACTTTATTCAAATTTATATGCTGAAAATTTTATAATTCAATAAATTTTAATATGAATCGCTAAATAATGTTGCTAAGCGCAAAACCAGAGAGGGGCTCGATCATTTCGAAGCCCGAAGAAGATTCTTATGAACATAACAAATTGGAAAATGACCCATAAAACGAAAATGGCAACCGTGTGAAGACGGGATGGATTGCTAGATTTATGTATATAAAAGTGTATTATAATTTTGATATAGGTAAAACAGTTTTTAAATGATCAGTTCCAGATAATTTACATCTTCGTAAGCAGCACGAAAATAATAGCTGGTCCGGAAAGCTGTTTAACCTTCATTAAGGTGAAAGCTCACTAGACGTGATGATAGTTTGTCGACAAGAGTTTCTCTGTTTGTGTTTATTTAAGAAATTGATGTTAGATACGTACTCAATACGAGGAAAAACACTTAATTTAGAGAGCAATGTAGTACTTCCAAAATTAGGACTTAGTTCATATTTTGGTACCTTTGAAAACCTTTATTTTTATAATAATAATATCTACGGAATTCGAAATTATGTTGTTCTGACTTGTTGACTTCTTTCAAAAAGGTTAAGCTACAGGGCAAACCCTTAACCCGATCGTCTTTATTTTAGGCTCAAATTGTAGCTGACTAAATTGTCCAGAGGCATTTTTCTCAAATTTTTGATATCATTCTTCGTTTCCAAAATATCGAGCGCCAAAATCAAAAATTCGGAAAAAAGTTCAAAATTTTTTTTCTCTATTTCTGCCATAACTTTGTTCATTTTTGAGTTTTTCGAAAAATTCTTTTTGCACATTACAGCTCTTTTTGAATATCATATCTTTACAACTCTCCGAGATAGAGAGAAGATAAGGGGGTCGCACTTTATCGTGAAATCGGGGCCTATATTGAAGCGAACGAAAAGACATTTCCAATGTCAAAAATTACAGAGATATTCAGTATGATTCCTACCCTCATTGAATATTTGCAAGAGGTATGAGCGAACTAGGCTGGTTGCAATCTCGTTCAGCGGATTATCGCTACTTTATCCGGCAAGATAACGCCGCTAGCACGCTGGGCACGTTGCCACCTGGACACAATCTCTTTTGAGCTTATAATTTACCACGTATATCCTCAAATTATTTATGCAAAATTTAATATATTTATTTATTTACAATAACATATATATTTATATATATATATATATATATATATATATATTAGTTAATTATCTATGAAAGCACACACTATAGGCATGCAAGCCTGTATAGTGTGCTTCATGATTTATAATTTATTTTTTGATTTTTAAAATAAATATCAAAAAATAAAATAAAAATAAAAATACTAATTATAATAATAACAAATTACTAAATATACACTAAATTAAATAGGGATATTATGGATATAAAGTTTCGGTTCTCAATACGGATACGGGTATAATAAGAATAATATTATATCGTTACAGACATGTAATTATTTCGGATTATCCGAAATTATCAAATTCTTACTTTATCTATATCTATATCTATACTAGTCTAGTCTATACTAATATTATAAAAGCGAAAGTAACTCTGTCTGTCTGTCTGTCTGTCTGGCTTTCGCCAAAACAACTGAACCGATTTAAATGAAATTTGGTATACTTTTCATCCAGAAAAAAAGTAGGTACTATTCCCGAAGGATCAAGAATAATAAAATAAAAAAAACTAACGCCTGGCGAAAGTGTTATAGCAACAATACATCCAAGCGTTTATATTGCTTTCGCTGACGAAAGGGGTCATCTAAAAATATTAACACATAATTACACCGTATTATACGCGGACGAAGTCGCGGGCACCAACTAGTTATCCATAAATTAATTTTTGACATGTTAGCGTCTGCCTATTTATTCAAAAGTGCTCTGTGACGTTTCAAAAAGAGGTGTTCGTTCAGATTCATTGAGTGGTATTATATTAAAAGGGTATCAATACCTTAATTTTATCTTTAATTGTTAATAACTTTTGCAATTTTTTTCGTACTGGAAAATCCTTCGAATACTTTTTTCTAGACGTCGTTCCGAATCCAATGAGCTGTCGCTCATATTTTTAGGAGCTTTATCACTATTTAACACGAATATGAGTTTGTTGACTGGCCTATAATACTTAGAGGTGAAAAAAAACCTTTTATAAGACGTCTTAATTTAAAAAATTCATTTAATAAATGAGGAGAATTTCCATGAACACACATTTCCTAAGCTTACTTTATTTGAATAGAATTTGTTATGGAAGTGAATCTTAAACAGAAGTAGCCACAATAGATCCTTTAGTTAAATATCCACAAAGGACTTTCCCTTGGCAGAGAATTTAATAAAGTAAGGCAACAATGCTTTCGCTGTATGAAGAGGTAGAAATTTCTACAAATTTGTTTATTACTTACACAGTCTTTTTGAGTTTAAAGCGCCCGTGGAGACTTAGAAATTGTTGTGTATTATTTTGTATTTTTTATCCTTATATTTATATCCTTACATACTACAAATCAAAGTCCAATGCCGCGTCTGTGTGTCTCTGTGCTCGCGATAAACTCAAAAACTACTGCATCGATTTTCATGCAGTTTTCACCAATGGATAGAGAGGTTCTCGAGGAAGGTTTTAGTACATAATTTTTAGAAATGTACGCGGGCGAAGTCGCGGGCAGCAGCTAGTCTATACTACGAGTAATATTATAATAAAGAGGAAAGATTTGATTGTTTGTTTGTATAGAATAGGCTCCGAAACTACTGGACCGATTTGAAAAATTCTTTTACCATTAGAAGCCGACATTATCCGTGATGAACATAGGATACTTTTTACTGCGGGAAAATGCTTCATTCCTACGGAAAAACGGATAATAGGACAACGGGTAGTAAGAATTATCCTTCCGTACTTAACTTCTTTTTCACATAACTTCTAAACGGCTGAACCGATTGGGTTGAAATTTTATATGGATACTTCGATGATTTCCTGGATGATTTAAAAATACAATTGGACCCGGTAGGTGGTGCTGCTGTCGGTATGTCAACTACTAAACGGCTTGACCGATTGAGTTGAAATTTTGTATGTGTATTTCCATGGTTTCACAGACACGAAGCTATTATATTTTGTAAAGTTACGCGGATGAAGTCGCGTGCAACAGCTAGTTGTTAATAATTTCATTCTTTTTTGACCCTTTTACTTAAGGCACAAAATTAAATATTTAAGGATTAAATGTCTTCAATGTCATAAAGTCCTTTGAACTCTTATCTCACTTTGAGATACTTTTAGAACTAAGGGCTTCAATAGAATTTTCGTATTGAAATCAACAGGTACATAAAAGGCTTCGTTAACGAAAAGTATTTAATGAAGTAATTTCGTAAGCCATAAAAACGTTGGAGCTTTGATATATTTTCCTTTGTTCTATTAAATAACACAAAAATCTTATATTAATAAATTTAACTGGATATTATTATAATTATCAACGAAGCTATTGGACGTGTGGTTCCAGGATCGATTCTCCATTACATGGTTTTTATGGTGAGGAGGCGTAGGCAGGTTGATGGTTCACTTTGCGATAGGAAACTAACTAAGCCTAAGGCAAGAAATGCATCAAAGATTCTCATTCCTTACATATAGGATAAAAGATAAGACGAGAAAGGGAAAATAGGCTCGTTATTTTCCCATTGTCACCTCTCCCAGAGCTCGCTACCACGTACGGTAATCTTCGGATCCTTTGGGAACTCCTCTTTAATACCAGGCAGTGTAGGGAACACTGCACTGCTAAACGCCTCTGCTGAGCAACAGGCGAAAAATTTGTGCAGTATCACACTAAATCGTATCACGTATCTCATAACACTAGTGTGGTTTGCGAAAAAATTGACGATTCAGTGTGTTATTGCACAAATTTTTCGCATTTTTCGTCTGTCGCTCAGCAAAGGCATTTGATAGTAATCCTATGCGGGTCCCGTTGTCTGTCCAGGTCCACCGGTAAGACATTGGTCTTTAGACATTCGTATACGATCCTAAAATAAATTTCTTTCTTTCTTTCAATTCAACGAACCAATGAAGCAGCGAAAGACTAACCATAAAAATTAAAATAGACGCTTTTTAAACTTTCTCTGTTAGCTTTTTCTCTGTCAACAACCTTTTGTGGTAAGCGAAATAATATTAGGTTGAATGTTATATTTATTAAATACAAACACTGTTTTGACACACAATACCAGCACGATGATCAAAGCAAGAAAATCAAGATTAATAGTACACTGTCGTCATAAAGTAAGGTAAAACGTAATAATAATGTTGGTACACGGAATTGTGTTAGCTACGTGGAACTCGAGGCAGGTTTGTTCCCGTTCGACCTATTTTCAATTGCGACGAATCGAATAAAATATTATAATTATAGATAAATACGGCGGATGAACATTTTTAAAAACAAAAGGACAACCTTAAAATATTGTCTCCCCAAAATCAAATTTAACATTTTAAATAAACTAGACTGGGCGGCCAATGCAAGGTTTAAAGTTTTTTACCTGTAAGAAATTCGTCTTTGAAAAATGTTTCAAAGATAATAATAATAAGATGTTATAATGATAGAAAAAAATCAAGAATACTTGAATTAATAATTAATAATTCAATCAAAATATTGTAACTTTTGTAACCGTTCCATTAAAAATACTATCTATAACGAATTTCTAGATCTAAAAAACTCCTAACCCTAGATTTTCGTCAAAATCGTGAAGCCGTTTGCGAGATCGTCGTGGCATACAAGATTTTTTTCTTATTATAAGATATTATAAGATAAGATAAAATAAAAAAATAATTTATAATAAATTATTTTTATTAAAAATAATTTATAATTTATAAATAAAAAATTATAATAATAAAAAATATAGTGAGCTGATAAGAACACCCCAAAAACTGAAATATTAATTTTAAATACAATATAATCCGATATATTACTTTGAAAAAGACCAATAAATATTGAGGTATTATTTGTAATATTTTATAGAATCCACTTTCATCCCAAAACCCCCCCAAATTTTTATAATAATAATAATAATAAATCATTTATTAGATGTAAGTTTCTACAAAACATTTATCCTCGTCAAACATTCTTTACAATAACAAACTACCACCGGTTGGGAAAGCTGTTTCTAGGGGGAAGAACTCGGCAAGAAACCCCCTAGTTGCTCTTTACATAAATCAATTTACAATATAACATGTAACAAATACTTAAAACAATCTATATAACAAAATATTCAACTATATTCAACTCCAAGGACGTTTATCATTTATATAATCTAATATCCTATAATAACCCTTTTTGCACAGGGTTTTCTTAATATAAACTTTAAATTTATTCATAGATAATTGTTGTATATATATATACTATATTAGCCTATATATACTATATTATATTATATACAGCAGGAAGCCTGTTGTAGAATTGTAGAATTTTTTTTTTATTCTCCCTGCTATGATTTATGTTTGCAAGAGATTAACATAGATGTAACGGGAAGTCACCTTATACACTACTTACCTATATTGCATTCCTGGATAAAAGGGAAAGCTCGTATTTATTTGTACTTTTTTTCCTTACATTTTGCCACAATATAACGAAGAGTAATGTATTATATCTATTTATTTATTTATTTATTTATTTATTTATTTACAACACACATGATACACCAATACAGGAGCAATCCTAATTCAATGTATATGTTCTAATCTAAGTTAAAATAAACATTACTTATCTAAACTAATATTATAAAGAGGAAAGATTTGATTTTTTTGTTTGTTTGTATAGAATAGGCTCCGAAACTACTGGACGGATTTGAAAAATTCTTTTACCATTACAAGCCGACATTATCCGTGATGAACATAGGCTATTTTTTACCGCGGGAAAATGCTTCATTCCTAGAGGAAATCTAAAATAAAAGTAAATACTAGCGGCTTGGCCCGGGAGATAGCGCCATCTATCCAAAATACGGTAGATGGCGTTTTATACTTTTCTACGCGGACGAAGTCGCGAGCACCAGCTAGTATTTAAATATACATATATATACACATCTCTGCTGCTTTGTAATAACCGTGGGTTGTGTGTGGTTGACATTTTTAATTAAGGAAAGGTTGAAATCAATAGCGATTTAAATATAAATAAGCCGTTATAACGCACTGAGCTTTTTCAATTAAAATTAAAACTGCATGGTGCCAGTGTGAAATTTTTTCCAACGAAAACTACTTAGGTACAGTCGGGGTAAGAAAAGGTTCGTCACCTTAAAGTCGATATTTGCTTGCACCAGGGCAATTGTAAACGTCTGTCAGTATTCTGTTTAGTGCTTTAGTTTTAAAAGGTACTAAGAGTCTACGACTTTGATAAAGGAATGAATTTGAAAACTGACGAAGGTTTTCATACCCCGACTTTAGCTATATAACATTTGAAGTTTTAATAAAAATGACATGGCCAAAGTGTTATACCAACAAGTGGCCAAGCTTTATATATTTTTTTAATTTTTCCAAAATTAAAATCAAAATTTTTATTTATCAATTAGGTTTCTCCAAAAAACTCTTATGATCGTCATGATAATGCTTATTCTTACATATTATAAAACAAAACATAACTACGCCGCGTCTGTTAGTCTGTCTGTCTGTTCGCGATAAACTCAAAAACTACTGCACCGATTTCGATGCTGTTTTCACCAATGGATAGAGTGGTTCTCGAGGAAGGTTTTAGTATATAATTTACAAAGTTACGCGGGCGAAGTCGCAGGCAGCAGCTAGTGAAAATATAAATTGAATTTATAAATTTACCAGCGTTGACGATCCTGAAAAGAAACCCCGAAAGAAACTCAGGATAGCATTCATTTTGTCATCTTTAAAACAATAAAATAACAACAACCACAATAATTTCAATTAATTATAAACAAAATATAGTATATTGTAAAGTATATACAATACTAAACATAGTAAGAGATCCGAATCGCTTAAATCGAGGCTTCATTGTCGCTTAAATAAAATCATAGATTTTATCAGGCTTTCGAAAGGAGTTTGGTTTTGATTACACTTTTGAATTTATTAATAGGTAAATGTAGTTTTTTTATCCCCCGATTTTGTTATCATCAGTTTTCTGAATTGCTTTCCACTATGGAAGCAAAAAAGACGTTTTCATGTCAAAATATCGTTTCTCTTTTACGAGACGATCTATCTGAACTACCGAGAAAACTGAACCGAAAACAACCAGACTCAGTTTGCAGATAATAAAATTAACAGAACATGGCGACAACAATATACTAACAAATGACATTGCAAGTTGCCTTTGTGCGGAATGCATCAGTGCATAAATGTGGAATCTTACAAATTAACATGTAAAGCACAAGTGCTGTCTACCAACTGTTTGCTTTCTAAACACAGTTAGTAACATTATGAACAAATTCTGTTCAGTAATAATTGGGTTAGGCAAACAAGAATAACAATTGTATAGCGAGACAAGTTAATAAAGAGTCCGAGCGCTCTTGTCAAGTTTTTGTAAAAAAAGTTATCACAAGGTAATATTACGAGTTTAAAAAATAGAATCACTGTTAATAAATAAATAATACAATGTAATACTAAGTTAGGTATATAAAATTCTAATAAATACTAAGTAAATATAAAGATATAAGATGTAACTTTTGTACGCGCCTAATTGTTTGAAAATTAGTAGATAAAAAATTAATAAATCTCCTTTATTTAATAAATGTACATTATGAACTATTTATTTATTATTTCTTATGGTATATTTACAAATATTCCTTAATATTTCGGTTTAAAATTAAGTATTTTGTATCACTTAAAAACAAATTAATTAATAACAATGCACCTAATAAAATTATTTTCTATGTTACATATTATGTTATCAGAATATTAAGGTTTGAGAATAATATTATTTACTAGCTGCTGCACGCGACTTCGCACGCCTAACTTTTTTCTGCAAAATTTTGATCAAAACCTTCTTCGTTAATCGTTGTTTCCGTACTAAGATCTGTTAGGTGATTTAGAATAAATTAGCAAAGAAAGAAGGCAGCTATTTTTTTAAATGTATCGATAGATTTCACGATTGCTTCTTAAAAATATGTAGCTTCAAGTGCAATACTATTGGACTCAATACAAACTCGTCAAGTTATAAAGAGGAAACATCATTATTATTCAATAGCTTCTGTGTGTTCCGAAAACTTTGATGGTTTCATTATAAATTGAATTCATTATGAATTTTCTGTAAGCTCTTCAAACAGTTTAGAAAAGCAAAAATATTTATATAGTATAGAATTTGACGGCAGTTATGTCAGGAGACTGATATATTTAATGTTTGGCGGCGTAGATAAGTACAGACGGGGTACGAAAACTTTCGTCAGTTTTCAAATTCATTCCTTTATCAAATCTTAGACTTTTAGTGCAACTGACAGATGTTTGAAATGAAATTTTGGCACAGCGATAATTTGCCATGATGCAACCAAATGACGACTTAATATGACTTTAAGGTGACGAACCTTTTCTTACCCCGACTGTACATAAAGTCTATCAGATTTTTACAATAGATATTTTGATACTTCAATTCAATTCATTTCAAAACTTCAATTAAGTATTAGATATAGGTCCTAAAAACATTCTGATAGTAAATTCTATTAGGCTCTTGTTCGGAGTGCCTTCATCAAGTTAGTCATATACCTAATCCTAGCAATGCGTAGGGACCTAGACACATTCCCGTGACGTCATCTGTAACTAAAAACTCGCCGGACAGTGCTGCTAACGGTATTTAGTGTGACAGAGATTATGTCATCAAACTTGTTACTCTTATCTCTTATCCATAATGCACTAAATTACTACTACTCATATTTCTTTTTTTAAATAGGGTTAGTATCACAGGGTTAGTACAAATTAGGCGAGCGGAAGTGCCGCCATTTTGACAAAAACCTCTCCTTCACTGTGATTTTCATTTTTAGTCCACAACCAGGAACGGATAAACCAAGCAGTGCAGACTTCAGTCATCGGAGCGACTTTCCCACGTTGCTATAACATGGTTAACTTTGTGAATCATATACAATACCCTCCGTAGCACCTTGATGCTCATTTCAGCCGAGACCTTTGCCTAACTGTGACGTAATATATTATTATAAGCTATTAAGGTCCTACCTCCGTGTCACAATAAAGACAACGCCAGCAATATATAACAACAAAACCTGCTGTGAGTCTAAAACTGAGTATGGTATTGAAGTTAAACTCTCTTGAAGGAACGATTAAATTATTTTGTCGTACTCTGAGAGGTTTTTTGCTTGTTGTATCGAGTAAATAAAGTGAAGTTACATATACATAAATATAATTATAATATAAATATTATACACAAATAAAATTAAAAATATACAGATATTTTTAATTTTCCCCCAAAAAATTTCCCATTTTCCCATTAAGACCATTTTAATTATTTATTTTGGCTTTCTACAAAGCCAAAATAAATAATTAAAATGGTCTGTGATTGGAAAAATAATCGATTCTTATGGAATCAACTCCAAAGCTTCTATATAACGCATCGAAAAATGTACAACCTCTTAAAGTAATTGACTTAGACCGCATTCGGCGTTAGAATGATAGCTGGCCAGGTCCCACGGGGTGGCCGTCGCTTACCTGAGCTAAATCCCTGGCCGTTGCGACCCCACTTGTAATGTTTGCCGGTGAAATAGGGTTAACCATCTTGGCTTTGAAGGCCAAATGGACTGAGTTTTTTCCTAATGTGCACATAAATGTTTCTAAGGGGTTTTCTGCGTTCGTGTGTAAGAGAAAACTATTTCTGGTTCAATTTATTTAATGTTACGTGGACTTACTTGTATTTGGGTTAATAAAAAACTTAAGTAAGTAAGTAACTTTTGTATGAAAAATACTTAGTGACTTTTTCCAATTGTTTATTTAATTGATAAACTCATTTTAGGGTATCTATCTAACATTATTACACAATTACTTACTAATAGTGCTACACTCACATGTTTTGCTATGATATGCTTCCTGATCTGTCTACCTAACAAAGCACAGCCAACATTAAGTCTAGAAAGCTTATAGAACATAGTTTTATATTCAATTAGCGAACTGGTTGAAATTTTCAAAATTCCTTTCTTAGCTGTTCATAAAATACTAGCTGTTGCACGCGACTTCGTTCGCGTAACTTTATAAAATGTATGTTACTCGCTGATAATATAGCTTACCAACAGTGAAAGAATTTTTCAAATTGGTCCTGCAATTTCGGAGCTAATTTAATGCAAACAAACAAACAAACGAATCTTTCCTCTTTATAATATTAGTATATATTATAATCCTTACTAATATTATAAATGTGAATGTGAGTTTGTTTGTTACGCTTTCACGCAAAAACTACAGAGCCGCAGGCTTATTATCTAAATGCGTCTGCTGAGCTACAGGCGAAAAATGCGAAGAAATTGTGCAATATCACACTAAATCGTTAATTTTTACACAAACCACATTAGTGTTACGAGTTCCGTGATACGATTTAGTGTGATATTGCACAAATTTTTCGCCTGTCGCTCAGCAGACGCATTTAGGTAATAAGCCCGCCCCGATCACCATGAAATTTTGGAATTTTGCATACACGTTGTCTGGGACACCATAAAGGACATAAGTCGAACGCGCGGATGAAGTCGCGGGCACCAGCTAGCACGGAATAAACACAACATAAATATAAGTATTGCTGTTCCAAATACAAATGATTGTATAAGTAGACATCGAAATAATATATTTATGCCCTGTAGAAGATTAAAAGTGTACCGTGGGAAAATCGCCGCCATTTTACAAAATGGCCACCAAACCAGTACCCAATTTTACTTCATAGTGCTTATATTCTTAGTGGAAATTTCAACAGTGGCCGTTTAAAGCTCTCCAACCCACATTTAAGATTCCTGAATAGACAATTATGGGATTTAATATAAGCTGTTTACGGTTCAAAAGCCTTAATTAAACTCGACGCGTCAATGATTATAAATAAATAGGTTAAATCAAGTTTAAATTTAGAAACTAGACTTCGAAACCGCTGAACCAATTTTGATGTTTTTTGTTAATGTTAAGGTCGACAGACAGGCTGACGGTCAACTTGATGGTATGTGGCTACCGTCGCCTATAACACAAGCAACGCCATAAGTGCTACAAGCGCGCTGCGGACCATACAAGGATTAAGGATAAGGGATAAAGAAGGGAAGGGGGTAATGATGACATTTTCAGACAACCTTCAGATTAGTCCATGCGGACGAAGTCGCGGACACCTAATAGTATCTTATAATTATCCTGACTAATCCATACCTACTAATATTATAAACAATGTAAAAGTAGGTAACTCTGTCTGTCTGTTACCTTTTCACGCCTTAACTACTCAACCGATCATTATGAAAATGTTGCATACTTACGCGTTTTCAGGAATACAGGATAGGGCTGAAAAAAGGTATTTATACTACTTATTTACGCGGGAACATCTAAAAATAATAAAAAATATCAACGTCTTATACAAACATAAGAGCAATAAAATGGAAAAAAATGTTTTAACACCTAAAAAACGAGTTAAAAACACCTAAAAAGGGCGCAGACAAAAACGAGTTAATTATAACTTGTAATAATTATAACAGATAAATAATATCTAAGTATAAATAATAATAATAATAATCCAAACATATAAATAATAAAAATAAAAAATATAAAAATTAAAATTACGTGTCACGTTGAACTCCTCAACTGCTGAACCGATTTTGATAAAACTTAGTGTAAACTATGTGTAATTTGCTCCAAATTAAAAATTAAAAAATAAGATAGTTTTACTAAGAATTTAATAATTTCTTTTTTTTTAATTTGGAACATATATAATATAGCTCACGTACTTCTGTAGTCAAAAAACAATTGTTTCAGAAAATAAGTTTGTATCGTCGGCGTCGGGCAAGCTAAATGGGCTCGTAAAAACTGTGAACAGCCATTAACGTATTTATGTGAGGATTCAATAAATTAATTATAACAACTCTTCTTTTGGTACAGTCCATAGACATTCCTTGAGCTGTTCAAGAATATAAAATAGTGTTACCACTATATATAAATAGTTAGGTAATACTTATTCGCCGTCTACAACAATGGAGACTGAGTTTACCCGATTTTATGACATACTAGCTGGTATTTTGGATAGATGGCGCTATCTCCCGGGCCAAGCCACTAGTATTTACTTTTATTTTAGATTTCCCGTAGGAATGAAGCATTTTCCCGCGGTAAAAAGTAGTCTATGTTCATCACGGATAATGTCGGCTTCTAATGGTAAAAGAATTTTTCAAATCGGTCCAGTACTTTCGGAACCAATTCTATACAAACAAACAAACAATCAAATCTTTCCTCTTTATAATATTAGTATAGATAAAGGACCGTGGCCATACATTTTTTTTGGTCCCTTATTGTAATATTATGACGTGTCCAATACATTACATTCATTAGCGAATTATTTAGCAAATATAACATAGATTTAATCAATAAATAAAAACATCAAATTATTTATGTAAACACAAGATTTATTTTTACATTTTACATTTACATACAACAGACAGTTTAAAGTTACCCCGGAAAATCCATTCCTTTTCCTTTATTGATTCTAATAATTTTTCCTTGCATTTCTCTCGGTATGCCGTGTCTGTCGGTTAAGTGACGTCTCACTGTGGCAGGTCTGGCATATGTCACACCGCATTTATTACACAAATAGAGATACACCCTTTCATGTACATTATTCGTGTGCGCTAACATTTCACTACGCTGGTAGAATCTTCTTGGACAATGTTGGCATTCAATTTTCTTTTCCATATGATAGATTAGATGCTTTTTCCATATACCTCTTCTGCGGAACGTGAGACCGCATTTGTCACAAGTATACGGTCTTTCCCCTGTATGTATTCTCTCGTGTTCTATTAAATCGAACCTTCTCGCAGCTTTAAACGGACATTGTTGGCATTCCAAATAAGGTCCGGTGCCGTGACGGGCTACCTGATGTATCTGTAACTCGGCAAGTACTGGAAAACCTTTTCCACAATGTTCGCATATATATCTACAGCCGTTATGTCTTTGCATGTGATGATCGAATGTGTGTTGATTTGAGAGAACTTTTCTACATATTGTGCAAATTAATTTTTCAATTTTCTCATTGGAGTTTTCAGTTTCTTTTGTCTTCTTTGTGGCTCTTAGCCGTATTATGTGTTTTCTTTTCAACGCTTTCAATTTTAATATCCGCTTCTTTACATTCCTTTTATAATTGTCGTTGAATTTTTTCAACGATTTCGGTTGTTTGCCGATCATGCTTTCAAGTTTATCTAGAATATCGTCTGAATTTAATGTGTCATTTTGTTCTATGTCTGAATATTCAGGAGAATTTCCATGGCAACTATCCTCATTTAGGTTATTGGGTTGTTTTGTTTTCGTTTGTTCCGTTTTAGTAGAATTCCTGTTTATTTCACTGGCAATATTGGGATTTTTATTTAAATTATTGGGTTTATTGTTCAAATGAGACTGGCTGGAAGGTTTTTCATAATCATATTCAGAAAAAAACCCAATAAACATAGTGTATTCGACAATTTTTTCCATAAAATTGTTCTCACTCACTTCGTTACTTTTTATCAATTTTTCTAACTTCCTGTAACTCGACTCGCACTTTAATTTGAAGTAAACTGCTTGCTTCATCAAAACTAAACAATTTTTACACATAAATTTGGGTAAATAGTCATTAACTTTTATTAAAACATCAGTAAAAGTCAACACGACTTTGCCATAGTTACTAAGTCCGTCATCTTTATTATTATCAATTAAAGACACCATGTTTTCACTGTTGCCGTGTCCTAAACATATTCGGCAAATATTCTTATAAACGTTTTCATACGAATCCATTTTTATAAGCCAAATAACATTATATACGGAACTGTTTATTATGCTTAGAAATAAGAAACGAAAATAATAAGAACAACTGTCAGTTCTCGACATGACGTTTACTGTCAGATGACACTTGACAGTTTACGTTCCATTTCAAGTAAAACAGAAACAGTTTTTTCGTTACCTCTTTTAAACTTTCAACAGAATTTATATCTATGAATAATTAATTTTACTAAAATATTATTAAATTACTAGTTAAATATTTTTACTTTTAATAAAATTACTAGTTGAATGTTTAATCACTGAGTAATGGAAAAACAGAAAAGTATAATGTGTTTTAATAATACCAATTGCTTGCGTAATCACAGAAATTTTCCTTTCATTTGACGAGCCCGTTTTATGAGTGGTAAGGGTAAGGGGCTTAACGTCTTAAGGGACCCCTGGTTCGATTCCTGACATGGTCAACTTTGGAAATGGAAAGTTGGCTCTGGTCTGGATTTGGAAATTAATAGCAGGACAAACTGCGTTTCGCAGTCACCCCCTTATAGTGAAACACCGTGAAACAACAGCTCATGGTTGTTCATACCTATATTGCGTTACTTGTTCCATAGGATAGGTGACGGTAGCCACCTACCTTTAAGTGGACAGTCAGCCTGTATACCTTAAAAAAAAAAGATCTCTCAGGAAGTAGGTACTTTTTTTCGGATAAAAGGAGCCCTATATACTTTTCTGTATCCTTGACATGACAGTATGTATGCAAAATTTTATGATAATCGGTTGAGTAGGTAATTAAGGTGTCAAAGCGTTACAAACAAACTCATTTTCAAATTTATGTTATTGGTTAAGATTGTTTAAATTTTCTTTCTTAACAGGAGTTAAAGTGGTCATTGCTTGCATTAATTTAGGAGGCACAAAACATTAAACATTTTCCTTACATATTGTCGCAAATACATATAAAATTACAAATGACGGCTACAATAAGGCGTCTAGTGGAAGATTTCATAAAAAATTCAATCGAAGAATTGAAATAAAGTTCTGAATTATCCATAAATTGAATGAAATATCTATGTTGAATAAAACATGTATAAAGAGCCGCGAGCACGAACTAGTATCAAATCTTGACACTCATAAAACACAAATATGAAACATTTACGACCACCGAGAAACGGTACTCCGTTTAGCTGAAACTTTACAGTCTTCGATGTCGCAATAAATTTACTGGATGGGACATGTCACCATTTCACACGACGCCTTTCCGTTATACGATAAAATGTGCCACACATTTGGACGGACTACTCGCCCAAATTTATCTCGCCCAAATTGGGCGAATTGTCATGTTATTAACCGACTTCCAAAAAAGGAGGACGCTCTCAATTCGACTATATTTTTGAAGGGAAAACTTCTATAGCCGCGTTATACGACTTTGGGTAGGGTTTTCCCTATAGGATTGTATAGGTTCGCTTCAGCAGCATGTTAATGCTCACAGTTATGCGCGCACAGCTGTCTACGTACGCGATGACGCCAACACATTGCATATACCCGGTGTACTTTGTACTTGAAAGCCGGTGCTTCCCGTGTGGTGACATTTCAATTTGGTCCAGTTCTGACAATAGCATCCATGAGAAAACGGTTTGAAGTCGGTTTTTATTTTGTTAAAAAGACTTATTTTCGGAGCATCCTTAGCATGCTGAGTGACTTCGTACAATCTCACTAAACTATTTTTCCTTAGCTCAGCATTTGCGCTGACCTAATTACCTACTACAATTATTTGTAGTACTAAGTACTTGTTTGTCCGCGACTTCGTCTTTTAAGGCGTAAAAGCGTAACAAACCAACAAAAAAACTCACTTTTGTATTTATAATACCTATTACTGAGGATTCAGCGGAACGAACAAACAAATTGTTGTTCATTCAACAAGTGAATGAACCGAAGAGAAGATCAAGTTTTGATTGGAAAATAAAACTTTGATGAAAGCCACAATTAGCTTGACTTCACCAGTGCACAGTGCTGCATTCATACAGTACCTAATTAGATTTATGTCGCATTCAGTAGTATGGTTAATAAAATATTTACATCAATGTCCAACACGGGTATAGTTGAGTGTTCAAAACATAGAGTAATAAAAAGGTATGTTCACACGGACGAGCTGCCAGACCGCTCATTATTCAACTGTAAACGAGTTTACGCTCCCCAAGGAAGAGCATGATATACTTATATAGAGTTGGTAAAACTTATTCTACAAACCACTTGTAAAGTTTTTTTTTTTTTTTTTTTTATTCATTTACCAGCTGTTTCACGCGACTTCGTGTCTGTGAAACCATGGAAATACACATACAAAATGTCAACCCCAAAAGATAAGTACGGAAGGATAATTCTTACTACCCGTTGTCCTATTATCCGTTTTTCCGTAGGAATGAAGCATTTTCCCGCGGTAAAAAGTATCCTATGTTCATCACGGATAATGTCGGCTTCTAATGGTAAAAGAATTTTTCAAATCAGTCCAGTAGTTTCGGAGCCTATTCTATACAAACAAACAAATCTTTCCTCTTTATAATATATTTATTTATTTGATAAAGTATACAGACAGAATGCAATTGCACTCTGTCTGTACATAATTATGTACATGAATACTATAAAAAATACGAGATGTGATTTAAGTCCTAAAATCATAGCATGATTAACTTAAATTATTTATATTTACACTAATTTCACACAGCACCATCTAGTTCTACACTAAGCAACTAATGCTTGTATTGTGGATACCAGACAGTTCATATACTACACAGATTACTTTATTTTTGTAAATACATACATATTATAAATACAAAACATCCATGACTACAAAGGTACAAAGTACAAAGGTAAATGTTAACACATAAACATTTGACTCTAGCGGGATTCGAACCCGCGACCGTTTGGTTAACAGTTAGGGTGACTAGCCACTAGACTAAACGTGTCGTATATTACATATTACAAGTTTTATTGATATTGAAGGAGTGAAGACCGTACGTGGTGGCAAGACTTGAGGACAGGCCTACATCCAGCAGGGGAGAGACAATTGGATTATGGTACTTAGGAATTGGATGTTTCCCAAACGGCTTCACAGTTAACTGTGACCAAAAAAAAATTATATCACAAAAATCTCACAAAAACATAAGTCATAATTTCTTGAAAGTATGAACTCGAAGTAGGAGCATTCGGAACGAATAAAGAAACCGTTTGAACCACTTAATTTTAACGTCAAGCATTTTTCAAAGTTTACCTTACAAAAAAAGATTTTTTTTTTGAAGACACACGTGCGAGTAAAACGTCTACGCAATTTCAATGTTCAAGCAAATTTTTTTTCAAAATTCATGTTAATTATAATATCTATTTCATTCAGCTAGCTCACCTAGAAGACTTTTTCAATGGAGACGGCTGTACATTTTACACCGTGTCTCTTTATTGCAACGTGTTCGATTCCCAGCAGGGCCAACATTTTAAAGAACTTGAACTTTTTAAAGATGGTTCTAGTCTGAGCGTACAGAATTTCGCCTCAAGTTCTTTGTATAACAAAAGCCTTCGATAGTGCTTACTTTAGGAGGCATACAATTTGATTTGTATTTTTATTTTATATTTATACTATAGTAATTTTGTCAATTATATTTAACAGGCCGCCCCCGGCTTCCTACGGGTACAATTTTATAATAATATATAATTTTTTCTGCAAATTATTGTCTAAAAAATCGTCATTGAAAGTTATGTGTGAAAAATCCATTTGTGAAAATCGCATTTTAACGATCGAGGCGTACATCAGAGACAAACGGCTGGAAACTGCTTTGTTTTATCTATATCTACTAATATTATAAAGCGGACAGATTTGATTGTTTGTTTGTTTGTATAGAATAGGCTCCGAAACTACTGGACCGATTTGAAAAAATTCTTTTACCATTAGAAGCCGACATTATCCGTGATAAACATAGGCTACTTTTTACCGCGCGAGAATGCTTCATTCCTACGGGAAATCTAAAATAAAAGTAAATACTAGCGGCTTGGCCCGGGATACACTTGACAGCGCCATCTATCCAGAATCAGGTGAAGCGACTAACATGACAACTGCTTGGTGATATTTTTAGCGATGTGCTCCACGGTAGATGGCGTTTTATACTTTTCAACGCGGACGAAGTCGCGAGCACCAGGTAGTATTTTATAAAGTTACGCGGACAAAGCCGCGTATCTTGTGCAACAACTACAAAGATATTCATGGTTCTGCAATTTCATCCCGTATGTTCGCTAAATTAGGGCAGCAATAATTCAAGTTAGCAACGGCAATTGTGCAAAACTTTTAGCGAATTTCGGAACTTTTAGCAATTATATTTCATACTAATTTACTTACGGGTTTTGAAACAAAAATTTCAAGAAAACAATATTACTTAATTTTATTTGCCTGACACCCACCTAAACTTCAAGAGTTCTTTTATTCTTTCAAGATAAAATCAACTTCTTTCTTGAAATTTATTATAAATAAACATGTAATATAAGTTCACAAAATATTTTATTTATAAAAGTAGTTGGCCTCTATAACCAACTACAACTAAGGTGTTGACTTTTAGAAATAATTTTATGTTTTACTAGCTGTTGCCCGCGACTTCGTCCGCGTTAAAAAAAAATAAAAAGTGGCCTATCACGTGACCCGTACTTCTAAATGTTTATCTACCAATTTTCATAAAAATCAGTTAATTCGTTTAAGAGTTATGGAGAAACATACATACATACAGAAAAAATTCTAATAATGGTCAATTTAGTTTCAGTATCATGTATAGAGCCTATATACACGATATTTCTGAGAACAAAGTAAATTACTCCATGACCGACCCCTACAGATTTATTATTGATTGATGTAGATTATATAAAAATAATATTTTGGAGTATTTCCTGAAATGTTGAATGAAATATTACAAAAGCAGTACCATAAACAAAGTGAGAGAACACCTGACCTCCGCCCTTGGTCAAAGCCGATAAGCGGCCCTTCCGAAAACAGATAAAAAATTACCTTCGCAGTGGATTTTTTGCCCTTTCATTCTACGCAATATTTTTGTTGGAAGATGGACCAGCATTTTAAAAAGAAATTTTCTTTTTAATTTTTTTTTTGTTTTATTTATACACAGGCCTACTTACTGTACTAGCTGGTGACTGCGAATTGAATTCGTCCGTATTGAAAATAAAAATGCTAATAATTAAATAAATACTAGAAACAAGCATAGACTTCAACCAAATAAAACTCGTCTCCACAGGGTTAGCAACTCCTTTATGGGACAATGTGTGCGCTTCTACAACAGGCTTCCAGCTAATATACAACAATTATCTATAAATAAATTTAAAGTTTATATTAAGAAAACCCTGTGCAAAAAGGGTTATTATAGGATATTAGATTACATAAATGATGACTGTCCTTGGAGTCAAATATAGTTGATTATTGTGTTATGTAGATTGCTATGTATTGTTACGTATTACTTTGTAATTAATTTATGAAAAGAGCAACTAGGGGGTTTCTTGCCGAGTTCTTCCCCCTAGAAACAGCTTTCCGAACCGGTGGTAGCTTGTAAAGAATGTTGACGAAGATAAATGTTTTGTAAAAACTTACGTCGAATAAATGATTTATTATTATTATTATTATTATTATACACATATATTTATTTTCTATCTTAATTCTAAATTTTTTACAATAAATATTATTAAAAAAAAAAAAACAAACAATAAATATCGTAAAAAACTTAAAACTAGAATTCCGCAGGTAGTGGGGCAAGGCCCAAACTACCAGTGGTTAGGGCTGCAGAGTGAGGAACCTCCTGACAATTCGTGCCGTGTCCAGAAGTACCGCTTTCTGTATCTGAGCCTTGATCCAGCCATCTAGTGAGAGCCTCTTGAGGTGTTGGTCGAGGCTCTTCGCTATAAGACCGTTCGCCGACACGACTATCGGGACGATGATGGTCGAATCAACATCCCACATGGCGGTCACCTCATGAGCCAAGTCTAAATATTTACTTAGCTTATCTTTTTCGGCTTTCACGAGGTTTTCGTCATGCGGGACAGTAATGTCAACAAGCATCGTCCGGCGTTGGGATCGATCAATAACCACGATATCAGGCTTATTGGCGACAATAGTCCTGTCCGTGATTATGGAGCGATCCCAATAGAGCGTGGCATGACCATTTTCGAGAACGGGCGTAGGCACGTACTTGTAGTACGGCACCTCAGATTCGATAAGACCGTATCGAAGAGCAAGTTGCTGATGTATGATTCTGGCTACTTGGTTATGTCTGTGCAAATACTCGCCGTTAGCAAGATGAGCACAACCGGAAATAATATGCCTGAGTGTCTCTCCAGGACGGTGGCATGCCCGACAGATGTCGACCGTACCGTCCTTCAGGATATATTTCCGGTAATTGTTCGTCTTAATAACTTCGTCCATAATTGCACAGACAAACCCTTCGGTTTCCCCAAAGAGGTCACCGAAACGTAGCCAGTTCACTGACATGAGCGAGTCTACATCAGGACTCGTCAGGGCCTTGTAGAACCGTCCATGCAGTTCCTTGCTCTTCCATACGCTCCTTCGGTCTTCGGTGCTAAGAACCACAGGCTTACGCCAGTTCTCGTTAGATAAGCATAAGGGAGTGAAGTGTTTGTCAACTGTCACCACATCATGATGTATCCCGCCTTCGATGTTATGGAAATATTCCCTGAGACTGCATATTTCTCGGTTATGAAGATCCTTGGCGTTCAGAAAGCCTCGGCCCCCCAATTTCCGAGGAATATACAGTCTCATAACAGACGAGCGCGGGTGTAACATCCGGTATGTGGTGAGCAGTTGACGAACCTTTCTGTCCAAGGCATCTAGTTCAGTCTGAGTCCATCTTAGTATGCCAAAGGAGTAGGTTAACAAGGGCATAACCCAGCTGTTGAAAGCGCGCACCTTATTACCACCCGACAAAAGACTCTTAAGTACTTTTGTTAGGCGACAAAAGAAGCGTTCCTTCACCTTCTGTTTTATGTCCTTGTCAACGATACCCAATGACTGTGACATACCAAGATACTTGTAGGTTTCGATTTCAGAGAGAGATTTAAAGGTCACTTCAGTGAGTTGTAAATTAGAACAATTTACAACCTTACCCCGCTGTACATGCATGACCGCACACTTATCTACACCAAACTCCATCCTTATAGAGTTGCTAAAAGTTTCTGTTATTTTCAGCAACTCTAACAAATCCTGGCGTTTGGATGCGAATAGTTTGAGATCATCCATGTACAGCAGGTGAGAAATGACCTCTCCCCCTCTCCGAAATCGATAGCCTAGTGTTGAATCCTTCAACAATGTGCTGAGAGGATTCATAGCTAGGCAAAACCATAGTGGACTCAGGCTGTCGCCTTGAAAGATACCTCGCTTTATGCTTATTTCGTCTTGCGAACCAGAGACGCTCTGTAGACTGCCTGGTTGATGAAGGACAGTGGTCCATTGCTCCATGCATATGCTTAAGAAGGATCTTAGAGTTGAATCAATTTTATACAACTCCAAAATTCGTCTTAGCCATGAATGGGGCATCGAATCATAGGCCTTCTTATAGTCAATCCAAGCTGTCGACAGAGCCCCTCTGTTCCGCTTGACATTTTGAGAAATGGTCATGTCTATGAGGAGGAGCTCCTTAGTACCACGGGACCCAACTCTACATCCATTCTGAGCTGGGGCCAAAACATTATTAGCAACTATGTGCGAGTTAATTTTTGTCCTCAGAATGGATGTGAGTAATTTGTACAGTGTTGGTAGACATGTGATGGGTCTATAGTTTTTGGCTTCCGTGGTACTACCAGATTTGTGGAGCAGGAAGGTGATTCCACTTGTCAACAGACTGGGGAGGGCACCGACATCAAGGGCTTTTTGGAATTGCATTGCCAAACATTCGTATGAGCATCGAAACCATTTAATCCAGAAGTTGTGCAATCCGTCCGGTCCAGGACTTTTCCAGTTCTGGGCCGAACGAATAGCACAACTAATATCATCGGGGCTTATGGTAACAGCCCCCATGGGTTCGATGGATTCACACGTCTGCTTAACAATGTTTATCCAATCGCCCTCCGTGTGTTCATCGGGAACCGACCAGATGTCGCGCCAAAAGTTTACCATGGCGTTTGCATCTGGAGGCTTCCCGACTTCCACACGGTTATCAGTTCCCTCCCATTGTCTGTATACCTTCCTTTGGTCACTTTGGAATAGGCGGTTCTGATGAAATCTATCCACGCGTTCCCTATAGCGGCGTATTCTGTTTGCCCACGCATAGACTCTCTGCTTCAAGAAATCAATACGTTCCGTGACACAGGCCATGTAGTCTTTAGGTCTGATACCAGTTCCCACAAAAGCCTGAGTCACGAATCGCATAACTCGCGGGCGATTATTGCCTTTCTTGAAGCAGAGTAACTTTGCAATGAGAGTCCTAAACTTAGCGATACGCTTCTCGATACGTATTTGCCACATTGGTGTGCGCGCGATATCTTTTGGTGTTTGATCAGGTCTTAAAAATCTAATATTGGCAACGCAACACACCGCAATAGCTCCACAGTACAATATCGAGTGCGTATCGGTTAAGTCTTTGCTGTCCTGTATATATGGCGACAGCAAAGTGTTTAGGGCTCCCATTAATGCAAAGTTACGTCTATTCGCGGGCAAACGTGGTAAACGCGGCTTAAGTTCACCTGTGGAACGATATCTCAAAATCGTCTCCTCCAAAGTCCTCCTCAATTGCTCATACGCCTGGGTACCCACGAACCTGTTCGTAACATCTTCCTCATCGTCAACAGGGTCTATAGGCGTTATCGGTTGGGGTGGTGGAACCGGTGTAATCGCTACAGTGGGTAAAACCTGTGACGATTCAGTTGACGCGCGAGCAGGTAGTGAGTCCAGGCGCAGCCCATCAAGTGCAGACTGGTCCAAAAGTTGACACCGTTGGATAGCCCGCACCTGATCCGACAATCGTTGAGCGGTGACGGTGAAGGTCGGTTCAAGGGCCCGAAACAGAGAGAGCATCCTGTCACGGTACGCCGTCAGGTTAGTTCCCCCCTCTGTGGCCCCGTAATAGGCCCGCATGCAGTTCTCATTCATGGTCCGAGTCCATCGCATGCGGCGCACTACACCACCGGTAGCGAGGGCCGGGCGCGAGGCGGATTGCCCCGCAGACCCCAAGCATGCCGGCAGTGGGGGTCGTCGTCCTCGTCGCGCTGATCTTCTCGGCGGCAACGGCGGCGTCTGTCTGTCCTCGTTACTCGACGTGCTCTTATCGTCGTCGGCGGTTAAAAATTCTTCCGCCGAAGAGCACGGAGACGACGAGATGGGCAGTGGTGTATAACGTGCGCAATGTTTAGCAGTTTGTTTGCTTCGCAATATCATGGTTTATGTATAACTATTTCATTTTTTATTGTATTTGACATATATGTCATTTTGTACACTATTATAAATTATGGCTTTTCACAAATATATCCACAGTGGTTGGTATAAAGCTGTTTTTAAAAGTATTTTCAGGTGTATCACTTTTAAATTTATATATAAAAACGTATAAATGGAAGAAAAAACTGTTTAAAATAAAATATAAAAAGTAAACCATGAAAATTACGTATTGTCAGTGTCACTGCTATTTTTTTTTTTTTTTTATTATTATTATTATTATTATTATTATTATTAATATGACACACATTCCACACAACACCATCTAGTTCCACAGTAAGCAACTAATGCTTGTATTATTGATACCAGACAGTTGATATACTATATAGATTACATACTAGATTACACACATAAAAGGTAAAATGTTATAAAAACCGGCACATAACTTGGCAAGATTTTACAGTAGTGGGAGAAAGTTTGCGCACGTGAGATAAAACTAACGCAAGTGTACGAAGGAGTGAGCAGGACATATGCAAGTTGCGAGAGGCACGGGGCGAGTGGCGAACTATGTTATTTTGCCCCTTTGCCCCGCTTGATACCCGACCAGATCTAAAAACGACTTCTGCGCATCTCGCCATTCTTGCCAAGTTACGTGCCGGGAATTATAACACATGAACATTTGCCCCTAGCGGGATTCGAACCCGCGACCGTTTGGTTAACAGCTAAAGTTACTAGTCACAAACGTGTCTACAAAATCAAAATACAGTTTCGTTACTGAAATATTTTTTCGTTTATCCGAGAAAAAAATGTCATTTATTATTAATATCAGAACCATCGTGTGTGGTTTCGGACTTTGAAGCGATATTATCTCTGTTATTTACGTTTCGTTTATCACGATTATTGGACGGTAAATATTGGAAATATTGTAGAAATGAAATTATATTTACTGGAAAGTTAAGCCGCAAATGTAATAGTAAATTTAATGGAATATTATTACTATATATCAAATACTGAAATGACAGCTATGTTTTAAACACTATTTACTGTTACTATTCTAACTATTAGATGGACCTAAATTGTGTGTGATATAATATACTTCTATATCTATAATAATATTATAAAGAGAGAAGATTTGTGTGTTTGTAATTAATAAACTCAAAGACTATTTGACCGATTAAAAAAAGTTCTTTTACGTAAAAAAAGCTATGTTATCAGCGAGTAACATAGGCTATCTATACTAATATTATAAATAGTAAAGATTTGATTGTTTGTTTGTATAGAATAGGCTCCGAAACTACTGGACCGATTTGAAAAATTCTTTTACCATTAGAAGCCGACATTATCCGTCATGAACATAGGATACTTTTTACCGCGGGAAAATGCTTCATTCCTACGGGGAATCTAAAATAAAAGTAAATACTAGCGGCTTGCCCGAGAGATAGCGCTATCTATCCAAAATACGGTAGATGGCGTTTTATACATTTCTACGCGGACGAAGTCGCGTGCAACAGCTAGTAGTGCTATAATAATGACGTAAATCAAGTAGGCACAAAGGTTGGCGTGAAACAAAAGGCATATGAACAAAGACACATGAACGCCCGTCGTGAGTTCCCGCGAGATGGCCGCCGTACCTCCACTTGTCCTAGGGACATATCTGTCTTAGGGGAGACTACCGCCCATAGTGAGTTCCCACGAGATGGCCTTCATACCTCCACTTGTCCCTAAGTGTGTCCCTAAGGACACATCTTGCGCTGAAGCCTATATTTACTACTCATTCATTCCATTTCTCTCTTTCTTGCCTCTCGCACTTTTATTCTTCATACTGTATCTTTCTTTCATCCATCACTCATTCATATCGTTGCAGGTGGGATTCCCGCTTATCTATCCTAATCTGTCTATCTATCTATCTATCTATCTATCTATCTATCTATCTATCTATTTATCATTTATTCCTTATTCCATTAATCTTTAATCCTTTTTTTTTTTTTTTTTTTTATTACGCGAGGAAATCTGCGAATCAGATCCCCACCGAACATGGGGAGATCGGTGGGGTATGTGGGACTTCTACCCACTAAAACCCCGCGGTGTTTCTTCGCGCCGTCTATGGGCGGGGGTCAGGGGACGTTTAGACACGCTACGGTGTTCCCCCGCCAGACGAGGCCCGCACACTTGCGGGCTCCACCTCGATAAGGCGCGGAGTGTAACCTCCGCGCCGTGAAGAGACGCGCCGGAAACACACAGCACGTCTCCCCTCGTTGCCCGGTGTTGTGATGACGGCGGACGACCCCATGTCCGCCGCCCCTGGGCGAAGCGGCACAGGCTGCCTATTCTCCACCTCTCGCAGCAGGCAGTCAGCGAGGGGCTTCACTCGTGAAGCACCCCATAACCTCTTCTCTGCGGCACAACCTACCGCAGAGTTGGAGGCCGCTTCCACCTGAAACTCTCGGAAAACCCCTGCTCATGTGGCCGCTCATCTCTACGGCATTAAGGGTGGGCGGCCCAAAGGGGGTTTCCGCCTGACATTTCCACATCAATCGCGGCAGCTCCACCTCGTGTTGTCGTCGGAAGAGTTACTAAGCCGGGTGGCGAGGCCGGGTGTTCACTCTTCCGAACGACTGCAGAGGGTGGTTACTAGGCCGGCCGCGCTACCGGGTCTTCACCACCCTCCACAAAGCCGCGATTGCAGTACTCTGCCAGACGGTCCTTCCCTGCCGTAGAGCTCCGTCTTCGCGTGCGTTGCCCAACTACCACTGAGCGACAGAGCTATCCGAGAGAATCCGCCCGCTGCGACCCGCGCCGGTCTTCGTACGCAGAACCGAGACCCATACCTCGGTCCGACGCACAAGGCCCGGGGGTGCCGTCTCTCACCGGCCTACACCCGCGTGGGCCGAGTACGGTTCCTCGGCCCAGCGAGCGGTGACCGGTGAAGCTCCAACAGACAGTTGGAGCCTCCAAACTGTTGCTCCGTCACGAGCTCCGATGGTCGGAGCCCGCTCGGAGCACACGCGCGTGGGTCTTCTTTGTTCCCCGCGACAATCCGATCAGCCAAGCAAAGACCGGTGACCCCACCGGCCCCTGCAACCGTCAGGATTGCCGAGGGTTAAGCCCCCCCACCACTGCACGGTCATGACCCACCGAGGGGGGGTTAATCTTTAATCCTAGCAGTTGGGGCGACACAGGGTAAATAATTATACACAATATTAATAATATTACACACATTAAACATCATTACATATCCTAGTCTTAGGGGAGACTACCGCCCATTGTGAGTTCCCGCGAGATGGTCGCCGTACCTCCACTTGTCTTAGGGACACATTTGTCTTAGGGGAGACTACTGCCCATAGTGAGTTCCCGCGAGTAGGCCCTTGTACTTCCACTTTCGGGTACGCCTAGATTCTGACAGGGAGCGTATACCTCCCCGCTTTGGATAGCCATGGCGGGGCACCGATGTCATGTCATAACCACCTCGTGACCTCGCCCATCAACGGCCCGCTTGAAAGTCGTTGGGATTTAACCGATAGGAGTCGCAGCGTCCTTTCCTTTGATAAAGGATGCACTAGTTCAGGGTCTCAAACAAAATCACTGCGAAAAAGTGTCCACTGGATTTTATTATATACTTTCTCTCATTAATTTCTGATAAAACATGAATAATGTAAATGTTGCATGACTGATTTGAACCTTAACATATATAGTAATAATAAGTCGTAACATTTGTAAAACCAATTTGAAATATCACCCCAAGCTGTGAGTGCGGTGATATTCTACTATACCACTTTTAGTGGAGCAACCCAGAATCTAGTGCAACCTTTGTCAAATGTCCTTTCACTTCTGGTCATCCATGAGGATTAAAAGAAAGACTGAAAATATTTGATGTATAATAACAAGAAACATCTGAGGATGCCTTTATTACTATTCCAACTTCGTACAACGATGTAAATGCATCTGAAAGACCTTCATAATACGTGATCTGGTTTATTTAGCGGCAAAACACTGTTTTATCCTATATCAATGTCAATTTGGTGTATGCGTAAGTTTACACCTGGTTAGGTTTAGTACATTTTCGGATCGTGTTGCCATATACACTGGAAACAGTTTTTTTCTCAAAGATAGTATACTTTACGATGTGTGAATATTTATATCGTCCGTATTAAAGAGAATTTTCTATGATAGGTTAGTTTAACTTCCGGCTCTAAAAGCTTTCGTTACCAGTGACTTATAGATCTGAAAAGAGTGCACTACGCGCTGTAAGTAGGTCTTTTTTTTTCCAAATCTCAAAGGAAACTAATATTTTTTCAACTAACTAACTAATATTCTATTTTTATTAACAAACATCAAAAATTTCGCTTTTTTTTTTTATTTTTTTTTTTATTATGGGTAACAAAAAATTACACCATGTATATTAAATTATGAAAAATCATTTTCCACGAATTAGTTATTATTACGAATTTATATTTTACTAGCTGGTGCTCGCGACTTCGTCCGCGTAGAAAAGTATGAAACGCCATCTACCTTATTTTGGATAGATGGCGCTATCTCCCGGGCCAAGCAGCTAGTATTTACTTTTATTTTAGATTTCCCGTGGGAATGAAATATTTTCCCGCGGTAAAAAGTATCCTATGTTCATCACGGATAATGTCGGCTTCTAAAGGTAATTTTTTTTTTTTCAAATCGGTCCACTAGTTTCGGAGCCTATTCTATACAAACAAACAAACAATCAAATCTTTCCTCTTTATAATATTTTATTAAGTATATTAACTATAGATTGTTATTATAAATGAATAGATTAACGAACTTTAGTGTTAAGATAAAATAATTCAATGAGATATAGAGATTTTATGTCCTATGTCACATTTTATACATTAAATAACGAAAGAAATGGGTATTCCATAAGTTGTCAAGTTTTTATAACCTTCTTTTGTTTTGAAAAGGACTTAACAAGCAAATTTCACATTGTATCTAAACTAAATTAGGGAGAACTTCAGCCAGTAAACGGAAAAGGAACTACATCATACAAGGAAGTTTAAATTAACCTATGTTTACGACATGTACTCTATCTGAGCCTATGTTAACTGGGAAGACGTTTGGAAGGTCCCGAGAGGGCTGTTTGTAATTCTAAGACCCGGTTTTAACTGATTTAATATTCCCGCATTGTATACAGTTTTACATGGACGCTAATTACTGAAAAACTATATTTAATCAATACTAAGTAATAATACTAATCTGTAAGTATAAGTATTGTATATTAGGTCTTAAACGAATTAACTGAGTTTCATAAAAACTTGGTAGATAAACATTTAAGACGTACAGGACACAGTACAGGCTACTTTTTTCTTTTTCAACGCGGACAAAGTCGCAGGCACCAGCTAGTTTAAATTAATTTCATTAGTTTAATGAACACTAATGTCCAAAAGTATTTTTTTTTTACTTTTTTTTTCCAAAGTAAAAAAAAATGCTGCCCGTCTCGCGATGGTGACGAACTTTCATGGAAACTTTTATATGTATATAGGCTTACACATAAATATAAAGATACTGGTAACTGTAGAAGCCTATATTTATTGAGATCAAAAAATCGCTGGTTATCTAACATTATTAAAATACTAGGCTATTGCACGCGACTTCGTCCGCGTAACTTTATGAAATATAATACATTCGTGTCTGTGAAACCATGGAAATACATATACAAAATTTCAACCCAATAGGTCAAGCCGTTTAGTAGTTGACATACCGACAGCAGCGCCACCTATCGGGTCTAATTGTATTTTTAAATCATCCAGGAACCCATTGAAATACCTATATAAAATTTCAACCCAATCGGTTCAGCCGTTTAGAAGTTATGTGAAAAAGATAAGCATGGAAGGATAATTCTTACTACCCGTTGTCCTATTACCCGTTTTCCCGTAGGAATGAAGCATT
Source organism: Synanthedon vespiformis (assembly GCA_918317495.1). NCBI lineage: Eukaryota > Metazoa > Arthropoda > Insecta > Lepidoptera > Sesiidae > Synanthedon > Synanthedon vespiformis. Next base: position 868,025 of record OU906968.1, on the reverse strand, counting down.
TTCCCGCAGTAAAAAGTAGTCTATGTTCATCACGGATAATGTCGGCTTCTAATGGTAAAAGAATTTTTCAAATCGGCCCAGTAGTTTCGGAGCCTATTCAATACAAACAAACAATCAAATCTTTCCTCTTTATAATATTATTAGTATAGATTGTAATTTATTCAAACGTGATTTAAAAAACAAGCAAAAGAGTTTTTCTGTTGTTACCTTTTCTAACCGATTACTCAACCGATCATCATGAAATAACGCAGACGAAGTCGCGTGCAACAGCTAGTATTTTATACAATAAAGATATAATTTCGTGCTGTCAAATATTCCATTGTCAACCCCAAAGACAAAGAGCTACGTTCTCCTGTCATAGCATGTAATCTATTTTGCTGTGACACGAGTGTCTAAGGGTGAATCTAATATTAAAGTGTGTCGTCTCCTTAACAATTTCTCTAATATTGTCCCGTTACATCAAAATTCCTTTCCAGAATCTCCCTACGCCAATATTGTCCCCAAGGAATGTTACTGCATTGGACACTTGACTAAAGCGTATCAATTTTTAACTCAAACTAGCTGATGCCCGAGACTTCGTACACGTTGAAAAAGAATATTACAATACTGGTAATTACGATTCACAGACACACAGGTCAAAGTTATTACACCCCGTTATTGCGTCGGGCGCCAGTAAAAACAGGCCGTGCTTAGTTTTGCTTGTAAGTAGTAGATATTCTTGACACTGGTGTTTACTTCGAGTGGCGACATCTCGGCGACTACAATATTTTTTCCTTGAATTCCAATTTTCTGGTGCATTGTTGAAATTAAATTATCATATTCTGGGGTAAGATAAAGTTATTTGAATGTATGAGAAAGCACCCTAAAAGTATGGTACACTCAATAAATTCACATATTAACAGCTATTTACATTTTAATTATACGAAATAGCAGAAAGTTGCATAATTACACGTACCTACTTAATTACATTAATTTACAAAAAACTCCAAACATTTACCCGTGACATTTCCAAAGTTTTATTATTTTAATTAGAGATGGGTTTCCTCTTGCCCAACAACCAGCAGTGTATTCAGGAGTATACTTAAAAAACTATGCCTATTTAATGTGAACACTTACGGAGTTTATGAGCATGCTTTTTATGAGCAATGTCTGCCAGTAGCCTTTGTTAGGAGGGGAGATGACATTTACGCACAGCCACAATCCCTCGTCGACTGTCCCAGTCGAGACTCGCTCGTTGAAGTGACTTATACCCAATAAAACTCGCCTTATTCCACCATCAGTGCTGATGTGTGGGTCCGAGATCACAGCGAGGCCTTATCCTTACACTTACGGATCTTATGAGCATGTTTTTTATGAGCATGTCTGACAGTAGCCTTTTTTTAGGACATTTATGGACAATCCCTCGTCGACTGTCCCACTCAAAACTCACCCATTGAAGACTCAATAAAAACCCCTCGGATTCCACCATCAGCGAGGATGTATGAGTCTGAGATCACAACCAGGCCTTATCCTCGGATTATCACACATCGCTACGTTCACATCGGACTCAACTCGTCAGTAGCTTTACAGTACTTGTGGTGGGTTGATCATAACAATGATGATGAGGATACTCACCTAAAACACATTTTAATCAAACACCTTCAAGTTATCACTGTAATTGTAAGCTTTAAGTAATGGAGGTAGATGTAATACTTTAGGCTCCACATAAACCATATTACATTACACAGGATTAAACTGTCAAGAGATAATTTATAACTAACGCACTCCTACACTTCACCTTCCAAGAGGTTCTGCTAACAAAATACATAACTGTACAATGTACATACAACCGAATTTCTTATCTATACCTATGCTTATACTAATATTAGAAAGAGAGGAGATTTGTATGTTTGCGATGAGTAAACTAAAAAACTACTGGACCGATTTTGAAAATTATTTCACCTATAGAAAGCCACATTGTCAGCGAATAACATAGGCTATCTATACTAATATTATAAAGAGGAAAGATTTGATTGTTTGTTTGTTTGTTTGTATAGAATAGGCTCCGAAACTACTGGACCGATTTGAAAAATTCTTTTACCATTAGAAGCCGACATTATCCGTGATGAACATAGGATACCTTTTACCGCGGGAAAATGCTTAATTCCTACGGGAAAACGAGTAACAGGACAACGGATAACTAGTAAGAATTATCCTTCCGTGCTTAACTTCTTTTTCACATAACTTCTAAACGGCTGAACCGATTGGGTTGAAATGTTATATGAGTATTTCGATGATTTCCTGGATGATTTAAAGATACAATAGGATTCGATAGGTGGCGCTGCTGTAGGTATGTCAACTACTAAACGGCTTGACCCGATTGGGTTGAAATTTTGTATGTGTATTTCCATGGTTTCACAGACACGAATGTATTATATTTTATAAAGTTACGGGGACGAAGTCGCGTGCAACAACTAGTGCTATATAAAGATGTGATAATTTTATGATTCTTTTAAATGCTGAACATTTTTGTGTGACAACAGAAAAGGCAGAGATATTTTGTAAGCCTGGGGACATATGATATTGATGTACATACAAAGTAATAATACATGTGGCGTCGATTGGAGTATTGCCAAAATGGTACTTTCATGTTTTATGTTATTAGGTAACATGTTTTCTTTTTGCCAGTTTAGCTAGTTTTTACATACGTGACGAGAGGTGGACATAGGCAAAATGTCTCGTTCACTAATTACAAGTCGCTTAGGGAGCCATAGAGAAGGATTTTTTTGGAATTTCAATAAAAATAAGATAGGTATTGCTGTAGATGCGTCTTAGAGTGGACCAAACTGTGGTCTCCAATCGAGAAATTTCCGTATTTGCTCGTTGTCTTCTTTTGAATATTTCAATCAATCATTACTAATAACACAGGTCAACACGATTTTTGGGTCTGGCTTCTACATATGAAATTTTGATTTCTTCTATATTAAAAATAAGGGAATAAATAATTTTTTTGATCAAAGTTTGCTTTTGTAGAATCTAGAGCATTTTTTTATTTTTTTAAGACAAATGATAGATTCATACATTATTTCCATACTTTTATTTTCAATTACAATTAGAAAAGTTTTTGTTGAACACTATCTAGCCTTTGTCATTTAAGATTTTTGATAAACAACAGGAAATATAATATGTAAAATAACGGAAAATTATGTTCAAAAATGAATATTTTTAGTAAGAGAAATATTATGTTTGTATGGGCTGTCTCGTATCTTACTTATCGTCATAAATCAGGCAAAAGCAAACTTTAAAAGCTAAAAATGAAAATGTAACTATTTTTAGATGTCTAGAATCAGAATTTAAGCATTAGAACCCAAAATTTTTTTTTTTTTTTTTGTTGACTGATGTAATAAATCTGTAAGTGTATTGTATGTATGTATGTGAACCTCCATAACTCTTAAACGAATTAACTGATTTTCATGAAGCTTGTTAGATAAACATTTAGAAGTACGAGACAAGTGATATGCTACTATTTTCTTTTTCAACGCGGACAAAGTCGCGGGCACCAGCTAGTTATTAAATAAAGAAAAACAAATGTCATTACATATCTGTATTTTGTATAAAAACATTGCCAAGATTACATTTTTAGTCATCAAAAGTTTCATAGTAGACTTGGTGTGATCACTTCTCCATTATCTCTGGTGATGGTGGTGGTCTTATGGAGTGAACTCCTGTGAAGTAAAAAAATACAAATTTTACTGTAAAAAATTAAAAATTAAGATACAATAATGGGATTTTTCAGACACATTTATGAAGGTATGGGGATTTTTTGTTTTTAAAGGAAAAAGGAAGTTATAGAATAAACAAAAGACTCTTACATCTACATGATAATAAGGGAATTTACTCTGAGCTAATGAAAAATGTAACAATCCAGAATTTTATTGTGTTGTGTCATTAAATTTTGAGTTCAACTAACCTGAACATGTACAGTATCCTCTGTTGGCGTGCCGGGACCTCCAAATAGCTGCTCCAAAATGTATCCGAAACCAAAGTCACTGTAAATAGAATGCTCTGCTTCATGATGGTCTTCGCTTGCGATTGATTGCTCCTCGTTTGAAGCAGTATGTTGTTCATTCGGGACTTGTTCCTCGCTGGAGGCTGACTTTTCATTACTAGAGGTTGACTGTTCCTCGCTCAAAGCAAGTTTTTCTTCACTGGAAGCAGACTTTTCTTCGCTGGAAGCGGCTTGTTCTTCGCTGGAGGCTGCTTTTTCTTCACTAGAAGCAGGTTTTTCTTCACTGGAAGCGGTTTGTTCTTCACTGGAGGCGGGTTTTTCTTCGCTGGAAGCGGCTTGTTCTTCACTGGAGGCAGGTTTTTCTTCGCTGGAAGCGGTTTGTTCTTCACTTGAGGCAGGTTTTTCTTCGCTCGAAACGGCTACTTCGTCACTGGAGGCGGGTTTTTCTTCACTGGAGGCTGGTTTTTCTTCGCTGGAAGAGGCTTGTTCTTCATTAGAGGCAGGTTTTTCTTCGCTGGAGGCTACTTGTTCTTCACTGGATGCGGGATTTTCTTCGCTGGAAGCGGCTTGTTCTTCACTGGAGGCTGGTTTTTCTTCACTGGAGGCAGACTTTTCTTCGCTGGAGGCTACTTGTTCTTCACTGGATGCAGGTTTTTCTTCGCTGGAAGCGGCTTGTTCTTCGCTAGAAGCGGCTTGTTCTTCACTAGACGCAGGTTTTTCTTCACTGGAAGCGGCTTGTTCTTCACTGGAGGCGGGTTTTTCTTCGCTGGAAGCGGCTTGTTCTTCACTGGAAGCGGCTTGTTCTTCACTGGAGGCGGGTTTTTCTTCGCTAGAAGCGGCTTGTTCTTCACTGGAGGCGGGTTTTTCTTCGCTGGAAGCGGCTTGTTCTTCACTGGAGGCAGGTTTTTCTTCACTGGAAGCGGCTTGTTCTTCACTGGAGGCGGGTTTTTCTTCGCTCGAAACGGCTACTTCGTCACTGGAGGCGGGTTTTTCTTCGCTAGAAGCGGCTTGTTCTTCACTGGAGGCGGGTTTTTCTTCGCTAGAAGCGGCTTGTTCTTCACTGGAGGCGGGTTTTTCTTCGCTGGAAGCGGTTTGTTCTTCACTGGAGGCTGGTTTTTCTTCGCTGGAAGCGGGTTGTTCTTCGCTGGAGGCTGCTTGTTCTTCACTGGAGGCAGGTTTTTCTTCGCTGGAAGCGGCTTGTTCTTCACTGGAGGCTGGTTTTTCTTCGCTGGAAGAGGCTTGTTCTTCATTAGAGGCAGGTTTTTCTTTGCTGGAGGCTACTTGTTCTTCACTGGATGCGGGATTTTCTTCGCTGGAAGCGGCTTGTTCTTCACTGGAGGCTGGTTTTTCTTCACTGGAAGCGGCTTGTTCTTCACTGGAAGCAGGTTTTTCTTCGCTAGAAGCTGCAGGCTCTTCACTTGAAGCTGGTTTTTCTTCACTAGAAGCTGCTTGTTCTTCGCTGGAGGCGGGTTTTTCTTCGCTGGAGGCTGCTTGTTCTTCACTAGACGCGGGTTTTTCTTCGCTAGAAGCGGCTTGTTCTTCACTAGACGCAGATTTTTCTTCGCTGGAAGGGGCTTGTTCTTCACTGGAGGCAGACTTTTCTTCGCTGGAGGCTACTTGTTCTTCACTGGATGCAGGTTTTTCTTCGCTGGAAGCGGCTTGTTCTTCGTTGGAGGTGGGTTTTTCTTCGCTGGAAGCGGCTTGTTCTTCGCTAGAAGCGGCTTGTTCTTCACTAGACGCAGGTTTTTCTTCACTGGAAGCGGCTTGTTCTTCACTGGAGGCGGGTTTTTCTTCGCTGGAAGGGGCTTGTTCTTCACTGGAAGTGGATTGTTCTTCGCTAGAAGCGGTTTGTTCTTCGCTGGAAGCGGTTTGTTCTTCACTGGAAGCAGGTTTTTCTTCGCTAGAAGCTGCAGGCTCTTCACTTGAGGCTGGTTTTTCTTCACTAGAAGCTGCTTGTTCTTCGCTGGAGGCGGGTTTTTCTTCGCTAGAGGCTGCTTGTTCTTCACTAGACGCAGGTTTCTCTTCACTGGAAGCGGCTTGTTCTTCACTGGAGGCTGGTTTTTCTTCGCTGGAAGGGGCTTGTTCTTCACTGGAAGTGGATTGTTCTTCGCTAGAAGCGGTTTGTTCTTCGCTGGAAGCGGTTTGTTCTTCACTGGAAGCAGGTTTTTCTTCGCTAGAAGCTGCAGGCTCTTCACTTGAGGCTGGTTTTTCTTCACTAGAAGCTGCTTGTTCTTCGCTGGAGGCGGGTTTTTCTTCGCTGGAAGCGGCTTGTTCTTCACTGGAGGCAGGTTTTTCTTCGCTGGAGGCTACTTGTTCTTCACTGGAGGCGGGTTTTTCTTCGCTGGAAATGGCTTGTTCTTCACTGGAGGCAGGTTTTTCTTCGCTGGAAGCGGCTTGTTCTTCACTGGAGGCGGGTTTTTCTTCGCTGGAAGCGGGTTGTTCTTCGCTGGAGGCTACTTGTTCTTCACTGGAGGCAGGTTTTTCTTCGCTAGAAGATGCAGACTCTTCGCTAGAGGCTGCTTGTTCTTCACTAGACGCAGGTTTTTCTTCACTGGAAGCGGCTTGTTCTTCACTGGAGACTGGTTTTTCTTCGCTGGAAGGGGCTTGTTCTTCACTGGAAGTGGATTGTTCTTCGCTGGAAGCGGTTTGTTCTTCGCTGGAAGCGGTTTGTTCTTCGCTGGAAGCGGTTTGTTCTTCACTGGAGACTGGTTTTTCTTCGCTGGAAGCTGCAGGCTCTTCACTTGAGGCTAGTTTTTCTTCACTAGAAGATGCTTGTTCTTCGCTGGAGGCGGGTTTTTCTTCGCTGGAAGCGGCTTGTTCTTCACTTGAGGCGGGTTTTTCTTCGCTGGAAGCGGCTTGTTCTTCACTAGAGGCAGGTTTTTCTTCACTGGAAGCTGCTTGTTCTTCGCTGGAGGCTGGTTTTTCTTCGCTGGAAGCGGCTTGTTCTTCACTGGAGACAGGTTTTTCTTCACTGGAAGCTGCTTGTTCTTCGCTGGAAGCAGCTTGTTCTTCACTGGAGTCAGGTTTTTCTTCGCTGGAAGAGGCAAGTTCTTCGCTGGAGGCTGGTTTTTCTTCACTGGAAGCTACTTGTTCTTCACTAGAGGCAGGTTTTTCTTCACTGGAAGCTACTTGTTCTTCGCTGGAGGCGGGTTTTTCTTCGCTGGAGGCTGGTTTTTCTTCGCTAGAAGATGCATGCTCTTCACTGGAGGTGGATTCTTCTTCGCCGGAGGAGCCTTGTTCTTCACTAGAAATTGCTTGTTCTTCGCTTGACGAGAGTTGTTCTTCACTAGATACTTGTGGCTCTTCGCTTGAAGTCGGCTGTTCCTCACTAGATTGTTCTTCGCTCGAAGCTAGTTGTTCTTCACTTGAAATTGGTTGCTCTACAGATTCTTCGGAAGATTCTGGTTGCACTGGAGGCTTCGGCGGTCTTGGTGGAATCACTGGTGGTTTTGGCGGTATCACCGGTGGTCTTGGAGGTTCCACAGGTGGTCTCGGAGGTACCACAGGAGGTTTTGGTGGAATCACAGGGCTGATGGGCCCTAGCCCAGGTACTTCTGCCGGTGATTGGTCAGAATTGAGGTTAAGAATAATTTGAACTAATGGAGAGTAGATGGGGGCGCTGATAGCACCCGCTACCAAAATTAGAAGATACGGTAACGACTTCATGGTTCTGTGGATGAAAAATAAGGATAGCTCTATAATTTTAACGCGTCCGAAAATTTTAGTTTTAAGAATTCACAATTTTCATTGGCTTTTTATTAAAACATTAAAGCATAACAACTTTTTATTAACATATTACCAATAACTAAAATTTTAAAACCTTCTGAAATTAAATAAGAAAATTTATATCTGAAATACCTTTTCACAGCATTAAAAATTTTACAGTACTATAAATCTTAATAATTTTGTATCCCTAAATACGCAGAGAACACTGTAAACTGTGTTTACAAAAAATAACTTTTTATTTATTTAATTTTTTATTAGCAAATTAAAATTTGATTTATAATAAATGAAAATATTCGGTAAGAGTACTTACGCGACAACCAATATCGTTAACACTAATCTATGATTTAATATTACTTTTATAATGTAGGTATTAGTTTATCTCCGTACAATAAAACTTATATGTGCAAATAATTTTTTGTACTTTTCCTAAATTTAACAACTGATTATTGCAACAATTGTGAGATTGTCCGTTATTTTGTAAGGCGTTGAATTTAGTGAGAATAAACTTAATAATTTTTCACTTCTTGGTAATTTTAATACTTCAATCGGAAATAAATATTTGGTTTAACACCATTCTAGTTTTTAACTTAAAAAACATGACTTCATTGAATTTCAATTAAATTTAATTCAATACTTATTTCTTGCGTCTCCGTCTTGATGCGCCTTAAGGCCTCTTAAGACCTTATTATCTACTAGCTGTTGCACCCGACTTCGTCCGCGTAACTTTATAAAATAAAATACATTCGTGTCTGTCAAACCATGGAAATACACATACAAAATTTCAACCCAATCGGTTCAGCCGTTTAGAAGTTATATGTGAAAAAGATAAGTACGGAAGGATAATTCTTACTACCCGTTGTCCTATTATTCCGTTTTCCCGTAGGAATGAAGCATTTTCCCAAGGTAAAAAGTATCCTCTGTTCATCACGGATAATGTCAGCTTCTAATGGTAAAAGAATTTTTCAAATAGGTCCAGTAGTTTCGGAGCCTATTCTGTACAAACAAACAAACATACGATCAAATCTTACCTCTTTATAATATTAGTATAGAAATGCCTCTTCTGAGGCAAAATCAGTTAACTCGTTTAAGAGTTATGGAGGAACATACATCTTACGATTTATTATTAGTATAGATGATTTATAGATTAAGTAAGTAAAGCCAAATGTAAAACTTGTATTCGTATTATAGTTTTATGAATTTTATCGCAAGTATTTATTGCTTACCTATTCCTTTGACTATTAATTTGTGTCTTAAATATTTTACGTATAGATACCTACACAATTACACATACTTCATCAAAGATCACTATCTAGAAAGATATATGGCCCTTTGCGCGTAATATTCTGCTCATATTGATTCGATATCAATACCTATCTATAGATAGGTGTTGATAACAGATAACTCGAATTTGCTTCTTGTCTTCTTGACCGCTAGAATATTAATGGTCATTACATTATAACAATAAAACACCCCTATTTTCCCACCCTTAAGGTAGGAATTTGTTTTCCTAATTTATATGGGACCAATTTCGAGGTATACTCTATCCATTAAAAAAGAATTATTAAAATCGGACTACTCTGTAAAAATTTATGCGTGGTCATACACTACAATCAGTGAGTGAAAAATCAGTCATCCCCTGTTTTCCTACCCTTAGGATTGGATTTTTTTTTTCAAAATTTATATGGAACTATCTTCGGGGTACATGCTTTCAAATAAAAAAAGAATTATCTAAATCGGACTACCCTGTAAATAGTTATGATACTCTGTAAAAAGATTCGAAACTGCTACGCCAAACTGTATCTCCCGATTTTGTTATTAGATTTTTTGGATTGCCCCTGTATTATATGGTAGCAAATTTAAAGACGTACTCACGTCACAATATCTTGATATTCATTTCACCAACATCGTCATTCAGTGCTCGGTATACTTTATCCATTTGAACAGTGTGATTGAAACGTGGTTTCAATCACACTGTTTGGACGACGTAAACTGAGTGTGTGGCCCGAATTGTTTCGAAAGTCTATTTAGTTTAGATCGACATTTAATCAATAACATTGAGGTTAGGTTTTCAGACATTTTCAAAGGAAAACAGACATTTATATCTTTCTTTATCTAATATAAAAGACGATATGTGTGTGTCTGTGTGTTGATGAAACTTTCAGACATTTTGAATGAATTTTGATGAAATTTTCAGATTAGTCCAGCGGGTAATCCTGTGAAATTTGGTAGCAATCGCGGGCGAAGCCGGGAGCAAGTCACTAGATCTTAATATTAAGTTATATGGTAGCAAAATTAGATAACTTGAGTTAAAAAGAGGAATAACATTTCTCTAGTACATCATTTTTATAATATTTGTATATCTTCAGATTGAGCCTACGTAAAGTTATTTTTCGGCAACTTAGTTGCAAAACATACCTAGTTTTTTTTTCAGCTTATTATGTCTATACTAATATTATAAAGAGGAAAGATTTGATTGTTTGTCTGTATAGAATAGGCTCCGAAACTATTGGACCGATTTGAAAAATTCCTTTACTATTAGAAGCAGACATTATCCGTGATGAACATAGGCTACTTTTTACCGCGGGAAAACGCTTCATTCCTACGGGAAATCTAAAATAAAAGTAAATACTAGCGGCTTGGCCCGGGATACACTTGGCAGCCCATCTATGGTAGATGGCGTTTTATATTTTTCAATTTATCTAAAAATTTTACTTTGAATGAAGTCGCGGGCAAAAGCTAGTAGTGTATAAACCACTACAATGTGGTAGCTATTCCGTATAAACCAATTATTAATATTGAATTATTTCCAAAACGAGTTAGCGTCGGTAAACATCAATGTTTACCGAAATTCGCGTCGTATAATTAGATAACGAATCTAATCAGTTTTAATAAATTGTATGAATAATATTCGATAATTTTTATTCAAAATAGTCGTAGGCGAAAGTAAAAATATATAGGTAGCAGCCGTGGAATAAGATTTTGTTGAACACTAGCTGTTGTATGCGACTTCATCCGCGCAAATTTATAAAAAATATATACTATGTTACCGCTGATTGGTTGAATTGTTCCAGTAGTTACTAGCTGGTGCTCGCGACTTCGTCCGCGTAGAAAAGTATAAAACGCCATCTACCGTATTTTGGATAGATGGCGCTATCTCTCGGGCCAAGCCGCCAGCATTTACTTTTATTTTAGATTTCCTGTTGGAATGAAGCATTTTCCCGCGGTAAAAAGTATACTATGTTCATCACGGATAATGTCGGCTTCTAATGGTAAAAGAATTTTTCAAATCGGTCCACTAGTTTCGGAGCTTATTCTATACAAACAAACAATCAAATCTTTACTCTTTATAATATTATTAGTATAGACTAGCTATGTCTTATTCTGATGTATAAGCTATCATTGTAAAGTTTCATTGAAATCCATTCAGTAGTTTTTGCGTGACATCCATTATAGAATAATTTTTGAAAAACTCCTTCCTTCTTCCAGAAGATATGACGTCATGACCAGATTTAATAATGTTTAATGATTCCATTTTCTTTTCATTTATTTTTATTTACTTTACACTAATAATAAACATTATAATTTATTATCAGAATACATTTAAGATGTAAATTACCCAAAATGATCATAGATGTTCTATCGAGAGTAATCATGTACGATCTAAGTAGATATACAAACAAACACAAGTTCAAATAATAAATTTATATATCTGTACTAGCTGGTGCCCGCGATTTCGTCTGCTTTGAAATATAAACACTATAAAATATAACTATTTTGATTTTGATTGATTTTTTGATTTAATTTTGAATGTAATCAATGTCTCTCATACTTTGGCCAGGCAAAAGCGACCCAATCTTCTTTCTTGTATCCCTGACAACGTGTTTGCAAATTTTCAAATGCAAAGGTAACAGACAGAAAGAGTTACTTTCGCATTTATAATAATAGTATGTATACCTAATCCACTACCTACAGTTAACTAATTTATTGTGAAAATTAATTTACAACACAATATAAATTTGATAAGATAAGTAAAGCTTGGTATCTATCTATAATCTATAATAATAACCACACAATATCTGGCATCACACAAATATTAGACAAAATATTTATCAAATGTATATGCCGGAAGGAATTAATAATATTATGATCTGTAAGATTGTAAATTTTACTTAGTATAAACTAGGTTTAGGTACATATCACTTATGTACTTATGTACTAAGTTTTATGCTAAAAAAAGGGTTACTTGATATATTTTTCAATTTTAAATTCCCTTTTTTAGCAGGGTGTCTTTTTTAGCAAGGTTTTTCTGAAAATTATTTGAAAATTGGTTATTTTTTAGATTTCGATGTGCTTCCGAATTTCTACTTTGCCCAAAAATTCAAAATTTACTAGAATTAAAAAAAAAACTCAAGATGATGAAGATCCTGAGAACAATCCCAACTAAACTCAGGATACCTACTTTTTTTTTGTCATCTACTATTTATAATATGTTTCTATTTGTTATGTAAATATGAATAATTAAAAAGCTTCCGCCAATGCCAGTTAAAAAGTGGATGCAAAGAATTTGTAAAACCGAAAGCATTATTATGTGCTTTCAAGCACCCTTTATAATATGGGGAACATCTATTTATTAAACGTCCCATTGATCTCTATAAAATATTATCTTATTAGTTTCTGAGTAAGACATTATGCTCAAGCATGTCCAAGAAACTTATTCTCCATGCCCACTGACCCAACGCTTGAGCAAATCTCATATTAGTTGCATAGAGGTTTTAATAACACGCTCAACTGTTTTCAACAGAAACTTGAGCTTGTTTAACTTGGAACTATTCTCTCCTTTGAGACAGGAAAGTCTTCATCGGTAGTCTAAACTCTAAAGCTTCACATGAATAATGAATATCCCGAGGGAGTGTGTGGGCTTTGGATTCGCTTTAGATTAAGTACCAATTCCCTGATACGTTACGAGAGAGGCAGCTGAGAACAGATGTCTACTAAAGTTGACATGAATTACTTTATGGTTTTCATTCTTATGTAGATTTTGTCCTGGATTGAATTTTGGAAGGCATAGTTCGTTATGAGCTTTTACAGCCGAGCAAAACTATCGATTCAGATCTCCACTGCCAAGAGCGATTGGGACTCAAATTGCCCGGAATTTATCAGCAGAAAATTTTACAATGTGACAAACTACACATAATTGAACCACTCATCAAATATTGAGACAGCTTGTTTAGGCTGTGTTAATGCATTGGCCATTACATATAGCTCTGATCTTGGACCCTCCGATTTTCAACTGAAACATCAAGAGAGGGCTATAAAAACCACTTGCATATCGCAATTTTTTATCAAGTCCCAAAATTTCTACAGCAATGAGATTATGTCACTGCCTACCAAAAGTTATCGAATGAAATGGGACGTCATAATATCTATACTAATATTATAAAGAGGAAAGATTTGATTGTTTGTTTGTTTGTATAGAATAGGCTCCGAAACTACTGGACCAATTTGAAAAATTCTTTTACCATTAGAAGCCGACATTATCCGTGATGAACATAGGCTACTCTTTACCGCGGGGAAATGCTTCATTCCTACGGGAAAATGGGTAATAGGACAACGGGTAGTAAGAATTATCCTTCCGTACTTAACTTCTTTTTCACATAACTTCTAAACGGCTGAACCGATTGGGTTGAAATTTTATATGAGTATTTCGATGGTTTACTGGATGATTTAAAAATACAATTGGACCCGGTAGGTGGCGCTGCTGTTGGTATGTCAACTACTAAACTGCTTGACCGATTGGGTTGAAATTTTGTATGTGTATTTCCATGGTTTCACAGACACGAATTTATTACATTTTATAAATTTATGCGGACGAAGTCGCGGGCACCAGCTAGTACCAGAAAGCCTTTGATTCTGTGACCAGAAAGCCTTTGATTCTGTGACACACTTAAGTATATGGGAAAGCTTGTGAGAGCAAGAGGTAGCAGATATGTACATAAAGGTTATTAAAAGTATATACAACAACAATACAGGAAGAATAAAGCTCGAATCTCTAGGCAGACCCTTTCAAATAGAAAGGGGAGTAAGACAAGGAGATCCGCTTTCCCCAATACTATTTATTGCCATCCTTGAAACCATTATTAGCAAGTTAGACTGGAGCAAATCAGGACTCTATATAAAAAGCGCCTATCTAAGCCACCTGAGGTTCGCAGATGACCTGGTACTGTTGTCAGAAACAGGCAGTGAGATGCAATCCATGATTGAATCCTTACATAAAGCTAGTACTAAAGTAGGATTAGAAATGAATTTAACAAAAACTAAGATATTGACAAATGGATGGCGAAAACCTATAATAATTAGGGGAGAGCCTTTGGAATGGGTGGAAAAATATATATACCTAGGGAAAAGAATAAGTTTTGACAAAAATAATAACATGCTAGAAGTAGAAAGAAGAACACAGCAAACCTGGAATAAATACTGGAGCCTTAAAGAAATTTTTAAAAGTAACTTACCGACAACCATCAAAACAAAAGTAATGGATACATGTCTCCTACCCAGCCTGACGTATGGGTGCCAGACGTGGAAATTCTCTACCAAAGTCATCAACAAAATTAATACATGCCAAAGAGGTCTAGAGCGAAGCATGCTCAAAATAAAGATAATGGACAAAATAAGACACACCAAGATTAGAGAAATAACCAAAGCAACTAACGCCTTGAGTTACGCACAAAAGCTTAAATGGAAGTGGGCGGGCCATATCGCAAGATTGACAGACCAGAGATGGACCAAGAAAGTGACTTGGTGGAATGGCCCGACAGGCAAGAGAAGTAAAGGAAGACCACTGAGTCGCTGGGAGGATGACATCAAACGAACAGCTGGCACAAACTGGAGACTAATAGCACAAGATAGAGACAAATGGCAATCGTTGGAGGAGGCCTTTACCCAAACCGGGGTTCTTACTAATAAGACCAATATAGAAGAATAACACTTACTAACATTAAAAACATTAAAATTAATTAAACAATAATTTAAATTAAAAAAAAAAAAAAAAAAAAAAAGTACTAACTTACTAAACAGTTAATAAGTATAAAATAGTAAAATTGTTAAATTATAAAATGTGTAACTTTGTATCAAGTAAGAAATTAAAAGGCTTTATTATTATTATTATTATTATTATTATTATTATTATGCGGACGAAGTCGCGTGCAACAGCTAGTTAGATATAAAAATGGGTGCGAGTTGCATGAAACTACACAACGCACAAGGAACTAATAAATAAAACAACATTCTATACGAAAACATTAAAATAATTTATTTCAAAAGTTCCACACGTGAAGTTTCTTTCTTAATGCTATTATTGAAAAAGTTTTATTGGAGTCCATTTATACAACATGAATCTGTAATAATAATATTATATAAGATATAAAAGTTTTGTTTACATGCAATGCAGACTTGCATTGTAATCTCATAGTAATTTGACAATTAAAATTAAGTTTATTTTTATATAAGTAATTAAAAATATATACATTTTTTGCGAAACTTACGCTTTGACTCTTACTTTTCACAATTAAATTAGTTAAAAGCAGTTTAAAGAGTTGATTAACTTATAATCTAACTAAAACCAATGTCAATGTGCTGACGTGTATACATAGCAATATTTATGATCCTTCGAGCCGGATCAAATTGAAGCATCAACCAAATGGATGCGTTCCCTCACAGCTCGGTAACAGAACACAGATTGACAGATTTATTTGTCGGTCCATAGGTTTAATTACTTTGGTTATCGACTTGGTTGCATTCACACTATACGTGATCATCACAGATACGAATATATATATATTATATATACCCACATTATATCATCACATAGACTGGCAACGACATTGCTTTTCATTCGTGATTTGATGTCAATAATAGACTGATACGTCACTGCTGTCATAATTATGCTATTATATGAATACTAGCCGGTGCCAGCGACTTCGTCCGTGTTCTGGATGAAAGGTATCCTAGAAAGGTGTGCTTTCTCAGTAGTTTTGATGTGAAAGCGTGACAAACAAACTCACATTCACATTCATAATATTAGTAAGGATATTATTATTGCTTATTTTCATTTTTAATTTATCGCTTTCCTTTGCTTGAGGTGCCTTTTCACTACGATGGTCGGCGACCATCATGCCTTAAGATCTCAACATTGGTAGCTGCTGAACGAAAGAGGCACCGAGTGCACATATTATCTCGAAAATTTACCGTAGATAGGCGAGGTCGCGGGGACGTTATGACACGACATCGGTGCCCCGCCACGGATGTCCAGATCGGAGAAAGCTATACGGTCCCTGTCGAAACCTCCGCGTATCCAAAAGTGGAGGTACGATGGACATCTCGGTACGAAGCCTTGTAAGTCCCTACGAATCCTGAAAGAAATATTAAACTCATTAGATAACATTGTTATATTGCAATGTTATCAATTATCAATATCAATCAATACTTCTAATAAATCTGTAAGGGTTGCTCATGGAGTAAGAGATAGTGTTTATAGGTCATATACGTGATACTGAAACTAAATTTTTACAATTTTTTTCTTTATGTATGTATGTTCCTCCACAACACTTAAACGAATTAATTGATTTTGATGAAACTTGGTAGATAAACATTTAGACGTACAGGACACAGGATAGGCTACTTTTTTCTTTTTCACCAGCTTGTACAGCAATAAATATTTAATCACTAATTGCAAGTGTTATACAACAATGGTTATCTAATATAAACATACTTATACAAATTTTCGGTCAATTTCAACATTTTCCCAAGCATTTCCAACATTTTCCTAGGTTATTTCAACAATTCCCCAAGAATTATTAACATTTTCCTTAGGAATTTATTTAGAAAAATGTTGAAATTGACCTAAATATGGTATATTATTTAACCTTTATGTGTTACTAGCTGGTGCTCGCGACTTCGTCCGCTTAGAAAAGTATAAAACACCATCTACCGTATATTGGATAGATGGCGCTATCTCCCGGGCCAAGCCGCTAGTATTTACTTTTATTTTAGATTTCCCGTAGGAATGAACCATTTTTCCGCGGTAAAAAGTAGCATATGTTCATCAGGGATAATGTCGGTTTCTAATGATAAAAGAATTTTTCAAATCGGTCCAGTAGTTTCGGAGCCTATTCTATACAAACAAACTAATCTTTCCTCTTTATAATATTAGTATATAGATGTAACAAAATCAGAGTCAGTATACGAACGGCTTACAAATTTATTACAAAACCACTGACTTCACAATGCTTTTAACATTGCTAACCTAGTTAAGTTACGTTAAGTAAAGGGTCGATATCAATTACGTGTTTACATATCTAAAAATAATTTGAAATCTTAGTGTATTCTCTCTTCATTTGATTGACTTGTAGACTTTATGTTATTGAGCAATTTTAACACAATTATCAGTTGATCGAATGATTACATCAAAGAAATTTTTCAATTTTACATTTACACTAAATTTACATTTTCTTAAAAGCCTATAATAGAATTTTAGATGGATTACAAAACACTCCCATTGCTAAATTTCATCCAAATCATGAAAGAGTAATAACCGGGTTATCCAAATAGTTCTACTAATTAGTTCTACGATAGAACAGATGGGACAAAACAAATCCAAGCAATTCTACTCGATGTTCGCCACATAATTATATGGCATACTAGCTGGTGCCCGCGACTTCGTCTGCGTTCTCTATAGCCTATAGCCTTCCTTGATAAATGGTCTATCGAACACAAAAAGAATTTTTCAATTCGAACCAATAGTTCTTGAGATTAGCGCGACAAACAAACGAACTCTTCAGGTTTATATATTAGTATAGATTAGTAGGATTTGCGCGTCATAAGGCTTCGGTTACGTCACAAACTGATTGTCAAGGAAAGATTTACGGAAAAAAATGTACGCTCTAATCTACATAACACTACACACATAACATACATACATACATACATACATAACGCTACATACAATATGTAACGAGTTACATAATCCTTCCTTGCAATCTTCCTTACTGTCTGTCTGTTCGTTATAAACCCAAAAACTACTGCACCGACCATCTCCTAGTTCCTAGTTGACGCAAGGATTTCACTAGGGGTTGCTATATATATAGTAGAATGGAAAATGTGTAGGTGAACGTTCGACAAATTGTTATACTTAAAGCCGTACATATTTAAGAATATGTAGATATAGTTCGTGCAGCGAATAAAAATTTCTCGGCAAATGTGCGCAGAATTCTATTTTTAGGTGTTTGAGGGGGCAGAGGAGCGTGAGGGGCTGAGTCTACCAATAACGTGTGCCGACAGACGCTCTTCCCCTCCCGCACTTGGGTTCAAGTCTCAAGTCTCTTGGGTACTGTTGCGTACAGATTGTTTTATTGTATTAATAATACGACATGACGCCTAAAAAGACGTTTTTATTTGACATCGCACGATGATTTTATGGAAGGAATATCAACACTGCCTGTAATTTTAATTTTACGAGACGAAAAATTACGAAATAGGAAAAAAAAAATTCATTTACCTTAGCAATTTTGTGCGCAATTGTACACATGCGCTGATTGCCCCCACAAGTGTCGCCTTCAAACCTTAATATAATAATTCAGGTATACTAAACAAAACCCGGGTGATTTTGCCGATCGGGTAATCCGAATGGTAGTCGAACATAATTGCTTAAAAACTAAAGAGCCACAAATCATAATTACACTTTTTACATGAGAGTTAATCGAAAAAAATAATAATTTTTGTCTATTTTTTTCGGTCGGCCCGACTATGTGTATAGCAACCCTAGTCATATTCGATTGTTGTTTTGGATATAATGTTACATCGATGGTAACCTTGACCTGATCAAGTAGTCTACAGCAGCATCAAGCATCTGCGGGACACTCAACTGCTCAGTAACTTGCAGCAAATATAGCCTGTATATTATAAATTTAATATCAAATCACATTTAATTTATTAATGTCCACACTCACTATATTTAATGATAATATTTAATTGATAATACTTTCCTTTTTTTATGTTAAGGTCGACAGACAGGCTGATGGTCCACTCGATGGTAGGTGGCTACCGTCGCCTATAACACAAGCAACGCCATAAGTGCTACAAGTGCGCTGCCGACCATGGAAGGATTAAGGATAAGGGATAAGGGAGGGATGGGGTAACGGGCTCTGGCAACCCTTACTCACTCACCGAAACACAACAGCACATAATGCTGTTATTTCACGGTGGTATTCTGTAAGGTGGTGGTTACTGCCGCCAGACGGGCTGCCCAGATGACTGCGAAACGCAGTGTGCCCTACCACTACTAAAATACTAGAATACAAAAATACTAAAATAAAATACTGCGTGAAGAACAACTTCTACCTAAACTGTTATATTGAGACATCGGAGATACAAAAAATGTGAAGTCTTCTCTATACTTGAAAATTGCAGGATATTATTCAATTTTAGTGAAGGAATGAGGGATGGAAGAGCGAAAAAATCTTATCTCCATACGTTGTTCCTGACGTGTTACAAATGAGCCGAGGCACCTGAGCCCGCATACTTAAGCGCCTATCTGGCTAGTGATGTGCCGAAAAAAAAACTATCGATAAAATTTCTATAGTTTTACTGCACTATCTATCCATCATTTGCAATAAATATTTTATGACGAATTTTTTTTTTTTTTTTATTAGAGATGGGTTTGCTCTTGGCCAACAACAAGCTGAGTAGCAAGGATGAGGCCTATGATGGAGCGAGCTCACCCAGAATATGCCTATTCACTCGAACTTTGAAAAGATTAGGGTTATATGAGCTCGGAAACACAGACGCCGGCAGGGAGTTCCAAACCTTGGCAGTGCGCATTATAAAGGATGTTTCAAAGCGCTTAGTCCGAAAAGGAGGGATTTGGACAAGATGCGGATAGTAACCAGCCGTACGTCTGTATGTCCGATGGAAGAAAGGAGAAGGCGGTATGAGCTCATGCAGCTCCTGTGCACACTCTCCGAAGTACATCTTATAAAATACACATAGACAGGCAATTTTGCGTCTATGTGCCAGGCTCTGCATCTCAGATTTTAAAAGGGTACTGTCGCCTATGAGTCTTCTAGCTCTGCGTTCCACTGAGTCGAGTGCGGCAAGTTGGTATTTGGCTGAGCCATCCCAGAGGTGGGAGCAATACTCCATACAAGATCGGACTTGCGCCTTATACAAAGATAAGAGCTGTCCAGGTGAGAAGTATCGCTTCACCCTGTTTAGGATGCCCAGCTTTTTGGCTGCTGTATTAGTGGTATTTTATAAAAAAGCAAGGATTGAGAACCTTTGTTCCAATTTAAGTAAGTGAATTGTAAATAAGCCCGAGGCAGACTATGCTTTGTGCGTAAAATCTTCAAGTAAAAATAAGATAGAATTTCTTGTTTTTATGCTTAACACAGGCTACGAAATTAATATTGCCAGTTGTTTGTGGCCGCTTTTATAATTGATTAGGTTTTTATTATTAGTAACTTAACGCAATAGGATATTGCCAGTAAATAAGGCGCACTTAATACTACTCCAAAGTATTCGTAATTTAAGAAATCATGTGTATAGATGTGTGTGTAACT
The DNA here is from genome assembly GCA_918317495.1 of Synanthedon vespiformis. Classification (NCBI taxonomy): domain Eukaryota; kingdom Metazoa; phylum Arthropoda; class Insecta; order Lepidoptera; family Sesiidae; genus Synanthedon; species Synanthedon vespiformis. The sequence goes on along the minus strand of OU906968.1, from coordinate 847,700 downwards.
GTGTATGTATTCATTTGTTTGTATGTATTTATATACATATTTGTATAAAATACTAATAATAATCATCTGTCATTTAAAACGAACCAAACATATGCCATTAAAAGAAAATGTCACCTTACGTCAACTTAGTCGTTACTACCGTTTACAATTGACGCGTGAAGGAAAGACTCCGCCATTATTCCGTTTTAGGCGTACTTTTTATGTGCCGCTTTGGCATTTGTGACGCAAATTCCATAGTTGTAGTACTTCGATGTATTTATCGATAAAATTTTATTGACATTTCACAACACTAAAGTCCGCGCCCGACTCACCTGCCACACACGTTCGTATCGTTTACGGGGCGTCTTTGTTTCTCTCCACAAAAAGGGGATTAATCTTTCAAGACACCGATAATAAGGGAAAGAGTTGTGTTTTCCCACCTTTTTTCCCCTCTTGTCGTGTCTCGAATGAGATTTTGATAAAAAAAACTTGATGAATGAATGTAGACGCGATATGAATGTTCCAGCGTTTGTTTTTATGTTGAACTTTTATGTTTTTACTCTACCAAATTGCGTTCATGGTTGTAAACCAGGACCGAGTGTTAGCGTAGTTCAAAACAGTTTTGAATATTTTCTCTCTGGAACTGTTCGGAGTGGATTGTAAACAAGGGGCAATTACTGTAGAATAGTTACGATGTAATACTGTGTACTATTTATGTACGAAGCGATGTTATTTCAGGTTGTGATTGTAAACGTAGGAAAGCATTCTATGGAAATGTACTTGTAATAAAAACTTTTTAACAAAAAATTAAACTGCCGAAAAAAACTGAAAAGCAAAAAATAATTTTATTTGACCTTAATAACTAAGTTCTAAAACTAATGTAAGTAAAGTTCTTAAACTAACGTAAGTACACTGCGTGACTGAGCCGCCGCCGCCGGGCATCACGCTTTACGTAAATAATTAATTAATTTACTTGTTTAGCGCCGACTCAAAATTACTTAGATGTACTTACATTAGTTTAAGAACTTTGTTATTAAGGTTAATAATTGCAGTTACTTTTATATGATATAATGCTATTTTAATATTATAAACTTCGTCCGCGTAACTTTATAAAATATAATACATTCGTGTCTGTGATACCATGGAAATACACTTACAAAATTTCAACCCAATTGGTCAAGCCGTTTAGTAGTTGACATACCGACAGCAGCGCCACCTACCGGGTCCCATTGTATTTTTAAATCATCCAGGAAACCATCGAAATACCCATATAAAATATCAACCCAATCGGTTCAGCCGTTTAGAAGTTATGTGAAAAAGATAAGTACGGAAGGGTAATTCTTACTACCCGTTGTCCTTTTACCTATTTTCCCATAGGAATGAAGCATTTACAAAAAGCATTTACAAAAAACAAGCAGTAAAAGAATTTTTCAAATCGGTCCAGTAGTTTCTGAGCCTATTCTATACAAACAAACAAACAAACAATCAAATCTTTCCTCTTTATAATATTAGTATATATTTTATATCTATATATATATACATATTTATTGTGAAAGTTTGTGAGGATGGATGAATGTGTGTATGTTTGATACCCTTTCACTTAAAAACTACAAAACGAATTTGGATATTTGGCACACAGATAGTTTATCCTAAATTTTTATCCTAAAAAAATATTAGGTTTCCCAGCGATCGTCTATCATCGGTATCAAAGAAAACTTGAAATCTTTTTGCAAATATCCCTATGTATTTTATATGAATATATTGAATATTCGTATGCTATTACAGTCCACAATCTACGAACGGTTCCCGGGGAAGAGATGTATTAAATTGTTATAACTGACTTATATATCTGAGCGTTCCAAAGTGGTCCGGACCCGCTCAAAGCCGCTCGAGAAAATCGTATTGGTCTTAAAACGTTTTATTGTAAATATGAAATGGGATTACTGGTTAGTTGGACGTTTGCTTACTTTTTTAAGATAAACAGACGTGGACAGATGAATAAGAGTTTATGGTTGTATTTTTCTTAAGATTTTCTATAGTTTGTTTTTAATTTTAACTATAATCTATGCTAATATTATAAAGAGGAAAGATTTGTTTGTTTGTATAGAATAGGCTCCGAAACTACTGGACCGATTTGAAAAATTCTTTTACCATTAGAAGCCGACATTACCCGTGATGAACATAGGCTACTTTTTATCGCGGGAAAATGCTTCATTCCTACGGGAAATCTAAAATAAAAATAAATACTAGCGGCTTGCCCGGGAAATAGCGCCATCTGTCCAAAATACGGTAGATAGTGTTTTATACTTTTCTACACGGACGAAGTCGCGAGCACCAGCTAGTATCTAATAATTTTTGTCTTGGTGTTTACTTTTTGTTATAACTCTCTTATGTAAGTTATGTAAGTTATCTATTTGTGGAAACGCTTGTCGAATATGTGTTAATTTTTCTTTTGTCTTTTTTCTATATTTTAGTTTTGTTTTTCTGTTTGTGCCTCAAAAATTAATAAAATAATAATATCATGTTGATATTATGTCACATGTTCGTTATCCATACATATTAAGTATAAAACGAATATGCGCCACGTCTGTCGCGTCTTGTCTGTTAGTGATAAACTCAAAAACTACTGCACCGATTTTCATGCAGTTTTTACCAATGGATAGAGTGGTTCTCGAGGAAGGTTTTGGTATATAATTTACAAAGATAAGCGGACGAAGTCGCGGGCAGCAGCTAGTATAGTATAAAGCGAAGTCCAACCCGCCTGTGAATGGGGGGGTTTCATCGGAAATACACACAAATATGACAAAAGGACACCTTCCATTGTCCTTTTATCCTAAAGGACAACAGTGTCTTCCTTTGTGTGATTTCATCGAGTCATATTAATTGTTATTTATGCTGATTCGCGCTTCCCATAATGAGTTAGCAACATGTATTATAGCCGCAACATCGATCCATCATCGTAAAGGGTGAGCACGTCGCGGGCAAACCGACGACGTTTTGCAATTTTCAAGTTTTCTTAAGGGGAAGTTCTCATTGTTGCTGTATACAATTTTATATTTTATCTATACTAATATAATGAAGCTAAATCGTATGCTTGCTTATTCAGTTCAACGCTTTAAATTGTGGAACTATTAATCGGATTTATAAATTTGATTCTTAAAGAAGTTGCATATGACAATAACTTGAATTGAAATAGATGAATACAAAAGACAAAGATTTAATACATTTTAATGTTATTATGTTACTGATATAATGGTAAAAAAATTCCAATTAATTTATGTTACTAATTATTTTTTGGGTTACTCACATAATGACTTATTTCTTTCACGTATATTGACTTATACGCATATTGACTTATATTCATATTGACTTACTAGCTGGTGCTCGCGACTTCGTCCGCGTAGAAAAGTATGAAACGCCATCTACCGTATTTTGGATAGATGGCGCTATATCGCGGGCCAAGCCGCCAGTATTTACTTTTATTTTAGATTTCCCGTAGGAATGAAGCATTTTCCCACTGTAAAAAGTATCCTATGTTCATCACGGATAATGTCGGCTTCTAATGGTAAAAGAATTTTTCAAATCGGTCCACTAGTTTCGGAGCCTATTCTATACAAACAAACAAACAAACAATCAAATCTCTCCTCTTTATAATATTAGTATATAGATAGATACGCATAGTGACTTTTTTTACAGTGTTTTTTTACGGCATAGCTGGACCGTAGAATCGAATATCATATGTGTAGATGAACGTTCGTCAAATAGCTATACCTTTAGCCGTATCGGCAAAGCCGGCTGGTAGACATTATTATATAGATAAATGTTCGGCAAAAAGGCCTCTTGGCCTACCCGCGCAGTGTATACTAAACACAACCTGAGTGATATTGCCGATCGGTAAAGCCGAATGAAAGTCGAATATATGTAGAAGGTACTTCGGGTCAACTTTGTTGTTCAACAAAAATTGCCGAATGAAATGTGCCCGACCCGACAATATACATATAGCAAGTTAGCAACCCTAACCACTAATGAAAGTGGTTCGTCAAAAATAAATTTAATAGGTAGCCAACTCCCCCTTAACACGTAAGTAGACGCTTCATTACCCCGGCTCGCGTGTGAACAATTTTCGAACAAACATTAATTTGTACACTTTTATAAATTAACTTGAGCCAACTAAACACTTCACAATTTTCAATTCAACAACTTTTCGGGTTCGTTGTAAATGACCCGTGAGAGCCTCACTGCCTCAACTCGGTTTTATTGTAACATCCATTATATTGTCACCGACTGATAACCGGTGTTTTTTTTTCCTTCTAAAAATGCTCTGTAAACTGTTGTCGACTTCATTTTTTTCATTTCATTTTCAAAATTATATGGACAATATGGACAAATGTCTGAAATAAATATTATTATTATTATTATTATTTTACACTAGTTTTTGCCCACGACTTCGTTTCTGCTTGTTCGTCGAAAAAATCAATTTAATCTTTAGAATAAATAATAAATAAATGAATATAATAAGTACAGTAAGCAACTAAACGACTCAGGTACAAAGGTAAATGTTAACACATAAACTTTTGCCCTTAGGGTTCCAACAGCTAGGGTTACTAGCCACTAGACCTGACGTGTCGAATGGAATTAACTTTTGAACACTAGGAGTCCAGGTGCAGTAGTCTACAAGAGGCGAAATGTAGCCTTGCGATGTACCCTAATGGAACTCCCTCGGTAGTACTGTTCCACAATAAAATTGCGCCATGTAGCCAAATTGAAAACCAATTCGAAGACACTGCACTTTGTACGGCGTGTACCTTGCTGAAGGTACTCAATTGAAACTTCCCATTTTTCCCATTAACGACGCCATTTTGTTTTCGTATCAGTAAGTTCAAAAATAATATCATCAAAAAAATACGAAGTCGCGGACGCCAGCTAGTCTTCTATACTAATATTATAAAGAGGAAAGATTTGATTGTTTATTTGTTTGTTTGTATAGAATAGGCTCCGAAACTAGTGGACCGATTTGAAAAATTCTTTTACCATTAGAAGTCTACATTATCCCTGATGAACATAGGCCACTTTTTACGGCGGGAAAATGCTTAATTCCTACGGGAAATCTAAAATAAAAGTAAATACTAGCGGCTAGGCCCGGGAGATAGCGCCATCTATCCAAAATACGGTAGATGGCGTTTTATACTTTTCTACGCGGACGAAGTCGCGTGCAACAGCTAGTATAAAATGCAGAGGAAATATTTGATTGTTAGATTGAATAGGCTCCGAAACTACATAACCGATTTGTAAAATTCTTCCACTGTTGGGAAGCTATATTATCAGCGAGTAACATAGGCTATATTTTATATAGTTACGCGGGCGAAGTCGCGTGCAACACCTAATTATAAATAAATATAAAATTGTATACTAATATTATAAAGAGTTACTCGTAGCGTTTGTTTTTTCTTTGTATGTAGGAGGCAACATTCAAAATTACTAATCCTATCCTAAATCATCTCTATTGGTATTAAGTAGGTCCTACCTGTAGTAATAAATAAAAATAATTCTATTTTAGTTTAAAAAATTGCTTAATACCTTAATCTAAAAAAAAAACGGAGGCAGTCATGAGGACTGCCGACAGAAGTGAAAACTTAAAACTGAGCGTCAAACGCACACACATACAATCGGATATATGCAATGTGTTGGCGCGATCGCTTACGTAGACAGCTGCGCGCGCATAACTGTGAGCATTTAGCATGTTGCTGACGCGAAACTATACATTTTTTCCCTACCCAACAAAGTCGTATAACGCGGCTATAGAAGTTTTCACTTAAAAAACAAACATGATAGATAACTCGCTGAAAATTCCAGCGAGTGGTCTAGTAACTCGTGTGACCTAATTTCGGCCAAACAAGAAATATGTTTCGTTTTGAATTTGTGAATCTGTCACAAAGAAGTTTACGAGTCAAAATTAAATGGCGAGCCATAAAAAATTTGTAACCCCGACATAAATTAGGGCTTCCTTAACAAACCGCACTAAGTTTCAATAAAGCCCGCAACGTTTTCAGGTAGCGTCAATTTAATCCTCCGCACCGCCACAAATTCCCGGTTAACTTTCCAAAATAAATTAACTGACAGATTTACAGCAAAGTCATATCGTCCTAATCTGAAAAACCTCGGCGAAACTGAGCGTGGCAATAAATAAAAAGGCCGTTTCACAGCTCTGAATGCTACAAATTTTATTAGCCTCAAAAAAGTACGGGGAACTATTGTGTATTCAATTAGTGTCGCTTTTTTTATTTATTTACACCATTTTTGAAGTGAAAACTTCTTTGGGTGCGTTGGGCGTTTTTGGGATGGAGTAAAATCATTGAATTGAAATAAAAAAACATCGTTACAATATATAAGCGTCATCGTCATATTATAGGCGTTGACAGCTGCATGATATGATAACAAGGATCAATATGGTATACACCTCTGACCAATAAAATAGTCCGCCAGGACATGGCTGTGATTGTAGAGCTCAGAAATAATGCCTCGCTCAAAGATTTAAATCACAGATGCGCCATTTCCATACTTCAAGCGGCCGAAAATATTATGTTATCGTTGGGAAGAGTGAACTCACTCTTCCCGCCTTAGTCGTTTGTAGAAAGCAGTGAGCGGTTCCGTTGCATACACATCTTTTATTTTGCTAATTTTGCTAATGGATTAGTTCCCTTCATCCATATTCGTAACTGAAATTACATAACCAGTTGCAAGAAAAGAATTTTTTTTCGCTGTTTATTAACTAGTTGTGAGAAAGGAATTATTATTCCACTTTTGTAGATCAAACGTTTTACCCTTAAAAATGCCTTCCTGTGCCTTCAGAAAGTGTTCCATAATTCAAGGAACGAACGAACGTGTGAAACGTTACGCACACAGACATATTACGTGGACAGTTTTCAGAAGCACAGGGCGCATCCGTTAATTTAAATCTCTGAGTCTCATATTTGCCGCCTATGCGATGGTGCAACATGGATTTAGATTTATGGTTTTTAGTGTGATAAGTCACTTCGCCAAGCGAAGCCACTCCTTATACTCCTTATTCATAAAATGGGATTTCCCCTCTTCAAAAAAAAAGAGGTACCCGGTTTCATCGACCGTATGTTTTCTCGTTTACTTTACCGGTGGACATTAATTTGAAGAGCAATTAAAAGTTAGTTACAATTGACTTCTTTTTTAACACCCAAAAAATATTTATTTTTACTGTACTCTTTAAAAGTTGTAGGAAGAAAATAATTTCTATCGCCCGACATCGACCTCCAAAACATTTAATTGGTAATAAAATAAATAATCTACTAAAAAAATGTACATTGTTATAACTTTTTCTCGTCAATTATTGTGTAGCATTAATTTTATTGCAAATTAAATTATAAACAGGAAAAAAGTATGCTTATATAAAAACAGAATAATAAGGATTAGGAATTTATGATTCCCGAAATAAATGGATTTTATTTTTGTTTATTTATTTTTAACCAGCTGTTGCACGCGACTTTGTCCGCGTAACTTTATAAAACATATTATAATGTTACTCGCTGATAATGTAGCTTTCTACAGGTGAAAGAATCTTCAAAATCGGTCCAGTAGTTTTTGAGATTTTTATCATTACAAACATACAAATCTTCTCTATCGTTGTTATAATAATATTGGTAGCACTTGGCATGAAAAAATGAGCATTTTACTCTCGCAAAACTCTAGAACGAATGAACTTTCGAGAAAGGCTCTCATACATGTAAAATGTAAAGCCGATGTCGAGCCAAGCTGTGAATCGAAGGAGCCAAGCCGGGGGCGGGTCGCTAGTGTAACATAATTTGTAATAATTGTAGGTATTGTATGTATGTATGTTCCTCCATAACTCTTAAATGAATTAACTGATTTTCATGAAACTTGGTAGATAAATATTTAGACGTACGGGACACACAGGATAAGGCTACTTTCTTGTTTTTCAACGCGGACGAAGTCGCGGACGCCAGCTAGTAATTAATAAAATAGTAACATAATATTAAAATAACAGTTAATTATTTAAAAATATATCATTTCAAGAGTCAATCAACGTAGTCTGCTCACCGCCATCTATAATACATTAATGGCATTACGTAAATCCTTATGCTTACTTCCTTACTAATATTGCAAATGCGAAAGTAACTCTGTCTGTCTCGCTTTCACGCCAAAACTACTGAACCGATCACCATGAAATTTTGCATACACGTTGTGTGGGACACCAGAAAGGACCCAGGATACATTTCATCCAAGAAAAAAGTAATGTTCCCGAGGGATTATCTAAAATATAAAACTGTAACTAACGCTTGGCCAATGTGTTATAGCAACAAGTTGTCAAGCGTTGTAATTGCTTTTATATTTTTAATTTATCATCGCGTACGAAGTCGCGGGCACCAGCTAGTAAGTTATAAAAATATTCTGTCTAACATCAAAATTTTCCCTATATATTTTTTTTTATCTAAAAGATGTTATTTTGCATATTTTTTTCAAGTTCGTGTATCGCTAATCCGGTATATACAATGACAAGATCCAACGTAACTTTTGAGATAAGAAAAAAGTTATAACTTGTGGAATATCTTGAACCGAAGCCCCGAGAAATCTAAGCTCCGCTTGTCGGCATCATATCGTCTAACATAGTCCCCAAGGTCTACAGACTCTTTTAGGGGCGGTTTCAAGCCACAAGCTTTAGCGGATTTTAGCAAAAAGTGTCACATTTGACTTTTGAGAGTAAAATTACAAAAAATAGTCCACATTTAAAAATGTTTGAAACGGTCATATTTATTTTATATACTAGCTGGTGCCTGCGGCTTCGTCTGCGTTTGAAAAAGAAAAAAATGGCCTATCACGTGTCCCGTACTTCTAAATGTTTCTTCGTTTAAGAGTGATGAAGGAACATACATACATACAGAAAAAAATTCTAAAAATGGTCAATTTAGTTTCATTATCATGTATGCTATATATACACGATATTTCTGAAAACAAAGTAAATTACTCCATGACCGACCCCTACAGATTTATTATTAGTATTTATATATTTCTTTTCATTATAAAATTGATTATAATGACAAGTATTATTTTTAGAAAAAAAATGCTCATATAGATTTTACACATTTAGTTTTTCTAACATAACTACACCATAAGTATACAGTTCAAAAGTTTACTGTAAATAATATTTTACAAAAAATAAAGATTTTTTTTGTTTAATAAATAATTAATGTTCCAAAAACATTTTAGAAGCTGGCATTATTAACTGAATTTAACGGTAAGTACTAGAAAATCATGAAATGTATATCGCTCGTAGGAAAGCTTGATCTAATAGCATCAGCTTATTGTTTCGTACCACGCTTTTATCTCTCGACCAAAATGATTTATAGCGCGGGCCCTCCCATTTCGTCCAATTTACAGAAAACCAGGCCGTGTAATAAAATACCCTACAAGATACAAATTTCAACACTGACTCTGCACAACCAAATTAGTCCGGTTACAATATTATATTACTAGCTGGCGCCCGCGACTTCGTCCGCATTGAAAAAAATAACTTGCCCATCTTTGCTGTTATAAAATTTTCAGGGGTTGTATCTTTATTTGTAGTAGATAGCTGCTGCCAGCGACTTCGCCAGCGTGACTTTGTATATTATATACTAAAACCTTTCTCTTGAATCACTTTATCTATTAAAAAAAACCGAATCAAAATCGGTTGTGTAGTTTTAAAGATCTAAGCAATAAGCATACATAGAGACAGACAGACAGCAGGAAGCGACTTTGTTTTTTACTGTGTAGTGATTATAAACTAGGTGTTGCCCCTGACCTCGGCTTAGTAATTTTATAAAATACTAGCTGGTGCTCGCGACTTCGTCTGCGTAGAAAAGTATAAAACGCCATCTACCGTATTTTGGATAGATGGCGCTATCTCCCGGGCCAAGCTGCTAGTATTTACTTTTATTTTAGATTTCCCGTAGGAATTAAGCATTTTCCCGCGGTAAAAAGTATCCTATGTTCATCACGGATAATGTCGGCTTCTAATGGTAAAAGAATTTTTCAAATCGGTCCAGTAGTTTCGGAGCCTATTCTATACAAACAAACAAACAAATCTTTCCTCTTTATAATATTAGTATAGACAAGCTACAGCCCGCGACTTCGTCCGCGTTCAAAATGTTATACAGATTTTCTTGATAAATGGACTATCCAATACAAAACGAATTGCATTGTCCTGAGATTAACGCGTTCAACCAACCAAAATAATATTAGTATAGAAGTATAGATTAATTTAAATATAAATATTAATTTGGTTAGTTAAAAGGATCAATTACTTTAAAAAATTAGGGGTTACATATAAATGTAAATATGTATGTTAATTACTGCTTACACCATGTTATGTTAATTATGTTACTTGAGTTAACATAAATGTAACATAATATGGTAAATATGTTAATTACCATGCTTAAATTATTTTGGAATAGATATTCTCGTAATTGGACCAATAAATAAATTAATTTAATTTTTACCTACGTATGAAGCTATAATTAAATTGAATATGATTAAGTTGAAAATTTTGGCAAGAGTTACCAACGCAACGTCTGGACGAGTAGTGAATTACTCGAAAATGAGCCCACAGAGATACTTAACTGTCTTTAGACTTGAAAACATCAAAGAACAATTTCGTTGAAAATGTTTTAATACTCTGTTATTAAAATTTCCTCTGAGCCCGTAAGCCTTTGTCCCATTATTTGAGAAACAGTGACCTTTTGCAATTTAAGGGGCAGTTGTATTAATGCGTCACATTCATGTAGAAGTAACTTCGAAATATTATACAAAATGCTTCTTACAAACACACTATTTTCAGGTCTACTATTTCTATATTACCTACAAAAATATACTAGCAGGTGCACGCGACTTCGTCCGCGTAGAAAAGTATAAAACGCCATCTACCGTATTTTGGATAGATGGCGCTATCTCCCGGGCCAAGCTGCTAGTATTTACTTTTATTTTAGATTTCCCGTAGGAATTAAGCATTTTCCCGCGGTAAAAAGTATCCTATGTTCATCACGGATAATGTCGGCTTCTAATGGTAAAAGAATTTTTCAAATCGGTCCAGTAGTTTCGGAGCCTATTCTATACAAACAAACAAACAAATCTTTCCTCTTTATAATATTAGTATAGACAAGCTACAGCCCGCGACTTCGTCCGCGTTCAAAATGTTATACAGATTTTCTTGATAAATGGACTATCCAATACAAAACGAATTGCATTGTCCTGAGATTAACGCGTTCAACCAACCAAAATAATATTAGTATAGAAGTATAGATTAATTTAAATATAAATATTAATTTGGTTAGTTAAAAGGATCAATTACTTTAAAAAATTAGGGGTTACATATAAATGTAAATATGTATGTTAATTACTGCTTACACCATGTTATGTTAATTATGTTACTTGAGTTAACATAAATGTAACATAATATGGTAAATATGTTAATTACCATGCTTAAATTATTTTGGAATAGATATTCTCGTAATTGGACCAATAAATAAATTAATTTAATTTTTACCTACGTATGAAGCTATAATTAAATTGAATATGATTAAGTTGAAAATTTTGGCAAGAGTTACCAACGCAACGTCTGGACGAGTAGTGAATTACTCGAAAATGAGCCCACAGAGATACTTAACTGTCTTTAGACTTGAAAACATCAAAGAACAATTTCGTTGAAAATGTTTTAATACTCTGTTATTAAAATTTCCTCTGAGCCCGTAAGCCTTTGTCCCATTATTTGAGAAACAGTGACCTTTTGCAATTTAAGGGGCAGTTGTATTAATGCGTCACATTCATGTAGAAGTAACTTCGAAATATTATACAAAATGCTTCTTACAAACACACTATTTTCAGGTCTACTATTTCTATATTACCTACAAAAATATACTAGCAGGTGCACGCGACTTCGTCCGCGTAGAAAAGTATAAAACGCCATCTACCGTATTTTGGATAGATGGCGCTATCTCCCGGGCCAAGCCGCTAGTATTTTATTTTATTTTAGATTTCCCTTAGGAATTAAGCATTTTCCCGCGGTAAAAAGTATCCTATGTACATCACAGATAATGTCGGCTTCTAATGGTAAAAGAATTTTTCAAATCGGTCCAGTAGTTTCGGAGCCTATTCTATACAAACAAACAAACAAACAATCAAATCTTTTCTCTTTATATTAGTATAGATAACTAGCTGACCCGACAATATAGTTTACAACCTATTCTGAGACCTACTGAATATACACAAAAAAATCATAAAAAGTCAACTGTCAAGCCGTTTTACAGGAGTTTGGTTACAAACAATGTGACACGAGAATTTTATATACGAGTATATAATACGAGTACGCGAAGATTGTTTCTCCTCTAACTTCTTCTCCACTAAAATGTAATTTTGATACGGTTTCCGCTAGTGGGAAAAGCGAAAAAAATTAGTTTATCATAATAAAATTGATATAAAAAAATAATCTTACCTCCTTGAAAACATTTGAAAATTATTATCTCAAGTGATGATTATATTGTAAGTAATATACTAGCTGGAGCCCACGATTTCATCATTATTCTTATCTAAGTATGAAATATTTATTTTTTTATTTAATGACACTTCCTTTATCACTGTTTATTTTTCCATTTTTAATTTTTTTTAGATAATACCTCGAGAACAGTACTTTTTCTGGATAAAAGGCACCCTATGTCCTTTTTTGTATCGTTGGCAACGTGTCATGCAAAATTTCATCATAAAAGGCGTGAAAGCGAACTAACAAAATAACTTACGCATCTGCAATATTAGTTAGTATTCTGTAATAAGTTTTTGTACGACTATAGAGTTCAAAAGAAAGTCAGTATTACTGTTATTCCTTTATAATATTTTACACATGTGACAAAAAAAGATATAAAAGTTGGATGGCTTCCCCTTAAGCCTCCCCTTGAATCAGAATTTAATAACCAGTCCTTTTTTTAATTCTGCCATAAACAACGTTACACCCTCTCTCCCGAGCGGCAGCCATATTGTTTTATTATAATTTTTAAGGCTAATCTAACGAGGGGAACATTTTACGGCATTTCGAATTACGTATATTTGTTTGCAGATCACATCTTGTGGTGACATTAAAAGCCAATTGGTCGCTTTTATCATTTTAATGCGACCCTTATACCGCTAATGAGTTTTTAAATAACTCTTCAACGACATTAATTAAAAAATTTTAATATTCAAATTTTAAAGTTTAATCTGTACATAGGCTTTTTTCTGACTGGGCTATCAAAAATTATATTTTAAAAAAAATACAAAAATAATAATATAAGACTCGGTATGCCTTATATTATTTTAATATATTTTTGCACAGTGAGCACTACTATTCTACTCGGGGAGCACTACTATGAGCAAAGCGGATCAAAATTTTATTTAAAAAAAAATCATATTGAAAAAGTTGGCCGGGAATCGAAACCCCTAAAGTTAGAACGCTAAGCCAAGCCTCAATAATGTGCCCGTAAAAATGTCAAAAAATCCGTAATGATTTATAATATTGATATTTATTAGAATTTCAACAAGCAATTAGTGATCAATAAACGCTTTTAGTCAACAGACAGCCATCAAGTGTTTATATTGGATTAAACAAGAGTGATTTATTGCTATGGATTTCCTTCACGCTGCGATACACACAGTCATTGCGTTCGTAACGATTCAGTCTTGCAAATAACTTCCTTCATAGTCGTCATTATCATAATTACGTCCACTGCTGGAAATAGGTCTCATAATTTTCCAGTAGGTCAGAAGCAGCTTAGATCCATTGTTCAGGTGGACCTTGTTGGACGTTCTACATTGCACTCTACACATATACACTCAATGATTTTCCAGCCTTAGAGGCTATCTTCGGCTCCCCGTACAACTTTTTACTTTATATCTGAGTCATGGATGTTTCTATCTATAATACTTGTGTATTTATAAAAAAAGTAATCTATATAGTATAAACTGTCTGGTATCCATAATACAAGCATTAGTTGCTTAATGTGGAACTAGATGGTGCTGTGTGGAATGTGTGAACAAATTTATTTATTTATTAAAATTAATATAATGAAAAAATAATAATAATGAACTTATATCCACCGGCTTATGTCGGTCACTTTCATACGTCTACGGATCTCCTCAATTCTGCTCTGATCTCGCAATTTCACCCCAAGCATAGCCCTTTCCGTAGCTCATTGAGAGACGTTGAGCTTTCTTACGAGGCTCATAGTTAGAGAGCGCGTTCCAGCACCATATGCCACAATGTTCGAAAACTTTAGTTTTAAGAGACCAAAGATTATTCGAGTTGGATTCGACGATTGATCTTCTACTCAAAGGAGCTTACTTGATAATTCGCTACCTTTTGTCTTAATTAATCTTGTTAATTAGTGTATTAGTTTATTCATTAGTTAGACTAATGGCCTACTTTATGGTAAAAAAATATTCTCGTTTAGTGAATACCTTATCATAATCCGTTTGTTGGTTTAGAAGAAGTTAGTGGAGCAACAGACGAAGGCGGACAGCGACTTTATTTAACAAAATGTATATAGATATTTAAAATAATTATGTACTTTAAATATATTTTAAAATATAAATGCGTAGATAAATTCATAATACTATTGTAGTTTCCCATTTTACAAAGTCGTATGTCGCGAATGCTAATCACAGTTGTACTCAAACAAACCGTTTTCCGGGAAAAACTTTGAATTTTCACGTCTGAGCGCTCAAAAGCATTTGTCTAAGTGATTAATGAGAGAGATAAGAAGTTAGAAAAAAAAATGAATGAGAAAGTGACATCCTTCTCGAAAATCTCAAGCGATTTATTTCAGTTCAATTCATTAGTGAATATCTTCCTCTCTTCCGAGTGTTTTAGTAACTAGGTGACATCACATTTCAATTAGCGAAGAAACGCGATCCCTAGAAAAAATAAAACGGATAGATACACGTACTATATAGAATCTATCTATACTAATACAAGTATAGATAGATTCTATATACTAAATTTTATAACAGCAAAGATGTAAGTCGTTATATTGCTTTACACATTTAGTCAGGCGCTACACACTCCTTACTTTTAACGCGGGCGAAGTCGCGGGAACCCACTAGTATAATATAAAGATTATAAAGAGAGAAGATTTGTATTTTAGTATTATAGTTAGTAATGAACAAATTAAAGACTTCTGGACAAAATACAAACTAAAATCAAGAGTACCTGTCTATTTACAAACTCTTAAAAAAATGTCAAATTAGTAGGCAACATTTACAAAACAAACCACTATACATGCACTATTCAAGTGGCCTCAATAGCTTTATACGAATTGCACACGTAAAGGCCGTATCCACCATTTTTATTTCGCTAAAACGCCGTGAAAATTGTAATGAAATGAAAAAGAAAATGAACTACGAATATGAGTTTTTCAATACTTGAATTACCTAGTAATTGCCCTTCGACATACGAACGGGAGAAATTTCCATGAAATCATAACGAGTTCATTTAGAAATTTTCGTTTGAAAGTTACCAATTATTACAGCATTTTACGTTACGAGTCATATTAGTTTCGGTTTTGGAGTACTTAACCACAGATTATATAATAGTTACTGACTTACCTACAAGTGGATTATTCTATATACTTCACAAAATTTTTATATTACTTATTATTTGTTTTTGCTTAGACATAATCGTATACTCGACTCAAAATTACTTAGGTGTACTTACATTAGTTTAAGAACTTAGTTATTAAGGTTAAATAAAATTATTTTTTCGGCGGTTTAATTTCAGATATTCTGAAACTTCAGATATTCTAAAATATTCAGAAAAATATAATGTAGGTAACTATAACTCATTTGTGTAACAATTTTGATTTTACTCTCATAAATTTTCATACCACGGGCTTATCTATACTAATATAATATTATAAAGAGGAAAAATTTTTATGGTTTATTTGTTTGTTTGTGTAGAATAGGCTCCGAAAATACTGGACCGATTTGAAAAATTCTTTTACCATCAGAAGCCGACATTATCCGTGATGAACATAGGATACTTTTTACCACGGGAAAATGCTTCATTCCTAGAGGAAATCTAAAATAAAAGTAAATACTAGCGGCTTGGCCCGGGAGATAGCGCCATCTATCCAAAATACGGTAGATGGCGTTTTATAGTTTTCTACGCGGACGAATATTTTATATAATAATATATGCAAATCGATTCTTAAGAAGTAAACTCCAAAAAAATCTATTTTAAGCAATTAAAAGAATAGTATTGGTGTTACTTAATACTGAGCTTAAGCACATAAACAAGGTGTATAGTAACCTTAGTAGGTTATAAGCAAATTATGTAACTTGACAAACAATATACTGAGCAGGTTTCACCTTACATTGTTAAAGGCTTGCTTCTCATTTCTGAGTCTTCTTGCTATTATATAGCTTTAATTTTATCAGTTAACGTAACGAGGTTAGTCATATAATACAATATGTTCGTTAGTTTGCATTTATCATTTTAAATTAAAAAAAAAAAATTAATAATTAGAAAAAGTGCTAATTATAAAATAAATATAATATGGTTTATAACAGGCACACAATGAGATATTTTGTAACTATATTTTAGTTAGAGCAAATAGTTATTAGAAGCAACCCGCTAACGACTTGTGGCTTTGTCAGTAACGTTCCACGGTTCTAAAAGTCAATGTGTGAAAATTATGTTTTTTTTTTATATATAATAACTCATTTAAAAAAAAAATGCTCTACTGCCACGAATTAAAACTTTTTTTAATAATTTCCCGTTTGGCACAATTAGATATGCTCCGTTGCCACGAGACTTATTATTACTCTAAATTTGTACAGTGTCA
Organism: Synanthedon vespiformis; assembly: GCA_918317495.1. Classification (NCBI taxonomy): domain Eukaryota; kingdom Metazoa; phylum Arthropoda; class Insecta; order Lepidoptera; family Sesiidae; genus Synanthedon; species Synanthedon vespiformis. The sequence goes on along the minus strand of OU906968.1, from coordinate 830,832 downwards.
CAGTGTTGTCAGAACTGGACCAAATTGAAATGGGACCATACGTAACAAACATAAAAAAAAATAACAATCGAATTGAAAAGAAGAAGAGGCCTTTTTTGAATTCGGTTGAAAATAAATTCCTCACAATGTCATTCAAGCGTAATATGAAAGATAATGTAAGTAGACGATTATTACCACCAGCTCAATATGAACCTTAATACAAAGATGTCAAAGTTTTATTCCAAAAATTACATATTTTTAACATATGAGTGTTTAGATATATTTAGATATATGGATCCATAGAAGCTCACATCAATTTGAATCTGTAGTTGTGTAGATGTTAATGAAAAATTAAATGCCTACAATTATTTGCCTACTTCAGATACTCATCTACTTCTGACGCTGACTGTACACAACTGGATATAATAAGGTCTTTTGTATCCAATTTTTTATTAGATATTATTATTACTGTTTAACCATTGAAAATAATGTCCTTTTGAAAATAAACTCTGACATAAAGTTATATGGAAAATATCAAACGTTCTGAACTTAGGTTCCATTCGCGTATGTTAAATCGTATCACGACTTCCGCTTGGATTTCAAGTGTATCGCTGCACTTTATAAAGGTAGAGGTTCCATCGCAACGGTACAAACAGACGTCCATTTTTATTTCGATCCGGATAAGGATTTTGTAAAATTGGAGCAGAGAATTTCAAATAAAGTAAATATTAACTTGCAATGTATTTATGTATGTATGTATGTATGTATGTATGTATGTATGTATGTATGTATGTATGTATGTATGTATGTATGTATGTATGTATGTATGTATGTATGTATGTATGTATGTATGCATGCATGTATGTATGTATGTAGTATGTATGCATGTATGCATGTATGCATGTATGCATGTATGCATGTATGCATGCATGAATGCATGTATATATGTTTGTCCGGGAAATGCGATCGACCAATCCACACACTGCTTTTTCCAGTACCGCAAGAACAAAAAGGCTTTTCTTTGTGAACGAAAATTCACGAGGCACCTTATCTAGTGTGTACTAAAACTAGGGAACCCTTAACTACTGAGTCTCTGGTGACAAAATTATGCTAACTCCTACTAATGTGGTAAAGTGACGTCATGTTAGCATTTAATAATATTGTGTGACATGCCAAGATATGCTATGTATATTTGTAGTGACACTGAGATGGGTGCAGTTATTAGATGCCGAGCTCCACTCGAGTTCATATGTTTTACGTTACCCCTATCTATAGTTTGTACTTGAAGAAGACTTTTCACCTAATGTGTTACTAAAATAGTGGTTATGATAAAAAATAATGTCTGGTTCGGGGTTCACGTGGGAAAATAATTTATCTTTGATTGTACATTGACCAAATGAAACTCTGATCTTTTAAAACTCAAATATTTTGAAACTATGCCTTTATGAAACTCTGACATTATGGGACCAAACCATTTATTTAGAGGACTCAAAGAAATTAAATTTTATTTAATTATCTTAACTAACTTGTTCCATGACTTTAGGCTTGTTTCAAAAGGAGACTTCTCCAACAACACGGACTTGTTCTGAATTCATTGATTTTTATGTTGTGATAGCTTAGCTATTTTACATTGTAGATAACGAAAATGTCATTTATAATTGCTAGGCTTGAAATCAGCATAAGAGGGAAATAAGACTTAGTTAATTTAAATAACAAAAAAGGGCAAAGAAAGAACAAGGAACTTTTTTTTACAAAGAGAAAAGGGCGAATCACAAACAAATGTAAAATTATAAGAATTCAAAATTTAAAAAGAACAGCCTAAAAAGGTTAGGTGCCTTAAAAATTATAGTTTTTGAAATAAAATTTAATATAAAAATTAAGGTGAGTAACATAAAAAGTCAAAGTTAAAAAATACATATATTTTTATTTAATTTATTATATTTTTACAGTATTAGTAGTATCATTTTTTTTTTGTTAATAACACTTTCAAAACGTTGCTCTTATGACTAACCCTAACAATAGAGACGACAGCACTATACATACGGCTCTTCGAGCCACGCCTGGAATTCTAGTAAGTGGGCAAAAGCATTTTTCATCCGAGCAACCGCTGAAAGAATGAAATTTCCCCAAACGGGACTTTAAAAGGCATTGTTGTACGTTTTTTTCCTCGAAAATTAATAACGGAAGTGCCCCGCTTTGGGCGATGACATTTTGAAAAAAAAAAAGGCAAGTTGGTTTCAGCCTTTCATTTATTCCGTGACTATGACACACACAGGCCTCGATTGAAGGCTGTCGGCCTTTAAATATTGTATATTTTTTATAAATGTGGTAATTTTTTAAATGTAGGCTTCAATAGAATATGTAAAAAATATATATCATTATATCTTAAACTAGCTGCTGCTGCTCTATATATTGGTGAAAGCAGCATGTAAATAGGTGCAGTAGAGCTTGAGTTTATCGCGAACAGACAGACAAACACACAGACGCGGCGGAGGACTTTTGTTTTATATGTAGTAATGATGAGCCTATGATCATTTATGATAATTATAACGAAACGAGAAATTATTATAATTTGTCCTCTAAAAGTATCAATTGTAACATAAATTAATTATGGATAATATAAATCAATACATCATTTTGATTTGCCCAATACTTTAAGTATTTTCGTGGGCCACTCGTATAACCAAGTAATATCGTTATATCCGCACACAAAAATATATGAGCCGATACATATCAAAAGAAACCTTTCTCAGGAAAATAAATAATAATAATAATAATTTGTGCTTCGTTATAGTTAAGGTTTTTGCTTTATTCTCTGGAAATGGGTGCGGTTTTATTAGGAGAAACGATATTGAAACGTTCCAAGAAGATAAATTATAATAAAACTGGAATTATTGTGTAATGTAAGTAACTACCCCATTAAAGGAGACAACCGTGTAATACCAGCACGTGTGTTTTTGTGTTTCGGTGAGTGAGTAAATGATACCAGAGTCAATTTCCCTAGCTCTTTTAATCCCTCATCCTTAACGTTACTATTGTCGGAAGCGTACTTACAGAAAACCACCGGAAATAACAGCATATTATGTGCTGTTGTGAGTGAGTAAGTGATTCCAGAGCCCATTGCTCCATCTCTTCCTTATCCTTAATCCTTCTATGGTCGGCACGCATATGTGTCACTGACCGTGTTATAAGCGACGGTAATCACCTACCATCAAGTGAACTGTCAACCTGTCTTATAACCTGAACATACAAAAATTCCTTTAAAATGAGTTCTGAGTGTATAGTGCGAATTTCACTGGATCAAACGCGTCGAATGCGTAAACGTGAATTTGTATGAGAATGAAGTCACTAGGTGGCGCTGCTTTATTCCCATACAAATTCACGTTTACGCGTTCGATGCGTTTGATCGAAGAAAACTCTGTTTTCAAATGATATGTAAATAAAAAATATTGCTTGTATTATTGTTAATGTCTATTTATTAATATCGATCTAGAATCGTTACTCATAATAACCACTTGATATTTGAGTTAACGGATATATTCGTGTAGGGCGGAAAATGTAATAAGAAAAGGAAGAGACGTGAAAGATTGTTGAGGAACATATTACAGAGGTTTATTATATTCGGAAATAACCTCTTGAATTTTTAATACTATGTTGCCGTGCGTTGCATGTTATCGTCGCTTTGATAGCTGTAAACACGAGCGGAAATTGACGGAAACCGACTTTTAAGGTTGTTATTTTCATATTTTTTAGGTTTAATTTTACATATTATATTTGAATAAGTCCTTGAATGAATCTTGGACAATTCGATCTCTGGAGCGCAAAAAGGCCGACAGGCCCCTATATAAGGAACATAAGGCCTGTCATCTTTATCGCTTTTATAGTTATACCAGGCGTTAAAATTATTTTTATTTGTCCTCTTCTAGTTATAATATAATTAATTAGAATATACATAATTATATTAATTTGTATTTATGTTAATGATTTTCAAGAAAACTTTTGTAGTCACTAAGTTAAAGGATGTATTTTCGTTAAGTTTTAACACCGATGGTGAGTTAAGTTTGCAGTTAAAGTTTATATTAACAAACACCGTAAAATAATGTACGTGCGTACAATATTCTTGAGAATAAATCACTTCCATTTAAAACAATGATTTTCAACTAAATGCAGTTCAGAAATAAACTAGTGGAAGTCATTTCCCTATATTTTCCTAATTCCTATCCTTAATCCTACTAAGGTCAATTTGTTGCTTGTGTAGTGTCCGACCGAAGCTCCGGCTTCGGCCACCTTCAGCCCAAAAAATCACCTTCGAAGCCGAAGATTTCGTCGAAGATTCCTAAATAAATAAATAAATGTTATTCACATTATTTTGAAATATTTATTATTTTTTAACAAATATTTTTTTTATCATCTCCAAATCAACTTCAAGAGGTGATTTTTATTACTTTACAGTTGATATAAACCTCCAATAGTTAAGTATTAAAGTTTTAAAATAATTTATATGATTATCTGTAGCTTGTAGCGAATCTTGAACAAAATCTTTCTTAGAGCTTCTAAGCCTTCGGCTTCTAGATTAATCGGCTTCTGCTTCGGCCAGAAATTGCCCTCTATAGGCTACGGTAGCCACCTACCATCAAATCTCTCGAGATTAACATAAACTGAAAGTCGTGTCGAAAAGTAACTCATTGAGGATAAATTGATAAATTGCCATATTAAAACCTTATTACTAGACCAAACATTTTCTGGAAGACGGGCGGTGCATTAGAGCACGTAATGTTTAGACTTCATTAATTCGTTCATTCCAAAAGAAAGTGAGTCGTTTGATGGGAATGTTTGCGTTTAAAGTTTACAACCGTAAATTGCGCCATCAATGCGGTTCACGTTTTTACTTGGTTAATTTTCCGTTTTGCTGCCCTTCAGAAGTATTAGGGTGATGTCACACCGAGCCACACTGCGTTGCACTGCAAATAGTAGAAATCATATCAAAACGTAGACCAAAAAGTATTAAAGTGATGTCACGCCGAGTTACACTGCGTTGTATGCAAAATGTAGAAATAATAGCAAAATTTGGACTACTATATCCAATCCAGGATCAAAAAGAAAATCATCTGCGTGCACCCAATTGGCTAATGCACGTGGCATTAGACAATGAAACGTAGCGTAATATTGTCAAAATATTTTTTAACCAGTGAGCTTGTTCAATGTGCTTCAACTGACCAATGAGCTTCGGTTATTTCATTCTATGGAGTTCCCTAGAACTCCGGGCGGGGGTCTTAACAACAAAGGCCGTGTGCCTTAACAATCCCGTCCACAGATGGCGCTAAAAAAACACCGTGGATTTCAGTAGGTAGAAGTAAAATCCTGTGAATTGTCAGTCTGTCAAGCACACTTTACACTAAAAAATGCTTAATCGTTAATATCCTCACACCTATACTCAACGGTCATAAATACATCATTATTGAGTGAAATAAAAACCACTCAGTGTGACTACAACCTATGACTACAGAACTCTTTGAAAATCAGTCGACAAAGATCCGTTTGATATCATATTTAATCCGATTACTCATTAAACCTGAACTAACCTTTGATGTTCAATATTTATCATGTAAAAGAAGATTTAATTAAAATATAAACCCGTAGTAATATAGTTAGTGGTAAAATTATACAGTATGTTTCAATACTTAAAACCTTAAAAAGTCATAACTCTCAGTTCAGACCAAAAGACAAAGCATCGCTTCTAATATTTTAAATGTCAAATTTAATTAAAATCAAGACAAAATATTCCTGAGTAAAGAAACCTACGTAAAGTCAATCGACTAGCAATCTCAGAGACCAGTAATGCCTTTGTGTAACTTTATATATTACTATCTTTGACCCCCGACTTTGTCCGCACCTCCTTCTCTTAGGTATTAAAACTATACAATTTTTATTGCTCACTAGTGCACGAGACTTCGCATGCGCAACTTTATAAAATAGCCTATGTAACTCGCTGATAATAGCTTTCTATAGGTGATTTTCAAGATCGACCCAGTTTTGAGTTTTTGACCCAAAAAAAAAAAAAAAAACGAAAAAAAACAACCAATATTTTTAAATCGAAAATGTCTTAAATCGACGATCTTATTATCATTCATATGGACATAATATATATTACCTTCATAATGATAACAAGATCGTGGATTTAAGACATTTTTGGAAAACAAAAAGTTGAATGCATTCTGCTTTTCTCAGTCGTAAACCGGAAAGCTCGTCTAGCGACAGTAGCCACGTCAAGTCACCACTGCCGTGAAATAACCGGTTTGGTCCCATTACATCACAGTTTCAAATGAAGGTCCTATGAAGGTCGACATTGCAATTCTAACCCCTGTAGAAGTAACTATTATCTAATCTGAGCCTGATCTGAGTTGCTTACATAATTGGTACACTTATGCTGGCGACTATTAAAAATATGTGTATTTTTTTGTAATGTGTAAAACCAAATGACTCAAGGTATTTCTTCTCTAAATAAGTAGACAGGAATGTTGGTAGTCCAAAAAATAAAATCTCTTAAAATAACAAAAATAGAACTTCCTTTAAAAATAACATGCATTTGCTGTGTCGATTAGTGATGCGCCTACATCTATAAAACGTTATCGACGTACTCGTAATCGCGGTGATTACTGCGCGCTAAATGTATGCGGTCAGTCGAGCGGCGATAGGGAGGTAAATATTATATTTATCGATTGATAATCCCTACAATGGTGTGACCCAAACGAATCCGCGGATTTCAGAACAAATTAATTTTAAATACCCACGTTTCTAGTATTGAATTACTTACTTAATCATTAAATATAATGTAACAATATTTCGACATTTAATTTTATCGATTTTGGAGAACTAACAGTTTTTCAATCATATACTATTTCGTAATCTTAGGTAATTAAAACCGAATATACTTTTAAATATGTGTTTGAATAGTGTTAGCACTCTATTTCGGGTACGTTAATTAAACCACTTTATGTTTAGTCCAAATACTTTTATCGTCCGACGGATATATCAGATCTACAATTCCAAATATAAGATGATACGATACGACCTCTTGATTTTGAAAAAGTTTGATGCCTTTTTAATATCATGCCACCGAATGAATCTGAATGAATGAACACCTCTTTTTGCAACATCACAAAGCACTTTTTACTATACATACTTTCCGCCTTAATCAATCAACTTCAGTCAACATAAATGGCAGACGTTAAAACCACAGCCTATTTTTCTATACTCACACCACTGCAACTTTCTTAAGATGCATCTTTGACAAGACTTAAGATGCATCTAAGATTCAACAGAACTGGTTCACATTGAATTTGAATCACCTAAATTTTCTAGTAAAATGGATTGAATCGAAATTTTCAAATTTTACTTACGATTCTCAACCATTGTGTGAGTCACCATAAATTTGATTAATTTGGAACCATTTGTGGTTTTAATTATACGGGAAATATTAATCGCTAATAGTCTAATTAGGTATTGCTTAAATGTGCAAAAAACTCACTATCGTCGATTTCATAATAAGATTTCTATATAAGTTACATCACTACTTAACTAGTCTTTGCAAGCCAAGTCACTCGAGCGTATGATCGGTGGTTGGACCACGGGTTGCTACCGCTACGGTTTAAATTTTATATAATTTTAAAATTATATGTTATTTTAAAATTATATTTTGCTGCACGAATTCCTCTATTTTAATTCGGAACGCTTGAGTCTAATATTTTTTGTTGTTATTTATTTTTCGTAGCTCATCTATCTATTAGTTATAATATCGTTTTCCTCGGTTGTTCCAAACTGTTCTACTATTTGTTCTACGATAGAACAGTTTGGACAAAAAAATCCCAACTAGTTCTACTGCACAGTATAACTCAGATTGGACTCGAATAATTTTAATGAAACATGTCCATACTGTTTTACTATTTTTATAATAGAACAAAATAACAAAAAAAAAACCCGCAATGAGTTCTACAGGTGAGTATGCGATATTATCCTTTCCTTACTAATATTATATATGTGAATGTGAGTTTGTTTGTTTGTTACGCTTTCACGCAAAAACTACTGAACCGATCACCATTAAATTTTGCATACACGTTGTCTGGGTCACCAGAAAGGATATAGGATATCTAACGTCGTTCAACGCGGACGAAGTCGCGGGCACCAGCTAGTAGAATATAAACATCAGTTAAGAAAAAAAAATTGAAAACTTTAACTCCGTGCGAAGGCGAGTGCAGGTCGCTAGTGTTGTTTTCTTTTGTTAAATACAAAAGAACTTCTTTTGTATTTAACACTCGACCATCAACCTTCTATTAAGTGGACCGTCAGCTCGTCTGCTGAGCTTATCATTTAAAAAGTCAGTCAGCATTCGATGTACACTAATTTATAAAGTTCAAAATTGCGGTACACAAAACAGTTATAAAATGAGAGAAATATTTTAAAGTGCATTAAAGCGCACATTTAATGCACTATTATGTTGAGTTTAACGCTCGGCGGGATTCATTTAATATTTACTGCGTCCAAACACATTATCGGGTGATTTACTAAAAGCCCCTTGAAATATTTAACAAACAATTGTGAATGTGCAATCAACCACAATAGTATATTGTTGAGCTCAAGTTGTAAAGTCTAAATAATGAGTATTTTTCAACCGACGAAAACGAAAAAACAAAAACGGGGGAGGTTCTCAATCCGACGCGTATATATATTTTTTTATGTATGATCACGCATAACTTTTGACAGGGTGGTCCGATTTTGATAATTCTTTTTTTATTTGAAAGGGTGCACCCTCAAGGGGGTCCTGTTTTAATTTGGAAAAAAAAATTCCAACCTAAAGGATAGGAAAACAGGGAATGATTGATTGTTCACTCACCGATTGTAGCGTATAACCACGCATAACTTTTTACAGAGTAGTCCGATTTTGATAATTCTTTTTTTAATGGATAGGGTATACTTCGAAGTTGGTCTCGTATAAATTTGGAAAAAAATTCCTACCCTAAGGGTAAGAAAATGGGGGTGGGAAAATTAAAAATTAAGCATGTAGTAAATATTAGATTATAGCCACAAAAAAATATAAAATAAAACTTTTTAACAAAAAATAAAACCGCCGAAAGAACTTTTTGAAAAGCCTAAAAATTACATAAAGAGTGATGCGCGGCGGCGACTCAAAATAATAAGATTATTTTATGTTTTTCAGTTTTTTCGGCGGTTTTTTCGGATGTTTTTTGAAGTAAAAACTATAGTCGTATTGACTTTGAGTAGGGGAAAAAATGTATGGGAAAATGCTTCATCTAAAATAAAACTAGCGGTTTGGTCCATGATACACTTGATAGCGCCATCTATCGGATTTGGGTAGAACTGCTTGGTGATATTTTTAGCGATCCGCTCCACGGTATCTACCAGTATCTTGATGTCGCCATCGATAAATGGTTATAATTTATAATTTTATATCTACTTTTCAACGCGGATAAAGTCGTGAGCACCAGCTAGTTATTTATAAAATGAAATGTAATCAAACGGGAGTAGACCTGAAAAGTTCACCTTATAAAGCAATGCAGTGGACCGTGAAAGGATCAGGAGCGAAAAATTGACGCCACGTTAGAGACGAAAATGTAGAAAAGCTGTCGTTGAACGTGGAAACATATTACAATTTATTTCAATCTTATAGCTATGTGCATAAGACTGAGAAAAGCTTACACGTGGTTGACTCCAATTTTAAGTGCATACTATTTACACTAAACTAGAGATCGCCGACGAATTCGGAGGTGGACAGCTTTCACGTATTGCTTCTTCTTATCTATGTACTTTGTCAGGTTTTTACCGACGTTGGCGATCACTCTCGAAAAGGCCTCTCTCATTTGCCACTCGGATCAACTCTTCCACGTATTACTATTGTATTGAATCTAAATATTTTTTTGCTAAGAAAATAGTCTGATTTATAACTCTTTATTATTATAATCAGCAGTAAGTGTGATGACATTATGAAATAACGTCAATGAATTTATGGATCGAAGATTTTGAAAAAGTAATTAATTAGTTTAATCATTAGTGTATAATATAAATTAATTTTATCTTTATATAGCTATTTTAAAATATTTGCATGCCCTTATAGGGTTGAATGTAGTGAGCATTATTGTGAATATAACCAAAACCATTGTGACCTATGTTCAACAAATAAATAAATAAATAAATAAATAAATAAACATTTAAAAAAAATTAAAAATATACAATGGAAGAATTGTTATTAGATCTCTCATATTATGTAAAACAATCGAGATAATTCAAAAATTCTCCAAGAGATTTCGGACTGGCAGTAAATGTCTATTTGAAAAGTTTTGCTGAAATGCCGAGTCAAGTGAAATTGCTGGAGAGCGTTTCAATTTGAGTGCAATGTTGTCTTGATTGCACAAACGTTTCAATATCGAGCTACATATTACAGAAAACTGCACGTTCTGACAGAACAACCATTTTTCCTTACAACATTCTCATTTTTTATGCAAAATACGAAGGGAATAAGTGAAGCTGTTATGAGCAGACGATGGTTTGCATATCGGTTTTATACTTTTATACTCACACTAGCTGGTGCTCGCGATTTCGTCCGCGTAGAAAAGTATAAAACGCCATCTACCGTATTTTGGATAGATGGCGCTATCTCCCGGGCCAAGCCGCTAGTATTTACTTTTATTTTAGATTTTCCGTAGGAATGAAGCATTTTCCCTCGGTAAAAAGTAATGTTCATCACGGATAATATCAGCTTCTAATGGTAAAAGAATTTTTCAAATCGGTCCAGTAGTTTCGGAGCCTATTCTATACAAACAAACAATCAAATCTTTCCTCTTTATAATATTAGTATAGATAATAATTATAATGTGGTTAACATAAATAAAATTAATCTTTCGTAAAGCAACTCTTGAGTTAAGAGGAAAAATCGCATTTAATCTTCAAGTAATTTAGAAAAAATAAGCGGACAAAATAAGAGTCGAAAGTGGAATCAACTAATTGACTTTCCCATTCGTAATACGATCATTCCTCCTCATAATACTGAGTGAGCATTGTTTTTATTATATATTTTTGTGAATGTAATCACGTACCTAATTACTTACGTCCCACAGTTTACCCTCTGAGGGCACTTGGCCTAGTTCCTATAGATATTATTTATCCGCTGACCCAACACAAAGTTGATAAGTAAACATGGGTATAACGGACCCTTATTATTGGAGGGACCCGTAGCAGCAAAAACTTCAGTCTCGGGACCTATGATAAATTTAAGGCTTTATTCAAAAACTAGCTGACGCCAGCGACTTCGTCCGCGTTTAAAAAGAAAAAAATTGAAAAGTATGTGTCCTGTACGTCTAAATGTTTATCTACCAAGTCTCATGAAAATCAGTTAGTTCGTTTAAGAGTTATGAAGGAATACATACATACAATACCTACTCTTACAGAAGTAAAAATCAAAATATAGTAAAAAGACAAAAAAATGTACGTAGTCATATTCCACAAGCGTGATATTACATTTAAGAGAGTACTATGCGTGTCAAATGAGAATAGGACTGGAAATTCGCATTTTGCTCCGCATTTCTCACGAACTTCAATAGTGATGTGTACGGAGTGCAAGAAAAAGCAAGCCAAGAATTAATTATTATTTTTATTAGTTTTTATTATTTTTGTAATGTGATTTATTTATTCAGGTAGTTTATTATAAAATCTTATACATTGACCCATAAAAGAATTACTTATCTCGTGGAGACGCGTTAGCAAACTTGAGGGCTTTGCTACATAGAACCAAAGCCGAAAAAATCATATAAATACATTTAAATCGTACTGTAATTTACACTTATAGTTTAATTACTTAATAGTTATTATATACTAGCTGGTGCCCGCGACTTCGTCCGCGTTGAACGATGAAAGGTACCCTATGTCCTTTCTGGTGTCCCAGACAACGTGTATGCAAAATTTAATGGTGATCGGTTCAGTTGTTTTTGCATGAAAGTGTCACACAAACAAACAAACTCACATTCACATTTATAATATTAGTAAGGATATCTATATTTAAACATATATTAGATAAAAAATAAATAAAAAATATTTATATTTTTGTTGTTCGGATTTTTTTGATGACATTACAATGATGACTCGGAACATGTGAAGTTTGCAGCAAGTGCGATCCTATTCTCATTTGAAACGTACAGAACCAAACATCAATACAAAAAAGTAATGAAAAATATTACTACAGATATCTTAAGAAGAAAAAAAGAAACAATCAATATAGTATATTAGAAAAATAACATTTAAATCGAGCAACTAGCTCAGGTATAAGATTAAAAACTTAAAAGCTTTCTAGGTTAAAAAGTATCATATATTATGTTAATCCAGGTTATATCTGTATGACTTTCATCCAAACCTGTTCAGACGTTTTGTGTGACACCATATGAAATTGAAATAGCTCAAAAGTATAGGGTAAGACTGGGATTTGAACTTGCATCTGCCATAATGGTAGCTGAGTGTTGAATCCAATGAGCAATTACTGCTCCAATAAATAAGTATATTATTAGTGGACCGTCAGCCTGTCTGTCGACCTATAAAATAAAATAAAAAATATTAAAATCTGATATATTTTCTATTCATAAAACAAGATTTAAACGAACATAAATACGTGTCAGATAATGTGAGGTATATTTTACTTTGTCAAAGACACAATTAATGTCTATTCACATAACAGCTGATCATATGAAATGAGATCCAGCCGTACGGAACCCGAAATAGGAGACACGCTAAAGTAGAAAATACAAAGATGGTACGTGAGCAAAATTCAATACATTGTGTTCTGTTTTACTATACGTGATAAGCGTCCTTGATCGCACACTCTAGTCCAGGAGCTAGCGGCCAATTTTTACACGTATTCGTATAGCTACATAGATAAATTGTTAATATGTTAATTTATAATTACTTTGTAACTAGAGGATTTATTCCCAACCTATTTCACGGCGTCTTAATTTTTTTTTTTTTTATTTTTTCGGATCCACAGGTTGTACATAGCACCCATCAACTGTGTCAAAACAATTATTTTTCATTTTTATATTTAAATTTAATGTTTATAACTGTTTTTTAATTATTATTGTTAATATTCCTGTTTACAAAGTGTTAATAAATAAAATGAAATAGTATAAAATACAAAATATCACAAAATATGTCAAGTGACATTTTACCATCATGGTAATAAAAAAGTGTGACGAATGCAAGAAAAATATTGCCAAAAAATCACCTGGACTTGAATGCAGTAGATGTGAGAAAATAGTAAATGCTGATCCATGCGTTCAAAGTTTTCTAACAAACAGCTAAATACACATTTTATTAGTAAAATATTTTTTAAGGTAGCATTAGTAGCTACTCTTACTTACAAACGTGCAAACTTTACTACTTTATTATATTACATTTATGTAAATGTTATTATGTTAGTTTGAAAACATGAGCTCCTAGACTATAAATATAATATCGTCAGACGGAAACATAACGATATTCATAGTAAACGATATCTAAGTAATTTCGATGGTTTTCCAAAAACAATATATTCAATATTGTTGGTTTTTCTTTATCAAATTTATAAGGCCCCTTTTGAGACTTTTGATAACTATATAGTATGTATTGCCTAGTCTGTTAATTGATCTAATTATATTATACTAGCTGGTGCTCGCGACTTCGTCCTAGTTGAAAAATATAAAACGCTATCTACCGTAGCGGATCTACCGTAAGTGGGACTGACTGCTTTGGACTTGACGGACCTGTTTTGGAAAACTAAGAAAAATTATAGGACTTGACTTGACTTGACTTACTAGTCTCGGGATCTGCTATTTTTGATTTGTAGTTTCAATTTTGCCTTTTTTGTTTAAAAAAAGGCTATTACAAATTGCTATTTTTACTAATGACACTGGCAAAATCCTCGGAGAAGATCTTGGCTCCAGCCAAGACATTAAAAGAGAAGAAGAAGAGAGAAGAGGCCCTAAGTGTCTAAAGAAGATAGTAATGAAATTTGAATTTATTTGCTATTTTGAAGCATGTTGAAAGTTCATGTTTTGAACCTTGTTACCATGGGCTGCGAACAGCCAATGCATTGCTGTCTTTTCATCTGTCAAACGTGGTTTATGTGTCAAACTGTCAGTTGTCAGACGCATTTGCAGGATAGACGCTGCAGTCGATTGGTTTGACATTCGGTTAGTCCGCGTCTATCGAGTGACGGGATCGATGGGAATGACATCCGTAGCACTACCATGAGTTGCTATCGAAATCTTACGTTAGTTTACTACTTCTTCTTCTTCGTCTTTATGTATAATGGCATTTCGGCTCATTTTGGGAATGGCCATTATCTGCCAATGTCAAGTTATTTGCCAGTGTCATTAGTAAAAATAGCAATTTGTAATAGCCTTTTTTTAAATAAAAAAGGGAAAAATTGAAATTGAAAATCAAAAGTAGCAGATCCCGAGTCTAGTCAATCAAGTCAAGTCTATAATTTTTCTTAGTTTTCCAAAACAGATCCGTTAAGTCCAAAGCAGTCTGGTCCTTAGTTTACTTCTGTCGATAACGAACTTTTCACCCTTCAATGTGCTAGTGAATGATTTAACTATGTACTAACGTTACGGTATTTCTCGAGAGCATCAGTCAAATTTGTAACTCATGGTACCGATTTTGTATAGAAATGTCAAGTTAAACGTTAGTCGCTAATGGTCGCTAGCGACTACATTCGATAGGTTTTTCACTTATGCAACTCATGTTACCGGTTTTAGTTCTTTGAGTGGCCGCTAGAGGCGCTGTACAATTTTTCAACAAATATTTTACGTTCTCACTCATCTCTCGCTAGCGATTTCGGTCGTCATAAACTCATGGTAGTGCTGCAGATGTGTCTATGCAACAATTCTGACTCGATTCTAACGTACTAATGTAATTTTCAATCGACTTCCAAATAAGGAGGCGGTTCTCCATTCGACGCGTATGTTTTTTTTTAACGTTTGTTACCTCATAACTTTCGACTGGGTGAACTCATTTTGATGATTTTTTTTTATTTGAAAGCCGGTGCTTCCCGTGTGGTCCCATTTCAATTTGGTCCAGTTCTAACAATGGCATCTATGAGAAAAGACAATGAGACTGTTTGAATTCGGTATATTTTTTGTTAAAAAGAGTTATAAATAAAGTGGGCGCATTGCTTTCCGCAATGGGCAAGTAGACAGCAATTTGCAATTACGGTTTTACCGTAAAAATAACAACAAGTGTGCTGTTATTATACTTTTCTATAGTTAAATGATGTTGGGCTCTATTCCCTTGTTTCCTATTCTTTACTTATGGCTTATGTCAACTATACTTATAATTATAACTGTCTGGCTTTGCTTATGTTAATAGGCGACTATAAACACCTACTTTTAAGGGATCGTCAGCCTGCCTAACAATCTTTACATTAAATAAATAAATCATCAATTAATACTAATAATAAATCTGTAAGTGTAGGTATTGTATGTATGTATGTATGTTTCTCCATAACTCTCAAACGAATTAATTGATTTTCATGATACTTAATATTTATACGTACAAAAATCAAAATCAAAATATTTATTTATCAATTAGGTTTCTACAAGAAACTCTTATGATCGTCATTACAAATCTAAACCTGGTATCTGGTAGGGTTTGGGAAAAATGCCAAAAGGGTACGGAACACAGGATTGGCTACTTTTTCCTTTTTCAACGGGCACGAAGTCGCGGGCGCCAGCTAGTATTTTTTAAAGTTACACGGACGAAGTAGCGTGCAACAGCTAGTCTTATATATATAGATATATATCTATTCTCCTGAATTTCAATTGCCTTGTAACTCGTCAGCTGTCTATAAAGGCTTTATAGATTGCATCCTTTCTTGCGTACACAACGCTTTCAGGGAAAGCTGTAAATAAATCCTAACAGAGAACGTATCCGCGTGCATCTCCCAACGTGTAGCTTATTTCGTGCAATTTTATTGACTGAGTTTCCAAGACTTGCGAATTCTATTTGTGAAACATAATAAGTATTTATTAGACCCCTAAGTCTGCTCGATTAATATCTTAACTCCAACTAGTCAAAAGATGAAAACCAAATAAAAATCTGCTAGCTGTTAATCAAAAACTGATAAGTCCTTAAGGAGGCGCAAAAATGAACAAACAGAGCATAATTGAACAAAGAGAGAGAGAAATAGAATTTCGATATCGAGTCTTTTTTAACACCAAACAACGATAGAAGAAATAATCTCGTAAATAATTTTTGCAAAGACTTCTTAGTACAATATAATTTCAGTGACGCAAGAAAGGAAGGGATCCTTTATCGAGGATTTTGGGGTAATTTCGCTTATATAAATTTACATGACGATGTTAAGCCCCAAGACGGTTACGTAACATTATCTTGTCTTCATCAAGATTACAAATCTAATGTATATTGTATAATAACCTTTGTTTAACATGAAATATTATTCAAACCTCCTTTAAAGCGCCTACACTCAGCCCTAAAATCAATGACAATAAATACATAAATATAATAAATAAATATATAAATATCATCACACATTCCACACAGCCCCATCTAGTTCCAAAGTAAGCAAGTAATGCTTGTATTATGGATACCAGGTAGATGATATAGTACATAGATTACTTTTTTTTGTAAATACATACATATTATAAATACAAAACATCCATGACTCCGGTACAAAAGTAAAATGTTTGCCCCTAGCGGGATTCGAACCCGCGACCGTTTGGTTAACAGCTAGTGTTACTAGCCACTAGACCAAACGTGTCGTCTGATAACGGGGCAGTAGTGGGGAGCCCCCTAGAACGCTCCCTTGACCGCTTCATGTGTAGGCAAATTTAGGGGTAAACTAGGCTAGGGGGCTCCCCACCATTACCCCAACATTGCCACCGATTTTTGGGCCGTGTTTTTGATTCCTAAAGAACAGTGAGCAGTGTCGTATTTTGCTACTCTATGGGCAACATAATGTTTCATACGCCATAGAAACACGCTGTGTGCCAAAGATTCACGCAAATATTGACTTCGGCTGCCGGCAGCATACTAAATTGTCTGTATGTCTTTTGTCCAGTCTGTTTACTGTGGTACTTTATGGACTCGTACACAGTATAAATTAATATTGCAGTAGTTCAAATTCAAATTCAATTTAAATTCAAAATAAGATTTACAAAATCGCTTTTCGACGTCCGAGAATGGCACGTTCACTACTAAGACAAAGAATAATATTTTTCCAAAAAAACATGAAATTTAATAATATGGAGGAATAGCCTATGTTACCATGTATTTTTTCTTTAAAATATTTGTTTCAATTAGATATAATTTTTAATACGATTTGATTTATGTTGCGTCATGATAAGAGTCATTCGTTTAGAATTTTTGCCGTTTTAAATTATTTATTTTTAAAAACGAATTTTTATTGATTGATTGAACCTATAGTAAGAAACAAAATGACAAATAAGTAAAATGATAATTTTTTGGCAAATATAATAAGTCGTTATTACAATTTAATGCTTGTAGTGGTCCGAAACAAAAGCAGTACCTAGTTGAACATACGTGCTAATAATTGAATATCGTTGTAAACTACCAAGTATAAATATTTTAAAAATATTAACACACTAGCTGGTGCTCGCGACTTCGTCCGCGTAGAAAACTATAAAACGCCATCTATCGTATTTTGGATAGATGGCGCTATCTCCCGGGCCAAGCCGCTTTAGTTTTATTTTAGATTTCCCGTAGGAATGAAGCATTTTCCCGCGGTAAAAAGTATATCCTATGTTCATCACGGATAATGTTGGTTCCTAATGGTAAAAGAATTTTTCAAAACGGTCCAGTAGTTTCGAAGCCTATTCTATACAAACAAACAAATCTTTCCTCTTTATAATATTAGTAAAGTATAGATTATTGTAACCAGGTTAATTCCGTCCTATATTCTTTTTTATGTGTTTTTTTAAACAATAAATATTTTGTTAGTTTTGAGCTATACGCAAATAAATTACAAGGCATTTTTTGTTTCGTAACTATACCCTATAACTATACTAGTTAAGAAAATCTATCACCAAAGTAGTCAAAATGGATCATTTTATACTGTGGTACATTTATACTGTGCTAATACCGTAGAAAGTTGGTAACTCTCAACAAGGCTTGGCATTGTTGCAATCTGTTTGCCGGAGGCTTATCTGTGATCTCTAATCGGAGTTTATAAGAGATTAAGCACTTATTAGCCGGCTTTAGTTATGCCAACTGCTTTGTATTTCATTTCAATTAATTTTAGTATTGCATCTACAATACCTAAATACCTACCTAGTCTTCCTCTACTATCTATACTCAAATTATAAAGATGTAAGCTTTGTTTGTGTGTAAGAGGTAATCTTCTAAATTATTCATACGACTTAGAAAAAATTGTTTCACCAATTTTTCACTGTATTTAATTTCAGGATGGCCATAGACTAAATATAACAATAGGCCATCAGCTATCTAAGAATAAAATATAAAAAATCATATAAAAAAATCTCACTTTACTTAAAAAAAATCATCTCCAAATAAGCAAAACAATCCTAATAATTTTATATTTATAATTCTATAGTAAGACGAAAACTATTTATAAATAAACTTTCTCCTAAAAATAACACAAAAGTTGGTTGGATACTTTTAAGTGTTCTTTATAAAATAAACAGTAATATTTTTATAACATTAAAACTTCTAAGCATAACATTTAATATTAAACATTGGACTTTTCCAAAACAAATATTCTTGAAATTCAAGCACTTTCTGTTAACTTTCATTACGATAACACTTAACGTCTCATTTATTTATCGTCAATTAGTACTTTTAGACAAATGCCCTATAAATATTTGTCTAAAAGTTTTCTTTATGAATTTAAAAGTAGCATTATAAATTGCTACTTCTAAAAAAACATTAATTTTGAATAGTAATTTGGAAAAAATTTTTAGGAGTAATATTTTTTATATTAAAATCGAGAGACAGGCTAACGGTCCACTTGATGGTACCGTCGCCTATAACTCAAGCAACACAGGAGCTGCAAGCAGAAATCAAACCCAAGACCCTTGGAGAGCGTTAAGGCAAGCACTCTAACCACTCATCCCACGGGATAGTCCATACTTACTTACCAAGCGCACAATTTAATATTTTAAACATTTTTAAGACAAGTAAATAGAAAAAGACGTTCTTGAAACGGATAATGAAATTCAAAGTCAAAAGCACTTCGAACTGATCTCGGCCGCTACACAAGTGCTACGACCTGCTACGAGCCGTAGCACTTTTGCAATTCGTAGACGCGCTACGAGGCCCGACTTCAAAGATAGTCTCACCGAATATAAATATTTGCCCGACTGCTTCCATTTCTGATTCTGTTGACTTTACAGATTTGTTATCGGATGTGAAAGGAGAGGAAGAGAATTCTTTTACTTTTTGCACTATCATGATATTGTGTAAGTAACAGGTAAGTAGTAATAATAATGAGGTAACGAACGCCCATAGGTCAGGTAACGACCTATGCCCCTAGACATAGGTAGGCCTTTTATGGCGACACGCCATTCTGACATGCTTGGTGAACATTTATATAGATTTATCTTGTATAAAAAGTGTAAGGAATTTTGAGGAACGAAATCATAGTGCCTCAAAAAATAGTCTTCATTATCTTCATTCGTCATCATCTGCCATCAGTTTTCAAAAAATAAACTATAATATTTTTTTTGTGATATATTTTATTAATTTCATTGTTACATTAAAATCTCTACTTTTTTTATGTCTTTGCCAAAAGAAAACTGTAATCACATGTTAAACCTCGTCATAAATTAATTTAATCACAAAAAGAAATCACAACAGCCCATTGTAATTTGTAATTACTGACCACAGTAATAACGACTTTGAATTAAGTTTAATTTTGACAAATGCTTTCGAAGTTGTAAATAAGGGTTTTATTATGCATGAGAGGCCGCGATAATGTGGCCAAATTTTAAATTAATCCCAGGGGAGGTGACAGAACAATGTTATTCAATACACCTGCATTATTGAGTGTCCATGTTTATGTGCCTGAGATAATTTGCGTTGATATTCCAATTGCAAATTCTAAAAGACTAGAATACATACTAAATATTATAAATGCGTAAGTTCGTATGTTTGTGTTTTTGGATTGGATGAAAACATAATAGATTCTCTAATATTAGTTAATTGTTTGTTACACTTTCACGCCTTAATGCTGAACCAATCATCATGAAATGTTGTATATCAGGGATACAGAAAACATAGTGCTGTCTATGAATCTGGCTACTGTCTACAAAATAAATGTCATTTATATGTGACTAGCTGTTGCACGCGACTTCGTCTGCGTAACCGTGTCTGTGAAACCATGGAAATACACATAAAAAATTTCAACCCAATCGGTCAAGCCGTTCAGTAGTTGACATACCGACAACAGCACCACCTACCGGGTCAAATTGTATTTTTAAATCATCCAGGAAATCATCGAAATAGCCATATAAAATTTCAATCCAATCGGTTCAGCCGTTTAGAAGTTATGTGAAAAAGAAGTTAAGTACGGAACGATAATTCTTACTACCCGTTGTCCTATTACCCGTTTTCCCGTAGGAATGAAGCATTTTCCCGCGGTAAAAAGTATACCTTGTTCATCACGGATAATGTCGGCTTCTAATGGCAAAAGAATTTTTCAAATCGGTCCAGTAGTTTCGGAGCCTATTCTATACAAATATTTCCTTTTTATAATATCACTATTGAAGTATAGACTAGCTGCACGCTTCTGACTTCGCCCGGGTTAAATGTAAAAACTATCCTATCTTTTAAGTTGGACCAAATTACACAGTTCAAACAACGTCAACAACATTGGCATCAAACAACGTGAAACTTATATATTATGGACACAATACGAACTAATACTATATTTCTATTATAAATAATGAAAATCAAAATAGCTTCAAATATGAAAAGCTCATACATCAATAGGGACGATTAAATACAGTGCACCGTTTTATTGAATTGCAACCACCATCGTTTCACAGATCACACTCATTGTGAATTCTATTACGCTGAAATTAAAGCACAAAATCGTTAGACTCTACCACTGAAATAGTTTGCAGAACGACAACAATTAGATATTCGATTCGTTACGACTTTATCAGAATGTAATAAGGCTCAATTTGGTTTAAAACTTTTACAATTCCATTTGGCTGTGCAAA
Organism: Synanthedon vespiformis; assembly: GCA_918317495.1. Classification (NCBI taxonomy): domain Eukaryota; kingdom Metazoa; phylum Arthropoda; class Insecta; order Lepidoptera; family Sesiidae; genus Synanthedon; species Synanthedon vespiformis. The sequence continues at coordinate 809,596 of OU906968.1, read as the reverse complement.
TCCTTTGGAAACCGCACGCAGTTTGTATGTGCCTATGTATATACAATTAGCATAGTATTAGAGGTCAAATTAGTTTGCTATGAACGTCATGTCTATTTCATTATTATGTTAAATTATAGCATAATTTATCACTATACCATTCAGAATGTTTTAGTGCGTATTGTATAGTACATTTAGGTATCAACGCAGGACAAAATTTCTCTTATATTTTGTCAAGTTTCTTACCTACTAAGTATTTATTTATTTTTCTAAATTTCATTACATTCATTAGATTCATTAGATGTTATCTCATGGATGCCATTGTCAGAACTGGACCAAATTGAAATGGGACCACACGGGAAGCTCCAGTTTTCAAATAAAAAAGAATCATCAAAATCGTTTTAGCCAGTCGAAAGTTATTGTAACATTTAAAAAAATACAGTCGAATTGAGAACCTCCACTTTTTTTGGAAATCGGTTGATAATATTTTTCATACAATATTTTCTAGTGGTCCTCAATGGAATGCGAATTTTAACACATCGAATAATACCGAACCAAATAAAATAAGATGCAACCAGAAGCGCAATTGTCGCAACCCATTTATGGTGAATAAATTCGAAACAAATCCCGAATGAATCCTCGGCTTCATTTCCCGGGAACACTTTCTGTATCTCGACAGAATGGTCTTAGCAGATACTGCTATCTCATAAATAAGCACAATTTTCTCTTGTAGCTTTGCTTGTGTAGTTTCTAATTAATATTTGACGTCTGTTTCTCCGCTTACTACTTCTAAACCAACAGATTTTGACCAACAAGAAGAAGCCGGAAGTGGGTGTCATATGTTTGTCCGCTATGGACTCCTAAACTACTTAACCCATTTTGATAAAACTTTGTAACTATGTGTAATTTGGTCCAACTTGAATTGATAATTTGGGTCTAGGACAATTCGCCGCCGCCAATTCGTCGCCGCCCTTTCACCGCCGTCATTTCGCCGCAGGCCATTTCGACGCCGGTCGATTCGACGCCGGCCATTTCATCGCCGTTTAATTTAGTTTCAGTTATCCACTTATCCACACACAAATGTTAAAAATTAAAATATTTAAACAATTTACGTCTATATTAATTTTACGCTATAAAGAATTTATAAACGAAGTTCTATTCCAGGGATTTCATGAATTTGGCTGGTATAAAAAGTAACTTATATTAATTTCTGCCCTAATTATTCCTGTACAAAAAATAAAATAGATCAATTCGTTTTTTCGCTTGGGCCATAAAGGGTAGACAAACTCAGAAACATACTTTTACATTTATTATATTAGTAGAGATAGTATAGTTTATACAATACAGATATTCAACATGCTATATGTTATATGTTTCGATAGCTAAAAAAACCAAACCATTAAATGTCGAACTTTCCTGACAAAACATCTGTACTGGTAGTAATTCTTTTGCTTTCTACAATCTGAGCTTAATAAACAAAAGACAACAACGAATAGCGACTAAATGGCCGGCGTCGAATTGGCCGGCGCTGAATTGGCTTGGCGCTGAATCGGCCGCGGTGAATCGGCGGCGACGAATCGTCCCATCCCGGGATAATTTTTATTTTTAACCCGACTTATAACCTGTTAAGCCAACGCATAAAATAGTTTTGATTTGAGCTACAGTGAAACGTTCCATATTGTTTTATAAATTTTAGAATTATATAAAAAATATCTTCGCTAAAAGCTCGCATAGAAAGTCACGTGAATGCAAAACTAAATTGGCCTCCGCATTTATGGACACGTAGCCAGTTGAACGCTTCGGTGTGCTCAGTTCAAAAAACACCGGCCACATTTTATTATTGGGAATATCTTTGGAAGCCGTGTGTCGTTTTTCGGTTAAAACTAGACGACTCTGTGGATCATTTGACTATTCTATGAACGCTTCATTTAATACTTATTGTGGCGCAAGTTACAAGAAAGAGCGTATTTCCCATTTTAAGGCAGATGTTAAATAGAAATAAAGTGAAATTAAATAAAATGTCAAGACAAACCTAATTAAGGTTTACAGATATTGTTAAGTATCATCTTGTGTAGAAATACGGGTTAGATAATAAATAAATAAAATTAATTGCAAGAAATGTGCCTTGATTTTTATAGTTGCTAATTATACAAGGCAAATATTTAAAATAGTTTGTTGGTGCCTTCTAGTATATCTTACATTGCCTGTTATTAAATATTGTTCATAAAGTATATATAATGTCGTGTAAATAAAACGTCAGATTGTAAATTACAATCTGTTTTTATATTTACAGGTAAACCATCTTCGCAAGCCTTGTATATTTGTGTATTCTAACTAAATGTATAGGAAGTTGACGGCTAGCCTTTAAAACGTGTGTGTTTTTGTGCCTTAACACACACACACACACACACACAGAGAGAGAGAGAGAGAGAAAGAGAGAGAGAAAGAGAGAGAGAGAGAGAATGTGTAGGGTTCAGAAGGTCAGCAATGCCCTTCCAGCACCCATAGCCAAAATTAGCCATCCATCACAAAGCGGACCTCTTGCTTGGTTGACTTTTACATTGATCGCTTTCAGCTTACGTTTTACGTTCCATCGTTTACGTAATCGCCTTTATCTTTGTGTTCCTCTGAAATTGTCAATATAGTGCTGTTATTCACTGCACCGTGAGAATGGCTCTTATTTATTGACTTATGGCTCTTATTATATATTATTTAGTTTATTAGTTGACTGTAATTTTAACCGAAATTGTTGGTGGTTTTTAAATTTTGGATGTAGGACTAACAGCATCAAACTGTAACCTCCGATTGTGTGATCATCAGTTTTTTTTAATTGAATCCCATTATAGATTAAAATAAAAAATGCCTTTTGCCAAAGCACAGAGGCTTATGTTAAGTTCGAAAGATTCCTTCAAAGATATCTTCGCAAACTAAAGATTCAGGTCCAGTTGAATTCAGACCTATCCATGTCCCGTATGTAAAAATATCGAAGTTAACTGGAAGAGTTTCACAACTCGTTCTATTTATATGCAAATTGTAAAACGATGACCCGCGGTTCCGTAGCGACGACTTTTAAGTGAAAAGTTGGATTAATGGAGGTCATTGTAAAAAGCGAACTTTCTTATAGGAGAATCCAAATATATTTTTAAGTTACGTATTTGAGCTATACGTATATCCATCAAAATACTACCACAAAGCCATACAAAACTATGGCATATACGACATACGTAGAGCATGAAGTTCGTCATCTGTCATTTAAAGAAAATGTGACTTTACGTCAATACATTGGATTTTAACATCAATAGTAAAAGTTGGTCGTACTACCTTTTATCTTAGAATAGCTGTAGTATTTCTAAGTTTTTTACCATGGATGCGCGAAGGCAAGATTCCGCCATAATTCCGTTTGAGGCGTACTTTTTATGTGCCTCTTTGGCATTAGTAACGCAAAATCCATAGCTGTACCAGATTGAGTAATATATCGTACTGTAAATATCACTTGTTTTATGTGCTACGGTTGGGCAGAGGTCTGCTGGCAAGAGCTCTTTTGCTTAAGGAGGTAAGGGCGGATTGAGAGGACTCACTAACTTCCATGGGTTCGATTGTTTTGAATTTTCCATGACTTCAATGGCTTTTCCATGACATGGTAACCTTTACATTATGCTGTAACATCAAGTAGTCTACGAGATAACCAACTCCTCGGCGACTTACAGTAGTTATAACGTGTTTAGGCTCATAAGTGGACCGTTAGCCTGTCTGTCAACTTTAACATAAAATAAAAAATAAGGATGGTGGCTTAGTTTATAATTTTTAGTTATAGCTTATTATACTTTTTAATTCGTTTTTCTTTACTCCAATTTCATGGTGGTCTTCTGTAAGATGGAGTTTAATGTAGTAAGACATTCTGCCCAGTCTTTCACAGTTGAAAGAGATACCCATTTCCCGTTCATATATATGTTGCAATAGTAATATTATTTTAGTTTAATTAACGTAAACAAGCTGAAAGCTTGGTCGGAAGCTTAGTGCCACTCCAGCTTACGAGCAGTCACAATAAAGGATAGCTTCAACAGTGTTTGTCCAGTAATAACCTTCATCAGCCAATGTGAACTGGATTTGAGAAAACAATTGACCAATATGCAATATTAGGTCGATTACACACGTACCTTTACTTTTATTTACTTGTTATTGTTACTATACAACAATGTGGACCACAATTCAAATTGAACTTTTCAAAGTTCCTTATTGAACTTTTGAACAACAACAAAGTTGGCTCTGGTCTGGATTCTGAAACTAGTGACACCCCTTTACAAAAAACCACAGTGAAATTTAGCATAATAATATGCTGTATTTCAGTGAATTAATAATATATTCACTATCGGGAAACGGACCCCGGAGATTTTTTATTTTTTATATTTTTTTATATTGGGGAAACATACAATATCTCGAGACACAATATACACATACATACAAGGAAAACATTAGCTAAATAATAATAGGAGTTCTCGTCAAGTCCTAGATGCTGGTCAAGAGAGTCTATCTATACTAATATTATAAAGAGGAAAGATTTGATTCTTTGTTTGTTTGTTTGTATAGAATAGGCTCCGAAACTACTGGACCGATTTGAAAAATTCTTTTACCATTACAAGCCGACATTATCCGTGATGAACATAGGCTACTTTTTACCGAGGGAAAATGCTTCATTCCTACGGGAAAACGGATAAAAGGACAACAGGTAGTAAGAATTATCCTTCCGTACTTAACTTCTTTTTCACATAACTTCTAAATGGCTTTACCGATTGGGTTGAAACTTTCTATGTGTATTTCCATGGTTTCACAGACACGAATGAATTATATTTTATAAAGTTACGCGGACGAAGTCGCGTGCAACAGCTAGTTAATAATAAATTTAAAAAAGTACCCTTAGCGAAATATCTCTAGTTTTGAAATTTGTTTAGAGATGGCGCAATTATAAGCTTCTAAAACCAAAACCACGAATAGGTCTTGTAGTAAATGAAACCGCATGTGTACACCTAACCTTTATCGATGCGGTAAACATGTTTACATTTAATCTAAAGTGTACACATAGAGACATCACCCTGAGGGCGATGGACGACATTAATTGATATGGGAAACAATGTTTATATTAAATTAAACTAATGGTGATTAAATATTCTTAACTGTTGTCCACCAGTGTGTTATAATAATATATTAATAGTGTGAATTATTAATGTTCGATTTACATTGATATTTTATTTCTTAGTCTATACTAATATTATAATTAGTAAGTTTATCTATACTAATATTATAAAGAGGAAAGATTTGATTGTTTGTTTGTATAGAATTGGCTCCGAAACTACTGAACCGATTTGATAAATTCTTTTACCATTATAAGCCGACATTATCCGTGATGAACATAGGATACTTTTTACCGCGGGAAAATGCTTCATTCCTACGGGAAATCTAAAATAAAAGTAAATACTGGCGGCTTGCGCGCAGACGAAGTTGCGAGCACCATAATGAATAAACTAATAAACTATTGGACCAATTTTAAAAATTCTTTCACCTATAGAAAGCTGCATTATCAGCAAATAATACAAGCTGTGTTTCATAAAGTTATGCGAACGAAATCGCGTGCAACAGCCAGTAGCAAGTTGAAGAAAATAACGTGGATGACTAAAGTTTTTTTAGAACTTTTCTGTAGAACTTTAGACTCGTGCCATAAAATATTATAAATCATATTTTTATTATAAAACTAGGCTGTTGCCCGCGACTTCGTCCGCGTTAAAAAAGATAAAATGTTCACGTGTCTCGTACTTCTAAATGTTTATCTACCAAGTTTCATGAAAATCGGTTAATTCGTTTAAGAGTTATGGAGGAACATACATACATACAGTCAATTTAGTTTCAGTATCATGTACTTATAGAGCCTATATACACGATATTTCTGAAAACAAAGTAAATTACTCCATGACCGACCCCTACAGATTTATTATTAGTATTGAAGTATTTATGATTGATTGATGATGATAATAGATTTTTTAAAATTTATTTATTAAAACTGCATTCCAACTTTAATTCAAAATTAAATTATAGTGAAATTTAATAATAATTACTAGATGATTATTGTTTCTACGCTTTTGAAAGTCGTGGTATTTCTTGTTTCCAAATGATTATACTACTTAGAAGTTATAAATCTGCAACTAGCGTACCGTACGTACAACTTACGTGGGGAACGAAACTGGAAAGACAATATTAAGTTGGTAAGACGGCACTAACTTCTGGTTTACATTCAGACATTTAATCAACTTGTTAAAATTTGCGCAACAAGTTACACACCACAAGTATTTAAAACTTTCAAACGTTTATTTCTCTTTGAGATTTATATTCACTTTACATAATAATGTTGTATATTTAAAATCGCATGATTCTTTTAAATTTTTATATTGATTTGGATCCAAAATGACACGAATATAGAACACGTCCTGGATTGGTACATCAAATATTGCACTTTGCATCTAGCACTGAAAAATATTTAAAAAAAAATTACAGTAAAAGTATTAAAAGACAAGAATAACAGTGCATTTACTACACTGCTGTATTTGAATGCAAGTTATTCCGAAAGTATTTTCTTATCGACAATAGCCGTCCCAACTTAATGTTAAACAGGAAACTGTGGTCGCCGTCTAGTTTTATTTAAGCGAAACAATCGAACAGAGTTAAATACAGTCGGACAGCAGGTTTAGTTCCTCTACGCAGACTACAGTTGAATAAACAAAGAACGGACCGGAGGCTACATTCAAATGTAAATGAACTGCGGCCATTAAAATTTATAAATTCAATCCACTTTTACACCGATGCAATTTTTGACATTGGAAATGTCGTTTCGTTCGCTTCAGTATAGGCTCCAATTTCACGAAAAAGTGCGATCCCCTTATATCTCGGAGAGTTGTAAAGACATGATATTCAAAAAGTACTTAAAAGACGCGTATTCATGAGAGCTGTAAGATGCAAAAAGAATTTTTCGAAAAAGTCAAAAACGAAAAAAGTTATGGTCGAAATAGTGAAAATTTCGTGTGAAAAATGAAAATTTGATTATTTTTCCGATTTTTTTTATTTTGGCGCTCGATATTTTGGAAACGAAGAATGATATCAAAAATTTGAGAAAAGCTCCTGTGGACAATTTAGTCAGCTACAATTTGAGCCTAAAATAAAGACGATCGGGTTAAGGGTTTGCCCTGTAGCTTAACCTTTTTGAAAGAAGTCAACAAGTCAGAACGACATATTTTTTCGAATTCCGTAGATTCATTTCCAATGTGCTCGATAGTCGTGTTTAGCACGAAATCTGTAAATTTTTTGTCAACGAGTGCAAGCAGACATAAGCCCATCACAAACGTAGTCTCAACATAGTTAGTGACGTCATAGAAATATATATTATAGCTGTGTGTGTGGTCACTATAATAATTATTTGTATAGAAAATATATCGTAATATGTGTTGCTATAATTTATATTAATATATATTATAGCTACGTGTGTGACGGGCTTTATAGATGTTATTAATGTCATTGTATAGGCAAGTTATCGAGAGTTGTCACGTGTAACACATTGCACATATACCTCTTGTTTTAATTTTTACAGAGATTTCAATTCTCCATCCAACAGATTTCATAAACATTGTGAAATTGGTCAAATGGAAACACGTTTCTAAATGAATATTTATATGAATACAAATGGTGTAATAGTATGCCTGCTGAACAATGTAGATAAAAGGTATTTTGCTGAACAGAACTGTCGAGCGTATTGAAACCGGCCTCAAGATAAGGACACAGCTTTTAAGACCCCGTTAGGTAACCAAAATTTATGGCTTTTTGAATACTATCATCATCAGCAGCAAACCATTTTTTCATTCTTTATATTCTAAGTCAATCGCTAGTATCCTTATTACATATTATAAAACGAAGTCCTCCATGGCGTCTGTCTGTTTGTATGTTCGCAATAAACTCAAAAACTACTGCACCGATTTTCATGCTGTTTTCACCAATGGATAGAGTGGTTCTCGAGGAAGGTTATCTATACTAATATTATAAAGAGGAAAGATTTGATTGTTTGTTTGTTTGTATAGAATAGGCTCCGAAACTACTGGACCGATTTGAAATTCTTTTACCATTAGAAGCCGACATTATCTGTGATGAACATAGGATAATTTTTAGGATGAACATAGGATAAATGCTTCATTCCTACGGGAAATCTAAAATAAAAGTATAGTTGGCCCGGGAGATAGCGCCATCTATCCAAAATACGGTAGATGGCGTTTTATTTTTTCTACGCGGACGAATAGTATATAATTTACAAAGTTACGCTGGCGAAATCGCGTGCAGCAGCTATCTTTTATATAATTTAAACATTTTTTTAGTAACTATATATGGCCAGACAAGACCGGCGCAATTTTCCCAATGGGACCATTTAGAGACCGGTTCTGCCCTTCGAAGCTCGCTCCTAAGATGGTAGAAACAGTCTCAAGTGAGAGCTTATGAGTCCTCTTACATAAATGCCAAGAAACTAACACGATAACGACTCATAAATGTTAATAAAAGTGAATACTATATGAGTAAGGTAGCTAAAAGTCAAAAGAATTATCCTAGGATCCCATGGGATTCACAATATGGGAAATCAGACAACATACTAAAATATTCTGACTTCTTTTTGGATAGAAAGAATTAGGACGAGTTCAAAGATAACTCAATAACTCAATATTGTTTCTAATATATTTTTATAACTGTGACTTAACCGTACCATCAATTTAATGGTACAGCTTACCTTATTTATGTCCTTGTATTTTTGTCTGATGTTATTTTAGGATCAAAAACCAATTACTGTCAAAAGTAGCACCTATATACCTTATGTCGATGTGAGAAGGTTGAAAATACTTAATCACCAGCCACAACCGGTCCCATTATTTGTTATTTTCGTTCCCCAAACGAGACGCTACCTCAAGGTTACGTTGTGCAGAAGGATTAAGCAAATGGCATATTAATGAAGTGGCATTAACTTAGCTTACGTACGTACGTACGAGGGCGCCACGCTAAGACTTAAAATAATGCATAAGTACTCTAATTTCGACTATATTTAGGCCCTAATTCTAATAAGTAGATACCTGAAATAAGTATAGGAAGCTACGTAACCGGTTACGCGTGAAGAATAATTTTTCTTGTTACGAAACTAATTTCATACAATGAGGTTTTTTCTTTCTACGAAACTAGTTACGTACGACTGCCTACGAAACCAGTTTCTGACACATCTTGTGAGAAAGGGACAAAACACATTCTTGGAATTCGTTAACACAGGCATTGCTATTGACTATTTCGTAGAGAGGAAAATCCTTTGTACGTAACTGGTTTCGTAGCAAGAAAAATAATTCTTGTCACGTACGTGACAAGAATTGTTGGTTTCGTAGCTCACATTTCGCAACAGCTTACATTGCTAACAAGTTTGATACAAGTCAAATTTGACAGAAACACCAACGACTTCTCCAGCTCTAAATGATCAGAATTAATCATTAATCATAAATCTGTATAATCCATACTTAATATTATAAATGCGAAAGTAACTCTGTCTGTCTGTCTGTCTCGCTTTCACGCAAAAACTACTGAACCGATCACCATGAAATTTTGCATACACGTTGTCTGGGACACCAGAAAGGACATAGGGTACCTTTCATCCAGAAAAAGAGGACTGAGTATTCCCGAGAGATCATATAAAAACATAAATAATTGGGCGCTACTGTCGCATGGCGGCGCTATCGTCGTCACAGCGATATAAGATGACATGAGATGACAAAATGTTCCTAGCTGTGAAACATTATTGATGTATTTTGTCTATAGTTGTCACTTGGTTGTCAAATATTTATAGGTGCGTTCAGAATTTTGTTGTAGTATGAGATCCGATCTCTAAGACCGATTTTTAAGAAATTTTTTTCGGTAGGTAAGTGATAGTTGCAAAATAACGTTTGCCCGGGTCAAGCTAGCATATGTTTTCTTTTTCAACGCGAACGAAGTCGCGGGCACCCACTAGTTATATTATAATATTGTTAGAGGACTCGGGTGCAACAATGTTGCGTGACCGCGCTCGCGCCGTGTTGGATGCGCGCACAGGCTGCGCAGCGGACAGACGACGGCTCGACGGCGTTTATTCTGTCTTTCTGTTGGAGGCTCTTGATCGTGACGGACGTTGCTCTCGCGTATATCGAGTTGTTAGGCCTTATATTCATTACTTGACGTTGAGCTTGCTTATGTGCGGTAGTCAATAATTGTTTCTCTTAATGATTACGTTTTTGATTGTAATTAAATCTTAAATTGACTGGAGCATTCTTTATTTATTTTCAATCTCAATTCTGTTTCCTAAGATCAGAAGTGGGATAGAAAATCGAAACGCTGTTTAGTCCGTTGCCATCCTGTACTTTCTTTGCTGTGTAACATTCTTTGTGTGTTAACTTGTACATTTCAAGTTGAGTGTACATTTCAAGGATATAAAACCGTGAGTAGTTTTTATTTTGTACAAAAGTCAGCACGTCCGTCACGGTCTAGAGGAGTGCATACGCGTTCTCATAGTCCTAGGAACCGTTGTGGAAGTAGTAATAACCATCACACTTCAATGGTTACCGATCACCTTTGTGAGATTCTTTCAATTTAACTTCAATTTCAATTAATTTTCAATGTGGGTCCTATAGTGGTCGTGACAGTTTGCAGGAGTTTATTCTAATAGATTAGAAGTGATTAAGGGTAGGCTACCGTCCACGAGGGCACAGCTTAATAATTTTGAACGATAGCTGAGGGTCATCGTTGATACGCTGAACTCCACCGATTTCTGTATCGCTTAGCAAACCGGGAAAGGGACCGCATCTGATCCGCGACTTCACATTCGTGACCCACTGGAATGGAATTCATCTCTACCCAACAACAAGGTAGAAGAGAAAAAGAATTCCGCGAACCGTTTTTTTAAAGCAACGATGATGCTGCAAACGGTATGTTGGAACGTTAGCGATTCTTTTAATGACAAGGGTCCATAGTTTGTCATCCTTTGCCCCTTATGTACCGTGATCTGATATTTTGTATGCGAAGGTTAATCGTGATCTCTTGATTGACAATTAGTATAACCGCGGTAGTTTAGCAAGAGTAGGCAATCGCTTATGTGGTGACGTATATTTGTGGCAAAATCACAGTGTAACAAATGCAAACGTCAATTTCAAATCAATTCAATTCAAGGAATTCAAGTCAGTTTTGCGTAAGTAATATAGACGTAACTATCGTATTATTCGAAGGTACATGTGTTGGTTCTAGTAAGCACTCCGAGTGCTTTGCATTTATTCTTAGTGTCCATTTGTGTCTTAACACAATTATGGGCTTATCAAGCGAATTGAAAGTACTATTGTAGTACGGGTATCACTAGAAGTAATCGAAGAATCTCGTGAAATATTTATCCGTTTACAATAAATCTAAGAACGCTAGATCAAGCTTACAATCATGCTGGATTGTCGCATTCACGTAAACGTGAGGCGCTCCAGTCGAGTGATGGTTCATTTAAATGCTAAATTGTAGTAAAACAGACCATGGAAACGGTATTATGCCAAGAATTGTTGCAACTGATGCCGTGGCTCCGTTTGAATGCTATTCTCTGAACGAAACGTAAAAACACCAAACGACAGCAAGATATAAAAATAAAATAAAAAAAATTGTAAGCGAAATTAGCAGTTAATAGAGTCGTGTTAAGTATACAGGGGGTAGTAAAAGACTAGTAAAGCAAAGTCTTGCTTAGAATCGACCTACAACGAAAAATCGTAATATCAGCTTTAAATCAAAAGATACCGACATTTTAAAAATATCAGAATTTGATCTTAAATGTTTTAATTGTAATAAAAAGAAGTTTTTGTATGAAGCGTGAGATCGAAGGCGAAAAAAAAAAACCAGTCAACTTGTTAAGAAACTACCGCCATAGAATTCCCCGATGTGTCATTAAAGGTAAATTTATATGAAGTTGCAGCTGAATGTGTAATTGCACAAACTTTAATCGGTACTGATATGCTTAATCAGAAAGATATTGCATTCGAACTAATGGAAAGGAGAGAGACTCATTAGACCAGACTTACAAATATCGGAACAACATGCGATTACCGTGAAATTAGAACAAGTCACTTTAATAGTTATTGAGAGAGACCGCTTACTCAAAGTCCTTGGTAAAATTTCTGATTTAGTTACATTGGGTACAGCTACTAGTACAGTAACCACAGGTTACATGAAAATTAAACTGACTTCGTCTACTCCTATTAATCGCTTTATAAACTTACAACTTTTTCGTTACAAACTTTTTATCAATGAGAAGAATAGTTTTCGCGATATCATCAGTGATTTACTCAAAAAGGTCATCATTTGCGAGTAGGTCTTATTACTCATTCTTGTCATTCTTGTCAAGACGAAGAATAGGAGTGATCGATTGTGAGCGTAGATTATTGCGTTACTAACGCTATAACTGTTCAAAGATGGTTTTCTTCTACTATTGATTGGTGACCATGTCGATAGACTTGGCCATTAGAGATACTTTACTACTTTGATATGACCACCGGTTTTTACCAATTGCTTTTGTCACTGCGGAAGACTATGAATATTTGAAAATGCCTTATAGATTAGCCAGTGCTCTACTTCTAGAACTTCTAGATGCCAGTTAGGTGTTGACATTTATAACGAAGTAATTATCCTCTCAGACTGACTTGTTATTGGAGGTTTAATGACGTCAGTGTTTCAAGTCTTCTACTTACACTTAAAACAAAGTTATTCTCTGAATACTGAAATTAAAGAAAATGTAAGGTTTATGCTACAAGGTCAGGTACGGCCGAGCCTAAACAAAGTTGCTACGTAAATTTTGGGTAAGTTGCGATATACCGCATGGTATGCTTTAAAAAAAAAAAAGTGTTTATAATAGGTCATGTATAAGAGAGATGAATCCTTTTTGTAATCCGTAGTTCAAACGGCTATTTACGAATATACTACTGGCTGTTTAATTAGTAAATTAGTCTGATTTAGCAATATTTTACTCCAAAGTACTTACGGAACTCCGTACCAACACCAGTACGGTTGGATTGGGAGCTAGTTTACTACAGAAACGTGAGACTAAGAAAAAGAGTTGTGGCATATTTCAGTAAACAAAACTAATAGTGCTGAATCTCGTTACCACAGCTACCAGCTCTGGCAGTAGTGAACGTACTTCAATATTTCTGTCATTACATGATTTTAAAACGATTACTGACTCGACTGACTGCGACTCAGAACTTGACCGACTGACTGAAACCTAGAAAGGACCTCATGCTTATTATTTTGTGTTGTGCTCGTGTTGCTTGCTCTATGTTCGCTCTTCGCTATAAGATCTTCGCTCTAGATTATAGGAAGATGACTTCCTCAAGCGTAAACCTCTACCTGCTAGTGTTTGGCTAAATTATTTCAGTTGGGCTAAAGATGGCTGACATGAGACGCAAGAAATAATTTCTAGCTTGAGGAAAGGGTAGTTACATAGATTCTACATGGTATGAGATGAAAATCTAATTGATCTTACAAAATTCCTACATTGTAATTTTGTTGTATTCCTAAGGGACGCAGGCTTAATCTTTTAAGAGTGTTTCATGATAATAATGACCATCTCGGTGTATACAGAACTACCGACTTAATACTTCGACGTTTATATTTCAGAGCTTGAGACAATTCATAAAATTTAGTAAATGCAATAACATGTTTGGCACCTTAAAACCCAGACTCTATGGTAGCCGAATCAGTCTTGGAGTTAACACTGATGTACTTGGACCTCGAATCAAATGCGTTCAAATATGTCCTCATTATTGTTACCTTTTTATGAAACTGCTACTTAACCTTATCTTTATATCAACTAGATGCTGATGAGTTATGTTTCTCTAATATCGTGTCAATATTTGGCACAATTTTATGTAAGTAAGCGAGGAATAATGTTTGATTGTGTCAAGCACAATCAACTTTTTGATGGGTTTAGTAAATTACCCCGAATTGCATCACGAGAATGGGCAGGCTGAAAAATGTAAATATGTTACGACGCAGACTTTACCGTTCCAGCTACAGAGGTCTAGAAAGGTGTCCTAAGCGACCATACTGTTATATGATTATAAGTGCGTGATATCGCACTGAAAAACTCGAGCGCTAACCGGAGACAGCTTTGCTGTCTCTTAGGAGACAACTGATATTTGATTTGCTTGCAGATAATTAATTAACAGCGTTAAAGGCCATATTGGATTTTGGACAACAGGTCTTCTCTGTTGTTGATTTGAACTTCGGGAGAAGGGCGACTAGGATATTGGAGTCCTGCACCAATGCACCAATGCCAGTGTTGCATTTAACTTGGTTGGCGAAGCTGCGCTTCGAAGAGGATCTGCTGCTCTTCGTTGAGACATGCTAACTTTGGGCCTCTGTCCGGTAAAAGTGACATGCTAACTTTGGGCCTCTGTCCGGTAAAGGTGACATGCTAACTTTAGGCCTCTGTCCAGCAATGGCGACATGCTAACTTTGGGCCTCTGTCCAGTAAAGATGACATGCTAACTTTGGGCCTCTGCCTGGCGACGGGATGTAGTGTGATATCACAATTTGCAATTGTAAAACTTCTTATCATTCGTGCAATGTATCCTGTTGGAATAAAATCCGGAGTCAACCATTCACGATACCTTCATTAAATGTTATCTTTGTGATTTTTCTTTGTCTGAAGCTAATCAAAATAACTTTAACCTTTTTCTGTGACGTGATGAACGCTTGAGTGCACGCTTGCGTTCATACCGTTTAGTTTTGATCGTGAAATGAAAAACGATTTCTTGTTCTTTTCGGATTAGCTCCAGACTCTAATTCGCTCGTGTATAATTTTCTAAATAAGTGTTCTGATTACAGAAAATGCTTGGGATGATTTTGAGCAAGTGGTGGAAGAGAAATCCTCCACCGAGAATGCAGCGGACGAGGGCGTTCCGCTGTCAGGAACGGCCGTGTTAGAGGACTCGGGTGCAACAATGTTGCGTGACCGCGCTCGCGCCGTGTTGGATGCGCGCACAGGCTGCGCAGCGGACAGACGACGGCTCGACGGCGTTTATTCTGTCTTTCTGTTGGAGGCTCTTGATCGTGACGGACGTTGCTCTCGCGTATATCGAGTTGTTAGGCCTTATATTCATTACTTGACGTTGAGCTTGCTTATGTGCGGTAGTCAATAATTGTTTCTCTTAATGATTACGTTTTTGATTGTAATTAAATCTTAAATTGACTGGAGCATTCTTTATTTATTTTCAATCTCAATTCTGTTTCCTAAGAATATCTTAAAGAAGTCGTAATTAAGCGATGCATAAGCTAACTGAAGAAAAACATTAGGGGCACACTCAATTATTGTCAAGCCGTTTCGTCTGTCTGTCACGGTACTATTGACAAATGAACTTTCAAGGACGCTTTGAATGTTGTTTTGGGTTTCAATATTTATTTCGCATCTTATTGACAAGACGATAATTGTATGCTTTTGTATAATATTACTTATAGATGCAAATTTATACGGTTCGTCTGTCTGTTACAGCTGCTGTACTGAACCCATTTTTGATGAAATGAGCAAATTTTGAGGTACAGTCGGGGTAAGAAAATGTTAAAGTCGATTTATTGCTTTTACCAGGACAATGTTCGAAATTTCATTTTTAACGTCTGATAGTTGTCTTTTTAGTGCTTTAGTTTCAAAAAGGTAACTACTAAGAGTCTACGACTTGATGAAGGAATGAATTTGAAAATTGACGAAGGTTTTCTTAACCCGATAATTTCGTTTCGTTCGATAATTTTTCACTGATTTTTTATATGTATAATGAAACCCAATTAAGTTTTTTTCCTTAGCGAAACCGGTAGAGAGTCGCTAGTGGTATATAATTATCTAGGTAGAGTCTATAGTGTGACACAAATAATAGAATTATATTTCAGCTACTGTAATTAAGAAATTGAGTTATTATAAGATTAGTTCGCTAAGTTTCAAAATGTAATCAATCAAATTGCGACTTAACTACACCGAGACAACATTGAAATTCATTTACAATAAGCAGCTTTTTCATTATATAAAAACAATTCAATGTTATTGCCAATCGTTTTATTTATTTAGATATTTTAATTGTCGAATGAGAAAACTTTATATATATATATTTTAATAAAAAAAAATTGAAATATTTATTTCATTCATATTCATAAATTAAAAAAATAAAAATGGAATGAAATAAAAATGAGTAAAGGTGATATTTTGAAAATGTCTTTAATCAAAACCGAATAAATCTGCCTTTATTTTATGTGATTACACTTTTATAGGCCTAAATCGCACATTATGGGGAAAAAAAGGGAAAAATTCAATTTAGAAACAATTAGTATTGTCTGCAATAAAAGATGTATAGCATCTTTTAGTATGTTGTGAAATTACCTTTTATTTTACACTAGCTGGGTGCTCGCGACTTCGTCCGCGTAGAAAAGTATAAAACGCCATCTACCGTATTTTGGATAGATTGCGCTATCTCCCGGGCCAAGCCGCTAGTATTTACTTTTATTTTAGATTTCCCGTAGGAATGAAGCATTTTCCCGCGCTAAAAAGTATCCTATGTTCATCACGGATAATGTCGGCTTCTAATGGTAAAAGAATTTTTCAAATCGGTCCAGTAGTTTCGGAGCCTATTCTATACAAACAAACAATCAAATCTTTCCTCTTTATAATATTATTAGTAAGTATAGATGAAAAAAGAAAATTTCAAAATTTAATTTAAAAAAAAAATAACAAAATCTAGTTATCTATTTATCAGTTCATTCTGTTGAACCTTCTGATCACTTTGTCTTTCAAAGTTTTCTATACTAACATTATAAAGAGGAAAAATTTTAATGTTTGTTTGAATTGAATAGGCGCCGAAACTACTGGACCGATTCGAAAAATTCTTTCACCTATAGAAACCTACTTTATCAGGGAGTAACATAGTCTATTTTTTATAAAGTTACGCGGACGAAGTCGCGTGCAACGGCTAGTAGCACATAAATGTAGCTTGGCTTGTCTGTGTACGCTTGATATATAACCAAAAGGGGCCGCATCCTGCAAACCTTAATAAAAATAATACTCTTATAACAAATGACCACAATCTCGGAAGGGTACGAAAACCCTATTTTGAGATATTAAATTGTATGGGGCGGCTTCATAACTTGAGATCAACTTGAAAAACTGCCTACTTTTGTATAAGAAAATCTTTATACGTTAAAGGAAGGGAGACATCTCTTTTGAATGTTTCAAAGAAATGTGTAGATACTTTAAGCACAGATTGATATTGATTTTAAGTTTGTAAGTTTTATTTTTTTTGACGACACGTTTGGTCTAGGGGCTTTTAACCCTAGCTGTTAACCAAATGATTGCGGGTTCGAATTCCGCTTGGGGCAAATGTTCATGTGTTAACATTTTACCTTTGTAAATGAGTCATTGATGTGTAACTTTCTATAGGTGAAAGAATTTTCAATATCGGTCTAGTAGTTTTTGAGTTTATTTATTACAATCATAAAGATCTTCTCTCTTTATAATATTACATAAAACCTGATTAGGTTGTAAAAGCTTTCAAAATATGTACAACAATCATCCGCCCACAATAAAATGAAATTTCATTATACACATCGATCATAACACGGGAACAGAATGAAAATATTTGTAAAAAAAATAATATGGAACAAAATGATAAAAAATTTCCATACTCCCAATGCCCTTGATGCGTAAAAAAATCCGTCCCCTCCAAATCTCCTTCTACAAATGGCGACGAAATTAACGAAATCAAATTAATTGACAGACCCTTCATCAGTGTCTACCTAACGGAACGGTAATAATACTAGATCTATGGTATCTACACATTTTTTTATTGTAATTTGTGACAGAAAAGCAAACGCCCCAATAGAAGACATGTGTGCACAACTAGCGACCCTTGCTCCGCGCGGAGTTGTTATTTTAAAACATAATTTACTTACATTTATTATAGTCCTGTATCCCTCAAGGATTTTTTTTCTGATTACTAACAGGCAGAATCTTCGTGAGTAGTAATTATTTTTATGACCTCATTATTATGAAATTTTGGGAGTGGTTTTTTGGGAGGGATGGGTATACTAACCAGCTGATTTTTTGTCTGCAGCTTAGTAAACATTTGTATAATAAAATGGCCGCATAGTCCTACAAATTGAGTGGCACGTTTTCCCAGTCCTACGCTGCTTCGGAAGTTTTTTACGGCTGCTAACTCCTTTAGCTGCCTCTATCGAGAATTTTCGTAGAGGAAAAAGTTATTCGTCTCGGCAAACTGAAGCTATTTACGAAGATTCAGCGTGTTAGTAATCAGAAAAAAAAATCTTTGAGGGATACTGGACCATTACCCGTTTTCGCTTTTTTACGGCGCCATCTGCCAAAAACGAGGAGAGCTCACTCGCCAACGAGAACCGCTGTCACATTTAAAGTGGAAGTTAGCCATTGTTATGGCAACCGGCAATTGTTGTAGTCGGGTTCAGCTAGATAAATAATATAAATAAAAATTGAAATCCACTCATTCAGTACTGTTTAATCTCGCAAGGGGAGAGTGAGAGAAAAATCTAATGAATAGCTGTCCATCACGGCAGTATTTACCCAAGATCAAGTAAACTTTTTCCAAATGGATTCCATTTCATCCTGGTTTATGCTGCCATATTTCACACTGTGATAAAGAGACTCTATTTTCACTATGTTCGCCTACTTTATTGTTATCAATTTTATTTATATGTTGAAGTAAGTATATTATACTAGCTGGTGCCCGTGACTTCGTACGCGATGATAAATTAAAAATATAAAAGCAATTATAACGCTTGACGCCTTGTTGCTATAACACATTGGCCAGGCGTTAGTTACAGTTTTATATTTTAGATAATCCCTCGGGAACAGTACTTTTTTCTTGGGTGAAATGTATCCTATGTCCTTTCTAGTGTCCTAGACAACGTGTATGCAAAATTTCATGGTGATCGGTTCAGTAGTATTTGCATGAAACTCACATTCACATCGATTCTATTAATAAATCTATAAGTGTAGATATTGTATGTATGTATGTATGTTCCTCCATAACTCTTAAACGAATTAACTGATTTTCATATAATAAAACTATCAAACTTGCTATCGAATGGCTTAACAATAATAACTTAAAAATAAATTTATCTAAAACTAACTATGTTAAATTTGACAATATTCAAACTAGGAAACTTAATATTAAATATGACGATACAAATATAAAAGAGACAAACATAACTAAATTTCTTGGTTTGGTAATGGACAGAGAACTAAACTGGAAAATGCATGTAAATAACTTATGTGGGAGAATAGATAGATTTGTGTATGCATTGAGATGTCTACGAAAAGCTACGAATTTAAGCACAGCATTGTCTGCTTATCATGCTTATGTAGCATCGACACTACGCTATGGTCTAATATTTTGGGGGTACAGTACAGACTCAAATAGAGCTTTTATTTTACAAAAAGAGTCATGGCTCTCAGACATCCACATGAGTCTTGTAAGCCTACCTTCCGAGAGTTGGGACTGTTGACTCTGCCGTCGTTGTATATTCTCGAAATGTGTGTGTTTGTTAAGCAGCATATGTATTTGTTCAAGAAATCGACAGATGTCAGCTTGCGTTCTCGGAGAGATCCTTGCAGGTTAGTGTTGGAAGATGTGCCTCGTCTTACAAAGTGCACAAAAAGCTGCACACATATGAGCGTAAAAATATATAATAAAATACCTAATTATATTAAATTCCTGCCTTTGAAACAATTTAAAAGACATCTAGCATTATGGCTTAAGCAAAAAAATTTTTATAGTGTTGACGAATTTCTCCAGTTTAGGTGACATCTGAGCATTTCTGTTTTTGTTTTCGTGTTTTCATGTGACATGTATCTTTGAGTGATGTAGTTATAATTGAATTTTATTTTTATGAATTTTATTTATTTTATGAATTTTATTAATTTCTTTATTATCAAATAATTTATTGACATCTTGCTCTTATTTACTTAATTATAACTTTATTATCTTAATTATAACTCTTATTTACATTGTTAATATTCTGCATGCCTATGTAATAAAGGCGAAACATGATGCTCCTTTACTCTCTGTAACACTTTTACTACCATGTTTTAGGCAAATAAATGATATTATTATTATTATTATCATAAAACTTGGTAGATAAACATTTAGACGTACGGGACACAGCATAGGCTTTTCCTTTTTAAACGCGGACGAAGTCGCAGGCACCAACTAGTTTATAATATTAGTAAGAATATGTTGCAGGTCAATAATCCTAGCACGATTGCAAAGGATCATATAATAGGAAACTAACAACAAATTTCGTAATTATCTCATGTGTTTTCAGGATCATTGCAAAAATCCAAACAGAGGTAAGACTTTTTTGAACGTTACTTATTAACGTGTGTCCTGATTGGCCAATCAAAACAGAGAAGCTATACATCATTGACCAATGAGCGTTTATTTTCTTATCGACAATTTTAACATGATTATTGATTATTATTGCGAAAAATCCGGTTTTTCCTATATATGAAAATTGCAACCCGGGCGAAGTCGAGGGCGAGTCATTGGTCTAAATAATATTTTTATTATATAACCCAAATTAGAATGCGTACATACCTTTACGATAACCATAGACAGGCAATGGCAATACTTTTCCAATATATTTTTAGGATACTCAAAAAAGTTTCAGTAAGTATATTCGTTATTTGAGAAACCCGTTACGAAATAAAATAACCAAATAGGCCATATTATTCTAGCAAAAATGGCATTTAAAGCCCCTTGACTTGAAAACAACTTTCGATATCTTTACGCATCCGGTAAGCTCACATGAAAGTTTCTAAAGAAAACTTTGAGGCTTTCAGTAATCGCGCACCCTGAAAGCCTTCGAACCGGAAGTTGAAGTCCCGTGTCACGTCCGGTGATTAACGATGGTAACCCAATTTCCGGAACTTTGCAGGAAAATATTAGCGGAGTCAAAGAGGGATAGATATGAATGGCTGTTTGCAATATGTGATCGTTTCAAAATTTTTCGTTCGATATTTAAAAGAACATTCTTAACTGTGTTTAAATTATGCTATCCTGATTTCCCACCAAATTACAGATACTCTGCAGAAAGACCAGCAGCTGGCAAAGTATCTATCAAGTATATAATGTATGGGAAAAAATTTAATACAATGAAAGTGGATGAAATATAATTTGATGTCTCATTTTGTATTTAACTTATTTTGTGTTTCATTTTTGTATTGCGATAATATTTAACTATATAATATGTGGATTTTGAGTAAAATATATAAATATAAATAAACTTTGAGAAATAATCAACCTATCGAATGTTGTATTTTCCATACGAGACATGTAAAATAAAAAATACTAAGAAAAAGTGTCCTCGATTCTCCTACCGCTTTGTATTTAACTCTGCAAACTTGGTACAACTCTACAAACTTTACTCATACAAAAATATGCAAAATTATTTTTGTATAAAATTCTTGCATTAAAAATTATAATTTTCTCTCATATAAAACTTTTAAAAAAATTGTTTTCAGTGTGTAAATGTAAATATAGAGTGGAGTCACATCCGTTATGCACAAATTTATACCCTCAAACGTGCTTCGAGTACGTCCGCATCGCGTTATTTAAAATAGTATAGAGTTATGAGTTGATAGAACTGACATCGCCATTTTTAATTAATTTTAATTATGTCATAATTAATATTCTTTAAATTAAATTTGGATCGACAATAAATTGGGCAAAAGACTGCAGTGAAATTATACTATATGAACTGTTCCAAGTATTATATAGTAGTCTGTGTGACTTTTTTAATTTTAAAAATCTGACTTTTCTTCTAGACCCTTTAGAACGATTGATATACTCTTTCTTATACACACGTGAAAGCTATAAATACTCAGGGAATATTTACAAGAAATATATTGAAGTACAGCATGACATAAACTAAGTTAGTGTCTAATAATAATATTATTATTATTAATATATTTTTTTTTATTTTCGGATTACACAGATCCATAATGGTTAGTAACAATAAACTTGGCCCACGAGTTAAATGCGAGATGTCTATTTGACATTATTGTCCCGATAGACGTTTCAACCGACGCGACGGCACCTCAAGAGGCTCTCACTAGATGAGACTCTCGAAGTCTCGATACAAGAGAGAGATACAGGAGGCGATATTTTATTGTAAAGATTGTAAGGTCACTCTGCTATTTTTTTATATTAATACGTACATTTACAGATTTATTATTAGTAGGTATTGATAATAAATTCAATAATGAAAACAAAATTTCAAGATTTTCGTTCTGGCACACTTGCTTATCGCGTGACCAGACCAGCCAAGAGCAAACCAATGCAAACGGGAGCGTTGCGTATTTACGAAACGATAGAAAATAAAGCCCAGTGATTGGTCAAAATTTTCTGTGGGCGTTAAAACAACCAATCACTGGGCTTTATTTTCTATCGTTTTGTAAATACGCAATGCTCCCGTTAGCATTGGTTTGCTCTTAGCTAGGGTCCCTTATCCATAGATAATCCTTACCATAGTCTAAGAGTGTTTATATGTGAAATGTCACTTCTAACTATCACTAGCTCTGCGTCCACGCTTCGCAGAAATTCAACCGCTATGCGATTAATTAAAGCGACCGGAAACACGTGCTTTTCCCCTTTCACCAAGGCGGATTTTTTTCGCATGCATTTTGAATTAATTTTAGGTAAGTACGACTATGTTTGGCGGCTTGTTGCATACCAACTGACTTGTACATAAGTAATGAGTTTCTCTTATGATCGTTTATATATTAATAAATATTTTTCTTTGAAATAATTTGATTGGTAAACTTATTTTATTGTATAAGTTTTAGTGTTGTACCCATGTTGTACCTATGGTGTCGCTTATGTAATAGCCACCTACTACCTGTCAAACTTAACATTAAAAACACATTAAAAAATAGTCCTACATTTAATTCAACTCAATAACGTAAATTTTTGTTATCGAGCCTCCTCTCAATTTCACACCGGAGAACTTTGACGAAATGAATTCATTTGAAGTACGAAGTATGAAGTCTTTGTTCGTAACTTGAACTGCCATCTGTAAATTGTCCACTTCATTAGTCTCGAAGCGTCTCACTTATTACCGTCGATCAAGACTCGCAAACTTTATAGATATGTTGGTAGAAATATTTGGAACAGTATACTAAGTAGTGAAAATTGCTCGCCTTGTCTTTATTAATGTTAGTTCAGCTAATTATCAATGTGTGCGTGAACGAATGCAAGAGACGTTAATGTGTGAATGCACGATTAAATAGATGTTAAAAGCCTAACGTTTTCAGTTACAATAAAATCACCTTTCAGTCAAATAAGTAACCAAAAGTGAACCTTATTACCAAAACAATGTTAAACATATACTAACACTAGTGACCCGCTCCCGGCTTCGCCCGTGGTGCATTTGCATTATTTGCATATATGTACCTATAAAAAAATTTGCCGTTTATCCTTCTTGCCATATGTGTAAACCGCATTAAAATCGGTCCACCCATTCTCGAGTTTTTGAAGCATAAACCAACAAATTTTCAAACGACTTGAAAAAAAGGAGGCGGTTTTCAGTTCGACTGTACTTTTTTATGTTTGTTACGTTATGTTTTTTCTCAAGGACGTTCTTTCTTATCATATTTGTATTGATTGTGATAACATTATTAATACCTTGTTCGGAGGCTCTACAAAATAAGTAATTCTTTAAATTAAGTAAATCTATATATATACTAATATTATAAAGAGCGAAAATATAATTAATAAAGTATTTTGGGATGCTGTAAGGAGCTACTTAAATTCGAATGAGTATAAAGAAAAAGTAATTTGGTTTTCTGTAAGGGTCTGGCTACTGCCACCAGACAGGGCTACCCAAATAGAAATACTAAAATATAAATTTTTGAGATACATCACTTTATATTTTATACTATGAAGTTTGATTACTCGTACAACTTGTTCCATTGGAAGTCGTTTGTTGAGTATCGTCTAACTTAACTTTTACAAAACAATACTGGAAAACTGGAAGCGATTTAGATACTGAAATGAGGCTTTGTATATCTTTACATCTGTAAATAGATAATCTTTTGTCTTATATATTTAAAACTGAATTATTTTAAAATTCTTATCAAAATGTAACTGTCTCTAACTATGGCTGTAACATAATACATATATTAATCTAGGTCTTCTATATCTATAACATATTATATAAGTACACTAAAATAAAGTCGTTGTCTTCCTCAAAAATATATAATGACGTCTTAAAGTAACATTATTATATGAACGTATATTCAATTGTGTTTTAAATTCTATGAAATTCTACAGTAACATAATATAAAACTTTATAACGAATTCTAAACGATCATATCGAGAAAAGTATTGTAATTGGTAAAGTTCTAAAAAGAATATATAGGTATACATATGATTGAGCGAGAGCTCTGACAATAACCTCTCAAATTAAGTTACCATATAACTGAATGCGGTCGCTTGTGCCATGATTGTTGGATTGTTGTTAACGAGGCAGTGGAGAGACTATGAACACGGTCATAGGCGACAGCGATTGAATTTAAAAGCCGATGGCGGAAAGACTTTGCTTTTTTATTTATTGTTTACTAGCTGGTGTCCGCGACATCGTCTGCGTTCTGCATGAAAGGTATCCTTTGTTCTTTCTGGTGTCCCAAACAACGTGTATGCAAAATTTCATGGTGATCGGTTCAGTAGTTTTACGTGAAAGCGTACCAAACTAACTCACATTCAAATTTATTATATTAGTAAGGATTTATTTATTTTTAGGTACACCAACAACAACATGTACTACACAACGTTTTTCAATTTAAGTTTAGGTTAATTTGAATGTCAATTTTATTGGCGTACACAGCTTCTTATGGAGGGTAAAATAACCTAATGTTGGCAGCCCTCCAATTTATTGGCACCCTAAACTTTTCACTAAAAAATAAGAAAAATATTCCATAAACTGTGTTCCCACAAAAAATAAATAAATCTTAGGTTTATAAGAATTTTATTGTTTACACTAAACAGTCAAATGATTTAAACATTGTCAAACTTTCAAATTTTATTTGAGTTGAACAATAAGGAGGTCGAATAAGTAGGTGCCAATAAATGGTCGTATTTCTTAAAGTGCCAATAATTGGGTATTTTCCCCTATTATACTGTTCTGTAAGACTCTATAATACATAATAATCTTGTATATTATATTAATTATACTATGCTATAGACATATACATGAAGATTTTATTTTATGTTAAGGTCGACAGAGAGTTGACGTTCCATTTGCTGATGGTCTACTGTAAGTAGGCACTGCTACCAGACATGCCTTCCATTTTATGACTGCGAAGTGCTTGCCATTAATATATCGCTCAAAGCTTCGCTATGATTTTCGCTCTGCTTGAACCCTCTGCACGAACCCTCTGCGACTAACTTTCAAACTTTCAACCCAGTTAGAAGGGATCTTTATACAATGTATCAAGAATAGTTTGAGAGCACTAAGCCTCCAGATCCTTTGTTAAGAAATTTCAACGAGAAAATTATTTTAACATTCATTCTTGGGAAGGTGACTAGCGAGATATTGTTCTCCAATTATTTAGTATTTTATTTCTTAATATTTTATCGGATTATATTTATCAATAGATTTCGGTGCATTTATTAATTCAGTTTTTGTTATGGACAATATAAATAAATAAATATATATATATATATATATATATCTTCACACATATATATCTCCACACAATACCATCTAATATCCAAAATACCAGCATAGCAACTAATGCTGGTATTTTGAATACCAGACAATATACTACACAGATTACTTTTTTGCAAATACATAGATATTATAAACACAAAACATCCATGACTCAGGTACAAAGGTAAAAAAAGGTACATAGCAGGATTAGAACCTATCTGAAAAACATTACTACGCCTAACATAAAATAGAATCTAAGTACTTATAAATAAATAAAGTAATTTTTTTACATTCGTCACTGTTTCATATTGAGCTTTTATGAGAGAATTACGTCACATGAGAGAACAAATAAAATATGTCATATTTACTTTGACGTTTACAATTCCTTTCGAATATTCTTTGTCGTTTCAGATGACCTGACTGCTTTGGACTTGACGGGACCTGTTTTGGAAATAACTTGACTTGACTTGACTGACTAGTTGCTGACTAGTCTCGGGATCTGCTACTTTTGATTTTATTTTCATTATTATAAATTGCTATTTTTACTAATGACACTGGCAAAATCATCAAAGAATATCTGATGCAGCCAAGACATTAAAAGAGAAGAAGAAGGAGATATATACTTAATATTCGAACTATTGTTACATTTTTTTAAATAATAAAAGAAAAAGGTCACACGGGAGTCTGCCTGGTGGCAGTAATCACCGCTTAACAGAATAAGGGATGCTAAAGCCCTAATCCTTCCTAATCCCTTATCAAAATCAAATCAAAATCAATATTTATTAGGTTTCTCCAAGAAACTTATAATATGATCGTCATTATAAAGTTACCAGGGTTTCGGAAAAAAAGCCAAGATGACGATCCTGAGAAGAAACCCCGAAAGAAACTCAGGATACTATTCTTTTTGTCATCTTTAAAGTACATAGTAATGGTCCATGAGCCAGCGACAGATTTTCATGACCAATTTCCTCCCAGTCGATAACTCGTAAAATGATTGAGAGAGTTGTATCATGAAGCATTGTGAACGTCAGCTGCGGCTCCGATGGTGGGTTGAGCAGTAGAGTGGTAGCCGCCCACGCACATAATAATAAAATTTTAATCATTTATTTCCGATTAAAAATTCATCAAATTATAGTTAGCCTAATATTTTGAAGAAACAAAATTGTCAGCTATTTATAAAATGGTGGATTATGCGTCTGCAGGTCACACGAATATATACGTGTTCAGTGATTACCTCCCAATAGAAAATTTATCAGATGATAGTTTATGTTAATAAATAAAAAAGTCAGCTGGCTATATCTTGGTGGAATGCTTGGTAAGCTGATGCTCTGAAAGTGTAACAGGATACCACTGCTCAACCCACCATCGGAGCCGCAGCTGACGTTCATAACGCATCATGATACAACTACTCTCTCAGGCATTTTACAAATTATGGACTGAGAGGAAATCATTGACGAAATTAGTGCCTGGCTTACGGACCATAACAACAATTACACTTATGTAAATAAAAAAAAATAAACTATATAATATACAATACTAAACATAGTATGAGCACCGAATAGTTTAAATTGAGGCTTCATTGTCGCTTTAATCACTGTGATTTTTTTATAATAGCCTTTTGAGTTTGATTAGGGGTTTTAATGACACTATCACAGTATACATATTTATTCTGTGTCTGAGTCTTTTAGTCTGAAACTGTATGTTATGCATCAATTACACTTGTAATTTTAATAGAGACTGTACCAAATGTGACCATTTGAAAGTCTGACGATTTGAAAAACTAACAATTTGAAGGTCTGACCTTTTGAAAATCTGACCTTTTGAAAGTAAGGCCCTTAATCCTACTGTATTTGTGTAATGGAATATGGTCACATTTGATCAGTTATTCCCGCATTGTCTACTTACATATGTATTTCTAATTTTTTGCCCAAACAAGAGTGTACATTTTTGTCATTAAAACGATTTTCTATATTTTGTTTAAATTTTTATTGACTAGTTTCAGTGTTATAATTTTTTTCTCACTATAATTTATTATGGAGATATTATTTATAAAAAAAACATACAACAAAGAAATTTAAATAATCTTTCTAAAAGATAACAACATAAGTATCGTCGCTTTAAAAATTGGCAAAGAGCAATCGAATCGCGAATCACTTTTTGTATTGTGTTGGATTTAAAAGGATTTCTTTGGACGATTTACCTCGTTCACGTCTGAGTCGATTCACTTGGAAATTCTCTAACTCAAACCGTATCCACCCCTTTCATCCCCTCTTGTAGCACACTGAGCCTCCTGTTACATTCGCACACAGTATTTAATTTAATAGACGTACCCTTTTTTATAATCTAAAAAATACTTATAACGTGTTTATCCCCAGGGGACACAAAAAATATATTTTGTAGACACTATGTACTCTACTATAGAATACTATTTCTATAAGTATTCTTTTATTGTTTTTAAGAATGTCCGACATATTTTATTTTTATAATTACTTATAGTATATTTTATGTATGCAGTTTGCTGAGATACGTATACGTACAATTTATGTATGTAGCAAAAAGAAAGACAAACAAAAACCCTGCCTCAAAATTATATCCATACTAATATTATAAATGCGAAAGTAACTCTGTCTGTCTGTCTCGCTTTCACGCCAAAACTATTGAACCGATCACCATGAAATTTTGCATACACATTGTCTGGAACACCAGAGAGGACATAGAATACATTTCATCCAAGAAAAAAGTAATGTTCCCGAGGGATTATCTAAAATATAAAAGTGTAACTAACGCCTGGCCAATGTGTTATAGCAACAAGTTGTCAAGCGTTGTAATTGCTTTTATATTTTTAATTTATCATCGCGTACGAAGTTGCGGGCACCAGCTAGTATATTATATATTCATATTTTAAAATAAAATCCACGCGAACTACGTATGTCTACATATTTAAGAAAAACTTTAAGTTTACTAGATGAGACCCGTCCATACATTTGATGCAGTTGCAGATGATCAGGTGAAAATGCTGAATTTAATGTGGAAACGTCAAAGTGGTCACACAAAAGAGCTTAATTGAGTGTCTACTGATTTATTCATTCATACGATTCGGTTGAATTATAGTATACGCGTTCGTTTTACACAATTACTTGAAAGAATATCTTATTGTAATATCCGTGTTTGACATTATAATTATATGGGAAAGAGGGAGAGTCTGTTTTATACGTCATAATATCCTTAAACTTAAAGTTTAACGCCGAGTTAAACTTTAAAGGAATAATGAACGCTTGTAACCGACGACAAAGTTCTCTTTAAAAAAGAAATTAGGTCAAGGTTAACCCATATAGACATCCTAAATTAAAAGTCCCTAATCCATTGTTAAATGGAGACAAAACACAGTACATCAGCTCACCTGGTTTCAGTAAACCTTCAATAACTCAGATGGAGTTAAATGCTATTTAAACGGAAGTACAGGCGCAATTACACCATTGTACTATTTAGCAGTGGCAGAGGGACGGCGTACCCCACTTTCGGGTACGCCGAGATTCTGTCAGTGGCCGTAGGTGACGGCACCGTAATGGCGGCGCGTTTTTATGTGTGCGTGTGCGTTTTTACATGTGGAAAGTGATTCGTTGTTCTTTCTTATCACGTAAAGTGCTACGATACAGGTGGCATAATTAAATAGTTATTTTAATTACTCATTACGTGTGCATCAACCAACGCTAGCCGCGTAATGGCGTACGCTGAGCTTACTATGGTTTGTATGTGTGGGTGTTAACGTGTAAATACACATTACCGAGCTTACTAAGGTGCTTCACTGTATTAGTACGTGGAATTACGTCCTTTGTTTTTTCTCTAGGTTCATGCTTGCATCGTGGTTTCATAAAAGCACGCAATGTTTGTTACATTTTAAGCTTATTTATTCTTTTATTTACAGGTTTAAATATGTGTGTTTATCAAACCAATTAGCGCTGTTTACGCAACGGTGTAATCGAGGTTCAACTAATCCTCGTTTTAGCGCTCACGGTAATCTGTGGGTGGTATAAATGTACCCTCAGATTTATTACCAGACTTAACGGATGTACGCAAGATTATTTAATTAGATTACCAACTATTACTGTGTCACAAAGTTTCGTGTAATTATTTATGACAAGCGATCGTTAGCGACTTCGTTCGTAAGCATTTTATTTTTTAATTAATTTTATGCAGATACAGTTTATGTAGATGTTTAGTGAATATAGTGGGTTCTTACTTGTATGTTAAGCTTAGTAATGTGCCAAATATCCGTATTCGTATCCGTATCCGTTACTTTTCAACCGACTTCCAAAAAAGGTTCTCAGTTCGACTGTATTTTTTTTATGTTTGTTACCTCAGAACTTTGGACTGGGTGAACAATTTGAAAGTTGGTGCTTCCCGTGTGGTCCCATTTCAATTTGGTCCAGTTCTGACAATGGCAATGAGAAAACGGTTTAATTAACGAACTACATTTTTAACAATCCGGCACATCACTAGTTAAGGTCAACAGTTTTTAGTTTTGGATCAGTTGACGTCACATGACATGTGACAAAGTTTCCTTTGCATAAGAAATTTCCAAAAATATCTATACTAATATTATAAAGAGGAAAGATTTGATTGTTTGTTTGTTTATTTGTTTGTTTGGCTCCGAAACTACGGGACCGATTTGAAAATTCTTTTACCATTAGAAGCCGACATTATCTGTGATGAACATAGGATACTTTTTACCGCGAGAAAATGCTTTATTCCTACGGGAAATCTAAAATAAAAGTAAATACTAGCGGCTTGGCCCGGGAGATAGCGCCATCTATACAAAATACGGTAGATGGCGTTTTATACTTTTCTACGCGGACGAAGTCGCGAGCACCAGTAATATAATATACTAGCACTTTACGGTGGCAGAAACCACAGTAAAGCGCTAGTATAATATAAATAAAATGTTACTCAAAAAATACCTACAACAAAATGGGAATACAATTTAAACGTATCGCGAGGGCTCGACATTTCATTGTCGTTGAACAAAATATGATTGATAGCTCCCACAAATACGCGCCGGTATATTTTCTGTAATTTTCCACATCAATTATTGATACAGAGCAGACCGTAGCTTCTTTCACGTCGTCATCAATCTTTGTAGCGTAAAAAAATAATTTGACATACGTTACATTCAGTTCAAAGGAGTGGAAAGACACCCCCATATGTAGGCACTGACGGGCCACACAAAAGAAGCCTTTGCAACTCCTTCAAAAATAGAAGAAATGAAGCTAGCTTTTGAAAGAAAATTGTTTTTGGAGTTAAGAATCGATTTGCATAAATAAATGCACATGCTATGAACATTTATGGTAGTAAAATCAAAATTGTAACACGAATGCGTTATGTTTATTTATGCGTTATAGTTACGTTTGGTCTAGTGGTTTATAACCCTAGTTGTTAACCAAACTGTCGTGGGTTCGAATCCCTCTAGCTAGGGGCATGTTTATGTGTTAACATTTTACCTTTGTACCTGAATCATGGACGTTTTTATCCATAATATGTATGCATTTATAAATATATATATATATATATATATATATATATATATATATATATATATATATATATATATATATAACCTATGTAGTATATGAACTGTCTAGTATCCATAATACAAGCATTAGTTGCTTAGTGTGGAACTAGATGGTGCTGTGTGGAATGTGTTAAAATATTTATTAATTTATTTAAAACTAGTTGGTGCTAGCGACTTCGTCGGCGTAGAAAAGTATAAAACGCCATCTACCGTATTTTGGATAGATGGCGCTATCTCCCGGGCCAAGCCGCTAGTATTTACTTTTATTTTAGATTTCCCGTAGGAATGAAGCATTTTCCCGCGGTAAAAAGTATCCTATGTTCATCACGGAGAATGTCGGATTCTAATGGTGAAAGAATTTTTCAAATCGGTCCAGTAGTTTCGGAGCCTATTCTATACAAACAAACACACGAACAAACAAACACATAAACAAACAATCAAATCTTTCCTGTTTATAATATTAGTATAAATTTAAATTGTTAATTTTTGAAAAAAATAATAATAAAAAAACGTACGAATCCCATTAAAAGAGTAGGTCATAGTGACAGTATGAAATATGAAAAATTGAAGGTATGCCTAAAGGTCTCTACCCACTACACCGTGTCATACTATGACCGTGCTAGGAACGTATCAGACACGAAAAGCAACACGATACGCTCTTCTTTGCCCACTAAAACGGATCGAGGGAGTTCTGTGCCCGTATACATCCCGATTTCCGTATGATGCCCGTATGCAATCCGTATGTTACTCGTATGCAATATCCATATTTCGGATATTGTAAATTATATAAAAACTCATATTTTTGTGCACATTCAATTAACTTCTCATCTTCCATTTTCTTTACGTGCACGCGTTTTGATGTGTACCCGCGCAATAGAAAAAGGAACGAACGCGCGCAACGAACGGTCAATATACGCGGTTATAACTCGTATACTCACCGGCTCGCAGGCGTGCATGGAGCGTGTCAGCACCGGCAAAATATTCTCGCCGACAATTTGTTGACGCTCCGTGCAAGGCACGCACGGTGTTGGTCGGTGACGGAACGGTCTAGTGGGAGTAGTATCATACTTTTCAATACAAAGAATATATTTTTGCCTGACACGTTCCTAGCACGATCATAGTATGACACGGTGTAGTGGGTAGAGACCTTAACTGTTCTGTGGGGATTGATAGTATAACACTTCTCTGTGTTTAACGGCCATTAGAAAATGATTGATGAGCTATAAACGTGTATTTCAAAATAAAACAAGGTTGAGTGTACACAACCTTTTCCACCTGAAACTTCCTTCAAATATATCGTTGAAAGACAACGCATTTTCTAATCAATACTCACAATAAATCTATAAGTGTAGGTATTATATATATGTATGTTCCTCCATAACTCTTAAACGAATTAACTGATTTTCATTTAGAAATACGTGACACGTGATAAGCTACTTTTTTCTTTTTCAACGCGAACGAAGTCGCGGGCGCCAGCTAGTTTAAGATATAACAACTTAAGTGTTACGAACATAAAATGACTAAGTATAGAACAAGTAAGCGGGTAGTGCCTGGAGTCTACTGTCATATTACGCGTTACTTAGGGGAGCTGTAATGTTACGCAACTTGAAATTGACAAGTCGAGACAGTAATATACCTACTCGAAACTAATGAAATTGTACCTTTTGCCTCTTATAACATACTGGCTGGTGCCTGCGATTACGCCCGCGTTAAAAGTAAGGGATGTGTAGCGCCTGACTAAATGTGTAAAGTAATATAACGCCTGACATCTTTGCTGTTATATAATTTTCAGGGGTTGCGTCTTTATTTTTAGTAGATAGCTGGTGCCCGCGACTTCGCCCGCGTAACTTTGTAAATTATATATACTTTATCATAACGAATTTATCGAACTAATTAAAACAATTATCATAACGAATTAATATCAGCACCATCTCTGTTCGAATGATTTACCGGTGGCATTTAGTTTTCGCAAGGATATATTGTTACGTAACATATTCTAGTTTCAGAAATTCAGATATTCAGATATTCAGATTAGTTTCAGATATTCTGTATAGATGTGTAGATGGCGCAACATCTCTGAAACTTCAGAGATATTCTAAAATATTCAAAAATTCTAAAATAGTAACGCATACTGTGTGACAATTTTGATTTTACTCCCATAAAATAATGTTCATACCCCATATATATGAAAATCAATTCTTAAAGAGTAAACTCCAAAAATCCAGGTCACTTAGTTAAGAGATATTAGAGATACAATTGAAAATTTGGAAAATTAACAACCTGGGCTACATTTTTGAGTAATGTCATCACACATTTTTCAATTTTGCAGTTATTTATTTTTTTGTGTAATTCTAAATATATTTCAGTCGTAAAATCATTCATTTATTTTGTAAGTTTTGTAGAAAATTGACACTTTGCCTTTTTTTTAAAAAAGTGTTTGACCCCCTTGGCAAGTTATGTGAAAAATATATTTTATAGGTATCTATCTATAGATAAATGTACAGATTATTTAGGACAAACGGTTTTATAATGTAGGTTTTGTAGATTAATTTACAGACATACGAAAGTTGTACTACTGTGTAAAACATGTACGCGGAATAGGTCTAGCCCTACATAGGGCGCGGTGTGTCGAACAATGTGGCTCCGTAGAGAAATCCCTTAAATTATACACACTTTCTTCTTATTTACGCTAAGGGACATGAATTTATGGTTTCATAAAATATATATTTACTTTTAAAGTTACCAATACCCCGTAGGATTATGTAATAATTATGTTTCGCTCGCACCTTCACTCGTGTTCTCAATACTCAATCATCCATTCTCAATACTAATAATAAATCTGTAAGTTTCTATGTAAGTTATTGTTATGTCTAAATGTTTATTTACCTATCTATACTAATATTATAAAGAGGAAAAATTTGATTGTTTCTATGTTTGTTTGTATAGAATAGGCTCCGAAAGTACTGGACCGATTTGAAAAATTCTTTTACCATTAGAAGCCGACATTATCCGTGATGAACATAGGCTACTTTTTACCGCGGGAAAATGCTTCATTCCTATATTTCTAAAATAAAAGTAAATACTGGCGGCTTGGCCCGGGAGATAGCGCCATCTATACAAAATACGTTAAATACGGTAGATGGCGTTATATACTTTTCTACGCGGATGAAGTCGCGAGCACCAGCTAGTGGTAAATAAACATCTAGACGTACAGGACACAGACGAAGTCGCGAGCGCCAGCTAGTACTACACAGACGCCGGCAGGAAGAACTTTGATTACGTTCGATCTGATTATGATTGTGTTAACCGGTAATACGAATACCCAACTGTTTCTAAATCCTACTTTCTTGTGCCCGAAAATTGTGAAATCATCGGAAATCTCAACTCAGAAACTCTGCGAAAATCCAATTTGTTTGCCGAAACGTGAATCGTTTGAAGTTCTATGATTCGCGCTAATTGCCTCGTAACAAGCTGGAATGCATTTCCGAGCTGTAACTAGTTAAACTACCGTTTCGTTGCATCAGTGGTTTTAGTTCGTACGCCACGTGCAAGTTCAAATATAACACGTCTTTACAACGGATATATATTATAACGAAATTATCATAGCACTTCTACTTAAGCTATAATTTTAGCCGGATACTTAGAATTAATTATAATAATACCAGCTGGTGCCCGCGACTTTGTCCGCATTGAAAATATATTTTACTAGCTGGTGCTCGCGACTTCGTCCGCGTTGAAAAGTATAAAACGCCATCTACCGTATTTTGGATAGATGGCGCTATCTCCCGGGCCAAGCCGCTACTATTTACTTTTATTTTAGATTTCCCGTAGTAATGAAGCATTTTCCCGCGGTAAAAAGTAGCCTATGTTCATCACGGATAATGTCGGCTTCTAATGGTAAAAGAATTTTTCAAATTGGTTCAGTAGTTTCGGAGCCTATGCTATACAAACAAACAAACAAACAATCAAATCTTTCCTCTTTATAATATTAGTATAGATTTATTGCTAAATAAAAATAAAAATAATTATAGCTAAA
This sequence comes from Synanthedon vespiformis, assembly GCA_918317495.1. Taxonomy (NCBI): domain Eukaryota; kingdom Metazoa; phylum Arthropoda; class Insecta; order Lepidoptera; family Sesiidae; genus Synanthedon; species Synanthedon vespiformis. The sequence goes on along the minus strand of OU906968.1, from coordinate 774,182 downwards.
CTTTAGGTATTCTTACACATCTGAATGGAATCAAGACGCGCTTCCGTTGGAATTTTCATTTGTTTTTTGCAATTTTTCTGCAAATTCTATACACAAACTTTCCTCGTTTATTGGTCTTTCTATTTTAGTTTATAAATTTTGAAGATGTTAGCAGAGAAACAGACACAGGCAGACAGCGATTTTATTTTATAATATTTATATACTATATATATATATACCTTAATATTTTAAGATTGCGTTATTAAAGAATTGATATCAACAATATTAATTCTTTTAATTATCGCAAGTTCTTATAAAAATCAACTCCGTGTAAAAATAAATAATTAATATGATTTCATAATTTTAAATTATATAAATATTATATGTATTATACTTGACACTTATAAATATTTACATAGCTACGCACATAGTCTCATGAATAATATTCTCAATTTAAGGTTCAGGTGGGGTGTATCAGGTTGACAGCTCAAAAAGTGGGTTCCGTCGACCTCACAAAAACCATTAATAACGTTGGACCGAGGCATAGGTAACTATAAGAGAACAAGGAGTTACGAAATGTTTCTTAAACCATGTAGAATGTTTTGGATATGCCATTTGATTTTATACACAATTTGATGAGTGAGCGTCAGCTGTTAAGGTAGTAAAAGGTACGCAGTTCAGTGAGTAGGTACCCGTTAATCAGCGTCCCGAGGCGCTGATTAACGGCGTGCCACGGTACGCCATGGCAAAATATTTTATTGAGAAGATATTTTTCAAGTGAAAACTTCTTTAGGCGCGTTGAGCATTTTTGAGATAGGAAAAAGCCATTGAACTCGCGACCTGTGATGTATAATGTAATGTAACCGACACCTCTGTTGACAATTATAAATCTACACTAATATTATAAAAAGAAAAGATTTGATTGTTTGTTTGTTTGTATAGAATAGGCTCCGAAACTACTGGACCGATTTGAAAAATTATTTTACCATTAGAAGCCGACATTATCTGTGATGAACATAGGCTACTTTTTACCGCTGGAAAATGCTTCATTCCTACGAGAAAACGGATAATAGGACAACGGGCAGTAAGAATTCCATGTTTCACAGACACAAATGTATTACATTTTATTAAGTTACGCGGACGAAGTCGCGTGCAACAGCTAGTTTCAAATAAAAATAGAAAACGGCCATCGATATGTATACCAAAAAAGTCGTAAACATTTTCAGTATAGTAAAAACCATTGAACTCGCGACTTGTCATGTAACCGAGTATCCGACAGTATGCACTTTCCTGGCGATTCAAAGAATACACACATAAATTGTTCAAGTTTTCACTTCTGTCGGCACTCCCGCGGAGTGCCACTGTTTTTTTTTAAGGCAGACAGGATAGTAGGTGCTATGTTTTGGTTTATTATTTAACTAAGTAGTTAATAACATATAAAATACTAATAGGAAATAATAATATAATATTATCTTATTGGATGGAAAATAAAATTAATAGTGCCTTAACACAGTCCCAAAATTTTAGGAGACCTCTTAACGCCTAATATAAGCTCGCTTGACTTTGGTGCCATGACGAAGCACCGAATGTCTAACTAGAGTATTAACACAGATCTGTGCCAATAATTTTGTCTAGATATGGCAGTTTAGAAATGGGAACTGGGCAGGTTATCTAATAATGGGCGGTTTTCCATTAGCCACGGCACGGCACGACATGGTATACATTTTCATACATTCTTGCTTCTGTGCCGGTGCCGGGGAAGCAAAAATGTATGAAAATGTATGCCGCGGGAACTAAAATTAAATAAACTCTCTATAAAGTTTCTAAAAAATATTTTATACTAGTGGATTTTTAGACCTTATTGACCTATGTGTTAGCTAGCGGGCACAAACTAATAAAATTTGAACATCTGAGTAAATATCTGATATCTTTGTCGCTGTGACGACTGTTTCCCAGCCACTGCGACATTGACGGGTGTTTGTTAACCAAGACATCAGTCTTCTGTAGACTCCTCTTCGCCCCTCAATCTTGCCCCACAATCTTGCTACCATCAATCTTCTAAGTACAAGTATGGAAGTATGGAATCACAAATCCCAAAGGGTCACATAAAAAGTACGCCTAAAAGGAAATCATGGCGGAGTCCTCTCTTTTCTTGTTCTCTTGTAATGTCTTGGCTCCATCAAATCTTCTCCAATGATTTTGCCAGTGTCATTAGTAAAAATAGCAATTTGTAATAGCCTTTTTTTAAATTAACAAAAAATAAAACAGATCCCGAGACTAGTCAGCAACTAGTCAGTCAAGTCAAGTAAGTCTATAATTTTTCTTAGTTTTGCAAAACAGGTCCGTCAAGTCCAAAGCAGTCAGTCAGCCATGGCGGAGGCAATGATAAAAGGTAGTAACGACCAACTTCTACTATTCATTTTAAACTCTAATGTGTTGACGTAAATTCACATTTTCTTTAAATGAAAGATGTTTGGTTGCTTTTAAGTGACAGATGACATTTTTAAATGTTCCATAAACTTCTTAAGTGTTTTGTATGGCATGCAAAAGCCATAGTTGTAATACATTGCTACTACATATTTGCTACAAATAAAAAATTATTGTTATAGCTATTTTTATGTACTCTTCCATTCTCTATATTTCATTGGTGGTCCCCATGACAACGGGTCCGTTTCATCAGTGACTCGGCAACGGCCGCTTAGCAATAATGGTGCATTGTTATGTATATTTTCACTCCTTACGGAAAGGTAGCAGTTTAATCCCCCACTCAATTCTATTTACAATACAGAAAATATATCATTCGGAATATTAGAAATTCATTCGTACGACCACTCATTGTCTTGATAGTACTTTGAAACATTGAATGCCTCTTAATAAATGAATTGCTAAAAAATAAGTTAGTTCGAATTTTTACAAGTACAACGTTACCATTCTAATGTTTCCATAAGCAGCAAAAGCTGTGAAATCTCAGTGAGCAAAATAGAAATGCAGGTTCGATGCACTATCTTACAAATACATGTGTGGAATGGAACTAGGATGGAAAACTTACGTTTGCATTGTACAGGATTAACATATAGGTATATGTCGCAGGATATTCGAAGAAATTGGAATTTCACAATAATACTAGTACGATTACAAAGAACCGGACAACAGGAAACTAATAACTAATATTGTAATCATCCGAAGTACTTTCAGGATCGCGAATAAGACTCACCTGTCATAAGTCTTCACAGCTGATTGGCTGAAATAAACGTTACTTACTAACGAATGCGCTGATTGACCAAGCAGAACAGAAAAGTTGTAAGAATCAGTGTTTTATTTTCTAAACGTCCTAAACAAATTGAGATTTTTGCAACGGTCTTGAAAGTGCCTCGGATGATTACGAAATTCCTTGTTAGTTTTATATTATACGGTCCTTTGCAATCGTACTAGGATTATTGCGAAAATCCGATTTCTTCGAATATCCTGCGACACATACATGAGTTATTAGTACTATTAAAATATGTAAAAATAACATGAAACGAGTATCCCACCTGTAACTCATGGGATACGGTCTATACGACAACAAAAATTTGTTACTCGTAATATCGATTGAAATTCAATTGAAATTGAAGGCACTTTCTCTTTTAGTTCATCCCTTTTAATTGAGACTGAGGGATGACCCATCTAAGCAACAAGCTTAACCCTCCTGCGCCGCCTCCGGTGTGCCAATAATCTAAGTGGTGGTTCAATAGATGTTCTCGAAGGGAGGACGGCATCGGACCAAATGCTCACTTCTGCTAGTCTATAACGCTCTAGTGATGTGTTGACAACTTTGTCGATAGAAGTACGAATGTTATAATAATATAGCAGCTTTTAAAGTCATATATTTCATGGGTACCATATAACGACAACGATAATATGATATAACGATAACAACAATCGACTAATCGGCTTGGTCTTGGGGATTCTTTAAGAATAACATAGATTGTAACGGAACGGTAGTAATACTAAATCTATGAAGTATAATGATATCATTGTGTGTCAAAAGAAAACAGCTGAACACAGATAAGCTCTGAGTTTCTATGGCACATAATATTTTTTTAAATTTTATTATAACACCTACTATTGTTTTGTATAGGTATTTAAGAAAACATTGGTAATAACACACCCAAAACTGTATTATAAGTAATAAACACTTGCTAAATCTGGATATTTTTAGTTGTCCTATAGGAGCATATAAATGAAGTCTTATTAAACAAGCTCTCGAAAATATTGTTGTGTAGTCTCCTTTTTGTAGCGGCCAAATTATTTTATAAGTGGTATGTTATTTGTTAATTTATTTATTGGTTTTTCTCTTTCCTTTTTTTTTTTTGTTTGTCTCTTATCTATTTGTATGTTTTCTCCCTGCTCCAATTTTTTATAGTAATAATAATAATAATAAAGCCTTTTTATTTCCAATCAATAATTACATGCATTTTAAATTAATTAAATATATCAAATAATTATATAATAATATTACAATGATTTTCTATAATATGATACAATGATAAAAAATATAAATTTAATTGTTTTAATCACTATTGCTTTCGCTGCCATTGATCGGAACCCCTTTTCGGGTATAGGCCTCCTCCAGCTTGTTCCAATTTTTTATAGTAACTTATAATAAATAATACATAATATGTTTTAATAGTTTGTGGAAACTTTGTTGATTTCTGTTTTTCTTGTATGTATCTGTATAATGTGTGGCGAGATATTGTACGTTTTTCTAATATAAATAAAATATAAATATTATCAAGACTTTGCTTTGCATGCGAGGTCTTATATAACAGAATATCGATAAATAAATGTCGACTGTTGTCGCGTCACTATGGTCACTGAAGCGCGTAATCAGGTGCCTGCCGGGCCGCGCCTGAATAACGAATGCGGCCGGATTGTACGCTCTTTGTCCCACTGAGAGGGAGGTTTCAGTGTTGGCAGCAAATATTTCATGCTTAACACAATTTGAAGTCTTACTAACCAATGTTGATAAATATTAGTTTTTGTTAATTTTAATTAACTTTTAGTTTAACGGCAAAATAATAACTAATTATAAAAAGCTGGGGGCTGGGATGTAATTTAAAATTTAATATTTGAAATTATACATTACACATATTCTGTATTACAGATAGATAGATAGATAGTTAGATAGAGTCGTCTTCTTCAATGCTTGGTGGCATCCACCACCAGTTCTTTCCTCTCCAAAACAGTCACATGGCTTTTCCTTAGCAACTCCACTTCCACGTACTAGTAATAAGGCAATCAAATACCTAAATATGTAAGTGTAGGTATTGTATGTATGTATGTTCATCCATAACTCTTAAACGAATTTACTGATTTTCATAAAACTTGCTAGATAAACATTTAGACGTACAGGACACAGGATAGGTTACATTTTTCTTTTTCGACGCGGACGAAGTCGCGACCACCAGCTAGTAATTAATAGAATAATGTTATTTCTTACCTGTACATACATATGCTATAAATTTTTAAAATTAAGAAAACTGTCCACAATATTGCACAATTTATCTAATTTATGATCTAACTTAAAACAAAACATTTCGGATCGAAGGACTAAGATTTCGGGTATTTTTTAATCAATCCTTGTGTAGAATATACGTGTAGAACTATTTAATCTAAAATCTCGTAAAACATGATAATATATTATCTAATATATTAAAGCTTTCTGTGAACATTTGCCCCATTTAACAGATGCTTCCAGACTTTAGTGTCAGTTTATAAGTTATGGCGCAGGATTTTAAAGACATATTGGTGCGAAGTCTTCGGTTCGTTAAATTGAGAACTTTTAAAAAATTCAAAGATAAGATGATCTTATTGTAAGATTAACTTATATGCTCGGTGAGGTAGAAACGGACCGAGACGTTTTTTATTTATTTATTTATTTTTTATAAAAAAATTAATTAAAAAAAATGATAAAAGTAAATAAAAATAATAAGTGAAAATAAGCGCTTTACAGGTTTTTCTTTATGGCTTTTTTGTGACTTTATCTAAGATATCTATAATAATATTATAAAGAGGAAAGATTTGTTGGTTTGTTTGTTTGTATTGAATAGGCTCCAAAACTACCGGACCGATTTGAAAAATTCTTTTAACATTAGAAGCCGACATTATCCGTGATGAACATAGGCTACTTTTTACCGCGGGAAAATGCTTCATTCCTACGGGAAAACGGGTAATAGGACAACGGGTAGTAAGAATTATCCTTCCGTACTTATCTTTTTCACATAACTTCTAAACGCCTGAACCAATTGGGTTGAAATGTTGTATGTGTATTTCCATGGTTTCACAGACACGAATGTATTATATTTAATAAAGTTACGCGGACGAAGTCGCGTGTGACAACTAGTTAATCATATGATTTCTTCAAATGATACGACGACAGCTATGCTCCTGATTTTAAGGGTTAATTAAGGTTAATTTATTTCAATGCCGTAAAGAATATTTTTATTTACTTTTAAAAGTGCAAAACCAACGACACTAATATACGATTTCCTTATTTGGCTAATAACCATGGATCAGATGTACCCTTGGCACCTTGGCAGAGATATATCTGGTCCATGGTTTTAGTCTAACCTAACTTAACAGTAGAATAATATGATGTATATGCTAATTTCAATGAATCGCCATGAGACTGAGTTATTAACCAAATCATCAATGGCAAAATAATACATTTCTACAAGTGTTCACTATTAAATTTACTCAACAACAAAATGTAGTCCCATTTTATGGTTCAGCCATAACTTTGAACATGAGAATCGCCACAACACCATAATTTATTGTTATTGCTATCCTCTTCGAGGAAGCGAGCTTTATTTCAAGTTTTAAAACATGGAGATCATACAATATTTTACCAGAATATCCGAAAACCATGCGTTCTACGGCGAGCCATTATTCTTTTCTGGTTACCTATCACGACTATATCGTGACTTTTCACCTTTTTTGACCTTGGAAATGTCTTTTCGTTCGCTTCAGTATAGGTCCCGATTTCACGAAAAAGTGCGATCCCCTTATCTCCTCTCTATCTCGGAGAGTTGTGAAGATATGATATTCAAAAAGCTCAATGGACTCATGACTCAAAAGACGCGTATTTACGAAAGCTGTAAGGTGCAAAAATAATTTTTCGAAAAAGTCAAAAACGAAAAAAGTTATGGCGGAAATTTTGATTTTGGCGCTCGATATTTTGGAAACGAAGAATGATATCAAACAGCAGCACACTTACAGCTTTTACATATAATGATTTTACATAAACTGGCTTTTACATATACTTAGTTACAATTTAAATTATTATGACATGTAAACAACATGAGAATAAATTGATGTGTGAAAATACAACAATAGCAATGGTAACTACATACGTACCATGTGGTATATTGTCAGCTCGCCTGCCACTCCTTTCTCTTAAAAAGTTCAGCTGATTCAGCTATGGTTCAAAAATAATATCGAGTGTTAGTTACTACGGAAATTGTTCTTAAATCACCGCAGTAGCCGGAAACGGATGTAGTTTGCTAATAAATATGGCGGCCGTTCATCTGTGAACACCACCACACTGAAAACATGTTTACTTTTGCACATTAATTTATGAGTCTGTAGTCATAAAATTTTTTTTTTTATATATATATAGTATCTTTATAAGCCAGGCAAACATTGTTATGCCATATAAAAAAAATTGGGGTGGGCCAACCGGTTTTGGAGGAGTTTGGTTACAAACACTGTAACACCATAATTTTATATACGGGCGTCCCGAGACTATGCGACATGAAGGCTTTCCCTTCAAATCCCTTTTAAAATTTCTTTCACCTATAGAAAGCTACGATATTTAAGGTACAGTCGGCCGCATAAGTCGATAAGCACATTCAAAAGTGCAAAACAACTGAACACTCAATACCCAATAAGTTGTTGTCACGACTACAGAACAAAATAAACTTCACGTACAAACGCTCGTAAAAAGCTTCAGTAAGGAATTAAGTAAGCAAGTAAGTAGCACTTTTGAATGTGTTAATCGACTTATGCGGCCGATTGTACCTTAAATATCGTAGTTTTCTATAGATGAAAGAAATTTTAAAATCAACCTAGTCCTTTTTGGGATATTATTAATTGCACATCAAATAAAATAATCACCTATCAATTTATTTTCATCATTTATATACCTTTGCACATCAAATAAGTTATTTCGCTACAAATAAATTAAATGTTTAACAAAACTAGTACTGCAGACAATTCGAAAATATACATCAACACTACATTACTTTTTTCCTCTAATGCGAAACAAATAAATTCCTTTAGGTACAAAAATAATACAATCTCAACAGAAATACTGACTGCACAGCAAATTAATCACACCGTGCATAGATAATACTCATTCTCATAGCAAAATAACTATCCGAGAAGCATATATCCTAATAAGCACCTTATAACTTGCTCATCATATTTGTCTTAATTTCTAAGAACATATGCTCAGCAAAATAAGTATAGCAATATTTTTTTTTATCTGATTTCGCGCGCTTTTTTGTCACTAAGTAAATTGTACCCTTTTTTTTAATGTTAAGGTCGACAGACAGGCTGACGGTCCACTAGATGGTAGGTGGCTACCGTCGCCTATAACACAAGCAACACCATAAGTGCTACAAGTGCGCTGCCGACCATAGAAGGATTAGGATAAGGGATAAGGGGTTTCATGACACCTGTGTAAATATTCTCATAATAAAAATTATAATAATCGAAAAGAAGGCTAAAATTTAGATTATGGACTGTCGAGTTGGCTGACCGTGAGTTTAAAGGGGTTGTATAACAATTACTTTATACTAGAAAATACTTATTTTTATTAGAAAAAAGAGTTAGGTTAGGTTCTAGGAATGTATATGAGTTGGCTGACCGTGAGTTTAAAGGGGTTGTATAACAATTACTTTATACTAGAAAATACTTATTTTTATTAGAAAAAAGAGTTAGGTTAGGTTCTAGGAATGTATATGAAATGTGAGCGAAGTGAGCACACCCGGGTAAAAATTTTAGGCAAAAGGTATATATTATTATTTGGACATGGTTTATTAAATACATACCTCGGAGTAGGAGTTTAATTAGTTTAATATTAATTCTAAACTAATTAATGTTCTATAAAGCATTGATTACGGTTTTATAAAACGGTAAAACGGACGTTTGTGTTTGTCTGTAACTTATAATAAGAAGAAAAATATGTCTAATAAAATGCTGTTTTATTTAGGTAAATTGCTGTATGTTATATAAAAATAGAAGCTTAATTTAGAAAAAAAAGCGTTAATAGGTATAATGTGCGTTAGTCATTATTAGCTGTGCATTAATAAAAAAGCTATACATTAAGATAAATAGCGGTACGCCACGAATATAAATTGTAGTGTATTTAGTAATATTTTGATGTGAATTCGGATTATTTTTGCATACAAAAAGTACTTTTTTTGATTTGCGTTTAAATACCACCCGTAGTTTTTGAGTTTATTCATTAAAAACATACAAAAATACAATTTTTCACTCTTTATAATATTAGTATAGTAATCACTACATAGTATGAAACAAAGTCGCTTCACCGCTGTCTGTCTGTCCCTATGTATGCTTAAATCTTTAAAACTACGCAACGGATTTTGATGCGGTTTTTTTAATGGATAGATTGATTCAAGAGAAAGGTTTTAGTATATAATTTATACGCGGGCGAAGTCACGGGCACCAGCTATCTACTAAAAATAAAGATACAACCCCTGAAAATTTTATAACAGTATAGTATAGATTGAAACAACCACAACGCCTACTAATAAAATAAGTCTATTATTCTGTTTGTACTGACCTCAATCCATTATTTCCGGTAAAGGGATATTTCCGGCCACTACATAACACAATTAATGTTTCTGGAAACTCACACAAGTGAGTGACCTCTATAATTGAATTAATTAAGTCTTCAATATGCGTTAAGGTATATTATTTATTTATTTTTTTTGAAATTTTTTTTTTTATCAAATCCTGTGAAGTTTGATAGCGATCTGACGCGGACGAAGTCGCGAACAAAACTTAGTGGTATATAAAAAACATTTATATTGCAGTTTCTGTTATAATTTACAGTATTATATATATATGTGACTGTATTTACGTTGTCAAGTCAAGTTGACTGATTTAATGCGGAAAACTTTTCGGGAAAAACACCCACATAACATTGCAAACTTATTCATGCATATCTCTAATGCACTTGAAAATTTTCCACGCGACGTAAATTCCAGTACCTAGTTATACAAAAACTTTCTCCGGCATACATGCATGTGGAAAAGTGGCTTTAGCCAGTACAATCGGCTACATAATTTAATAATTTATATTATCTTCAAATTTTAAGATTCTTTTTCATATATTTTTTTTATTTTTAGATATGTAGTTATATATTCATATATAAATAATATTAATATTAATATTTCTCTTTTAATTTTCAATGTACATAGCTAGGATGTTTACCTACAATTATTTGCTTGATATAGATTAGTAATTAAAACTGTTTGATATAATAAGTTGAGTAGATAATCATTGATTATATTATATATACTAGCTGGCGTCCGCGTTGAAAAAGAAAAAACTAGCCTATCCTGTGTCCTGTACGTCTAAATGTTTATCTACCAAGTTTCATGAAAATCAGTAAATTCGTTTGAGAGTTATGGACGAACATACGCACATACAATACCTACACTTACAGATGTATTATTAGTATTGATTATAGCACAATTAATTGATTATTCTAATCAATATAATATTTTACTATTAACTATTAGATAAAAAATTCTAGAGTGTAAACCAGAAACAACTTACTAAGAATTCTGTTGGTTCTTAATATGAAAATAGGTTGAAAAATATTAAAATGTATATATTTCTAATCAATATATTAATTCACACAAGTAATCCAATTTAATTAAAGCGAATGACAAAATCAAGGAATATTATAATATTATGTATATCAAAGTTACTATTTTAAGTTTGTATATATATTTAACAGTAATCCTATGTTCGGCGTACCTCCTCTTTCGGGTACGCCGGAGTCGCGACATAGCGTAGCATAGTACTAATTTTTGTACTGGACATAGTATTAGTCAAAAATATTAGTCAATTTAATAAAAAATGTGATGTACACAATATCAATACTAGGTCCAAAAGTGATTTAAATCTTCATAAAACACGACTACATAAGATAAGTAATTCTTTTATGGGTCAAAGTGTCCGGTTTTACAATAAACTGCCTCAAATAATCAGAGCCTTATCTATAAATAAATTTAAATGTGTCATTAAAACTAAACTCCTCTCGAAAGGCTATTATAAAATCACTGATTATTTGAGCGACAAAGAAGCCTGGATTTAAGCTATTCGGAGTTCGTACTATGTTTTGTATTGTAAAACTATAATTTGTATATATATACTTTAAGTTTGTTAGTGTTAAGTGATGTGTATTGTACTATTTTACATTTTAATGATGACAAAAAGAATAGTATCCTGAGTTTCTTTCGGGGTTTCTTCTCAGGATCGTCATCTTGGTTTTTTTTTTCCGAAACCCTGGTAAATTTAAACTTATAATGACGATCAAAAGAGTTTCTTGTAGAAACCTAATTGATAAATAAATATTTTGATTTGATTTGATTTGATTTACAAACATTAGTACTATGTTTGTGTCTGCTTTTATTTGTTTATTTAAAAAATTAGTACTATGCTTAAAATGTTTGTGTTTGCTTTGAAAATATTTTGTCGACTGTACAGCCATTTGTAGACTGTTTACTCTGTTCCAGCTTGAAGAATGTTCACATACATCAAGTGCTCTTTTAAAATGTCCCTCTTTTATATGGATATATTTATACTGTTTTCGAAATAATAAATTAAGTTTTATACTTACTACCTTATATAACTCCTTGTTTCACTTTAATAATTAAAGCACTCTAGCACCACATTTTTTTAAAATATTTAAGTACAAAGATAATTTAAAAAAATTGTGTGTGTCAGCTCCGATACACGATTGGAGTTTTCTATTTGATTTTTTTTTACATTTCGAACACTCCGAAATAACAACATTGCACTTTTTTTAAATAATATTGTGTAGATGGCGCAATATCTATGAAACTTCAAATATTCTAAAATATTCAAAAAATAGAACGCATAACTTATTTATTCATTAAGGTTTCATACAGCCATTATTTATCTATTATAACGCATACATAACACATTCGTGTGACAATTCTGATTTTACTCCCATTTTTCATTTTCATACCACAGACTTATATACACTATACATATAAATAATGCAAATCGATTCTTAAGCAGAATTGTTCTAAATAACAAACAACATTTGGATTTTTCTGATCTGACAATTTTAGAAATACTTTTCTAAATTCCAATTTGAAGAAAAGCTCATTTGAATTTCTATGTCGGTAATAGAATCACCATTATTATACATACACTGCAGACTTTTGGACTATTGCGTCTCAATGCGGTCAGAGATAAGGTAAAATAGAAAAATCTCTTTGATTTCCTTAAAGCCAGCTTGAATAAATATTCCAATGTGGCCTCTGGCCAGAACCTCTAAATTTTAAGTAACTGTTTGCGAGTTCATTCAGGGTAAAGCAAACCTTATTCTTGAGTGACTTGATTGTAACTTTTATCTTTGACGCTATCGATTATTATCATTATTGTTATTAATGATTATGTTATATTCTCATTTTATTTGTTCTTCTAAAAGTTATACGATCAAACATGTTATGTCATCATAAATCCATAACTCATAAACGAATCAATTGATTTTCATGAAACTCATTTAGACGTACGGGACACAGGGAAGGCTACTTTTTCTTTTTCAACGCAGACTAAGTCGCGGGCGCCAGCTAGTTATACTTATAATTTAATTATTGTGTACCTACTACACAAATTTTTCTAATAAAGATAATTTGACGAGCCCTTTGGTCAAAGGGCTAAGGTACGCGGTATCTTGGATATTTCGAATTTATCTTTTTATATAAAACTATATAGTTGTTCAATGCAAACAAAACAATCAAATCTTTCCTCTTCGTTATATTAGTATTAGTAGATATGACAAGCGGCTCAGTAGCACTACCATGACTTGCTATCGAAATCTTACGTTAGTTTACTTCTGTCGATAACGAACCTTTCACCCTTCAATGTGCTAGTGAATGATTTTACTACTAACGTTACGGTATTTCTCGAGAGCATCAGTCAAATTTGTAACTCATGGTACCGATTTTGTATAGAAATGTCAAATTAAACGTTAGTCGGTAATGGTCGCTAGCGACTACATTCGATAGGTTTTTTACTTATGCAACTCATGTTACTGGTTTTAGTTCTTTGAGTGACCGCTAGAGGCGCTGTACAATTTTTCATACAAATATTTTACGTTCTCGTTCATCTCTCGCTAGCGATTTCGGTAGTCATAAACTCATGGTAGTGCTACTGGTATGGACGTAGCAAGTCACAAGGCACACTGCGTTTCGCGGCCATTCTGTGAGTCAGGGTCCAGCGCACTTCTAGCACCTATGGAGTTATTTGTGTTATAGGCGACGGTATCCTTACCCTCCAGTGGACTGTAACGCTGTGTGTGAACCTTAAAATAACAAATAAGTGACATATTTTTATTTTTTATTTAAAAAACATGCCACATTAAAATGTAATAAGTGCACGAATAATTTAATACGCTACCAAAGTCGGGCTATGGCGGCTAAAAGCGCGTTTAACCATTTAATTATCTATATTCTCTATTACGTGTCATAGAAATTGAAAGATTTTATAACTATAACTTTATTGCTCATATAAGTAATTTTATTCAATAATCATTGCTTGAGTTTTTATTTTTAGAGAATCAATTCGGTAATAAAAATATATATTTTTTAAAGAAACTTGACCCGTTTCGATTGCTGGTCACGTTATTAAGATAATCATAATAGTACAGACCGTGCACTTGAGGCCAAAAATGGTAATAACCTTTAAACAAACAAACAAACAAACAACAGTGTTTTTCCCCACATAAAATGTGCCCAATGTGCCTAAAGAAGTTTTCACCTCAAAAATATTACTAGAATTTATATCCGTCAATGCTGTCCGGTACAAAATTAATAAATTATATCTTATTTTCCGGTTTTATTGCAATATTATTGCAAGTGATTGTCGCAGGTATTAAACGGGATGTTACGTAAGAAATATAAGAGAAAATGTAGGATGTCGTGTTGCAGCTCTTTCACACTGACGTTTGCTTGCCGAAGCACGGCTTTCATGCCGTACTATTGAGAGGTAATCCTGAAACCGTTATTGAAACGACTCTCAAGACGTTGATACTTTTTTGCGGATTACTTGGTGTAGTTGGTCCAAAAATTACTTAGCCAGTAAGAAAATTCTGTTTCCATTCCTAAAAGGGAAGAGATACATAGTTTTTGAAGATTTAAATTTAACATTATATTTAGCTAGTGTTCGCCCACTGGTTTTATACACGTAACATTTTAGGGCATTGCTATATAAACGGCAGAGTATTAGTTGACACCAATTATCTGCCAACTCTTTCTTTTTTTATTTCATATTAAAAAAAAATTATCTATACTTCTATACTAATATTATAAAGAGGAAAGATTTGGTTATTTGTTTGTTTGTATAGAATAGGCTCCGAAACTACTGGACCGATTTGAAAAATTCTTTTACCATTAGAAGCCGACATTATTTGTAATGAACATAGGATACTTTTTACCGCGGGAAAATGCTTCATTCCTACGGGAAAACGGGTAAAAGGACAACGGGTAGTAAGAATTATCCTTCCGTACTTAACTTCTTTTTCACATAACTTCTAAACGGCTGAACCGATTGTGTTAAAATTTTGTATGGCTATTTCGATGATTTCCTGGATGATTTAAAAATACAATTAGACCCGGTAGATGGCGCTGCTGTCAGTATGTCAACGATTTGTACGACATTTATATTTTATAAAGTTACGCGGACAAAATCTCGTGCAACAGCTAGTGTATAATAATATAATAGTTTGATATTCGCTCATGCAAACAATGTCACTCAAACGCCAGTATGAAAGATGTGCTACTCCTACGTTGTTAGGTAAAGACAATTTACCGGAGCGTGTGATGCGGGAATTCAATATAAAAATGCGTCTCTATGCGACGACATAATGTAATATTGTTTATATTGAAAGTACACTATGCTTCCAGCTTCCACTACTTATGACTATACTTATAAATAATAATAGTTAAATATAAGCTTTTGTTTTATGCCTTGTGAGGACCAGAATCAGAATTTATTCTCCTCTCTTCTTCTTTATTCCTTTATCCAGTCATATCAGAAGACTTTACTTACCATTTACATAAATTAGACCAGACAGTCCACCTCATCTTCTTTTTTAACGACGCGATTGGTCTAGTGGCTAGAAACCATAGCTGTTAACCAAACGGTCGCAGGTTTGAATCCCGCTAGAGGCAAATGTTTATGTATAATGTACCTTTGTACATGAGTTATGGATGTTTGTATTTATATATATTTATATACAAAAAAGTAATCCATGTAGTATGTAGATATAATTATCAATTTTCTGGTATCCATAATACAAGAATTAGTTGCTTAGTGTGGAACTACAATAGTGCTGTGTAGAATGTGTGAAGATATTTATTTATTTATTACTAGCTGTTGCCCGCGACTTCGTCCGCGTTAAAAAAGATAAAAAGTAGCCTATCACGTGTCCCGTACTTCTAAATGTTTATCTACCAACTTTCATGTAAATCAATTAATTCGTTTAAGAGTGATGGAGGAACATACATACATATATAAATACAAAAAAAGATTCTAAAAATGGTCAATTTAGTTGCAGTATCATGTATAGAGCCTAGAAACACGATATCTCTGAAATCAAAGTAAATTACTCCATGACCGACCCCTACAGATTTATTATTAGTATTTATTGATTTTTAGTCGTAGACTTCGATGCTGAAGGTCTTCTCCTTGAAAGTCTTTCATGTCTGTGTGCACTATTTGCCTCCACTCTGTCATGAGAAGACCAATTGGAGCAGTTATCTGTCACACAAACGGCTAGATAATCGGCCGCGTGGTTTCTTTCCAACGACCTTGTCCTTAACAACTAATTTATCGAGGTCGTCTGGCGGACACGTGACCAACCAAAGTTACTGACAACGACCCTTAGAGTATCGTCTTCACACTCAATCTATACTAATATTATAAAGATGAAAGATTTGTTTGTTTGTATAGAATAGGCTCCGAAACTACTGGACCGATTTGAAAAATTCTTTTACAATTAGAAGCCGACATTATCCGTGATGAACATTGACTACTTTTTACCGCGGGAAAATGCTTCATTCCTACGGGAAATCTAAAATAAAAGTAAATACTAGCGGCTTGGCCCGGGAGATAGCGCCATCTATCCAAAATACTGTAGATGGCGTTTTATACTTTTCTACGCGGACGAAGTCGCGAGCACCAGCTATAGTTCCTCATAAATTACTATAAGTATTAACTGCAAACTAGAAACCCGCGTAACTTCAGTAACCTCCCGTAGCGTAGCTACAGAATATTACCACATTACCTTAAAACCTTAAAATATTAACACCTTAATATTTCTTCACTGTTTTAGATGCCAGTATACATTTCTCTTATCCCTGTGCTAGATAATGGTGACTACCATTATAGGATAAAGGATAAGGGATGAGCTTAGGATAGAGGAATAATAGGTTTAGTTAAAACAACAAAACATATTCTCACTGTTATATCATAGTGGTCTAATGTAATGTGGTAAGCTGACTAAGAGGCTTAAGGCTTAAGGCTTACGTATAGGATTGCAAGGATAATCTCCCTTATGATACTTTCCCGGCGGTTTAAAGCAAGCTTTAAAAACATACAGGTTGTAGGCAGCGCAACTGTACCTACTCTCGAGTGTTTCTTGTAACCTCTTTATGCCGTTTATCACAAAAAAATTAAATATATCTATAACAGCAATATCGCAATCTAAAAAAGCTTTACTCAAGACAGTAATGAAGGAAAAATCACGAATAAAATCACATAAAGCTGACCCTGCGTGTATAGTTGGCGGCGTGAACTCGTGTAGGTGTGACATCGGAATGTAATATTGCTCGAACGGGCATTCCTTGTCTCAATGACTGCTCCTAAGCTCTGTAAAGCTGTGCATAATATGACACGGTACACAAATCTGTAGTTATTTGGAATAAAGTGTACTATTTACATTTATATAACGTTATATAGATAATTTACGAATTATAAGCGAGCGCACGTATTTACAAATTATGACATGTGTGAGAAAGCGCGTGCTTTCTATAGCTGCGTCAGATGTGCACTGTCCCGTATTCGTTATAATTCTTTTAAATAAAGAAACAGAAAAACACAAATGTAAGTATATGATACAACACCACAAAGTACACCCTTTACACAACACAAAGTATCCACTACACAGGACAATACTAATATCCATTGCCTGGTTTTCTGATGAACACATCTAATAAATGCGAGCTGGTTCAGTGCAAAGCGGATGGTTTTGCACGAGTGCAAGATCTAGTTCAAAACCCTTGTAAAGGAATGTTTATTATTTCATATATTTTCTATCTTAACGTATCTGCTTGCAACCATTTCAATTATCTAACAAGAAATCATAATATTATTTATACAATAGACGTTCGTAATACATACTGTCATCTTCTTTATATATAAAATTCAGTTTTTCTATGTTTTTGTCCACAAAACTCAAAGAGTAGGTACATAATAGGTTGACATGAATACATAATAGGTTGACAAAATTGCACTTGGTCAAGTACCACTACAAGTTTTACTAATAAAACAAATCCATCCAAAAACAGGTTGCAAAATACATTTAAAATTAATGTTGTACTCAGAAATATTTAGCTCAAAAATGTTTCGTTTCTCAACATGATTAACAAAAGATTACTTACTAAATTTGTGTACCGTGTAAACATTTTCCATTATAGTCGCCCTATGGGCACTTACATAGCAAGCAGATCGTTACCGACTGTATCAGACGCTAATGTACCGATCGACAAGTAGTTCACACGCATCTTCCTCTGTTAATTTACTACATGTTTGCCATAATCATGTACAGATCTTGCCAATTATATACCAGTGTATGTGGAACAAGGCTTAAACACTACCACTTAAGCGTGAAATTATCTTAACTATATGATTAATAATATTGCTGAAGTGAGTTTGGTCGTTACGCCTTTCACGCCTTATCTAGTCAAACTGAATTTTGCATACACAAAAGGACATAGGCTACCTTTCGTCTAGAAAATAAAATTAATCTGATATAAATCATTGGACACTCTTATTGTGAGGAAAATACACTTAACTCGGCCGTCACTCTCTGTGAACGACACACTCAGTGACATTTAATTGTATGAAATAAGCGCCATCTAACTGAATTAGTTCGTACCTTGGTTCATAATAAGTTTAACTTCGTCAATAGTGCTCACAATACACTTTTTTTATCGTCATACAGTAGTAATGTTAGTTTTCACTTCTGACATGCAGTCCTACTACTACTGACAGCTTTTTTAAATTATTTTTTACTTACTTATTTATTTTTATTTTAGATGTTCATCACGGATAATGTTCATCACGGATAATATCGGCTTCTAATGGTAAAAGAATTTTTCAAATCAGTCCAGTAGTTTCGGAGACTATTCTATACAAACAAACAAACAATCAAATCTTTCCTCTTTATAATATTAGTATAGAAGTATAGATTTAGCATTGAAAACATAGCGTTCAAAAATGAAAAGGTTTATCAAATATCTAAAGGTGGAATCCATTAATCAAACCCTAAACTCAGTTTGAGTAAGCTAAAACAATTGGCCAGTGTGCCAATATAGCCGGTCGCCGGACAAAATGGCGTGATTAATTCGCATTACATCCGAACACCGGCTACATGTTTTGTTTGCGTATTTCCTTCCAGTTATTTGCTGGCTGAATAACGGTGTCCATAAATTTTGTAAACGGGGTTTGTTTTGTGGGGAAAAATCAGTTAATATATTTTTTTTTTTACATGAAATACCTTCGTGGGAACTACGGATGAGTTCCACCTGGTACGCTTATTTAAGGCTTCTATTGTTTCGTTTGTTTTTTACATCACATAATGTATTAATGTATGCAAGGTTTAGCCAGGGACTTCATTTGCGCTGCTTTTTTTTTAAGTGTTATTGAACTAGCTGGCGCCCGCGACTTCGTCCGAGTAAAAAGTGGCCTATTCTGTGACCTGTACGTTTAAATTTTTATCTACCAAGTTTCATGAAAATCAGTTTATTCGTTTGAGAGTTATGGAGGAACATACATACATGCAGAAAAAAATTCTAAAAATAGTCAATTTAGTTTCAGTATCATGTATAGAGCCTATATACACGATATCTCTGAAAACAAAGTAAATTACTCCATGACCAACCCTTACAGAATTATTATATAAGGAATTCTTGTATGCCACGACTATCTCGCAAACGCCTTTAACGATTTTGACGAAAATCTAGGATTAGGGGTTTTTTAGATCTAGAAATCGATCTGTCATAGTCATATCTTCGAGATAATTCGTTTAAGGTATTTATTTTTAAAAAGAACTGTTACAAAAGTAATACCGCTTGCTCGTTTTATCGACCGACGAAAACAAAAAAAAACGAAAAAGGAGGAGGTACTCAATTCGACGCGTATAATTTTTTTTTATATATGATCACGCATAACTTTTGACAGGGTGGTCCGATTTTGATAATTCTTTTTTATTTGAAAGGGCCCGAGGGGGTCACATTTTAATTTGAAAAAAAAAAATCCAACCCTAAGGGTAGGAAAACAGGGGATGATTGATTGTTCACTCACCGATTGTAGCGTATAACCACGCATAACTTTTTACAGAGTAGTCTGATTTTGATAATTCTTTCTTTAATGGATAGGGTATACCTCGAAGTTGGTCTTGTATAAATTTGGAAAAAAAAATCTTACCCTAAGGGTGGGAAAATGGGGGTGGGAAAATTAAAAATTAAGCATGTAGTAAATATTAGATTACAGCCACAAAAAAATATAAAATAAAACTTTTTAACAAAAAATAAAATCGACGAAAAAACTGAAAAGCATAAAATAATCTTATTATCATTTTACCTAAGTAATTTTGAGTCGGCGCCAAACAAGCAAAAATGACGTAAAGAGTGATGCGCGGCGGCGACTCAAAATTACTTAGGTAAAATGATAATAAGATTATTTTATGCTTTTCAGTTTTTTCGGCGGTTTTATAATATTTTGTATTATTAATTATTAATTCAAGTAAAATAATTGATTTTTTTTTCTACAATATTTCATAGACTTTCTTTCTTACATGTAAAAAACTTGAAACCTTTCATTGGTCGCCCAGTCTAGTAATTTTAATTATGGCTTGTGCATTTATTTATCAATTGTATCAGTTACGTAACGTAACACTAACTATATCCAAATATTTATTCGCGTTTCCAAATCCACGGATTTATGAATATTTATTATTTTGGCCGATGATCCCGTCGCCGTACCAATTCCCACCACTAATAAAACTGGATTACACAAATCCGTTCGCGTTATGGCAAATATTTTACATTCGGACGATAATAAATTTCTGCTTTAGCAATGCATACTTTATTAAATTCATTCAATGGTACCACATTCCATGGCTTAAATGAAATAATACAAAATATATATTTATACTAACGACAAATACGACAAACAATACTAATAATGAATCTGTAAGGGTTGGTCATGGAGTAAGTTATTTGTTTTCAGAGATATCGTGTTTATAGGATCTATACATGATACTGAAACTACGAGTAAATTGACCATATTTAGATTTTTTTTCTGTATGTATGTATTTTCATGAAACTTACTAGATAAATATTAACTAGACATACAGGACACAGGATACAGGACACTGATGAAGTCGCGTGCAACATCCAGTATATAATATACTAGCTGTTGCACGCGACTTCGTCCGCGTAACTTAATAAAATATAATACATTCGTGTCTGTGAAATCATGGAAATACACATACAACATTTCAACCCAATCGGTCAAGACGTTTAGTAGTTGACATACCGACAGCAGCGCCACCTACCGAGTCCAATTGTATTCTTAAATCATCCAGGAAACCATCGAAATAGCCATATAAAATTTCAACCCAATCAGTTCAGCCGTTTAGAAGACTAGCTGGCGCTCGCGACTTCTTCCGCGTTGAAAAGTATAAAACGCCATCTACCGTGGAGCGGATCGCTAAAAATATCACCAAGCACTTCACCTGATTCTGGATGGAAGTGTATCCGCTAGTATTTACTTTTATTTTAGATTTCCCGTAAGAATGAAGCATTTTCCCGCGGTAAAAAGTAGCCTATGTTCATCACGGATAATGTCGGCTTCTAATGTTAAAAGAATTTTTCAAATCGGTCCAGTAGTTTCGGAGCCTATTCTATACAAACACACAAACAAATCTTTCCTCTTTATAATATTAGTATAGATAAGGACTGTGTTAATTTTTAGTTGCGTTTTCAATTGTTAGAATTCCTTGCCTAAGTACTTGAAATACAGGTAACAAAAATACAGCCTCATAAGGGATATACGAATGAAGAGACTATTTCCCTTTGAGCTTACGGATATTACGGAGGAACTCGGTGAAGTTCTCAACTTCCTACATTAGCTTAGCACACAGCTTGTTTACTTGTCTTGAAGAAGTCATTTATCAAATCTTTTATATCTTTTAGCTTATAAGCAGATATACCAAAAAAACCGACTTCAAACCGTCTCATGGTCTTTTCTCATAGATGCCATTGTCAGAACTGGACCAAATTGAAATGGGACCACACGGGAAGCATAGCTTTCAAATAAAAAAAATATCATCAAAATCGTTTCACCCAGTCGAAAGTTATGAGGTAACAAACATAAAAAAAACATACGCGTCGAATTGAGAACCTCCTTTTTTGAAGTCGCATGAAAAAAAAATAAGTTTTTTATTGGTTTACAAAGTTTTACAAAAATAAGGACAGTGAAAATCCCTCATATCAGTAACTTAACAAAACTATAGGATAAAAAGTATATAATAGTTATCAATACATACCTAAGTATAGGTTATCACGAAAAAATATATATTTAACCCTTAACAAATATTTATTTAGGTACAAACAGACCCAATTTTTCATACAAAATGAAATATATAAAAGAGTGAATATAAATTATTGCTAATTATACATTTTTGTCATGCTTTCATTTTTTTATTTTATTTACTTATTTAGGTATAGTTGCAAGCGGTCCCAATTTTTCATACAAAATAAAAGAGTGAATATAAATTATTGCTAACTATACATTTTTGTCATGTTTTAATTTTTTTTTTAAATGCTAATATTATTAGGAATCATAAAAAAATCTAGATAGAGCCTGTGGCTTAGATGACATTACTCCTACAAAACTTTAATTACACTGAGCGTGTGTGTTTCAGAACAGCGCGAGGCTGGGCGGGTCGTTGGAATGAAATACTGTTTAAACTTCCAAAGAAAATATTTAAAGAATGGAACCGGGAAAATTTTTATTTCCCTTCCAATTGTCCTTTGTAAGTATTACGGAGCGTAAAATTAAAGGCGAATTAAAGTTAAATCGAGCATTAAAATAGGCGAAAAAACACATTAACTGAAGATAATATTGGCGATGAGCATTACCTTGGAAATTCTACAGTTATTTATCATCGCCCTTTGTGTTCAATTTTCATGCAGCCATTAACATACTAAGTTTTACTCGCGACTTCAATCTACTAGTATATATTCATTTATAACTTGCATATTATAGCTTCTTTTGTCACTATAAAAATTATTAAAAAATTCAAATATTTTGTAACAATTTCTGATAAGTCAGTTAAAATTTATATTAAATAGTGCTGCAAGTGACGACATTTTTTACACTTTTCAATACTTTCACTACATATTTTCATTTATTAAATTCTTGACAATATTAAATTCCATTCTTGAATCTCAGGAACTAGTGGTTCGAATTGAAATTTTTTTTTTGTGTTGGATAGTCCACTTTATCGAGGAAGGCTTTAGGCTATATAACATTTTGAACGCGGACGAAGTTGCCGGCAACAGCTAGTCTATACTTACTAATATTATAAGGCTGATTGAACTACTGCAAAATAAATACCCATTGTTTCGTTTGGGCAGTAAAATTTCAATTATTTTCTGTATCGTGTTTTTTAAACAAAGCCGGCCTTAATTTACATGATAGTGAAGACAAAGTTACGATATTCATTTCATCCCTTGCAGTTAAAAAATCCATTTTACGGTTCGCGCATCCACGGTCACTTTGAATCGTGGGCGGCTGTTGTATTGGTCGTGGCTATAGAGTAATTGGTTTACTGGATCCTCCACGTAAAAGACCTTGTTCCCAGTGGCCCCTTGTTCCCAATGGCCCCTTGTTCTCAGTGGCCCCTTGTTACCAATTGGCCCTTGTTACAAATGGACCCTGGTTCTCAGTGGCCCCTTGTTACCAATGGGCCCTTGTTACCAATGGCTTCGTGTTCCTAATGGCCCCTTTTTCTCAGTGGCCCCTTGTTACCAGTGGCCTTTTGTGGGGAACAAGTCTTTGAGTCGTACGAAGGGGCTATTGGGAACGTGTAACTTGTCCCCATTGTCAAATATAACGATAGCAAATTAAGAAAGTTCTGCTCGTGGTTTTCAATGTTTTGAAGTTTCCAAAAAACAGCCCTTTGACGAACCCCTTGGATGAGTGGTCAGGGTGCTAGCCTTAACGTTCCGACTCGGGTCCTAGATTCTGTTCCCGGCAGGGTCAACTTTGAAAATGAAACTTTCAAAATTGGCTACGGTCTGGATTCGGTAATACAATGTGGCAGAGCATGGGCAGAGCACATTGCGTTTCGTAGCATTTAGCAAGATGGCAGCATCATCTGGGGTCCCCTTAAAAAAACACTGAAATAAACGCAGGTGTGCTGTTATGTAAGTTTCGGTGAGGGAGAGGCCCAATTCTATCCATATCCCTTACCTTTTATCTACCTAAGGACGGCAACGCACTTGTAGTACTATGTAACTGGTGTTATGTGGCGACGGTAGCGACTTACAACCAAGTGAACCGTCTGACTTTGCTGCCCAGTTTTTGATTGCAGAATACATTGTGGCTTACCAATGAATCAAATGCTAAATATATTATTGCATGCAGAGAAAATTTGTTTAATTTATCATACTAATATTATAAAAACGTAAATTTTCTATGTTTGTTTGTTTGTATTTATGTAGTACATAGATTATCTTTGAAATTACTCATCGGATTCTTCTTAAACCAATGCTTAGAATAGAATTTCAGGAAGGACAAAGGATAAATAATCTAAATGGGCACCAACTGTCCAAAAATAAAGATCAAACACTTGGTTTGGCATTATTTTTGGCATTAGATTTTTACTTTGGGCATTTTTTTTGTTTATTTCTGACATTATTACATACATATTTTACATATTTTGTCAGGCGTTATTATCTCTTATTTCTCAACGCGGACGAAGTCGCGAGCAGCAACTATATAGTAAATAAAAATTCCATGGTGTATCCAGGGACCTTTTTCTTTGTAAATTCTATAAATTTCGATCACTACAACCGGCTAACATAGTTGGATTCATTTTAATTTGGATTAAACCGTTCGCGACCATTCGCGACATGGCCGCCTGTTGGATCACTCTAACAGTTTTACAACACAAACCCTCCGTTATATATATGGAAAGTACTACACCTATAATATTATATTATGGCCACTATCAATTTAAAATAAAGTAAACGAACGCCTATTGAAAATTTTGAAACATTTCCATTTTTTCAATTTTACAAATTTTATTAATTACATTCATATAAACATTTTCTCAATGTTTTTTTATAAATTTTCTAATTATTTTTTATCAAGCGTTATTACTCCTATTATATTATCTTTTTCAACTCGTACGAATCTTTATTATATTTCTTGTCTTCGACACAGTTTTTATTTTACGATCCGATAAACAAAGGGCTGTTTTATTTACCGCTTTGCATAAATACACACTAACTTGCTCCAATAACTTAAACTGTTTATGAAATGGAATTATTATTGTAACATTACTTTGTAAAGTTGCGAAAGCAATCCTATTTTATTTTTATTCTTTCTTTTACAAGTTCTTATACTTTTACGGTTTCTCTTTTGAACACGGTTTTCCCGTTATTATTGTTGTAATCTTTATTTAAGTAAACTTACATAAACTTCTTTCTAATAGGCCATTTTGATATGGTCATTCTGTTTAGGCAATGTATGGGGGAAGCAACAAATTAATAAAGTTTTGAAACTTATGTGGGTTATACCTTTGGGTCTGCTGAACAAGATCCACAACTCTCCCCCCCTTTCCACGTGCCGCTTTATCCCCCTACAACACAAAGTTTGTCCCCGTCAATGGTTTTTTAAGTATTTTGCAAAAACTTTAATAGGTACAAAAAAAGTGTCAAAGGCAAAAATTACCGCCATTAAATTCTTAACAATATTGTTCCATACACTTTTCTATTATCTTGACGGTATTCAAGCTACAGCCAGTTTTCAAACAAAATTTCATAGTTGGAAAAGTACCTATAACTTGAAAACCGTCAAGATAATCAAAATAATGTATAGAACATATTTTGTTAAGAATTTGATGAGGATAATTTTTGCCTTTGACACTTTTTTTGTATCTTTGAAACTGTGAAACTTATTAAACGTGGAAAGTTGGTTCCAAAACTTGCTATAACTTGAAAACCGTGAATCTAATCAAAAATAATGTATAACATATTTTGTTTAGATTTTAATGTGTTTTCAAGTTATAGCTCGACATTGACGGTTTTCAAGCTATAACTAGTTTTTAAACTTTTTAAATAATTATGTTTTACATTGGTTCCCTAATAGTTTATACTTAGTTTAGTTTTGCTTAGTTCCCTATACTTAGTGTTCTATATTTGTGTTTCTAGACAAATATTTTTTTCACGGGATTTCTACCAGCAACAGTGAAAATCTTAATTAATGTTCTACTAAAATATTTTTTCAACATTTTTCACATTTCCTTACGAAATCGAACCATTAATATCCATATAAATAAATATATGAACTATAAACTTCAATTTCAGACGTGTTTCTGTAATGGATTATATTATAACACAGCCTTAGTCAAAGTTCAACTTAGTTGAATATATACCACAATTGAATTATTCAATAATTATACTAGTTTCTAACACTGACAAGATACATCTATTTAGTAGTTTCTCAGATTTATACATTTACAACTGTTGCGCGTTAAAATACTAGCTGTTGCACGCGACTTCGTCCGCGCAACTTTATAAAATATAATACACGTGTCTGTGAAACCATGGAAATACATATACAAAATTTCAACAAAATCGGTCCAAGCCGTTTAGTAGTTGACATACCGACAGCAGCGCCACCTACCGGATCCAATTGTATTTTTAAATCATCCAGGAAATCATAGAAATACCCATATAAAGTTTCAACCCAATCGGTTCAGCCGTTTAGAAGTTATGTGAAAAAGATAAGTACGGAAGGATAATTCTTACTACCCGTTGTCCTATTACCCATTTTCCCGTATGAACGAAGCATTTTCCCGCGGTAAAAAGTAGCCTATGTTCATCACGGATAATGTCGGCGTCTAATGGTAAAAGTATTTTTCAAATCGATCCAGTGGTTTCGGACCCTAATCTATACAAACAAACAATCAAATCTTTCCTCTTTATAATATTAGTATAGTCTAGCTGGTGCCTGCGACTTCGTCTGCGTTGAATAAGAAAAAAATAGCCTATCCTGTGTCCTGTACGTCTAAATGTTTATCTATCAAGTTACATGAAAGTCGGTTAATTCGTTTAAAAGTTATGGAAGAACACGTACACTTACAGATTTATTATTAGTATTGATTATCCCTTTTACGAACAGTACTATTTTCTGGATAAAAAGTCCTTTCTTGTATAAGTTGAGTAGTTAAGGCGAGAAAAGGTAACAAACAGACAGAGTTACTTTCACATATATGATGTAAGTAGTACGAATTTAATTTACGAATTTAAGTAGTACGTTCAAGCTGATGAAGGAGCTCTACTACGATAGTTATTGTAATATCTTAGTTACATAGATGTAATTATAATAAAAGATTGTAGCCCTTATATTTTCATGTTATTCAAGTTAATAAGTGAGGTTACATAAAAATCGAATAAGAATGTTACTGATTAAGTTTCTTTTGGGGCTTATGTTTGTCAAGGACTCGAAGTTTCCCAAAACACTCGAGCCTCCCATATTGATCTATTGAATGTTATGCCGGAAAAACGTACCAAGAATAACAATTGGAGCTGTCCATAATCAACGGTACAAGGAATAACAGTAGGTATAGTAAGTAATGTAGTAAGTATAGAATTTTTTCATCCGTTTTTTTTTTTTTTTTTGAAGTGAAAACTTCCATAGTCGCATTATACGACTTTGTGTAGGGAAAAAATGTATGGGTTCGCGTCAGCAACATGCTAAAGCTCACAGTTATGCGCGCGCAGCTGTCTACGTACGCGATCACGCCAACACATTGCATATATCCGTAGCACTACCATGAGTTGCTATCGAAATCTTACGTTAGTTTACTTATGTCGATAACGAACCTTTCACCCTTCAATTTGCTAGTGAATGATTTAACTACTAAAGTTACGGTATTTCTCGAGAGCATCAGTCAAATTTGTAACTCATGGTACCGATTTTGTATAGAAATGTCAAGTTAAACGTTAGTCGCATATGGTCGCTAGCGACTACATTCGATAGGTTTTTCACTTATGCAACTCATGTTACTGGTTTTAGTTCTTTGAGTGACCGCTAGAGGCGCTGTACAATTTTTCATACAAATATTTTACGCTCTCGCTCATCTCTCGCTAGCGATTTCGCTCGTCATAAACTCATGGTAGTGCTACCGATTGTATGTGTGTACGTTGGATGCTCAGCTTGACAACTTGTTGCTATAACAATTTGGCCAGGCGTTAGTTTTTCATTTCATTTTATTTTAGACGATCCCTAGGGAATAGTCCTTTTTCTAGATGAAAGGTACCCTATGTCCTTTTTCCCTGGTGTCGCAGACAACGTGTATGTAAAATTTCATGGTGATCGGTTCAGTAGTTTTTGCGTGAAAGCGTAACAAACAACAAACTCAAATTCACATTTATAATATTAGTAAGGATAGTTGAGATTCCACCTAAATACAATAACTTATGTCACTAGTTGGATTGTTAGGTCATTTCTTCAAATTTGGTCAAATAAAAATGGATTGAATGCAAATTTTGTGGACAGAAATTTGAGTATATTTACTGTCTAAACTCTATACTTGTACAATAAAGTAGTTTTGCATTCAATCAATCAATATTACGAGTACAGAATAATATATTAAGTTGGTCCGTTTTGGTTCACAGTTCCCTATTCTTATTGTTCTTTGTCCCTTAGTCGTTTCCATACGAAATGCGAAAGCATTTATATTACCCTAGTAAGGAAAACGCGGTAGTCGATAAAAAACACATTAATGGGTAAACGTACCTCAAACTATTTTTTAGTTTAAAGCCCAAATGATAATCGTATGTGGTATATTTATTTTTATTTATAGCTGGTGCCCGCGAATTCGTACGCGATGATAAATCTATACTAATATTATAAAGAGGATTGATTTGATTGTTTGTTTGTTTGTTTGTATAGAATAGGCTCCGAAACTACTGGACCGATTTGAAAAATTATTTTACCATTAGAAGCCGACATTATCCGTGATGAACATAGGCTACTTTTTATCCCGGGAAAATGCTTCATTCCTACGGGAAAACGGGTAATAGGACAACGGGTAATAAGAATTATCTAATAACTTCTAAACGGCTGAACCGATTGGGTTGAAATTTTATATGGCTATTTCGTTGGTTTCCTGGATGATTTAAAAATACAATTGGACCCGGTAGGTGGCGCTGCTGTCGGTATGTCAACTACTAAACGGCTTGACCTATTGGGTTGAAATTTTGTATGTGTATTTCCATGGTTTCACAGACACGAATGCATTATATGCATTTATAAAGTTACGCGGAATTTAATTTACCTGTATCTACCAGTTGAAATTTATTGAAATTGTATATTCTAAATAATATTCGGTCGCGTTTATATTATAATCAAGTTAGAAAACATTAACAGCGGGTGCTGGGAGCAATTCCGACGAATCTTCCGAGGATATTGAAGATTTATATCTTGAGGGGCTCGCCCATTAGTTCTGAATGGCAGATTTACTCTGCCCCGACGACTATTCACTGGTAAAACCGGGTCATGCAAATTTACAATAATAATAATAGGTCGGGGCAAAAGTCTGTGTACGATTTTTTAAACAAATAAAGATAATGGTTCTTTTCTCAATTGATTACTTAAATTATCTTCTCAGCTCCCACACAACGGCTTGTCTCTGGTTTATTGTGGTTATATTAGATGTGAAAAAGAAAAAAAAAAGGAAAGGTTTGTTTGTTTGATCTGAATAGGCTCCGAAACTAATGGACTGATTTGAAAAATTCTTTAACCTATATAGAACCTGCGTTATCAGGGAGTAACATCCTTATTCCTTACTTTAATATTATACTGTAAATGCGAAAGTAACTCTGTCTGTCTCGCTTTCACGTCAAAACTACTGAACCGATCACCTTGAAATTTTGCATACACGTTGTCTGGGACCAGAAAGGACATAGGGTACCTTTCATCCAAGAAAAGAGTACTATTCCCGAGGGATTTTCTAAAATATAAATTGTAACTACGCCTGGCCAATGTGCTATAGCAACAAGTTGTCAAGCGTTGTAAGTAATTTCTTTTATATTTTTAATTTATCATCGCGTACGAAGTCGCGGGCACCAGCTAGTAGGCTATATTTGTTCGCCATCTCTGTTCCAATTATAATACACGCGATTACCGGTGCCATCTAGTTTTCGCAAGGATGTACTATTACTTAACATATTCCAGTTTCAGAGATAAAATTAAAACTAACACGTGACATGTGACAATTTTAATTTTACTCCCACAAATTTTCATAACACGGGCTCATTGTTCAAATCGATTTTTAAGGAGTAAACTCCAAAAAAGGGTATCTTAAAATGCACTTACCTCGTTATACATATAACATTACAATCTACTGGGCCTCCACTTTCGATCTTGATAAGCCGTATTACAATTGCGTCTTAAATAGGAGTCTCCCATTAAATTTATTGTTGTTATAACATTAAATTACTTCCAGTGTTGTATTATACCCTCTGTGAGGCCCACTTTCTGTTTCCTTCGGCTCTCTTTTATCTCTGCCCCACAATTCTTTTGAATTTACTTGCTATTCAAATGCAAAATCTTTTCTAAACTTTGTATTTCTTGTTAGAATCTAAAATGTGTTTTAAAACAGCGGTCTGCTTGCGTGATTCATTCTTATTTCATTATTTTTATTTTTATTTTTATAATCGCAATCGGTGTTTTTCAAATTCATATAAAATAATATTCAAATTTTCAACTTCCCGTTGAATTTCAAATGTTAAAAAGATAAAATAACATAAGACAATGTCAATTTAAAAAGTAGTTGATTAGCTAGTAG
Organism: Synanthedon vespiformis; assembly: GCA_918317495.1. Lineage (NCBI taxonomy): Eukaryota > Metazoa > Arthropoda > Insecta > Lepidoptera > Sesiidae > Synanthedon > Synanthedon vespiformis. The sequence continues at coordinate 743,497 of OU906968.1, read as the reverse complement.
ATATTACTTATTATGTTGCTGATTTTATTTGAGTACGTACTAAACAATTCCTTTGAATTTTATACTGACACAAAATAAGTACTGTAAAGTATTATATAAATATAAAAACCTTCCTCGTTTACCTCTCTCTTTCCATTAGTGAAAACCACATTAAAATCCGTTGCTCAGTTTAAAAGATCTAAGCGTATAGAGGGACAGACGGCCAGAAGCGACACGAAATTTTTATATATTATAGCTAGCATGAAAGTCTGCTAATGTACGAAATTAAAAATGCGGATTCTAGTATATATATATATTATATAAAACACAACTTCAAAACATAATATTTTAATAAGATTATTAGGAAAAAAAAACTATGACAAATCACAACACTGTTATCGAAATATTCTTCTATCGACTTTTTCCAAATTCCCTTCTGTGGTCACCTCACTACTGTCACTGTCAAGAAAAACTGTCACATTAACTCTCGTCTTTGGATCGTGCACGTTCAACATCTCTCTCATTTTTTTGACTATTTCATCAATTTCTTCTTCATAGGTGTCCGTATCGTTAACAATTTCGACGAATTCGGCGCCAACCAAACGCTCTATAAGGAAATTATTTCCAAAATTTTCCAAAATGACAGGATCATTTTCTTTATTTTCTTGAAAGGACATGTGGTTCACGGGTCTTCTGTGTATATAGCTAATATAGCTAACGAGGACGTACAATATAAGCAGGACGAGTGCATAAAATGTCAAAAATCTCCACAACATTTTTCGCCTCGGTTCCACATAATAATTAGATACATACAACTATTGTTCAAAGACAAGCGAACGCGCGAAAAAGCAATAATACTCTGACTGAGGAGAATCACCACTTACGTCTTTGAAATCGTCATCGCTGACAAAACAGACGTGCCGTGGTCGCAGATAGACGAGCGACTTTTAGTCGCGTTGTTAATTTCAGGCAGCTTTTTGAAGACTTTTGAAGACTTTTCATTTTTTTAATATATAAAAAATGTTTTAAGATTTTCTAATTGATCAAATTAACAGTCCAATTAACGCTATAAAATATTCTCATATTTTTAACAATAATTTATTTTACAAATTAATATTCGTGGAATAGAAAGTTCAGGATAAAATACAACTGAAGCTGTTAATTCGTTTTAGGATTGTTAAGTCGAATTCATTTACTCAATCGTAATGTCTAATTAGATGTAAAATAAATGTAAATATTTTTATATGGTAGTTACAATAAAAGTTAAGTTAAAGTTCCGACTACAGTCGCATTAAGGATTAGGGATTGGAAAGAAATAGAGAAATGGGCTATGGCATCCCTTACTCACTTACTGAAACACAACAGCAAACGTGCTGTTACTTCACTGTGGTCTTCTATAAGGCGGGTGCGGTGGTCACTGCCGCTAAACGCGCTGCCCAAGTGACTATGAAATGCAGTTTGTCCTCCCATGTCAACATAAAAAAATAATAACTCTTTTTAACAAAAATAAACTAACTTCAAACCGTTTTCTCATGGATGCCATTGTTGGAACTGGACCAAATTGAACTTGAACCACACGGGAAGCACCAAAATCGTTAATAAAAAAAGAATCACCAAAATCGTTTCAGCCAGTCGAAAGTTCTGAGGTAACAAACATTAAAAAAAAAATACAGTCGAATTGAGAAGTGAAAACATGGAAAAAAATCATGATTACACAAACATACTCTTTCTTATACTTAGTCGCAGTTGACACTTAATTTCTCAATTTTTTTTTCTGCTTGCGACCAATCGCGAAAAAAAATCGCACGTCTACATCTCAAGCTATTGTTATGAATCGATCAACATAGAATAAATGAAGTAAGTACTCGATAACTGATTAATTATGCATGCTGTATCGTCGCCGCCATCTTTTAATATTTATACCCTATTTATATTTCTAGGTATAGCGATTTTCACATTTCGAACAAAACAATTTCATTATAAATAAATATAATGCAATTTTAAATCCGACGCTCTAATTGCTCTGTAATTAATATTATTGCTGTCGTTTTATTAAATGACTACCTATTATCTATATTTCGCAATAAATCCTTTGTCCACAGTAAGTCTCATTTACTGCAACCTGTTTAACTTTTTCCATAATATCATCTTCAACTGACTAATATTATAAAGAGGAAAGATTTGATTGTTTGTTTGTATAGAATAGGCTCCGAAACTACTGGACCGATTTGAAAAATTCTTTTACCATTAGACGCCGACATTATCCGTGATGAACATAGGCTACTTTTTACCGCGGGAAAATGCTTCATTCCTACGGGAAAACGGATAATAGGACAATGGGTAGTAAGAATTATCTTTCCGTACTTATCTTTTTCACATAACTTCTAAACGGCAGAACCGATTGGGTTGAAATTTTATATGGGTATTTCGATGATTTCCTGGATGTTTTAAAAATACAATTGGACCCGGTAGGTGGCGCTGCTGTCGGTATATCAACTACTAAACGGCTTGACAGATTGGGTTGAAATTTTGTATTTCCATGGTTTCACAGACACGAATGTATTATATTTTATAAAGTTACGCGGACGAAGTCGCGTGCAACAGCTAGTTATCTATATACCAATATATATGACTTGTCCTCATCTCACATGCTTTTTGAAAAATAAGTAATTCTTTTCGATGATCTTCTCAGGATCGTCATCTTGGCTTTTTTATCCGAAACCCTGGTTTTATAAAAACGATCATAAGAGTTTCTTGTAGAAACCTGATTTATCTATATCTATACTAATATTATAAAGAGGAAAGATTTGATTGTTTGTTTGTTTGTATAGAATAGGCTCCGAAACTACTGGTCCGATTTGATAAATTCTTTTACCATTAGGAGCCGACATTATCCGTGATGAACATAGGATACTTTTTACCGCTGGAAAATGCTACATTCCTACGGGAAATCTAAAATAAAAGTAAATACTAGCGGCTTGGCCCGAGAGATAGCGCCATCTATCCAAAATACGGTAGATGGCGTTTTATACTTTTCAACGCGGACGAAGTCGCGAGCACCAGCTAGTAAATAAATATTTTGATTTTTGATTTGATTTTGATGAATAGAATAAGTTAGTAAACCATATTATTTAGTATACCAATTTTTATTTTCTGTAAAAATGGTCTATGGCTACCGTCGCCTTTAAAGTTCTGCTGCCCATAGTAGGATTAAGGATAAGGATGGGAGGGAAATAACAAAATCACTTAATATTGAATGACGTACTTTGTAAGCGTTAATAAAGAGACAAATTATTCAATATGCATTCTTCTGTCGTTCAATTTATTGTGCATACGTGATAACTATCACACTAGCCTTGAAATTTACATCGAAATTACTTTCTGCATTAAGTATATAATAGATATACTGCGAATAACTTTGCATGGCAAAGCATTATATTGAGGTATTATAATATTTATTTTGTTTTAATGAAATAGTTCTTCTTCTGGACTAATTAATATTTTCGACCGACGAAAACAAAAAGGAGGAGGTACTCAATTCGACGCGTATATATTTTTTTTTATGTATGATCACGCATAACTTTTGACAGGGTGGTCCGATTTTGATAATTCTTTTTTTATTTGAAAGGGTGCACCCCCAAGCGGGTCCCATTTTAATTTGAAAAAAAAATTCCAACCCTAAGGGTAGGAAAACATGGGATGATTGATTGTTCACTCACCGATTGTAGCGTATAACCACGCATAACTTTTTACAGAGTAGTCCGATTTTGATAATTCTTTCTTTAATGGATAGGGTATACCTCGAAGTTGGTCTTGTATGAATTTGGAAAAAAAATTCTTACCCTAAAGGTGGGAAAATTAAAAGTTAAGCATGTAGTAAATATTAGATTATAGCCACAAAAAAATATAAAATAAAACTTTTTAACAAAAAATAAAACCGCCGAAAAAACTGAAAAGCATAAAATAATCTTATTATCATTTTACCTAAGTAATTTTGAGTCGGCGCCAAACAAGCAAAAATTACGTAAAGAGTGATGCGCGGCGGCGACTCAAAATTACTTAGGTAAAATGATAATAAGATTATTTTATGCTTTTCAGTTTTTTCGGCATTTTTATTTTTTGTTAAAAAGTTTTTTATATTAATGTTATGTTAAGTTTGCCAAACATTATAACTGAATGTTGATATAAATAACACTTTGGTGTTTACTTAGCAAACATTATCAATTTTCATAATAAATACATTTTGCTCAGAATTTTATAACCTACACCTGACTAATATTTGTCGACAAATATTTGGTCGGGGACGTATTGTTTTGAATAGTCAATTTACTTTGTGGACGTAACTTGAATAAATATCTTTACATATTTCGTTTGTCTACGTAGATATTTTTGTCTTTGCGGCGAAGACATAAATAAATTTTATGAAGTTGTTAAAATAAAGGACAGACAGAATGATGTGATACGTTTCATATTTTCCACCTGTTAAAATAAGTAATCTTATGTTATATTGACGACACTACACTCAGTGTCATCAAAAAGGGAGGTCACCGAGCGGAGTAGTTATGTGAGTGGACTTATTGACAAGGCAAAAAGAGTCGACTTCTTTTCGCTATGAAATGCCTTGGTGGCATCGACCACCAGCTTTTTTTTATGTTAAAGTCGACAGACAGGCTGACGGTCCACTTGATGGTAGGTGGCTACCGTCGTCTATAACACAAGCAACGCCATAAGTGCTACAAGTGCGCTGCCGACCATAGAAGGATTAAGGATAAGGGATAAGGAAGGGAAGGGGTAATGGGCTCTGGCATCCCTTACTCACACACCGAAACACAACAGCACATAATGCTGTTATTTCACGGTGGTATTCTGTAAGGTGGTGGTTACTGCCGCCAGAAGGACTGTGTGCTCTACCACTACTTTTCAAATCCAGACCAGAGTCAACTTTGAAAATTATATTAAAATTTCCAAAGTTGACCCCGCCGGGAATCGAACCCGGGGCCCCTGAAACGTTAGGCAAGCACCCTTGCCACTCGTCCAACGGACGAGCCCGTCTTCAGCAAAAAGCTGCTTCCTTTCCACCCTGTCTTCAGCTTTTCTCATAGCCTTCGCAACTGTAAGGCCTGTAAGATGCACAACTTAGTCTGTCTATCGGCTAGGAGATCGGTTATATGACCTCTTGCCATCCACTTCTCAAAATTTTCTGGTTCTCTGCGGGCTATGTGGCTTGTGAAGATGTGAAGAATCTATGTGCCTCTATGAAAAAAGTACTTCAGTTTCTCAACGTGGTTGGTATAGGTAGAGAGCTTTAGTTTACGTGGCGATCACAATATTTCAGCAATGGAAGAAGTGACACTGGTTCTATAGCAGACAGAAATAGCCACTAGCAAATAATAGCAAAAAGTCTTTGATAGCACCTGCTATCAATCTTGTCCGAATCACAAGTTGTTTGAGGGTCGAGCTGTTTATAAACAGCTCTTATACAGCTATCTTTATTAACAGAACTGGTTAGCTTTCTAGGACCGGTGCACTCTCCAATCTAAAATTTATCAATCAGGAAATAAACAGGAGATCAGAAGAAGGACTCAAATAGTGAGAAGGCAATGAGCCAAATGTCACGTATCTAGCAAGACAGAAAGTTCTCCAATATACGGACCAGAGCCAAATTTAAATTTAAATTATTTCCATAGTTGAATCAGTCGGAAATCGAAGCCGGGACTCCTGACACGTTAGGCAAGCAGCCTTACCACTCATCCAAGGGCTTTTCCTAAACTGTTTTCTCGTTGAATTGAAACAATTATTTCTGTATTTATGTTTTATTCAGTGCAATAATGGCACGAATCCAGTGCAAATAATTGGTAATGTTTGTGTAAGTAACGTCTTTATCGAAGTTTACTCAGTCGGGAATCGAACCCGGGACCCCTGACACATTAGGCAAGCACCCTTACCACTAATCCAAGGGGTTCGTCCCAAACTTTTTCTCATTAAAACAATTATTTATGTATTTATGTTTTATTCAGTGCAATAATGGCATGAATCCAGTGCAAATAATTGGTAATGTTTGTGTAAGTAACGTCTTTATCGAAGCAGACTCCCCTCTGGGTCGGATCTCCGGTGCGTATGCCATGAATGTGCCAACTGCTGTCCGTTTGCTTAGCGGCATATACGCCTCCGTAACTTGGGCAGAGAGCAACATCTGGGATGATACAATTACTCCTGTTATTCAATGTAAATGTTCATGTACACAAATTAATTATTACTATTCAAATACTGGTACATATTTAATTTAAAATGAAGATAAGTTTACTGATGTTGATTTGCGCCTGATGAAAAACGACCAGTAAAATTTGTAATTAATATGTAATATAGTGATTTGTTATCAAAAAAGTAATGAAAGTACTGGCTGGTGCCTGCAAATTCGTATGTATGAGTATGTAGGATAATAAGTAGGTATCCTAATGGTATCCTACAGTTAAAATTTTGACTTTGCAACTCAAATTGTTGCTATTATTAAGGCGTAGGAGTTTCTTCCTAAATAATTCATTATTTATTTTCAACCCAATATTAAGTAATTACCTCATTATAATAATTATCTCAACCACAACAGGACGTCCTCTACTGGTTTTGGAAGTATTTATTTGACTTTATTCTGGCGGATTTTAAGAAAATAAAACAGTTCAAAATTATAAAGGAATTTGGTTGTCAAAAATATAGCTGCGACTGCTCAATTTATGAACCATTATTTAAAGCTTTTAGCTTACCACTTTTTCAGTTTAACTCCCATGTAAATTGGTCCTTCTTTACCTCTACCGTCCATAGTCGTTGACTTTCGTTGGTCTACGGATTTCCTCATCTCTAATTTGAATACCAGCATAGCCCTCTAGCTCGTTAAGCGATGTTGAGTATTTACTTTTATTTTAGATTTCCCGTAGGAATGAAGCATATTCCCGCGGTAAAAAGTATCCTATGTTCATCAGGGATAATGTCGGCTTCTAATGGTAAAAGAATTTTTCAAATCGGTCCAGTAGTTTCCGAGCCTATTCTATACAAACAAACAAACAAACAAACAAACAATTCTTTCCTCTTTATAATATTAGTATAGATAATTAAAATAGCAAACCGTTCCCATATGTAGCACAAAAAGTGTTATTTGATTTGGAGATTCTTTTGCAGGTTTCGTATTTGGTTTGATCGAAATAAATCTGCGTCAATTCCCCTGTTATCTTCCATGAGGTTGTCTGTGGAAATAAAAATATTAAAATTAAAAACCTGTTAAGGAAATTTAAAAAAAATATCTCTACGAAAGATTTTATACAATACATCTTACAATTGAATCCTTTATATTGTCATCACTATCTCCAAAACAAGCTGAGTAGATGTATCTGCTGAACTCCAACTGTTCCTCCAGTACAAGTATTGATAAGTCGTTGTCAACATTGCCGGCCAATGTGAAGTTCTCGTGAACCGTGATATATTTTACCTAATTAAAAAAAAATAAGGTATTGTTAGAAATAGGTGACGGTGGCCACCTGTTTCATAAAAACTGGACTTCCAATAATTTTCAAATTATATGAAATCATCATCATAAATACTAATAATAAATCTGTAGGGGTCAGTCATGGAGTAATTTACTTTGTGTTCAGAAATATCGTGTTTATAGGCTCTATACATGATACTGAAACTAAATTGACCATTTTTACAATTTTTTCCAGTATGTATGTATGTTCCTCCATAACTCTTAAACGAATTAACTGATTTTCATGAAAGTTGGTAGATAAACATTTAGAAGTACAGGACACGTGATAGGCTACTTTTTATCTTTTTTAACGCGGACGAAGTCACGCGCAACAGCTAGTACATATACATATATGTTTAAAACATTGGCAACACAAATTTGTCGAACTCTTTTGTTTTAAAGTACTGCCGATTGGAGGCAGTAATCTCCCCCTCACAGAAGACCACCGTGAAATAACAGCATCTGTGCTGTTGTGTTTCCTTATCCTTTATCCTCGAATTGAGTTGAATTGCCAACTGTTAATGGGATGGGCACAACGTGGACATTAAACATAGACTTCGGTTGACGCCATCTCATTATAATTTACTAGCTGGGTGCTCGCGAAAAGTATAAAACGCCATATACCGTATTTTGGATAGATGGCGCTATCTCTCGGGCCAAGCCGCTAGTATTTACTTTTATTTTAGATTTCCCGTAGGAATGAAGCATTTTCCCGCTTTAAAAAGTAGCCTATGTTCATCACGGATAATGTCGGTTTCTAATGGTAAAAGAATTTTCCAAATCGGTCCAGTAGTTTCGGAGCCTATTCTATACAAACAAACAAACAAATCTTTCCTTTTTGTAATATTAGTATAGATTAATAACTAAGCAATAAAAAAGCAATATAACGCTTGAGTGCTTGTTGCTATAACACAGGTGTTATAGTTTTTTATTTTATTTTAAGATGATCGCTCAGGAGTCTTTTTTCTGGGTGAAAAGTACCCTATGTCCTTTCTGGTGTCCCAGACAACGTGTATGCAAAATTTAATGGCGATCGGTTCAGTAGTTTTTGCATGAAAGCGTAACAAACATCCATACATCCTTACAAACTTTTGCATTTATTATGTTAAGTACGGATAAAGATAATTATAATAATGAAACAGTGCCTTACTCTAGCAACTGTCTCATTCCCTCCGGCCGCTTGAAGGGATCGCTTCCCAGCAATCACAATGACATTATCAGGGTTCACAGGAGCATCGGGGGACAGAACACAACGGGCCGCTGAAAATTGAAAATATTTATTAGTTAGGTACATTTTGAATATTAATTTTGACTCGTATATAAAATACTCGTGTCACAGTGTTTGTAACCATACTCCGAAACGGGTTGACCGATTTTTATGAAATTTTTTGTCTATATTCGGTAGATCTGACTAAACCTTAAGAGATACACAAAAATGATGTACTAGAGAATTGTAGTTCTTCTAAAATCCTCCCAAAAAAACTCCCAGGTGACATCTATACTAATATTATAAAGAGGAAAGATTTGATTGTTTGTTTGTTTGGATAGAATAGGCTCCGAAACTAGTGGACCGATTTGAAAAATTCTTTCACCATTAGAAGCCGACATTATCCGTGATGAACAAAGGCTACTTTTTACCGCGGGAAAATGCTTCGTTCATACGGGAAAATGGGTAATAGGACAACGGGTAGTAAGAATTATCCTTCCGTACTTATCTTTTTTTTATCTTTATCTTTTTTCCGATTGGGTTGAAATTTTATATGGGTATGTCGATGATTTCCTGGATGATTTAAAAATACAATTGGACCCGGTAGGTGGCGCTGCTGTCGGTATGTCAACTACTAAACGGCTTGACCGATTGGGTTGAAATTTTGTATGTGTATTTCCATGGTTTCACAGACACGAATGTATATATTATATTTTATAAAGTTACGCGGACGAAGTCGCGTGCAACAGCTAGTATTTAATAATACTGATAACAGTACCATCCTAAGAATACGATCAAAAGACAAAAACGCCTTGACGAATATTCCGAAAATGGGGAATCACATCCTTGCTTTAATATCCTGAAACAAAACCTTTTACGAAATTAGCCAACGAATAAACGAGAAAATGATATTATAATGTAACATTACAGATCCATTATGATAATCACCATTTTGAGGGTTTCTCATAGTTATAAAAATATATTTCAGCTTGAAGTGCTACATAGTTATTTTAGATAATAATCTATGTATTAATAGAAATTATTATTGTTAGATTGACGAGCCCCTTGATCAAGTGATTAAAGATGCTTGCTTTAACGCTCTAGTTTCAGGGGTCCCAGGTTCATTTTTTTTATTTTTGGAGTTTATTTGCATATATATTAAAGCCCGTGGTATGAAAATTTATGGGAGTAAAATCAAAATGACACGAATGGTACGTTAACGTTATATAAGATAATAGTTATAGTTACGCGTTATAGTTACGTTCTAAATTTTGAATATTTTAGAATATTGGAACATTGGAAATGTCATTTTGTTCGCTTCAGTATAGGCCCCAATTTCACGAAAAAATGCTATCCCCATATATCTCGGAAAGGGCTACAAAGACGCGTATTCACGAGAGCTGTCAGGTGCAAAAAGAATTTTTCAAAAAAGGCAAAAACGAAAAGAGTGGCCTTTTTTTCTCTGAATTTTTGATTTTGGCGCTTGATATTTTGGAAATGAAGAATGATATCAAAAATTTGAGAAAAATACCTCTGGACAATTTAGTCAGTTACAATTTGAGCCTAAAATAAAGAAGATCGGGTTAAGGGTTTGCCCTGTACCTTAATTTTTTTGAAAGAAGTCAACAAGTCAGAACAACATATTTTTTCGAATTCCGTAGATTCATTTCCAATGTGCTCGATAGTCTTGTGAGGCACGAAATCTGTGATTTTTTTTTTATAAAAATCCGGCGAAACTTAAAAAATGGCAGTAAAAAGAACTTACCAGTGAGTATGACATTTCGCGATAGAATAGCGCCATCGCAGTAATAATCAAATTGCTCGTTGGTCGCATTCTTGATAAAAATGGCTGCAATCCAGGGAAAAATTGAGGAAGCTTTTGCCTCTTTTACTTCATTGTTGCACACCGAATTATACTGCAAAAAATATGGCGCTAATATAATAATGACTTCACACATTCCACACAACGCCATCTAGTTCCACACTAAGCAAATACCAGACATTTAATATCTATACTAATATTATAAAGAGGAAAGATTTGATTGTTTGTTTGTATAGAATAGGCTCCGAAACTACTGGACCGATTTGAAAAATTCTTTTACCATTAGAAGCCGACATTATCCGTGATGAACATAGGCTACTTTTTACCGCGGGAAAATGCTTCATTCCTACGGGAAATCTAAAATAAAAGTAAATACTAGCGGCTTGACCCAGGATATAACGCCATCTATCCATAATACATAAGTTGGTTTTTTCAACAAACATTATACATTATATAAATACAAACATCCATGACACAGGTACAAAGTGTGTACAAATATTTGCCCCTAGTGGGATTTGAACTCGCGACCGTTTGGTTAACAGCTAGGGTCACTAGCCACTAGACCAAACGTGTCGTCAAACATCTGTCTTGTGGGAAGAACTCCGAACATTGCGGACTGTGGCATACTTCTTTTTTAATTATAATTTACTAGCTTTTGCACGCGACTTCGTTCGCGTAACTTTATAAAATACAACCTATGTTACTCGCTGATTATGTAGCTTCTCAACAGTGAAAGAATTTTTCAAATAGATCTAATAGTTTCGAGGCCATTTCAAATAAACAATGAAATAATCAAATTTTATAACCGAGTGATTCTTTCTGAAAATACATTTTAGATTTTAACAAATTTTAGATTTTATTGATTTTAGTTTAGTGTGATTTTATTGATTAGATGATTGACTTGGTTTTGAATTGAATCGATTTAATTTAATGTATTTTTATTAATTAATTAATTAATTATTAATATTGTCTATTAATTAATTGATTATTAATTATTTGATTATTGATATTTCTTTATAATTGATGATAATTGTTAAAAAGTATTGCATGTAATGGAGCATCCTGTGTAGCGAGTTGCACACGCACGGTGCGTGTCCGATGCCTCGCTCGGTCGATTTTTGTACTGCTAACTGAATAACTTCAACAAAGTTAGGCATGTTGATGAGGTAGTCTTAATGTGTTTGCTAGTTTCTACTTACTGTAATGTCATGGCGTGAATTAATATGTCTAGACAAACCTAATAAAGGTTTACAGACATTGTAATCATATTTTTTTTAGAATGTATGTGTTCGATAAATAAATAAATAAATAAATAAATAAATGATTTATATGCTGTTAATAAGCGTCGGTTGTTTTTTATTGGCATCATTAGAGCGTTAGAGGAAAAGCTATTACTACGTTATTTATGACCGAACAAAAGCTTTATGACGTCATAATTTGAATTTTTAATTTCGATTCGCGGCTTTCTCGTTGAGTTATTGAGCTGAAGAAAAAAGAATAAACCGTCTTCACTGTAAGGATATCCAACGAGATTATGTTTTTTGGAGCTTTGTTTTTTAAATCCCGGGGTATGAAAATATATAGGAGTAACATGAAAATTGTCACACGTTATGCGTTACGTTTCATTTTCGAATATTTTAGAATATGTCTGAAGATTCAGAGTTTATTTATTCGTTAATTCATTTTTATTAAATTATTTATTTTCGCAGTCATTTTGGCATCCTTTAATAATATATAATCCCTTATTATCTTAAAGCTGAAGAGTTCGAATTGAAAAAATATTCTTGTGTTGGATAATCCATTTATCGAGGAAGGCTATAGGCTATAGAGAACGCGGACGAAGTCGCGGGCACCAGCTAGTCCTTACTATAATGTGGTCGCCTAATAGAAAAAGAGAAAGATCCGTTTTTATAAGATTTTTCATATGAAAGAACCCGAATTCCAGATGGAAATACAATAATTGTTATATTGCAAGCTATTATTTAAATAAATTTAAAAATATATATTTAAAACCATTCATTTACAAAACTAAAGTCAAGATTTTCTTTACAAATTGTTGCGAATTTACGCCAACACTATCTTATATCTTTTCACGAACACATTATAGTATACATACTATATTATATGAAGAAATAGATTGTAGGAAGGAGCGGATGAGCCGATAGCGGCTATCACGCGATGCTGCTCTATCAATCACTCGCCCACAAAAGGTTACCGTCGATCTACCAAAGGTTCTCGAATGGATACGGCATTTAGATATAAAATCAATTTACTTTGCCCTCCTTTATATAGGTTTATCTACTAGGGCTATTAAGTTGCGTTTTTATATAATACTAGCTGGTGCCCGCGACTTCGTCCGTGTTGAAAAATAATTTAAAAAAAGTAATATAACGCTTGCAAACCTGTTGCTATAACACTTTGGCCAGACGTTAGTTACAGTTTTATATTTTAGATAATCCCTCGGGAACAATACTTTTTTCTTGCATGAAAGGTACCCTATGTCCTTTCTGGTGTCGCAGACAACGTGTATGCAAAATTTCATGGTGATCGGTTCAGTATGTGAATGTGAGTTTGTTACGCGTGAAAGCGTAACAAACTCGCATTCACATAAATATACCATATTATTAGACTCTTATTGGAACCCCAAATAAGAAAATATATTAAATTGGTTTTTTTTTACTTTCATAAAAGGACTACTTTTTTAAGAAATCCACATTAAAAAACGTGTTTGAATTGACATACTGACAGTATAATTGGCATATCTATATTATTTAGACATCCATGTATTACAATAATGACCAACTCACGAACACTCAAGGTTTGGTAATTATAGGTAAAAAAAAAATAAAAAAAATCCTATTCTTCCTTACGCGTTCATCCATTTAAGTTGTTTTGTTTATTAGTAGGTATAACAATATTGTTTGTTGACGCATAATCATTTACGAACATTTAGCATTGCTCATTTATTTAGCACTAGCGACTCGCTCACGGTTACGCACTAGTCCTTTTTTTGTTACGCTTTCACGCAAAAACTACTGAACCGATCACCATGAAATTTTGCATACACGTTGTCCACGACACCAGACAGGACATAGGGTACCTTTCATCCAGGAAAAAAGTACTGTTCCCGAGGGATTATCTAAAATATAAAACTGTAACTAACGCCTGGCCATTGTGTTGTAGCAACAAGTTGTCATTAAGCGTCAACAAGCGTTATAATTGCTTTTATATTTTTAATTTATCATCGCGTACGAAGTCGCAGTCGCCAGCTAGTATTATTATAAAAGAAACTCTCCCGACGCTTCTGCATTATATGTAGGTCTGTATGTTGGCGAAAATCTCAAAAACTACTGAGCGGATTTTAATGCGGTTTTCTCTAGTGGAAAGAGCGTGAAACGAGAAAGGTTTGTATACATAATTTTCAGAAAAAATTTGCACACAAGCGAAGCCGTGAGCTAGTCTCTGGTTTAAAATAAACCACTTTTATATCAATAAGGATATAAGATCTCTCTGTCTGTTCGCGATAAAATCAAAAACTACTGCACCAATTTTCATGCTGTTTTCACCAATGGATAGAGTAGTTCTCGAGGAAGTTTTTAGTATATAATTTACACAATTACGCGGGCGAAGTCGCCGGCAGCAGCTTGTTTAAAATAAAATAAAATATCGCTTAAAATATTTTTAAAAAAATCGTCTAAACACCACCCACGTGACTATTTTTCTACGTTGATTTCATTTCCATTTTCATGTTATTTATTGAACAGAACAAATCGTTAATATTATTTCAATTTAATACCGTTGTCAGTGAAATGTTTGAAAAAGTAATTTCTGTGTTTTCGCCCAATTCATACACATTAAAGGAAACTTCCTCTCGGCTAGGTAAATAAAACAGCTTCTAATTGTAATGAAAACGATTGAAATAAACAATTACCTTTTGCCTTTAATTTGTCCCATAAACAAATATTTGTGGAGAAGTCGTCCTTCGCTTCGATTTAATTAATTGATGTTCAAAATTTTAATCAATTTTATTTACTAGCTGTTGCAAGCGACTTCGTATGCATAACTTTATAAAACACTAGCTGGTGCTTGCGACTTCGTCCGCGTTGAAAAGTATAAAACGCCATCTACCGTATTTCGGATAGATGGCGCTATCTCCCGGGTCAAGCCGCTAGTATTTACTTTTATTTTAGATTTCCCATAGGAATGAAGCATTTTCCCGTGGTAAAAAGTAGCCTATGTTCATCACGGATAATGTCGGCTTCTAATGGTAAAAGAATTTTTCAAATCGGTCCAGTAGTTTCGGAGCCTATTCAATACAAACAAACAATCAAATCTTTCCTCTTTATAATATTAGTATAGAAAATGAGTTATTTAAATACTGCTTCATTAGGTTAGATCATCAGATCATCAGAAACGATTTTGACGATTCTTTTTGTATTTGAAAGCCGGTGCTTCCCGTGTGGTCCCATTTCAATTTGGTGCAGTTCTGACAATGGCATCCATGAGAAAAGACCATGAGACCGTTTGAAGTCGGTTTATTTTTTGTTAAAAAGAGTTATCAGTTACATTTCGTTTGCTCCGGGGCAAGGTTTTTTTTAGGATTGTCTTTTGGATTTGTCATTACCATTTCATCAGTACCAAAATATAAAAAAAAATCAAAGCTACCTTATTTATTGTGGGGTAAGTAATACCAATTCTATGGCCTATAAATCAAGTCAAATAGTTCCGATTTTTCAATCGAATTTCAATTTCAATAGTTCCGATTCAAGTTTCGTTTAATTAATTTTAAATGTAACTTACATTTACAACAGAATTTTCTGGGCGCTCATCACCTAAAACCAGAGTATTTTCCAAGCTATTTTCACTTTCTTTTATATTTTCTCCGTTTATAATAATTTCAGTACTTGTTGGTATTTCTGTAGGATTATATTCAACATATTCGTTGGTCGTGTCTTTATACAATTCTACATAATCGATTATTGGATAATCTGTTGAATTTTCTTCATTACTATCATAATATACTGGTAATTCATCAATGCCATCTATTTCGTTTTCTATTGGATTTTTAGTCACGCTATTTAAAACTGATTCTGTAAACTTTTCTGATTCTGATTTTATTTCAACGACGGATTTTGTAACATTTTTGTCTGTCTGACCATTTCTTGCATTAAATATAGAATCAATGTTAACCTTTAAAGGTTTATCCTTTAATTCATTATTAATAGCTAAATCAGCTTTGACATTATTAAAATTTTCATTTGTTTTTTCAACATTATCATTTATTATAAAAGTATTGACAAAAACTTCAGTACCGTTATGATTATTTCCGTTACTTGTTTCTCTGTGACTCAAATGTAAGTTATCCAATTGTTTTTTAAACAATTTAATTGCATCCTTAAAAAATTCATCGATGTCTATAACTCCATCGTCTTTTGCTTCAAAATAATTAATTGTAATATTTGGCGCCTCAACTAATTCCTTATTTGTCTCATTAGCACCGGTATTTGTATTGTTTAAACCAACCGAAGTATTTTCAAAGAAACTTTTAAAGAAATCTTCGATATCACCAAAAACCGTATCACTTTTAACTTCGAACAACACAAAACAAAATATAACAGCAAAACGTAAATGCATTATTATTACTTATTTTTTTGTATAAAAACTTATTTGTTAACACTTAAAAATAATAAAACGTGAACTCTGTCCGTGTGTTCGTAAACAAATGGCAAAAAAATTAAAGCGCGTGTTTAACTGACTTACATCTTTTCCTTATTACAAAAGCCTTAAAAATTATATTAGCGCATCCAACTCAAAACTGTTGAGCAAGATAGATTGTTCTGCATGAAACCATGACGTATTTGCACTGTATTTGACCATATCGCCATTATTTTAAGATTCAAATTTAATTGTTTCATTCTATATATGTTAGTTTATTACGTAACCTTGATAGTACGATTTTAATGTCTACGAACAAATAAGTAATGGGTGTCCAACAACTTGAAGAAAGCTTTAAAGTTCATCTTTTGTAACTTTAATAATATTTGTGTCAAATTATTACATAAAGTGAGAAGACAATTACATGTTTTATTTTTTGTGTTTAAGCAATTGCGTGATTTAAACTCTTGTGTTATTGTTTGTGTTAAATTGTTGAACGAGATTTTGTTATACATAATTTTTGTTATTACGGTCACGGAAGGAAAATTGGCCTAAATTTTTTTGTTGTAGCTGATGTAACATGACTCATATTGTAACAAGCAGTGAAAGTACCGAATTCGATTTCCGGCATGGTCCAAAAGTTCGTTACATTATTTTCTTTATTAATTTGGCCAGGTCGGGATTCGAACCCTGGAAACCCGGGATTGAAAAAGAGCCCAAAAAGAAGCATCTCGTGAAATAAAAATATGCTTTCTTTAGTATCTAACATTTTGCCTAATCTAATCATCATAAATTATTAAATAGAAAGTTCAAATTACTTTAGCAGTCAATTACAAACTTAACTAAAGCTTATTAAACTTAACTACTTACTTCAATCATGTTCAAGCTCCTCGACGTATCAGCATTTAAATTTATAATTTCCACATCTCTAGAATCTTTTACTGCCATTTCGCTTTCATCTAATAAATCTTTCATCAACCTAGTGCTAGTTTCTTCAAAGTAATAATCAACTATCACATTTTTCTTTGGCAACTCCAGATAATCAGTTTCAACGGGAACATTCCTTTTATCTCTTCCTTCAAAGAATTCATCAAAATCATCACCTTCAGTGTCGAAAGGCTCCAAAGTACTTGAGTCCACATAATCATCAGTATTTGTCGTATTGAAATACTCCGTTGTATAATCCATATCGACTTCGAAAACTGTTATATTCAATTCAGATAGTTTAGGAACACTCTCTATAGTAATATTTGCATTTATATAATTATAGACGTCAGGCCAATATTTGGCACTGTACAAAAACGCGGCTATAATGAACAACATTACTAAAAGTATTAGAGAAATAATTAATTTTATAATTATTTCTAACAACGCCATGTTTAACTTCATTTTCTTCGCTTTTAACTTATTAGATGTTAACAACACTATGATTTTAATAAAATTAATAAATAACAAAGTCTTTTGCTGTGTCTATATACATGTAATACTGATTCGACACTGAATATTTTGAATAGAAACATTAAGATATTAAATGTTCCATTTAAATAATGATGAACCGAATAAAATATTAACAATGAGCAATAATGTCGACGTTTCCTTTTGTGAACAAGTCAGTTATTTTGTTTGTGATTCAGCATTATGGCTAATTCAAGGTTGCAGTAGGTATAAAATATGCTATTCGTTTTTGCTAAAAAAATTCTTACTAATATTTGAAGTATTTCCTATTTTTCTTCTATACTAATATTATAAAGAAGAAAGATTTGTTTGTTTGTTTGTTTGTTTGTTTGTATAGAATATGCTCCGTTATTAATAATTCCTTCTCAGTCACGAGATAATATCTTTCTAAATGAGTGGCGCTAGTGTACCTTTTATACGCGCTCTTAAATATTAGCCTTAATCTACTTTTAAATAAAGAAAACCCACTGTCGAGTATATCAAGATCCACCTCAGATTCGATAACCATCTTATTAAAGTTCGACACATCCTAACCAAGATTTGTAAGATGTTGTTTTGTTCTTATATGCCTGGATGGAAAAGGGATAAAATTTAAAATTTTATTCTACAAAAAAACTTCTTAGATAAATTGCGCTCAAGCGATGCTAGACATTTTTTTGTCCTCGCCTTAAGTGTCCTTAATAAATTTTATTATCTGCAAATCTTTTTTATCTCTCAGTTTTACTGCTGACGACAAAATGTTTTATAAAAATATTTTCTGCTTTATCTAAGTATTTTTATTAATAAAAAGGCCAGTCTGAGCAGGTTTTTAATATCGATACTAGAGTTATTGTTCATTTAGTTCGCTACGAGTATAGTTACATTTTATTTAGCCTTATACAATAAAAAATAACCTCTGGCTGTTACTTCGGTAAGTACTTTCAAACCAACAAATGGATTTTAACCCAACGATTTAAACCAATAGTTTAAACTAAAGATTGTTAAACGAGACAGCATGAGGCGCGTCGCTAGTCTATACTAATATTATAAAGAGGAAAGATTTGATTGTTTGTTTGTTTGTATAGAATAGGCTCCGAAACTACTGGACCGATTTGAAAAATTCTTTTACCATTAGAAGCCGACATTATCTGTGATGAACATAGGATACTTTTATCGCAGGAAAATGCTTCATTCCTACGGGAAAACGGGTAAAAGGACAACGGGTAGTAAAAATTATCCTTCCGTAATAACTTCTAAACGGCTGAACCGATTGGGTTGAAATTTTATATGGGTATTTCGATGATTTCCTGGATGATTTAAAAATACAATTGGACCCGCTAGGTGGCGCTGCTGTCGGTATGTCAACTACTAAACGGCTTGACAGATTGGGTTGAAATTTTGTATGTGTATTTCCATGGTTTCATTAGCTATAAAACACAAAAGTTTATAGATAACATGAAATTTTAGATAACATATGATAATTTTAATTACATAGATATCGCTTTCAGATATTAAACACGAGTAAATAGATTACTCTGAGCTTATACATCGAAGTTATGAGCTCGATTTTAGTAATAACGATATTACCCGTCGAGTTTTATTACATTGTTGCTCCAACGATCCTGCTGGGAAGTGAACAGCGTCCCTTGTTTTAGTTTATATTAAATTGTTAATAATATTTCTTTATTTTTATTACTTTTTAAGAGCTTTTTTTTTAGGAGAATATCCACTAAAACCTCCCCGGGTTCCACTGTCAGCGGTGACTCAACTCGTGAAAAAGTTCTCTCTTCATCACTACATCATGAATACTAATAATAAATCTGTAAGTGTAGGTATTGTATGTATGTATGTATGTATGTATGTATGTATGTATGTATGTATGTATGTAACTAGGTAGACCGCGACTTTGTAGGCGATAATAAATTAAAAATATAAAAGCAATTATAACACTTGACGTCTTGCTACTATAAAACAATGGCCAGGCGTTAGTTACAGTTTTATATTTTAGATAATCCCTCGGGAACAGTACTTTTTTCCTGGATAAAAGGTAAACTGTGTCCTTTCTGGTATCGCAGACAACGTGTATGCAAAATTTCATGGTGATCGGTTCAGTAGTTTTTGCGTGAAAGCATAACAAACAAACTCACATTTATAATATTACTAAGGATAAAGATATCAAGTGGAACGTCAGCCTAAACATTAAAAAAAATGATGATCAACTGTATAAAAATGGCACTCAAAGAATTTAGAATTAGGTTTTAACAAATTTTTACATTACTTTAAAAAAATCCAGTTTAATTAACGTTATCCAGTTTAACCATTGGGTTTTATTTTAGCTAGTTTAATATATTTTCATTACTAGTACTAAAAACATACCTGTTTTTTCTACAGTTTTTCGAATGTTTATTTCAGTTTTAAAACTATGTTAACTAACTCGTGTATGTAAACCAGGTAAACAGAATTTTTTGGTTAAGTATACAAGGTTCTTTTCTAAAGCGCTAATAAACTACATAATTAAATTTCAGAAACTTAATTAACGTTTTAAAAATTCCCTGCTTGCTCAAATTAAATGAAATTCCAAACAGCTTATTTTACTTCCTCACAACGTGGAAATTTTAACAAATTTTATTTAATTTTTGCTGTACTTTTAACATCTATACTAATATTATAAAGAGGAAATATTTGATTGTTTGTTTGTATAGAATAGGCTCCGAAACTACTGGACCGATTTGAAAAATTCTTTCACCATTAGAAGCCAACATTATCCGTGATGAACATAGGCTACTTTTTACCGCGGAAAAATGCTTCATTCCTACGGGAAATCTAAAATAAAAGTAAATACTAGCTTGGCCCGGGAGATAGCGCCATCTATCCAAAATACGGTTGATGGCGTTTTATACATTTCTACGCGGACGAAGTCGCGAGCACCAGCTAGTCATATATATATATTTGTATAGATTATTACTGTAATAGGATAACAAAATTTATTTAAACCACTTACTTAAGTAATTTCAAAAAAGAATAAAGCGATCATTGCGTCATAGGTGAAAAACAAATGAAAGAAGTGCTCAGTATTAAAATAACAATTCTTTAATAGCCTTAAAAACTAAATAACAAGTAACAACTAATGACAAACACAACAGGTACATAACACGCGCAGGCACAGAAACAAAACAATCAGAAACATCAGACTTTACAAAAAAAAATTCAACCACACATCAGTTTTTATATCTTATGAGATCCTTTCTTCGTGTGGATGATTGTTTCGTAGACGGGTACTTTGAATGGTACAGGTTTTTCCACGGGTACTATTATGTGCTTGATAACCTCGAAAGGTACCTCCTTTACCTTGGGCACATGGACATGCTTTTCTACAGGGTAAGGTACGGACTTTTCAACAGGTATGGACACTTCCTTGATTATAGGTATAACGACCGCCTTGGGAACTGGCACCTGGATTGGGATGGGTTGGGGGACAGGGATGATAATGGGCTGGTGTACTTTGAATTCGACATTTTTGGGGATGGGCACAACTACCTCCTTGTAATGCTTGATTGGTTCAGGACTCTCTTCGTCCACGTGCTGGTGGACTGCGAAGGATTGAGGCTGGAAGTTGTGTCCACCCAGATCATGTCCACCGAAACCGGAAGAGTCGTGGCCTCCGTATCCGGAATCGTGACCGCCAAGAGAGTTAGATTGGCTGCCGAAATCATATCCGCCCGAGTAGTCGCTAGCTTGAAGCTGCAAAAACGAGAAATTCTTGTTAATTTTCTACCTCAAGACATCTGTAGGAGTTTTACCTACTCTGAGACTATATAACGCCATGATTCATGAGCATCTTATACATACAAATAGTACATTTAGGGAACTGTTGGGACCTTTAAGGTTCTGTAATGCGGCGTGGATATTCGCTGATTCCAGGATAGATTACTTCTATGTAACTATGCGGAAGTGGTATTAATGTTCGGTATAATAATATATCTCTTGTCTATATTATTAGACAATTAGACATTGTATAGTATAGCAGATATAGTTATCCCATAGTATAGCATAGTATTTCATATAAAATCTATGTATGAAAATCAATTCTAGGAGTAAACTCCAAAAAGAAAACCAAATCTACACAGAAAATTCAAAGTGAACCAATTTCTTGTGAAGTTTTGAGTTCTTTTTTCCTTAGTAATTATTTGCTAGCTAAATATTTTCTCCTCGGAATTGATAAAATAAAATGTGATTTAATTTCGAGATCGACGTAATAAAAATGTGTTTTATTAGAACAGTGAAACGAGGTCATCAAAGTAAGCAAAAAGTATAACGTAAGTGAACGTCGTCAGCGTTAAAGAAAGTATTCGCGCTGCACTACTTTTTTGTCTATTAGCCTTTCGTTATTTATTGTCGGTAACAGTTAGTCAATAACTGTTATGTAACGGCTGTTACGTTACTCCAAAAAAAATTTAAAAAAAACGTAACATGTCGAACTACATATTTTCAAAGGTTCGAAGAATATTTTCAGTCGGTTTAATGAGCACAAATTTATCTATCTATACTTACTTATTTATTTTATATTATAAAGAGGACAGTTTTGTTTGTTTGTTTGTTTGCATTGAATAGGCCCCGAAACTATTTGACCGATTTGAAAAATTCTTTCACTGTTGGGAAGCTATAATATTATCAGTGAGTAACATCCTTACTAATATTATAAATGTGAATGTGAGTTTGTTTGTTACGCTTTCACGCTAAAACTACTGAACCGATCACAATGAAATTTTGCATACACGTTGTCTGGGACACTTTGCAACGTGTATGCAAAATACACGTTATGCACGTGTATGCAAAATACACGTTGACTACCTTGACTACCTTTCATCGTTCAACGCGGACGAAGTCGCGGGCACCAGCTAGTATTTTATAAAGTTACGCGTGCGAAGTCGCGTGCCTCAGCCTTAGTATATTTATCTAAGAGAATATAAAAGAAAAATGTCCGTTTTTTTTGTTTTTATAAAGACGTAAAAGTTGCGAGAAGGCAAGCGAATAGGTGCGCCCATACTTCATTTTCAGGTGTATTCAAGATTCGGGTTTCTCATAATAAAACAAAAACACGGGCAGGTCCCAGACCCGGGCGGAGGTAACCGCGTGTTTTACGACCAACATATATTCTGTTAAGGAACATCTCCACTTTATTATTGGTGGGGCACAGTCTGTTTCGTGAACACGGTTTTTGGAACGAAATAGCGTTCACTTATTGAATTTTATACGTATAGAATAGACAGGTGGGATTACGGTATCAGGTGAATACACTCTTAATGAAACAAATTCAATATAAAAGGGGATTATGTTGAAACCTGGTTTAAGTGGTCGCATTTGTAATGCACTTACTTTAATTACCTAAAACAATTAGGCAAACATATTAAATGACATCATAGAAAAACTGTTGTGTACGTATACTAGCTGCTGCCAACGACTTTGCCCGCGTATCTTTGTTAATTATATACTAAAACCTTCCTCGAGAACCACTCTATCAATCGGTGAAAACAGCATGAAAATCGGTGCAGTATTTTTTGAGTTTATCGCGAATAGACAGACAAACAGACGCGTGGCGGACTTTTTTTATAATATGTCAGGATATTTGAACTCTTATTTCTGTTATACATGTTATACAGATTTATTATTAGTATTGATTGCAATAATAAATCTATTTTTTTTTAAATATAGCCTATGTTATTCGCTGATTATGTAGCTTTTTACAACGCCATCTACCGTATTTTGGATAGATGCCGCTATCTCCCGGGCCAAGCCGCTTAGTATTTACTTTTATTTTAGATTTCCCGTAGGAATGAAGCATTTTCCCGCGGTAAAAAGTATCCTATGTTAATCACGGATAATGTCGGCTTCTAATGGTAAAAGAATTTTTGAAATCTGTCCAGTAGTTTCGGAGCCTATTCAATACAAACAAACAACCAATCAAATCTTTCCTCTTTATAATATGAACGTAGATATAATTATATAATATAATATAGAAAAACGTACAAATCTTCAGAATAGTATAATAATATTAGAACTACATCTTCTAAGCTATTTATAAGATGCATATTATATTTGTAAGTAATTTTATATTCTTTACAAACTTTTGATGAGCTTTGTATACATACAAACAAACTTAAACTCAAACGATGACATCTCAAGAGACATGCAATAAATTGTCTGTCTAGTCTAGACGAATGGTTAAGTTATTTCTGCATACTTAATTTAACAAGTTTAAATTTTAAGCTAGAGTAGTATTCACTTTATTTAATTACAAGTGCGTCCTCAAAAGGTTAATCAAAATTAACTTAATCTTTAACGTATTTCTCGGAACTATACTTCTTATTATTTTTAGTATATTTACCTAATATTCCCTGGTAAATATACTAAACTATATTTATGTACTCTGTCCTTTTCTATATATTTGACAATGTGTATGAAAATTTTTATTTGAGTAATTAAGGCGTGAAAATGTAACAGACAGACATATAGTTTAAATAAATGAATATTTTATACAATTTATGCACATGTTAAATATATTTATTTTTGCGGAGTACGCTCGTTATACATAATTATATTCTTTGATTATCTAATACTAGCTGGTGCCCGCGACTTCGTCCGCGTTGGACGATGAAAGGTACCCCATGTCCTTTCTGGTGTCCGAGACAATGTGTATGCAAAATTTCGTGGTGATCGGTTCAGTAGTTTTTGCGTGAAAGCGTAACAAATGAACAAACTCACATTTACATTTATAATATTAGTAAGGATAAGGATTTCGCCTAACATAATGTAAGCTACACATTTTACTGAATCTATATGAACAAATTACTTACATAATTTTTGAAATTTATAGAAGTTTTAGTTAAGTAATAAAAATCAATAAATATTAGATTTTTTTTTTATATACTTATCTATAAATTTATTTGGCCATTTGTTTCGCAATTAAATAGGTGTTTTTCAATGTCCAATTGAGAGAATACGTGATAGGCTATAAGGACATAATACGTATCTTGCATTTAGAGTATACATAGGCTACCTCTACTAAATACATACTGCCCACCTGAGTATATATTCGCTCTCTATTTTAAAAGTTAGAAAAGGAGTTAAAACGCAAGTTAGAATCTTGGTAACGCCCGTATCGTTTACTGTGTTTCGCAGTCATTTGGGCAGCCCGTCTGGCGGCAGTAACCACCACCTTACAGAATACCACCGTGAAATAACACCATTATGTGCTGTTGTGTTTCGGTGAGTGAGTAAGGGATGCCGGAGCCCATTACCCCATCCCTCCCTTATCCCTTACCCTTAATACTTATATGGTCCGCAGCGCACTTATAGCACTTAAAGCGTTACTTGTCTTATAGGCGGCGGTAGCCACCTACCAACAAGTGTACCGTCAGCCTGTCTATAGACCTTAAAAAGGTAAGTTACCTGTTGATCCTGCTGTCCATTGTACTCCTGGAAGGCCATGGGATATGGCATCCATTGTGACTGAGTCCCTGATTGTCCTGCCACTGAAGAAGCGACTAATAGAGCGCTTAACAACTGTAAAAAAAAATCCATGTCAAGTCATTTAACACTAATTTAGATATACTTAAGTACTAATAATTTCGGCACATTTACATGTCAGTCTGTTTAAATTAACTACTTATTTAGTAAAATTATTAAAATTTACTATTACATTGAAGCTTATATTATTACTAGCTGGTGCCCGCGACTTCGTACGCAATGATAAATCAAAAATATAGAAGCAATTTTAACGCTTGACAACTTGTTGCTATAACACATTGGCCAGGCGTTAGTTACAGTTTTATATTTTAGATAATCCCTCGGGAACAGTACTCTTTTCTTGGATGAAAGGTACCCTATGTCCATTCTGGTGTCGCAGACAACGTGAATGCAAAATTT
This sequence comes from Synanthedon vespiformis, assembly GCA_918317495.1. NCBI lineage: Eukaryota > Metazoa > Arthropoda > Insecta > Lepidoptera > Sesiidae > Synanthedon > Synanthedon vespiformis. The sequence continues at coordinate 717,961 of OU906968.1, read as the reverse complement.
CATTGTGATCGGTTCAGTAGTTTTTGCGTGAAAGCGTAACAAACAAACAAACTCACTTTCACATTTATAATATTAGTATTAGTAAGGATAAGGATTATCAAGTACAACATAAAAAAGGAGGAATAAACTTAGAATACTCGCAAATACACACATATAATTTAAATCCTACTAAGGTGTGTTATACACTCGCAAAACCTAGCCAATGGACAGTTAACGAGTTTGACTCTGCATAAAATAAATACTAGCCAATTAAAAGTGTCTAAATTGACACTTCTAGGCCTAATAATTCTACGAAAAGGCTAACGACTTCAGAACAGTAATAAAATAGCTTGTACAGTTTACAAACAAAATACACAGTTCTGAAAGTTTGGGCGCCATAAGTCCCTATCTGTACACGCAGTGTGGTCACATACGTTCGAGCCATAACTCAAAAATACATTGCGACAAGTTGCCATGAGCTTAGGGCGACCATGATTTTGTAATAAACTATCGTGTATTTTTATTTACTTTTTTTTTATTATTTATAGCAAAAATTATGTGCAGTGAAAAGTTAATATATGTGGCTAACACATAAAAATATTATACATATCATGTAAGTATTTATTGTTTAAATTAAATGTATTTTTTAATGTTTTAAATTAAAAAGGCTGATTGATTTTTTAAATAGCAGTTTTTAAATTTTTAAATAATGACTTTATATATTTTGCTGTTTTGATTTTTTTATTTAAACTTAACTTAAATTCGTGTAAATATGAAGCCTATGGGACATTTTTACAAGCCGAACGCAATGATGCGGCCAGTTACGACTGCTATTAATATTGAGTGGTGTGGCCATAAACATTTTTATTTATAAGCACTTAATTTTATCTGTTGTCCAGTTTCCATAAAAGATAATAGTCTACTCGAAACTCTCGCCAGAAAAGACATAAATAAAATCAAAAATATTAAAAAAGATATGATCTTTTGGGGAGATTACTACAAAAATATTCTATTCATAAAGCCATTACGAAATTCTCTGTGTGAGTATTTATTTATGTTGTAAATTGGGATAGATAATTATTTATGGAAATCAATAATGTATATATAATAATGTGATAAAACTGAATGTGAAAATGTGATATTTGTTTGGTGAAACACGCTAATTTCTGGAACTTATTAGTCGGATTTTAAAAGTCATTTTTGCATTTTGTAAACCCATTTTTAGGAAGGTTTCAATACTAATATTAAGAACTAATCAATACTAATAAAATAAATTTGTAGGGCTCGGTCATGGAGTAATTTACTTTGTTTTAAGAAATATCGTGTATATAGGCTCTATACATACTGAAACTAAATTGACGGTTTTTAGTATTTTTTTCTGTATGTTATTATATGTTATTTATATTCCTCCATCACTCTTAAACGAATTAACTGATTTTCACGAAACTTGGTAGATAAACATTTAGAAGTACGGGACACGTGATAGGCTATTTTTTATCTTTTTTAACGCGGACGAAGTCGCGGGCAACAGCTAGTAAAAAAATAAAAACTGAAAATTAAAAGAATTTTACAACAAAAATGAGTTTTGTGGTCACAGTACACTCCAGTAATGGCTTCCTATCTGACCGCGGCACTGTATACGCCATTTGACACTTGTTTGTATTTTATGAGCTGAATATATCCACTGAACGTATAACTGAAAGACGGACGACTGTCCTGAACGTATCCGATATTGGCTTTAAAATTTATTTATGTTAAAAAAGCGCCTTCAACAACACTGACTTATTCTTTCACGCAGGTCGCAGGTCTTTATTTATTATATCGCACGATATAATAAACGAGCTCAGTCCACGAAATAGAAATTGGCGCCCGCGACTTCGTCCGCGTTGAAAAAAATGTAGCCTATATATCCTGTGTCCCGTTCGTCTAAATATTTATCTACCAGTTTCAAGATAATCGTTTTAAGAGTTATGGACGAACATACATACATACATACAAAATACATGAGCTTACAGATTTATTATTAGTATGGATGATGAAATGAAGGTCTTTGTTAAAAAATTAAATTTTTGAACGCAATTACTACATACACAAATAGTTTATTTACATAAATAACTCTTTGATAGCTTTTCCGGAAATTTTTCAATCATTTTCCCAATTTCATTTTTCCACCATCAATTTATTGAGTTCGCCTATTTTCACGATTGTGTACGGTTAAACAGAATTACAGATCTGGAACACTGAACAGGTACGAATTAATTAATTAATAATTATATACAATCAGATTACATACAACCTTAAATAAAAGTAGGATTGAGTAATTTAATTTTGAATATCTCGATTGTAAAACATTCATTTGGATTAATTATATTCAAAAACAGACAGTAAATTTTGGAATACGAACGATTATTTTTCCAATTTGAACGTGGAAAATTATATTAAATTTTATGTTATTGAATTTTAAGGACACTTTATAAGATTTATGACTCGTTCGTCCCACGTTCTAAAAATTTCCTCGGTCGTCCCATTACAGTATATAATATTCCTGTTTCGTCCCAAAAATTTAACAGGTTTAAATGTTTTTTTGTTCCTAATTTTCAGGACAACGTTTGCGTGAAAGTATTTTTTGTAAAACCCACGAGAAAATTCAAAAATTTCAGTGAAATTGACAGGACAACGACTGTCAGTTGAACAATATTCAAACTACCCGCACTTTGACCACAAAAACACATTTCCTGTATTACATATTTACATATGTCACTTTTTTTCATATTTAAAACAAATATTTATATGTAACAATTAACACAAAACTCACATATGTTTTAATTGAGCACATTTTGGTTGTCGCTCGCTGCGTTGCACAAATACTTGTGATGTCATAATAAAATCGCGCGCACATTTTATACTCCTCAGTGACAGTTGGCGAGTTATTTTTCAAATGTTTGACACTCGTACCACCGGCGGCCATGTTTTATTTTGTTCCATTTTTTAAACCAAAACTCTCTGACACCTGTTCTGTACAACTTTCGAACGTAATAGGGGTCTTTCTAATTCGGTTATTCTATATTATGTCACAGAATTCAGACAGTTCGAAAAGTGAATGTCCTCGTCTATTGCTTGTTTGGATTGCGTTCAACGCTCGTTTTCTATTGTCAATTTTATTGTTAAACATTCGAGAGGCAGCAATGGAAACTTGGCGCGGTAAAATGTTGTCAACTACGATTTCATTCATGGTAATTTTACTACGTTTTTTTTTGTTTGGTTGTGTTTTAATTTTATGACAGCGCCATGCGAATAATTGTAGTAGTAGGCTATAACTACTCTAGAGAAACTAGAGAGTACTAGAAAGACTTTTCCACGATAAAAAAAATCTATTCAAAATATTTTAAGTATTGATTTAATATTTTATTTATCTATAACAAACTGGTTCCTACGAATTGGCGTGTTTTTTTTTTCTTTACATAGTATAAATCAAATGCAGTCGCTTTCTGCTTCTGTCTGTCTATACTTTAATATGGTTAATTGGTTATCACTAAAGAGCGCTAAACGATTTGTTTATATACTACTAGCTGTTACAAGCGACTTCGTCCGCGTAAATTTATAAAATATAATACATTCGTGTCTGTGAAACCATGGAAATACACATACAACATTTCAACCCAATCGGTCAAGCCGTTTAGTAGTTGACATACCGACAGCAGCGCCACCTACCGGGTCCAATTGTATTTTTAAATCATCCAGGAAAACATCGAAATAGCCATATAAAATTTCAACCCAATCGATTCAGCCGTTTAGAAGTTATGTGTAAAAGATAAGTACGGAAGGATAAATTCTTACTACCCGTTGTCCTATTACCCGTTTTCCCGTAGGAATGACGCATTTTCCGAAGGTAAAAAGTAGCCTATGTTCATAACGGACAATGTCGGCTTCTAATGGTAAAATAATTTTTCAAATCGGTCCAGTAGTTTCGGAGCCTATTCTATACAAACAAACAATCAAATCTTTCGTCTTTATAATATTAGTATAGACTAGTTGTTGCACGCGACTTCGCCCGCGTAACTTTATAGAATATAGCCTATGTTACTCGCTGATAATATAGCTTCCCAACAGTGAAAGAATTTTTCAAATTGATCCAGTAGTTTCGGAGCCTATTCAATGCAAACAAACAAACAATTAAACAATCAAATCTTTCCTCTTTATAATATTAGTATAGATCAATAAAATAATTATTCACCTAAGTAGTTAAAATTGGTTAGGTGTAAAATCGTTAATTGCCAAAAAATACCAACGTGAGTGAGTCGAATATCCATTTTATTTCATTGTGAACTAGTGAAAAACTAGACTAAGTATGCATACTTAGTCTAGTTTTTAAAAACACGGAAATATTTATGAAATTGTTTTATCTAATAGTATACGTAATAAATAATAATATGTATAAAATACGTAAGATGCGGTAACATCTATTATTAGCAAATAAGTAATATGCATTCTGAATTATATTTTGTACAAAAAGTAGTCATAATGAATTAAATATTTTTTTCATATAGACTCTTTATAATAGACTTATAATAATACTAGCTGGTGCCCGCCACTTCGTACGCGATGATAAATTAGAAATATAAAAGCAATTACAACGCTTGACAACTTGTTGATATAACACATTGGCCAGGCGTTAGTTACACTTTTATATTTTAGATAATCCCTAGGGAACATTACTTTTTTCTTGGATAAAAGGTATCCTATGTCCTTTCTGGTGTCCCGGACAACGTGTAAGCAAAATTTCATGGTGATCGGTTCAGTAGTTTTGGCGTGAAAGCGAGACAGACAAACAGAGTTGCTTTCGCATTTATAATATTAGTATAGTAGTGTAGATAAGTAAGGATAAGGATTATAAAGTGGAAAGATTTGTTTGATTGTTTGAATTGTATAGGCTCCGAAACTACAGGAACCCTTTCACTGTTGGGAAGCTATATTATCAGCGAAAAACAAAGGGCCTATGCCTATGTCATAGGTTATCAATCAATCAATACTAATAATAAATCTGTAGGGGTCGATCATGGAGTAAGTTATCTTTGTTTTCAGAGATATCGTGTATATAGGCTCTATACATGATACTGAAACTAAATTGGCCATTTTTAGAATTTTTTTCTGTATGTACGTATGTATGTTCCTCCATAACTCTTAAATGAATTAACTGATTTTCATGAAATTTGGTAGATAAACGTTTAGACGTACAGGACACAGGATAGGTTACTATTTTCTTTTTCAACGCGGACGAAGTCGCGGGCGCCAGCTAGTAATTCATAAAGTTACTCGGACAAAAGCGCGTGCAACAGCTACTCTATACTTCTAAACTAATATTTTAAAGAGGAAAGGTTTATTTGTTTGTTTGTTTGTATAGAATAGTCTCCGAAACTACTGGACCGATTTGAAAATTCTTTTACCATTAGAAGCCGACATTATCCGTGATGAACATAGGATACTTTTTACCGCGGGAAAATGCTTCATTCCAACGGGAAAACGGATAATAGGACAACGGGTTGTAATTATCCTTCCTAAACGGCTTGACCGATTAGGTTGAAACGTTGTATGTGTATTTCCATGGTTTCACAGACACGAATGTATTATATTTTATAAGATACGCGGACGAAGTCGCGTGCAACAGCTAGTATTTCATAAAGTTTCGCAAAAGACACTCTTTCTTTATCCTTAGAACTTGTAATCGATAGTATGTAGGTATCGGTGCAAAATGAAAGTACATATCTATGTGTCGTATCTAATCCAAGCTTTTTTTAATTGAAATGTTGAATTGATCACTTTCTAAATTGTGTCTAATTGTAGAAGAAGTCGATATGTCGGTCCGATAGAACTGTGACGAAATTATGTAACTGACTGCATTCATTTTTAACCGACTTCTAAAAAAAGGAGGTTTTCAATTCGACCGTATAAGTATCATATATGTTTTTTTTTATGTGTGTTAGCGGATAATTTCGTCGTTTATGAACTAATTTTGATGATTCTTTTTTTGTTGGCAAGGATATATCCCAAGGGTGGTATCATGATAAGGAAACCAGGATATGATGGTGGCATCCCAGAGAAATCGAGGGGAACCTTCGAAAATCGTAATGGCGACTAGTGTGTTTGTTAATTTTTCCATTATCTTATTGGGTTCCTGTTGGAAGTCGGTTTTTTGTTGGACAGCAAAATAATCTTGTTGTAATCTGATTGTAGAAAATTAGATCTAAATACATAAAATTTTTGTCACTTGTGTAATTTTGTCACTCTCTGTTATACTATTTTTTTTTACTATGTAAAAATATTGAAATTCCTTGGAAAATTATCTAAATGATGGTGAAAACCTCATAAAAATCCGGTGCGTGGTTTACTATCAAGATAGACGCAGAAAGCGACATGAATTTATCCCTATTGTTATTAAACTTTTATATCTTGGACCATTTCCTATACCGATCAGTGTAGTATAACAATTTCGACACACCAAATAAGGGAACGTACACATACTACGTGACCTGTTCAAGGAGGGGAGAGGGGTTCAAAACACTTAGTCGCAGAGGCAGGGGGGAGGTCTTAGGTTTTTGTCTCGTAGTCAATTTTGTGAATGGAGTTCTTGTTACAATTTCTAGAAGGGGAGAGCGGCAGGCTTATTATCTAAGTGCCTCTACTGAGCGACAGGGGAAGAATTTGTGCAATATCACACTATATCGTATCACATAGCTCATAACACTAGTGTGGTTTGCGTAAAAATTAACGATATAGTGTGATATTGTACAATTTTTTCGCATTTTTCGCCTGTCACTCAGCAGAGGCGTTTAGATAATAATGACACCGAGGGGGGGTGGTCACCGAAGAGGGGGAGGGGGTAACAAATTGTAAAAAATGAGTTACGTAGTATGGGTATTGGGTACGTTCCCTAACACAAAAATACTACAGTACGTACTTAACCTTTTGTAAGAAGAAGTTTACTATCCAGTTTACTTTTTGGCCTTTATTGCCGTGCCACTAAAGGCAAAAAAAATGGAGAATGCCACAAAATGATTGTCTTAGATCATAATAATAGATTAGGCTCATTGCATAGTTACCTAGTGAATGTGCAAAACGCATTCAGCGGATGCTATCATTAGTGCGAACGCTAGCCTGCGATTGCGCAACCAAACATTGAATCCCACTTTTACCGGAAGCTATGCGTAACAATGTCCATAATAATCTCACATTGTTCTATTGTAATTTGTAATTTTGCCTACATTCGGTCTGTGCTCTAGTTTTTCTGCTAATCCTAGGTGAGTACGCGGAACATTCGCTGTAAGTACCTACATAATTAGTAGCCTACAGTATAAATTTCAGTTATTTTATGTAATTTACCAGTTATGTAATATGTAGTGTAATCCATACTTAATATTAACTCTGTCTGTTACCTTTCACGAATTAACTACCTACTAGTCTAGTCACTAGATCAAAAATGTCATCATGTTTATCAACAGAAAAAGATATAGGGTATCTTTCATCCAGAAAAAGTACTGTTCCCGAGGGATCATATAGAATTTAAAAAAAACTAAGGCCTGGCAAAAGTGTAATAGCAAAGATGTCAGACGTTTTGCTTAGGTATTTATTTTTTAATTTTTGCGCGAACAAAGTCGCGAGCTATATATGTATATATATAGTGCTATATACGTGCCAGAGGCTGAAAATGCGCTGCGACCTTATAAGTTTCCGAATTCCTTACTCTAATACTAATTTAGTATTAGAGTAAGGCATAGGGAAATGTGCTCTCGCATCCCTTACTCACTTACCGAAACCCAACTGCACACAAGACATGTTGTTATTTAACGTGGGCCAATCGCAGTGTCCCCTTTCTTTACTTACGAGTAATGTCCCTATGGAGAATGTTCACTAATTTTAGTTTTTAACTCTTCGTATTCTTTATTGAAAATAATAAATACCTGTGAAAAAATATTTTGTTTAGTTTC